>JAQFVV010006502.1:0-715427 GCA_028023455.1 Epiperipatus broadwayi
GCTTTGAACTTAACAATAATGGCCCATCTCGGTTGCTAGATTCGAAACTCCTTACCATCCAAATACTTTATTTGTTTCAGGAAACCCTAAGGGCGCCAGCCAGTCTGAAGACTAACATATTCGGGTGGTAGGCTCATATAATCCAGGCTTAAACATCCCTTAACCAGCCCAGTCTAATTTTAATCAATGATATTTATGGTTAATAAGAGATTGATAAAAAGAATTGATCGACAGATCAAGTTTAATTTTAAGTATAATTTATTTCAATCAACATCAATTAAGTTTCAATATAATTTACTAACCAACATAAACGCATTCTAAACATTTTATAAACCAAATTTCACACACCATGTATTTTTTTTTTACATTAACATATGATAGGATATTTCATGAACAAAGACAACATAATCTTAGACATTTAAATTAACTCTCATTAGCAATACATAATAATAAAGCATTGATAACATTTGAAACTCACTGCATACACATCAATAGTTCCTTTTATGTATGATAGAGTTCATATAATGTTATTCCTCAATATTTACGGATTACAGTGGTGACTACTACTTGTAAATAATAATAAAACAGATACCTAGGATTTTTTTTTTTCTTGTCGGTGGCTACTTCTGCTGCTTCTGATGGATTGTATCTAACCGGTTAGATTTTGTTTATGGAAGAGAATTTATGGTAATCCGTTGGTTTCTTCTTGGAGACAGCTGCACGTTTGGTCGGAGGGTTTCTGTGTTGTTATCCAGACATTATTTCTCAGGCAGGTTTTGATGATCTTATTGGACTAAAAGGGCTGGAGCACAAGCGTATATTTCCAAAAGCTTTTCAGCACTGCATTTCTGTAAACTGACACAGTAAAACTAGACTGAATTTCAAACTCCAACTGACTGAATGATAAAACGAAAAAAAGTCTATTTATACCTGCGAAGTGTTTTTGTTTTAATATCCTCCGGCAATACGTGTTGTCGAAATTCCTTTAGATTAATTATAGGACAACGTGTTTTTCGATTGAATATTTGATTAGTAGTAGCTATTTAAAATGTGTTGTTTTCATATCTTTAATTAGCAGTCCACCACTGTGTTTCTTTTGAAATACATTTCATTTCTTTATTTATTTTATTTTTTTTTTATTATTCTTACATGCATACTTTTGTTTACATTCGCACGCACTAATATAATCTATTATAATAAACTGGAATGAAAAGAGATTTTTATATTTTTTTTAAACTTTTAATTTATAATAATAATACTCTTTAACTTTTATGAAACTCTTAGTTTGTTTTTTTTTTGTTTTTTATAGGAAAACTCCCTCTCCCCTCTTTAAAGTAATTAATTGTCACTTTCAAATTCTTTTTTCCGAAAGGTTTTGATAATAATTTTTATACAAAATTATTTTATATACATGTGCCAATTTGGCATTGGCACATTACACCCCCCTCCGTTTTAGAGTAAAATGTGTCATTTTTGACCATTTTATCTCTTGCAATTTTAATTGTTGACTATAAAGATTTATTAATTTTTTTATTTTAGATAATTCCTACACATGTGTATACGTGCAGCATAATTCTACACCTACTAATATTCTAGATATCGAGTTATTACTGGACTTGCATACAGGGAATCTATAATAAATACATCCCTTTTTGCACTCACCATAAGGTGCAGCAGTACCAAGAAAATAACCTAAAAGGATATCTGGATAAATACATTTAAGATACTCATCATAAGGTATCATATTTACCGAATATTACAGTGTATGTGGGTATATACCCATGCATACTTACCTACTCGTAATACACATTAGACTGACTTTATACTTTTATTACTAATCTTATAATATTATTTGTAAATCGTTACGAACATCTTTATTTAACACATGTGTATATGTGCAGCATAATTCTACACCTACTAATACTCTAGATATCGAGTTATTACTGGACTTGCTTACAGGGAATCTATAATAAATAAACCCCCCTTTTTGCACTCACCATAAGGTGCAGCAGTACCAAGAAAATAACCTAAAAGGATATCTGGATAAATACATTTAAGATACTCATCATAAGGTATCGTATTTACCGAATATTACAGTGTATGTATGCACGTATATACCCATGCCTACTTACACATTCTTAATACACCTTAGATTGCCTTTATATATATATATATTTTTTTTTTTATTAATCTGATCTCACAAATTATTTTCAAACCTTTATGAACATATTAAATATTAGTTTTACGATACTATTTTTAAACCATCACGGACATCAGTTTACATATTTATTTATATTACGGATCATATTTTAAATCATTTACTAATGTTTTATTTTCATTAACACTTTCCTTATACACTTATTTATTTCGTTTTTAAAAAAAACATTTTCATTTCGTTTGTCTATTTTGATTTTACACATTTATTTTGTGTATGTCACGCTCCGCTATGTTCTAGACTTATGAGCTGGGATATCAATATAATCGATAAGACATAATCGAGGGTTTTGACATTCTAAAAACTCTAAGATTATTATATATTTACTATTATTAACTTTAATCTTTCTTAATTATTCGAACTAACTTGATACTCATTTATTATATTTTTTTTTTTTTTAAATTTTAGCAAACATTGTCCATTTTTCCGAGTCCATGGTCGAGTAATAATTGGTCAAGCCAGCAAATCCATCAGATTACATATTTTTAATTTTTGTCTGGTGGTTCTCTATCATATTTTTTTTTCCGCATATAGCCACTCGTGCTGGGGGATTGAGAATCACCCCTGGGCCCTTCCTTAACTCTAGTATGCGAGATGTCAGGATCGCTGTCTGGTTCTTGAAAGATTCTTGTTCTCTCGGGACTATTAGAATAGCGTCTCCTCCGGGACTCCCCGAATTCCACCTACGTCTATACCCTACGGCGTTTACAGCCGGCTCTCTAGGTTGGGGTTTGAATCCCCTATCTCTCGTGTCACCCGTTGGTCTAGCTCTGTCGAAAGCGCTCAACAACTCCGCCATTTGTTCCACTGTTTTCCTTTCAGTCCCTATGAGCATTTGCTCGACATTATGAGGAAAACTATGGCGGACTATCCTGACAATTTGTTGTTCAGATAGAGGGTCTGCTGTTAACGAGCGTAATTTTGCCACTTGCCTTCTAAAAAAAAAAACAAACGGTTCACCAGGTCGCCATTTATCTTGCGAGATCTGGTGACGAAGATTTTCCTGATAATCTTCACTCCAATAACTCGCTAAAATAGCAATTTTATATTCGGCAAAAGTGACGGGTTTTTTATATAACGAGTCCCACCAAGCTTGAGAATTCCCTTGTAAATGGCTACAAGCTATTGCGATCATAGCCTCCTCACATAATTGATTCATAGCGAAATAGCACTCCAAACTATTTAAATGCTCCCTAGGAGCTTCACCTTGATGGCCAGAAAATATTCGTATTTTCAAAAACTGGTTCACGATTGCCGGGTTGTTCATAATGTGCGCATTTGCACTCGAAGTGGTCACACTGTTTTATTTCCGTTTGCGAACCATTTTTTTGATTTACTTTCCGAGCTAAATCCGTCATTCCGACTTTTATCTCCTCAATTACTTTTCTCTCTTCTATCTTATTTTTTTCAATTTCTTCGTTAGCGGTCTCTATTTGATTTTCTACTTGTGTTTTAATTTCTTGTATTTCTTCCCTAATTTCTTCTTTTTATTTTATTCTGGCCCATTTCGATCTGGTCCTTTAACTTTTCAAGCATTTCAGCTTGCCCTTCCAATTTACTCTTCATTTCATTATTTTGGTCTTTAAGCTCTTCAGCTATTTTTTTATATTCTTCTGCTGTTTCTTTTTGTTTTTCAAACATGCTGTTTAGTAAAGCTATGATTTCTCTTTTCTCTTCTTTTTGCTCAACCTCTTTTTTGTCTTCCTCTTTTTGTTTCTCACTTGACGCATTCTCTACTTCTTTCGCTTGAATTTCTATTTTTTCTTCACTGGGGACCTTTTCTATTTCATTAGTTTCGGTTTTATTTTGTTCCTCGCTGGGAACATTGTCTGTTTTTTTTACCTTGAGTTTCCATTTTAGGTTTATTTCTTGTCATCCTTATAATTTTAAACTTTACTTTTTTATATTATTTTTGATACCGTATTTTCTTTTAATAAGTTTACTAACTACTATTTTATTTATTTCTTTCTAAACTAGAAATACACGCTGGCTCCGCTCTCCTTTGTCCGTTTATCCTACCCGATCTTAATGCTTTAACTCCGCCCAAACACCCAACTGTCATTTATTTAACAGAATGTAAATAGCACAAAATCTCTTTTCATTTAAAGAAATAAGAAAAAAAAAAAATTTCGGTCAATTCTTTCTTCCTTTTTATTTTTAATTTACTACATTTTTACTTACGTAATTTAGATTTCTTTAAGGTTTTTATCTTTAAACAAGAAACACAACATTTATTTACTGTTATTTTTTTAGGTTCAGCCCCAAACGTTGGGTAAAGCCATTTATGTACCGGGTCGTACAGCAAACCCACCTACTTATACGTATATATAAGTTTTGGCCGGTTTCAAACTCCTTCACAATACATTTATAATATTATAAAAGTTTGGTGAATGAACCGGCACGTTCGAGCAAAATGGGAGATCTTATTAATAGCTTTAACTATCAATAATGGCCCATCTTGGCTGCTAGATTCAAACCCCTACCATCCAAATACTTTATTTGTTTCGGGGTAAACCCCGGGGCGCCAGCTAGTCTGAAGACTAACATATTTGGGTGGTAGGCTCATAATCCAGCGCTCGAAACAATTCCCTTAACCAGCCCAGTCTAATTTTAATCAATGATATTTATGGTTAATAAGAGATTGATAAAAAGAATTGACCGACAGATCAAGTTTAATTTTAAAGATAATTTATTTCAATCAACATCAATTAAGTTTAAATATAATTTACTAACCAACATAAACGCATTCTAAACATTTTATAAATCCAAATTTCACACACGCACATTTTTTTTTTTTACATTAACATATGATAGGATATTTCATGAACAAAGCAACATAATCTTAGACATTTAAATTAACTCTCATTCGCAAACATAATAATAAAGCATTGATAACATTTGAAACTCACGCACACACATCAATAGTTCCTTTTATGTATGATAGAGTTCATATAATGTTATTCCTCAATATTTACGGATTACAGTGGTGACTACTACTTGTAAATAATAATAAAACAGATACCTAGGATTTTTTTTTCTTGTCGGTGGCTACTTCTGCTGCTTCTGATGGATTGTATCTAACCGGTTAGATTTTGTTTATGGAAGAGAATTTATGGTAATCCGTTGGTTTCTTCTTGGAGACAGCTGCACGTTTTGACGGAGGGTTTCTGTGTTGTTATCCAGACATTATTTCTCAGGCAGGTTTTGATGATCTTATTGGACTAAAAGGGCTGGAGCACAAGCGTATATTTCCAAAGGCTTTTCAGCAGTGCATTTCTGTAAACTGACACAGTAAAACTAGACTGAATTTCAAACTCCCACTGAAAATGAAATGATAAAACGAAAAAAAGTCTATTTATACCTGCCAAGTGTTTTTGTTTTAATATCCTCCGGCAATACGTGTTGTCGAAATTCCTTTAGATTAATTATATGACAACGTGTTTTTCGATTGAATATTTGATTAGTAGTAGCTATTTTAAAATGTGTTGTTTTCATATCTTTAATTAGCAGTCCACCACTGTGTTTCTAAATACATTTCATTTCAATATTTATTTATTTTTTTAATATTATTCTAACATGCATACTTTTGTTTACATTCTCACGCACTAATATAATCTATTATAATAAACTGGAATGAAAAGAGATTTTTATATTTTTTTAAACTTTTAATTTATAATAATTTTAACTTTTATGAAACTCTTAGTTTGTTTTTTTTTTTTTTTGTTCTTTTTTATAGGAAAACTCCCTCTCCCCTCTTTAAAGTAATTAATTGTCACTTTCAAATTCTTTTTTCCGAAAGGTTTTGATAATAATTTTTATACAAAATTATTTTATATACATGTGCCAATTTGGCATTGGCACATTACACCCCCCTCCGTTTTAGAGTAAAATGCGTCATTTTTGACCATTTTGTCTCTTGCAATTTTAATTGTTGACTATAAAGATTTATTAATTTTTTTTTTATTTTAGATAATTCCTACACATGTGTATACGTGCAGCATAATTCTACACCTACTAATATTCTAGATATCGAGTTATTACTGGACTTGCATACAGGGAATCTATAATAAATACATCCCTTTTTGCACTCACCATAAGGTGCAGCAGTACCAAGAAAATAACCTAAAAGGATATCTGGATAAATACATTTAAGATACTCATCATAAGGTATCATATTTACCGAATATTACCAGTGTATGTGTGCGTATATACCCATGCATACTTACCTACTCGTAATACACATTAGACTGACTTTATACTTTTATTTCAAATCTTATAATATTATTTGTAAATCATTACGAACATCTTTATTTAACACATGTGTATATGTGCAGCATAATTCTACACCTACTAATACTCTAGATATCGAGTTATTACTGGACTTGCTTTCAGGGAATCTATAATAAATAAACCCCTTTTTGCACTCACCATAAGGTGCAGCAGTACCAAGAAAATAACCTAAAAGGATATCTGGATAAATACATTTAAGATACTCATCATAAGGTATCGTATTTACCGAATATTACAGTGTATGTGCGCGTATATACCCATGCCTACTTACACACTCTTAATACACCTTAGACTGCCTTTATATATATATATATTTTTTTTTTATTAATCTGATCTCACAAATTATTTTCAAACCTTTATGAACATATTAAATATTAGTTTTACGATACTATTTTTAAACCATCACGGACATCAGTTTACCTATTTATTTATATTACGGAATCATATTTTAAATCATTTACTAATGTTTTATTTTCATTTACATTTTCCTTATACACTTATTTATTTCGTTTTTTTAAAAAAAAACATTTTCATTTCGTTTGTCTATTTTGATTTTACACATTTATTTTGTGTATGTCACGCTCCGCTATGTTCTAGACTTATGAGCTGGGATATCAATATAATCGATAAGACATAATCGAGGGTTTTGACATTCTAAAAACTCTAAGATTATTATATATTTACTATTATTAACTTTACTCTTTCTTAATTATTCGAACTACCTTGATACTCATTTATATATATTTTTTTTTTTTTTAAATTTTAGCAAACATTGTCCATTTTTCCGAGTCCATGGTCGATAATAATTGGTCAAGCCCGCAAATCCGTCAGATTACATATTTTTAATTTTTGTCTGGCGGTTCTCTATCATATTTTTTTTTTCGCATATAGCCACTCGTGCTGGGGGATTGAGAATCACCCCTGGGCCCTTCCTTAACTCTAGTATGCGAAATGTCAGGATCGCTGTCGGTTCTTCGAAAGATTCTTGTTCTCTCGGGACTATTAGAATAGCGTCTCCTCCGGGGACTCCCCGAATTCCACCTACGTCTATACCCTACGGCGTTTACAGCCGGCTCTCTAAGTTGGGGTTTGAATCCCCTATCTCTCGTGTCACCCGTTGGTCTAGCTCTGTCGAAAGCGCTCAACAATTCCGCCATTTGTTCCACTGTTTTCCTTTCAGTCCCTATGAGCATTTGCTCGACATTATGAGGAAAACTATGGCGGACTATCCTGACAATTTGTTGTTCAGATAGAGGGTCTGCTGTTAACGCGCGTAATTTTGCCACTTGCCTTCTAAAAAAAAAAACAAACGGTTCACCAGGTCGCCATTTATCTTGCGAGATCTGGTGACGAAGATTTTCCTGATAATCTTCACTCCAATAACTCGCTAAAATAGCAATTTTATATTCGGCAAAAGTGACGGGTTTTTTATATAACGAGTCCCACCAAGCTTGAGAACTCCCTTGTAAATGGCTACAAGCTATTGCGATCATAGCCTCCTCACTTAATTGATTCATAGCGAAATAGCACTCCAAACTATTTAAATGCTCCATAGGAGCTTCACCTTGATGGCCAGAAAATATTCGTATTTTCAAAAACTGGTTCACGATTGCCGGGTTGTTCATAATGTGCGCATTTGCACTCGAGTGGTCACACTGTTTTATTTCCGTTTGCGAACCATTTTTTTGATTTACTTTCCGAGCTAAATCCGTCATTCCGACTTTTATCTCCTCAATTACTTTTCTCTCTTCTATCTTATTTTTTTCAATTTCTTCGTAAGCGGTCTCTATTTGATTTTCTACTTGTTTTTTAATTTCTTGTATTTCTTCCCTAATTTCTTTCTTTTATTTTATTCTGGCCCATTTCGATCTGGTCCTTTAACTTTTCAAGCATTTCAGCTTGCCCTTCCAATTTACTCTTCATTTCATTATTTTGGTCTTTAAGCTCTTCAGCTATTTTTTTATATTCTTCTGCTGTTTCTTTTTGTTTTTCAAACATGCTGTTTAGTAAAGCTATGATTTCTCTTTTCTCTTCTTTTTGCTCAACCTCTTTTTGTTTCTCACTTGACGCATTCTCTACTTCTTTCGCTTGAATTTCTATTTTTTCTTCACTGGGGACCTTTTCTATTTCATTAGTTTCGGTTTTATTTTGTTCCTCGCTGGGAACATTGTCTGTTTTTTTACCTTGAGTTTCCATTTTAGGTTTATTTCTTGTCATCCTTATAATTTTAAACTTTACTTTTTTATATTATTTTTGATACCGTATTTTCTTTTAATAAGTTTACTAACTACTATTTTATTTATTTCTTTCTAAACTAGAAATACACGCTGGCTCCGCTCTCCTTTGTCCGTTTATCCTACCCGATCTTAATGCTTTAACTCCGCCCAAACACCCAACTGTCATTTATTTAACAGAACGTAAATAGCACAAAATCTCTTTTCATTTAAAGAAATAAGAAAAAAAAAAAATTTCGGTCAATTCTTTCTTCCTTTTTATTTTTAATTTACTACATTTTTACTTACGTAATTTAGATTTCTTTAAGGTTTTTATCTTTAAACAAGAAACACAACATTTATTTACTGTTATTTTTTTTTTTTTTTTTAGGTTCAGCCCCAAACGTTGGGTAAAGCCATTTATGTACCGGGTCGTACAGCAAAACCACCTACTTATACGTATATATAAGTTTTGGCCGGTTTCAAACTCCTTCACAATACATTTATAATATTATAAAAGTTTGGTGAATGAACCGGCACGTTCGAGCAAAATGGGAGATCTTATTAATAGCTTTAACTATCAATAATGGCCCATCTTGGCTGCTAGATTCAAACCCCTACCATCCAAATACTTTATTTGTTTCGGGGTAAACCCCGGGGCGCCAGCTAGTCTGAAGACTAACATATTTGGGTGGTAGGCTCATAATCCAGCGCTCGAAACAATTCCCTTAACCAGCCCAGTCTAATTTTAATCAATGATATTTATGGTTAATAAGAGATTGATAAAAAGAATTGACCGACAGATCAAGTTTAATTTTAAAGATAATTTATTTCAATCAACATCAATTAAGTTTAAATATAATTTACTAACCAACATAAACACATTCTAAACATTTTATAAATCCAAATTTCACACACGCACATTTTTTTTTTTTTACATTAACATATGATAGGATATTTCATGAACAAAGCAACATAATCTTAGACATTTAAATTAACTCTCATTCGCAAACATAATAATAAAGCACTGATAACATTTGAAACTCACGCACACACATCAATAGTTCCTTTTATGTATGATAGAGTTCATATAATGTTATTCCTCAATATTTACGGATTACAGTGGTGACTACTACTTGTAAATAATAATAAAACAGATACCTAGGATTTTTTTTTTCTTGTCGGTGGCTACTTCTGCTGCTTCTGATGGATTGTATCTAACCGGTTAGATTTTGTTTATGGAAGAGAATTTATGGTAATCCGTTGGTTTCTTCTTGGAGACAGCTGCACGTTTTGACGGAGGGTTTCTGTGTTGTTATCCAGACATTATTTCTCAGGCAGGTTTTGATGATCTTATTGGACTAAAAGGGCTGGAGCACAAGCGTATATTTCCAAAGGCTTTTCAGCAGTGCATTTCTGTAAACTGACACAGTAAAACTAGACTGAATTTCAAACTCCAACTGAAAATGAAATGATAAAACGAAAAAAAGTCTATTTATACCTGCCAAGTGTTTTTGTTTTAATATCCTCCGGCAATACGTGTTGTCGAAATTCCTTTAGATTAATTATATGACAACGTGTTTTTCGATTGAATATTTGATTAGTAGTAGCTATTTTAAAATGTGTTGTTTTCATATCTTTAATTAGCAGTCCACCACTGTGTTTCTAAATACATTTCATTTCAATATTTATTTATTTTTTTAATATTATTCTAACATGCATACTTTTGTTTACATTCTCACGCACTAATATAATCTATTATAATAAACTGGAATGAAAAGAGATTTTTATATTTTTTTAAACTTTTAATTTATAATAATTTTAACTTTTATGAAACTCTTAGTTTGTTTTTTTTTTTTGTTCTTTTTTATAGGAAAACTCCCTCTCCCCTCTTTAAAGTAATTAATTGTCACTTTCAAATTCTTTTTTCCGAAAGGTTTTGATAATAATTTTTATACAAAATTATTTTATATACATGTGCCAATTTGGCATTGGCACAATATATATATATATATATATTGTGCCATTACAATTTAGTCACTAGCTAAATTTATAGTAATGTGCATGTAGAAAAATGTAAAACAAAATCATCATCACATTTTTAAATAACAATAAATGAAGCTGTAGGGCATCCAAGTTTAAACCCTACAAGATCCAGTTCTAAAAACTTTAGACAGAAAGAGAGTGGGTCAACAATTAATATTGTTTGTGTGTTGATAGAAAGGTAATACACACATTTAAACTATTCAATTTTTAATTTTTCTTTAAAAAGCAAAGTTATAATGCATACGTATAGGCAGTGTATGTGTAAGCTATTGAATTGTTTTATATTTCAGATATTTAACTTTCTTTAAAACTAACCTATGCTTGATCAATTCTAATATCCTATTCTATACTTCTATTTTGCTTTTCTATAATTGTAATTGGGATTTGAAAGCTAAGGATTTAATTTTAAATATTGGGGTTATAATTACTAAGTTAGCAATTATATTATTTAATGTCAGTTTATGAATTATGTGAAATGATAAAGTGTGTGTGTACATTACATACAGAAATTTACATTTATTAAATATTGAAAAAAAAAAGAAGGGTTAAATCTGTCAAATTATTTTTTTTTACAATTTTATGTTAAGAGAAGAAATCTGTTGAATCAGATATCTATTTTTGTAGCAATTTTGTTTTTGTAAATGATTGTTTGTCACTTTGGGAGCTTAAGCTGGGTGGGAACTCTAATTATGAAATTGTCTTATCTTAAGATTAAAGGAAAGAAACTCCAATTTTAGATATTACAGATATACGTGAAAAAGGAAAAAAGGATTAAGTCTATTTTTTTTAAGACAAAAGTGTCTGAAAACCAGGTGTGTGATTTTTTGGGTTGGTCAAAAATAGCAATTCACACTATCACTCTAATTGGGTGAGTTGACTCAAAAATCGGATATAAAAGCAGTCTGAAAAATCAGTTGAGTGATTAGATTAGATTAGATTATTGTTATTATAATATATTGTGAGAGAGACTTTTTAAAAATTATTAAAACTAAAGCAGACAAACATTTTAGTTCTGCTAGATAATTTTTTTTTAAATCATTTTTTTTATGAAGTTTTGAATGTTGAAAATATAAGAAATGATGGGGTAGAAAAATTATATATGTGTCCCATCAAGGCCTGACCATTGGGGAGCTGCAGATCATATAGAAAAGAAAATATGTCTTGTCTGAAAAATAATATTCTACACCTTTCAACTGACCAGAGAAATAAGATGTTTTTAAATAGAAAGAAAACATTCACCTGCATTTGAAGATCAGAAATATGAATTAATCTACTGATAAATATTAATCATCAAGTCCAATTAATTGTTCCAGCAACTGAGTTTAAAACCCAGGAAATTTATAAATATGAGAACAACTGCTGTATTTCATCCACTAAAAGAATCATGCTTGACAGAAAGAGAAGAAAAATTAATATAAAGATTTCCAAGTTGTCCACTAAAGCAAATAACCTCAATAGGATCATCATCATCAAATAATTATACACTTTTAAGAAAGAGATTGTTCCAAAGAAACACAGAAATTGTTGCTGCCAAAGATAGACATTAAACAAGAGAAATTTGACTCATTAGAAGTCGCTACAAAGAACTGGTAGTATAAATTTTTTTTTGATATATTTTCTTTATGATAGCAGAGTCTTAATAAAATTTTAGCAATAAAGTGGTATATTTTATTTAAAGAACTTTTAAAGACAATTCAGATTGATTAAAACAAGAATGTCTTACTAATAATAATTTTGAGCTTCATAAATGATCTTGAATGTATCAAAATTATTTGTTCATTAATTTACAGTTATGAAATATTAATGTGTAAAATAATTTTTGTATTATTATTTTGGTTTTAAATAATATTTTGTTATTATGGGATAAAACACGCACATACATAATGGCATTTTTATATGTGTATAATTGCAAGTGAATGTGAAGTAATAAGTAGTATTAAAATATTAGATTATTTTGTTTTAAGTTAAAGTATAGCATTTCAGAGGTAGAAGAGAGGGGGAGAAAATAATTTAAAACTTGTTTCTAAAACTTGCTCTTTCAATTCTACTAACATTTTTTTTTTAACATTCTGCTTACATGTTAGATTATAAGGTATGTGTGCCAATGAGTGAATATTTTTTTTATGAAATACTTTTTGTGTGGATGGAACATTTTTAACAAATCGGTTACCCCATTTAATACAATATACTTTTGAAATACATTTACGGGAAAGAGGGAAGAATTTAAAATTTAATGTTATGATTTTAAAACAGTCTATTATGATTATTGTTGTTATTGTTAATATAAATTTTCATGTAAATATAGAAAGTTTTATGTATATGTTAGAAATGCAGTAATAAATATTAGTTCATGTTATTAAACAAGGCATATATATATATTTCATTAAGAGTAGTCTTTAGTAAGTGTGATCATTCATCATCAATGGTTGAATATTAGTGGTTTAAGATATGATTAAATATGCTAAGATTAACAATAATTATTAATTTCTGAATTTAAATTTTATATTTAGGCTTAGTTCTAAAGCTGTGGTTGAAACCATTGTCATTATCGTTATCATTATCATCATCATCATCATCATGTTTTAATTAATAAGCTGTTTAAATGTTCAAAGGCCATAAATAAATATTGATTTCGTAATATTTAGTGATTTCTTAGTAATATTATAACCACCATTCCATCATCTATTTCATGCAAGGATGAGTGAAACACATTCGTTATGCTAAGATCTGAGAAATGATTTGTGTCTAATGAATTCCACTTTAGTTTAAAGATGTTTTATGCTTACTTAGATATTAGTGCATACAGTGATATGGCTCTAAAAAGCAAAATCTTCCATGTTTATTAGAAATAAAGTACCAAAAAGGGATTCAAACCCGGTACCTGTGAAAGGTTATTAGATATAACCATGTCTAGATTCAAATAATCTAGTGGCGCCCTGCTAGACCTATTCACTTGGTATTTGTTTGGATATGCACTTAACATCAAACCAAGAAATGAAAGTGGATAAAATCCACTGTCTGTATACGTGAGCAGATATTTTATTGAGTTACTAGTGTACTCACCTCACGTGATTTCCATATACCTGAGTTATAATAGTTGTTATTAATAATTTGTTTATAATTATTGATATTGTGATATCTTGAGGAATCTAATTATAGAAGTATGTTTCATTTAATCCAATGACCTTTAATATGATTGGTAACTCAGTCTGACCTTTTTGTTTAACAGCCACTACTCAGGTATTCTTCTCATAATTTAATTTAAGCTACAATGCTTTTCGTTTATTAGTTACAAGATTTATGTTTGAATCGTTTCTTAATTATTTAATACATTTGGATCATTTGATCATCTTTATTAAGTTACCATGAATACTTGAATATTTGAGACTTTAATATTTCTCTTTAATAAAGTTACAATTGAATTTCTACTTTAATTATGTTACAATGGACTTTTTTGAGCACCTTTAAATTAGGTTACAATATATATATATATATATATATATATATGTATATATATATATATGTATATATATATATATATATATATATATATATATATATATATACACACGTTCAAGGAAGCTTTTGGGGACAAGTATGTATATTAAAATCCATAATTATTGATATTTTGGCAAAATATCCTTTGTTTTCAATTTGGTAATGGCATTATTACATAGTTGTGGCAAAAATATTATTCAACAACTGCTTTTGCAGCAATTATGAAATAAAACCATTACCCAATATAGGGCAAATATTATATTGATAAATGTTGATTATTAATCATATTCTAATGATATGATTATTCCCAAATGCTCTTCTTATGAAATTGAATAACATACTATTTGCCTAAGGAAATGTTCACTTCAATATATTGTAAAACAATGCAATTGGTCACAGAATGGATAGAGATCATTTATGCATCTATGAAGTAATGGAAGTCAATATATTAAACAATAGGAAGAGGATCATGTACACTTATCCAATTATATGCTAATTTCCCATTTGATTAAGATACATATATTCAGGATTCACTACTTTACTTATTTTTTCCTTACATTTTTATGGTACAATCTGATACATTTATCATATAATCTGCCCCATAAGACCACAACAGGAATACAGACTTTAAATCTTTTAGATCTTAGTACATAAATTCTATTAATAATTTTAATTATATTTTAAAGACATGGCGTCATGTGGCTATTTTGATTGTTTTAATTACACAGATTATTGATTATGACCTCCTTTCCCCATTAATTAATCTAAAAAATAGCATATTTCATCAATCAAACAATATCTTTAGAGGATAATGAATTACTCACACCTAAGCATCATTTCAAATAAGAAATAATACTATTTGACTAAAGAGTATTTTATATACACTACCTTGTTGGTTGCTTCCTTGCACCCACCATATTTTTTCACCAGCAAACATAAATTTAAAAGGGATAATTATGAAGTTTAAAACTATTTGCTTGAAATGAGATCAAATCACACACAAGTCAGATTTTAACAATAAAACACATTTATTTAATTAAACATATAAGATATAAATTTAATTACATATCAGGTAATAAATATGCATTGATAGTATATAAATGCATACATAAAAATTGATATGTTATAGATTTAATTAATCATCATAATAAAAATATTTAATGATTTATATTAAATGTTTCTATTAGTCATAATAATATAAATAAAATTTTGATTTACCAAAATTATTTAAACAGATATTAAATATAAATTGATAGTATATAAAAGTATAAATAAAAATTGATATGCTATAGATTTAATTAATTATAATGATAAAAATATTTAATGATTTATTTTAAATGTTTCTATTAATCATAATAAAATAAATAAAATTTTGACTTAACAAAATTATTTCGATTGGGTTTTTGCAAAATTATGGCACCATGTTTATGAGATTTTTACTATTATAAATGCATATACGTAAAATAATTACTTAGTTCTTGAGTTCTCATGACAGGTAGGGTGGTACATCTTGTTATAACAAAATAACAGATAGGTCTTATGAGTTAGACATTTGCTATTCTATCATTCTAGGCAGGCAACAACTAATTATCTTCTATAAGAAATCATGTTCCAGAGTCAGGACTGGCACACATCATGAATTTAATGGTACATTCTTTTAGAGTTCCTTTCCTAATGAATTTGACCATCACTGATTGCTGGTAGTCAATTATTAATATTGGATCCAAATGCCAACGAATTTTCAATTCTGCTAAATCATTTCTTTGTCTATAGTTTCTCCAACTCATCTTATGCAATATCTCTACTGTCAGCAGCAAAAAGCAGGAAAAAGAGACGTCTATTTATATTTCTCATATAAATATAATAGAGTACTGCAATCACAATCTTTTTAGCCATTTAATTTTTTTTTATTAAATCATAAAAATAAAAATCTTTTTTTTCGAATTGCTAATTTTTTTTCTTTCTCTTATACAATATAATTGAATTACAAGAAATAGAATCTAAATTAAAAAAAAAAAAGTTTTGATCACACGTTATCAATATAATTAATTTAAAAAAATTCTACAACCACTATTTTAGTTATCTAAAATATTTTTAAATGAATGAAAATATGATAAGGTATGTTCTCCTTCCTTACCTTTAAACAATGTAAAGTAATTAAATAATTATTTTTACTTATAATAGGAATAAAATTTTATATTATTTTTTTTTTTTCAAAAAAAAAAAAATATAAAAAACAACAACTATATTTTAATTAGTTACAATCATATGCATGTGATTACATTATGATTATATTTAAATCAATAAATACAATTATATTTCATACATAGATCATTTTTTACAATTACTAATACTATGTTAACATATACTTTTGTCTTAGTTTATTTTTAATTAATTATTTGCTATACCCTTTATAATATCAAACAACATCATATTGGCCTCAGTTTGATACTTTTACAATATACATAAATAATAATAAATAAACATAACTTTAAGTATATGTAATTAAAATGAAAATAAGTACCTCCCATTGTGTTACATAACAGCAACTATGAAAAAAGAGAATGATACCTATCTACTTTTTAGCTCAGTTATTATGTAAGCTTAGTTTTGATGTAGTTTTAAACTATAGAACAAATTTGGTCTATTATTTTAATTTATGAGTAGACTAAATGATCTGAAGTTGCCATTAATATATTGAGAGACCAGAATGAATCATGGCTTTAATAACTTCTGAATATTAAATGGAAAATCAATTTTAATAATGTAATAATAAATAATCATAATTTTAAATATAAGTAACTGAAATAAAAGTAACTATTCCCTGCACATAAATTAAAATAATATATTAAATTCACCCTATAATTTAAAACTATTTATAAAAAAAAAAACTTAGCTTGCATAACAACAGATCTAAAAGATAGATGCTATCATTGTACATTTTTGTAGATGAAGAGTAGTTGTTGATTTTATGTAACTCAGTGGGAGATAGTTATTTATCTTCCAATTATATATATTTAAAGTTATAATTATTTACTATTACATTATTCAACCTGATTTTACATTAAATATTCAGAGGTTGTTAAAACTAAGACTTGTACTTAATCATCCAAATATATTAATAGTGATTTCATTCAGTCTGTGCTTAAAATAATTGACTTTGTTAATGTTACATAACTCAGTGGAAGATTATTACTTCTGTTTCATTTATATTGTATCCTAAAGATTAATCTCACAGATTCTGCAATCTATAACACAATCTTACCCAAAAAGCTAAAAGAAAATGAGCAGACAACACTAATGGGTAAGCTTAGAGGGTTTCAAATGCTATATGTTATAATAGCAAGAGCAATAAAGTTAAATAGTAATAGATAAATATTATTAAGATAAAGGCAATATATTAGCAAATTAAGAGGTGGAGACTTGTTATACTCTCTTTTGGAAATGTGATGGCTCTTAGTATTTAAAGCATATGTCATTAAAGTATTAGGTCACTTTAAAACTTTCACAACTCATCTTCCAATTGCAACACCTCTTACAACCATAATGACTACCCCATTGTCATTATCCAATTTACAATTAAATTTCTTTTTATCCAATCGAAGCATATTTTTTCATATCTTAGCCACACTTGTTTCTTTAAAATAATTTTGTACATAAGTAAAATAATTTTCTCAACTAATTTTTTTTTATCTAAAATGGATATCTCAGGGTTCATATTACTAATATTTTAATAATTATAAATTTTATTCTTTTCTTTTAATTTAAAAAATCTATAAGATAAAGAATGAGATCCTAGTAAACAAAGCAATGAAACATACTCTGACTGTCTTCCTACAATTACAATAATAATTTTGAAAATTAAAACTAATCATAAAAACTCAATTTAAAATAAAACAATGTATTAGGATAGCATTCAGGTATAATGAGTGGCTAAGGGATTATATGATCACTCAAAATATTATATTAATAATTTCTCTTTAAATATTTTCTAAAGCAAAATTAGGCAATTTATGATGAATAAATAAAATAATCTTCTAAATAGAATAAAGTGGTTTCAAAAATAGGTACAATTATTTTTTAAATAAATGAAATTGACTAAAGTGATCTTCTAATAATGAATAAATAATTATAGTTATATTTAATAAATAAAATACTTTCTTTCTTGGATGTATTCTTGACATCTGAGGTGTACTCTCATGTCAAATTCTAGATGTTCATGGACTCTCATTGCATAAAAGTAAAGATAATCTATGATAAGCCTTATGATATTTAGATTTCTGAAAGTATGTAGATGATGAGTGACAGTCAAGAAAATAAGTTAACAATAAAAATAACATTTATTTGATATTAAAATCTTTAACACCAAACAATCTTGCTATCTTACAATATTATCAAGATAAATTCTTGGGATACACTAAGCAAAATATAATATAGAGGGCAATTACAATTTACAGCTTAAAATGAATAAATAGAAAATAAATAATACTGTCTGATTAATAAAACCTTTCATAATATTGATATTTAAAAAAGTTCACACATTTTTACAAAACAATTGTTTTATTATAATGTCCCCAGTGAATGTACTTAATATTCTTATAAATATAACTTCAACAATCCTTGTGGTGAGACAAATGCTGAAGAAGAAGATGTATATTCTTTATTGAAGCTACATATACAATTACAATATATTTATCAGATTTATATCTAGAGATGCTCGCAAAGTATAGCTACAAGACCTACACATCAAAACAATCTACATTTAGATATATTAAGTATGTATTTGAAGATGTGAGTGAAATTTTTCAGTACTGATAAAATATATCAATTGCCAGTATAAGTTATTGTAATACAATACCCATGGCTTTATATAGTAATACATCACAAATAAAATCTACACAAAAATAATAAGCAAAGTAACTGATAGAATGAACTCAAGAAAATGTACCTATATCTGAGGGAAATAAATATTTAGAACTTTATCAATAGTCATATAAATAATGAGAATATACCATCTAGAAAGAACAATAATAATAGGATTTGCCTTAAATAAAGCATTATATGCCTAAATATAAGATAAAGAACAATATTATTCACTAGAATGTATCACAACTTAAGAGAGAGACAAAGCAACAATCTTTATTAAAATGCACTGACAAGATTAAACATCAACAAGAAAAAATCTAATGCTACAATCTTTTTAAATATACTGACAAAATAAAATACATTTAATACAGGAGTGAGACTAATGCTACAATCTATTTTAAAAATAGCAACAACTAACTGATGTGTAAAATCAATACATTCATAATTTGTGCTAAATATAATGTAATAAATTATGACAAAATAAAGAAGATAAATATATATCAGCTTCCATCTCTGTTAGCATTTGCATATACATCCAAAATAAATAATTTCATGATAGGATATATATATATATATATATATATATATATATATATATATATATATATATATATATAATACATTTAAAAGTAGCATTATTAAACTATTAATATTCTGAAAGCTTTTGGTAATATATTTCATCAGTGATTTATTAAAAATTATACTGAATAAAAATGCATAAGATAACAGCTTTTTACAATAACATGAATATTTAAGCATAATAATTCTACCCTTTTACCAAAATAAAGAAAAATTAAAAAAAAGTCTTTAATCTTGGTTCATACCATTTGACAGGATACAATCACTGAAAATTAAAATTCTGAAAATATTACAGGTTTCATGATTATTGTAATATAGCATATTGAACTTACATGTACAATATTTTACATGATAGGATTAAGCAAATATCTTTAAAGATTGCTAGAACAAACATGTAGGGTTGTTCAAATTGATGAAACATATTTCATAAATAAAGCACAAATATCAATGCATATTTAATGTTTCAGTAGAACATATTAATTTTATATATCATTTGAAAGCCCATCTATTAATGATAAGAATTAAGAACAATTTTTTGGAAAGTTACATTTTTAGTACAGAACAGAATTATAATAACAATGATAAAAAAAGCAGATGTTTTAGAATATATGGAGGATAATAGGCTCATAGATAAACTTTTATTCTTATAATTCAGAAGCATTCAAATTTTTAAATTATATGGATTATATTTTATTCCAGCTGTTTGTAAAAGCAATAATTTTTGAAAATAATAATAAATTCAAAAAAATAAATTTACATTACTATCTCAGGAATATTATTCTTAAAAATGCATATTATAATACTGACAAATTCCCATAAAACAGTAAAAGTTAATCAATTTAAATTCAATGCATTATAAAAAAAAATTTTTTGTTTTAGCTTGAAGTAAACAATAAAGTTAATTAATTTGTGAGTAATTTGCTTTCACTTCACAGTTAAAAATAATGATGATGATGATGATAATAATAATATTAATAATAATAAGTAATTTAGATTGCACTTTATGCAGAAAAGTGAAGCTTGTCTCAATCTTATTAAAAGTTATATGGCTTAGCGCTTTCAGAGACCTTGTGTCTCCATAATCATAGCCTACTTTTAACTGAAGTTTAGCTTTGGTTTATGTAAAATTTTATGCAAATTTTATAACGTCCATTTTCTGGAGATTGCAAAGCACGATTCTTTCCGGTTTATTGCACAATTGTCATTTGCAATAAAGCACGCCTCTTCAATTTTTCATTTCATATTATTACATTCTGTGCATAGTGCCCTTGCCATAAAATTTTACATAAAGCAAAGCTAAACTTCAGTTAAAAGTAGGCTATGATTATGGAGACACAAGATCTCTGAAAGCACTAAACCATATAACTTTTAATAAGATTGAGACAAGCTTCACTTTTTTGCGTAAAGCACAATCTAAATTACTTACTAATCAAAGATGAAGTAGAAAACTAGTATTTTATTTCAACAACAACAACAACAACAACAACAACAACAATAATAATAATAATAATAATAATAATAATAATAATAATAATAATAATAATAATAATAATAATAATAATAATAATAATAATACCAAAATCACACTTTTCTTTACGTTTGCTGCAATATCATATAAATATAATTTATCCAAACTTCAAACACTTTTAACAAACTTTATTTGTACATACACCTATGTTTTGACTGACCTGCAGTCTTCTTCAGAGCTATGATATAATGAACAAAATAAAAAAACAACTAAACAATAGTTAATTTAGCAACCCATTTTTAAATATTTAAGCAAAATAAAATTATTTAAAAATATTTAAAACTTAAGCAAAATAAGAATTAGTTGATATTTTCTTTAAGGAAATAGATAGACAAAAGTATTGACCAGCTTTATTTATAATCTAAGTCATATGACTAAATTTAATTGATAGACATTGACATTTTGATTACTCCCAGTTAATCAGTATTAATTAGAAGTCATAGACTTCTCAGTATTCTAGGAAAAATTGCTAAAAATAAACTAGTATGTATATTATGTCTAAACAGTAATTATTTACTATATTTTTTATAAAGATTTTTTAAAACAAATTATTTAGAAAATTAAATGCACTACACTGAATGAAAAGTAATAAAAAATATATCATTTTAAACAGAATAAATTTTTTTTATTAAAATTCATTGAAGATCCTAGAATGTTTTAATATGAACTTTTTGAAATAAAGATGTTTAAAAAATAATTTCACCATTAAATTAACAAGGAAGTGTTAAGAAATTAAAAAAAGCTTTATTATGCAAGTATACACATTCATATCCCATTCTTTTAATTCTTAGCTTTAAACTCATTTTTTCTTAACTCAATTAAATTTGGGATTATTTAATTAAAATATTTTATTACAATTAAGAGTAAATAAGATATTTTTACAGATAATTTAAGCATTAGCAACCTAGTGTTAAGGGTTTAAACTTGTCTTTAAATTTTTACTTTAATGTTAACTTTTAATAAACTCTAATAACTAAATTAGGATGGTTTAATTCTAATATATTAAAATTAAACTCACTAATGTTTTAAATTAGTAATACCTTTAAGATTAAGCATTTAAAAATAATAAGAGGTACTTGAGGGATTCAAACATTATAAACTGGCTCTTAATGTTATGTTTTAAGTCATAAGAATTATAAAACTTCTTTTACATTGGCTAGTCAGACATACAAACATTTCACTATTAATTAATGATAAAGTTTACTTTTCAGAAAAGTTAACTCAGTAGTCACTTTAAGACAAAAGCTGAACATCAAAATATATTGTAACAGTATAGAAATAGTGGATAATTAGGGTATGAATCTGTGATTACAATTTCCCACAATTTGGTAGTCATTTATAACAGTCCACCACATTAGGGCTAAATTATGAGGAGACGGAAAAAGATCATCATCCCCAAAATAAACAAAATATAAAATTAAATATAAAAGAAATGAGCATGAGATATTAGCACAGAACTAACAAAAAGTTCACAAGTATTACATAAAACTAACAATCATTCATCATCATGAATGATCAAACAATAAAAAAAAATCAACAGTTAATCTTGTGACTGGATTTGAATGTCGTCCAGACTAATTATTTACCCACTCCCAAACCTAGCACAAGAATACAAACAATAATTATCTGGATGCATATAATTAGGTTCTACTCCATCAAAATACAACAATAAGTGAAATAAGGTGAAGATACCTAAAAACATCCTAACCATCATCAATTCAGAGGCCACTTAGTACCATTAAGGTATTGGCTAATTATAGACTGAATTTTAAAAAAAATAAAAAATAAAATGTAGGGCATGAATTTTAAAGTATATCCCTTTGTACCAACCGGAATCATCAACATTTGATGTCCATAACCCTAAACATAAACCCATATTCCATGTAACTGTTATGCACAAATCTACTTCAGGAATCAATAACTCTATAAATTATAATTGTGAGCAAGAGATAAATAAATAAATAAAGCAGCTTATTATAAATCACTTCAAATAATTACTAGGTTTACCCTACTATAATGAAATAGTTTTATTGGGATCATTTAAAATAATATGCATGGGAAAATTAAATATTTTCCCAATTAATGAAATAATTCTATACTTAAACCTGAGGAATATACTACCAACTATATAGTCAACTCGTTACAATATATATAAATATACACATATATAAACATTGAAATTATAATTCAATTTTTTATGTGCTAACCTAGATAAAACTTTGATAAATCTAACTAGGCAGCCACCAACTTGAATAGATAAAACCTGAATCATTTGATCTAGTATTTAACATTAGTATTTACTTGACTTACATTAAGTTGAAAGACATATTACTCAATAATTAAGCTTGCGAGTAATTAATAAGAGCAGTTACATTTTATTAATGAATTTTGAAACATCACAACTTCTCTAAATCCTCACCAGCAATCAAAAATCTCTGCCTGAGAGATATGTATATTAAGTTTCAAAGACCTAATGTGTAAACACTGAAATTATAATAAAACATGTCTATGCATCGCACCAAATAAAGTCTTCAGCTATGAAGTAACTGGAGATCTAACTTTCAGTTATACTAGATAGTCCAAGCTGAACTGTATGATCTAGCAATTAAAAATAATAAATATATAAAACTATTACTGTAAAATGAAAATAATTACTATAACAACAGTTACTTTAAAATGATAATCTTAACCATCACATACATATATTATAAAATGTCACATACCTGACAAATTATATATTTTTTTTATTAAAGGAAGTGCATGCAAATATATTAAATATAAAATCATGCTAACAACTAAATATGTCTTTTAAATTCATTTTGCTTTCTAACAAATGGATGCATGTTTCTTTGTATATGTGAGGGGTAAAATTTTTTATTTGTGTAAGGATATAAAATTTGCGCTTAATTACATTATGAATCTTCAGTTATTTTTTAATATTACAAAATGAAACAGTAATGTTAGTTTTATCTTCTTTTAATTCAATAGTTTTGTAAAGCCAGTTACTTAAACAAACTTTTCATTTTTACTAAGAAAGATTTATTTATTTATTTCTCCCTTTTTGAAAATATAATAAAAGATTAAGTTTCAACTTTTGCATACCTAATTAATGAAAATCAATGTCGCAATTGGTTAATATTATGAATTTTACAGAGAAAGGATATTTCAATTTTGCGTTTCATAAAAAAAAAGATATTGCAAATGTGGTTCTAAATTTTTTATAAAATTACTTTTTTTACTTAAAAAAACTTTGGTTTTTTAAATCTTTTATAATTCAACTATAAATTATTTTCTTCTTTTTTAAGCTAATGTAATAAATGACTGTTGATGTGTATGAACACAGAAAAGGTATATTTTTAAATATTCAGCTTTATTGCTGCTAACATGCTTTCAATATATCATAACCTATAGTAATATAACTCTAGAGATCTTGGTTTTAGTGTATACTGTATGTGGTGATTAATTATCTATTCAAAAATATTAAAATTTATACTCCACTTTTTTGACAGAGTGTTGGTTGTATGTTTTCTACTGACTGAAAACCGGTCCCTGGCCCTTTTCAGGCTTCTTTGATTTTCTCCTTCGGTCCCACCTATCCATACATATATTTTTGCTTTTGATAAATCTTTGGCTAATTTTTTGTTCACCGCCAATGAATAACGATGAATATTCTTTATTTCTGAGGGCTCTGTTGTATACATATCTATGTTAGGCTAATCTAATTGTTTATCAAATGAATCTATACATCAGGAAGTTTCTAAAATTAAATGCATCTATTCAGCATGCCACTTATATTATGAGAACTTGCAGCGCAACTTTTCAAGTAAGTTGGCCCAATATAGATATTTACACACCAGCTCTCAAAAATAAAGAATATTCATCAATATTCACTGACCATGAAGAAAATATCAGTCATAGATTTGAATTATCAAAAGCAAAAATTATATGTATTGAGAAAGAGGACAGAAAGTAGAAAATCAAAGACATCTGCACAATATAATGACTGGTGTTTGATCAATAGAAAAGATTCAAACTCCCTCTGACAAAGAAGTGGGCTATTTAAATAAATTTTAATATTTTAATTAATCACAACATATACATTTATACCAAGATCTCTAGAGTCATATTATTATAAGCTATGAATATAATATACTTGATTTATCAAAAGCATGCTAGGCAGTAATAAGCTACATATTTAAATACATACCTTTACTGTTGTATTTATTATTTGGACTATTTCCATAATCTAATGTCTTTAGAAAAATCTAACTTTATTTAAATATTCCAAATAATAACAGTTGAATGGATTTGGAATATTTAAATAAAGTTAAATTTTTCTAAAGACATTCAGTACTCATATTAGATGATGGAAATAATCCAAACAATAAATGCAACTAAAACATGATCATCACAAACCTTTAGGAAAACGTAATACCTTTACTGTGTATGTGTTAATTAACAGTTTTTTTAAACTTCCAATTTGTACTATTTTATTAATAATACTAGTAATATGGCTGCAGAAAGGAGTTTTCTGTTTACTGAAAAGAGACTCATTATTCTTGAAGTTCTTAAAGGAACTGAGCAGGGCAAATACCTAATGTCCACTCCATACATTCTTGTCATTGCAGTTGTTAATAGTAATGTGATTATTTGTTTAGCATTCAAATATGGATATGTTACTTACCAACATGCATTATCCAGCATGGTAAGTATATTGGCTTTTTACCTCTGAGTTTAAGATAAAGAAACTCCATGGTCTTTCTTCTCAGTTGCCTGACAAAGCAGAAAGAATGTGCATGTGAATGAGAAGTTTTTTCTTATTGATATATACAATCATGACAGACAAAAATAAATCATGGCCCTTATTCTGAAGAGACTGTAAAGTCACCAGCCAACGAAGTGACTGGTGGATAAAGGTGGAGGGTACTAAGAATACCTTGACTGCATACTGATGTGGTCATTTGATGACAACTTTTTATTTAGGGACTTTTGCAGATTATTTTCAAGAAAAGGAAAATCGGAAGAATTAGTTAGAACTGTTTATATAAAATGGTACATTGTTGGACTTCATGAAATTAGAAGAAAAGGTGAAAAGACAATTGATTTAAATAGTGTACATGTACTCTACTACAAAGGCACAGATATTGGAAGTACAAGTGGAGTAAAATTCATTATAAATAAAACACAGAAGAACAACATGATGGAGATTGATGATGTTTTGGACAGAGTGGCAAGAAAAATGGATACCAAATGCAGATTATTTAGATTTAAGCCCCAACAAGTTCTCATAATGATGAAATAGAAGATTTATATATAGATGTATATAAAGCTTTTGATGACACTAAACAACATTTTAAAATTGTTATGGGAGACTTTAATGCTAGAATTGGTTAACGAATAAAAGATAAAAGTGTTGTAGGTAAATTTGGTTACAGTAATAGAAATGACAGAGGACAAAGACTTGTGGAGTTAAAAAACTTTATATTATAAATTTTTTTTTTGAAAAAAATATTAAAAGTAAAAAAAAAAAACATGGAAGCATTAAAATAAAGGTGTAGCAGAATTGGACAATATTTTGATTAACAGGAAATACATATTTCAATATTGCAAGGTTATTAATAAATTTAAAACAGGAAGTGATCATCAATTAGTAAGATGTAAGATACAATGTTAATGCAAAACTAAAGTGACAGAAATTATTAAGAAAACAATATTTACAGTTAATATTCATAATCTTCAGAAACATTCTAATAAAATTTAATTTAGAAATTGCAAATTGGTTTAAAGTATTAATAGATTTTGAACATAATTTAGATTTGAATGAAATTAATAAGAAAATAAATGATACACTTTTAAAAACTGCAACAAATGTAGCTGGTAGAAAAAAGTAGCAATTGACCAATAAAATTTCTACTGAGACTAGAGAATTTATAAAAAAAAGAGAGAATATAAAGATATATAAAAATGATGCATTAGAAAAGATTGAATATCTCAAATTTTGGAAAATGGTGTGAAAAAAGGTTGATAATGATATAAGAAAGTATAATTGTGAACTATCAAGGAAGGCTTTAGAAGAGAATAAGTCTCAAGAGTGTAAAACAACAGTTTTGTATTGGTAGGAAATGTATCTTCAATAAGAAAAATAGATGGAACTATTACTAAAATGAATGATGATATCATGAAATGTGTAGAAGAGCTCTATCAAGAATTATTAGTAATAAAGAACAAATACCTTCTACATCTATTATATCTTTTAAATTGCCCAGAATTTTAAATCAAGAAGTGAGACATGCAATTAAATTTAAGAAGAAAGGAAAAGCTGCATATAAATCCATATATTAAAAGAAGCTGCTGAAGAAATAAAATTTTTAGGCAAAGTTATATACCAAATGTATAAATGGAAAAGATGTACCAGATGATTGGAAAAATGAAGTATTAATATTAATATTTTAAAAAGGTGATATTAGAAATTACAGACAAAGGTGATAAAGAAGATATTAGAAATTACAGACCTATCAATCTTTTATCAGTTTTATAAAAAGAAATTATAAGATAATTAAAACTTGTCTACAGAAAACATTGGACTTCAACCAACCAAGAGAACAATCTGGATTTCAAATTGGTTTTAGTACAGTAGATCATATCCAAGTATTGACTAGAAGTTATAGAAAGGATCAATGAATATGAGTTGCCATTATACTTTGGATTTGTAAATTATGAAAAGGCATTTGATTCTATAAGCATTTCTTCAGTGATTAAAGCATTGAATTATCAAAGTATAGACCCAAGCTATTGTCATATTCTGAAGAATATTTATAAAATGCAAAAGCAACAATTAGATTAGATAATGATACTAAGAAGGTTAACATTGAGAAGGATGTAAGGCAAGATGACTCTATATCTCCAAAACATTTTACAGCAATGCTGCAAGAAGTATTTTATGAATTAAAATGGGAAAGTAAAAGTAAATGGAGATTATTTAAGCCGTTTTGATTTTGCAGATGATATAGTTGTTTTTGCATATAATGCTTTAGAGATTCATGAAATGTTACAAGAGTTAAGAGATGAAAGTAAGAAAGTAGGACTGAAAATATATTTTCTCAAAATATAAAAATAAAAAATCGATTATGATGAATTAGAAGAAGTTAACAACTACAAATACCTTGGTCAGATTATTACTACACATGGAAAACATAATGGATGAAATTAATCATAGAATTAAACTTGGTTTGAGTGCTTTTGATAGAAATAAATTAATATTAAAAGGAAATATGCCTAGATGTTTGAAAAGGGAGGTTTTTAATAAATCTGTTTTGCCAGTTATTTCTTATATATCTGAGACTTGGACACTTAATAGAAGAGCAATACAGAGAATTCAGACCACTGAAAGAAGTATGGAGAGATACATGTTGGGAATATCAAAAAGAAATTGAAAATGCAATGTATGTGTAAGAGAACAAACATGTCAAAAAACATCACATGACCACCTCCTCTTATACTTGTTTTAAGAACAAATATGTGTTACTGACATCTTTTAAAAATGAAAAGACTTATGTGGAATTGGGCTGAACATATGGGTAGAACATCTGATAGCAAATTGACAATTAAAATTTTAAACTGGATTCTAAAAGATTATAAAAGACCCAGAAAGAGATGACATGTGGGATATATGGATGAAATAAAAAAGGGTGTGGGAGTGATGTAGAGAAAAAATTGCTAGAGATTGGAAAAGATGGATTAAACTTGAAGACCTTCATTCTGTAGTGGATTGATAATGATTGACAATGATGTTGACTAGTAATATTTGAAATGAGCTTATAATTTAGAAGAAAGACTCAGAAAGGAATTCTACTCCACAAGTAAAGGAGCCTACAATTATTATTTTATAAAGTATATTCCTCTAAACATTGTAATACATGTAATGAATTTATCAAAAGAAAAGCTATACAATTAGACAAAATCATAATTTGATAATGAACACAGTTGTGGTCATTTAAGGAAAACAAGAAAAAAAATATTAATAAAATTCATTTAACTTTCTGCTGAATTTATTTAAAGTAGTAAATAAGTCAGTCTCTCATGCATATCATAAAATGTTCAAAGTAACTCTATAACAATATCCATTAAAAAAACATGATATATTTTAAGAAAGCACACTCTGTAATTCACTGGGAGAAACATGAGAATTTCCATTAAAATATTTTAAAGGAAATACATCAACCTAAAAACTATAAGATAAAAGATATGGAAATGATTTTTTATTAAATGGATTTTCCAGTGATAAGTTTTTATTTAAAATTTTTGTTTCCATTGGACACTTTTCATACAACCCAAATGTTGCAATTTTACCTACCAGTAGAAAGGAAATAACATTTGTATATTGTTCATTGAAATAATTATGAAATTTAATGTATAATTGTATTTCTGTTTGCATTATCATAAAAATAATTACATGGTGTACTGAGGAAATTATTGTTATTGCTATTTTTTATTGCTGTTTATATTTTCTTAATAAAGATAAAAGACTAAATGTAAAGATTGAATGTTGGATATCAGATTTTATTAATAACTTTACTGATCTATTTAGATTAATAAATAATATATGTGTGAAAGATGTAGGTTTATTTATTAATTTTATTTATTCATGAAATCAAAAAAATAAACTTTCTTATCAGATTATACTTATTATTGGTCCTAATTTTGTTATTTAAAGATCAAATTACATTGGTATGTAAGCCATATTCATGGAAATTATTATAAAATTATTTTTGTATATATATATTATTTTTTTAATTATCCACTAAAACTATTTGCATTTAAAATAGATTATGATTGCCTTTTTCTTTATTGTGCGTTTGTGGTATAAAAAATGCTTTCAAAATTTATAATCTAAACATTTACTGTTCAGGTAGATTGCATCTGATATTGTTTACTGATTGATTCTACCGTGGATATATTTTCTCAAGAGTAATAATTTAGGCAAAATTCGGATCATCATTATTTATGCAAATCAACTGCGCAGAAGCAATATAATTATTATTGACATATTCTAAAATCAATTATTTTACAAATAGAATTTAATGCCCACTAAGGCATATTAAACAATAGCATTATTAAATGTTTTGGATATCATTTATTAAATAAAAAAATAAATTTGTATTAATAGTCAAGTGTGGGTATGTTGAACCACAATTCAAATAGAAAGTATATGATTTTTTATTGTGGAAATCTATTATACATCTTTGTAATCAGCCATGCAAAATGGTATTCTTGTTTTTAATTTTATTTATTTCTTACACCCACTGAAATTATTTTGTTATTATTTATTTGTCCCAAAGGATTTAAAAACTGACTGGCATTATTAGTTACATGATTGTTTAATTAGCTTTGACATTATTTTGATTAAACTCATCTTAGTGTTTAAATCAGGTGTAGAAATTGAAAGGAATATCACATCATCTAGGACCTTTCAAATGATGTGTGTATGAATCCCTGCCATCATAGACAGATAATAATAAAAAATACACCTTGTCTAAGCTTTAATTAAATATTTATCAATCCATATATAAGACTGATTGATTCTATTACAAATATAAAAATGTGAATCACTACTGTAAATCCTTTAACTAGTATAAATATTAAAATTTAACAGTGTATCATTTCTCATAAAGTTTTTGTATATGAATTTATTTCCACAATAAATTTTAATTAGTTGAAGAATAATTAGAACAATGCAGAATCTGTGTTGTATTGTTATTGCAATAATTGTAAAAGTTAAAACACTTTAATTTGCTAAAAATGTATTTGATTATAATATATTTAGACATTTCACCAAGTGTTAATCAGAAATACATTTTTATTATTGTAATTATTGTTAATAATACATATACTACCTGGAAAATTTCAAATATTGTTATAATTTTTTCTTTGATTAAGCTCTATTACCATCATGTTGACATAGTAAATTATCAGATTTTATAAAGTAAGATTTTTATTTGTTTTATATGTGGATAGATCAATTAATAAAATATTTACCATTATTATGAATATGATTAGCATCTATTCACTGAATACTTTAAATATTGTATATATTTTACAAAATATATATATAATTTTTTGGAATTAAAAAAAAAATATTCAGGTTTAAGGATATCTATCATACTTATCAAGAAACAAAATATCTATTATGTTTATTTTGCATACATTATATTTGTTCTTTTTTTAAAATTCTTTAATCCTTTTGAATGTGTCTAAAAATATGATTTGAAAATCTTAAGAGTCAATTAATTATTTGAATATATGTTTCTTTTATATACAATTATTTATTTTCTTAAAGTCTTGGCTGATCCACTGTCTTCACTATTATTATTACCAACATTGTTATCATGTGCATATTCTCTGTTCATGACAACTACAATTTTGTATATAAAGAATGATAATTTTTATGAACATTTAAAAAAGTTTTCAAGTTTGGGTGTGTCTTTAAATTTTCCAAGCATCATACCTTTCTGCAATTTTACTTTGTTTATAACATTATACTTGTCTTGTTCATAATATCATTTCTTAATGTTATTATCTTTTTATGTAGTTATAAAATGTTTCTTTATGTTTAGTGGTTAATAATAAAACCAACTTGGAGACTAACACTAGTAGTTCTGTTATTATTTTACAAAAGGATTATACATGCCAAATCAAAGATTTAGGTTCTCTTAACTTTATAGCAACCTACTCTATGTGACTTTAATTTAAAGTTACCTAATGGAAATATAAATGTCTCAGCCAGACTGTAAGATCATAGCATATTCCCTGCTTATGTCTGTAATCACCTCATCTCTAGTTATACTTATTTTAAAATAAAAGCTAAAGACAAAAATACTAGAAGCTAGGCTGAACTAAGATAAGAATCTTATTGACTAAAAAGTGGTTAAGATATTATTTAGTATAAACAGAATTTTTTTGAAATATTTATTTTTTGTGTTTACTTTGATTGATATTTAAAAAAGTTAACTGAATTTTATAAAATAAAAATAAAATCAATATACAATTTAATGTTTTCCTAAATATACGTTTATTAAAGTAAACATTATGATTATACTCGATGTTTCTGGAGTAAATTTACATTTTTAAATTTAGTAATAAAAAGTTCATATAGAAATATTTTTAAATTCTTCATTTTATTAGTTTCTACTGAATGCATTAAAGAAACTTTCAAACTGCACAAAGTTAGAATTCCATAGATATTTAAATTATCCCAAGAGAAAAATCCTGATAAGCAGATATCATTTATTGTCTTTTATCATGAAATGTCAACTGTCGTTTGAATTGATTCCAAATAAATAGTTTAAAGCAAATAATCTCATGGGAAAAATTTGAATGTATCATTTCACACAGCTATTAAATTTACTATGCAATAATTATTTTTTATACCGACATTGGTACTGGTAATCTTTTCATACAATGAAATGATATTATTAATTAATTGAATTAAAATGATTACAAAACTGCAATGTTTTTTTTTAGCATATAATATTTAAAAAAATAATTTGACTTTCTCAGTTTGTTAAAAAATGTAAGTATAATATAGCATTATTTATTTATTTATTTTATTTTCAAAGTAATATATATATATATAGTCATGTGTATTTATGTACAAAATGGGACGTTTTAATATCAAAGTACTTACTTCGTAAATCAATGCTTTAAATATTTTCTTTGGGAGACCACATTCAGAATAGATATATATCATTTGGTGGGCACTATTCAATTTTTCAAGAAAAATTTCTAATAAAGACAATTATAATAATCTACAAAATATACAAACAGATGTATTATTCTCAAATAATTTGAATTTTTTGTATAAAAAACTGACATTAAAAATTAATACCAATAGGAGTAATCTCATTTACTGAAAGCGATTCAGTAAATAGAACCCATGGCATCTACGAACATTATATTGGAAATCGTGGTTCCAAAATTTTCATTAGAATATGTTTATTAATAAGATTATTCTATTTTTTATCTTAATGCACAAGTTTCTCTAATATGTATATTTTCTGCTTATCATTTGAAAGGTTTAATCTTAATTGAAGCTTGCAACTTGCAATTAAGTTCGAAGGCAATATTTCTTTAAGAAACAACTTTTTTAACTTTCAATAAAAATTTCCAAGTCCATTCACTCAAAATATGCTTTTTTCATAAAGTTTAAACTTTCATCCTAAGGCAGAATGACTTATCTTTTTTTTATCTTCTTTACCTGAGAAAGGATTTAGTATTAAGCACTTTTACTTTATTTGCCAGTGCTATAAAAAGGTTTATTTTTTGATTAGATTGAATGCTTCATGAATTAATATAAACTTATCCAAGTATATACATAATACAGTAGGCAATATAATATAAATATATATAAGGAAAGAAACTTAAATGTCATAGACCTAGAAATCAAATTTGCAATAGATAAAGAGCAAAATTTATGCAGGATTTAATCAGGCTTAACATTTTTTCTATTTAGACAATTTACAACTAACACTACCATCTATTTGATATGTTTCATAATTTGGAATCTAACTATTCATAGTGTGTAAAACAAAAATTTTTAAAGCCTCATTTATAAGTGATTTATCAAGCCTAATGATATACTTTTTTCAACACTGTTTCTTTATGTGGAACAATATGTTAAAAAAGTTTTTGTTCTTAAGTAGCATATTTAATGTTTTTGACTATATATATTTAATGATTACACGTTTGTAAGCAATATATTCAGACAGTTAATACTGAATAGTATTGAACTGTTTAAAAATAAAGAATTTTCAACAGATGTTTTGCATTTATAATATTAAAAAATAAGACACATGTTAGTTAACTTTACATTTAATTTCTTTAAGATATAAAATGAGAGAGTAAATAATCTCATGTCACATTTATCAAATCTGTGAAAAAAAATTGTTATTTGCTGAATTTATACTTCTTTAAAACATTTAATCATTATTGATTTATACTGTTGAACAGGTAAAATGATGCCAGGATATATTTATAAATATAAATCTTGTTTAAATTCTGTCTTTTTTACCATCAATATATTTACTCTTCATTTTGTAAGACGTTAAATTTAGAAGCACATTTGAAACATATTAAACTTATTTAAACTTTATTGAGGATTATCTTTACATATAACAATTAATATAAGGATAATAATAATAATATATTTAATTCTCAGAAAAAAATAGTGATATAAAAATATTAAAAGATTACGAACTACAATTCAAAACACAATGATTACTTTATATGTCGTTGTAATTTTAAACTCTATTTAAAATAAAATATAAACAAAAGCAAAACAAAAGACATAATTTAGTAAATTTCAAATTTTAATAAATAATTTAGTATAACCATAGAAATATATTTATGAGATATAATTTATATACAAAAGAATGGTGAAAATATTTTTACATTTCTAATAATATTTTAATCAACCTGTCACTTCTGGTAATGGATATCACATGATCTCCTGAGAAACCAATCATTCAATCATTTTAATAAGATTTAAAAATTTCTTATTTATTTTTAGATTAAGTGAATTCAAAAATAAAATTTAAGTTAATTAAAAATAGAAAATTATTTTTATTTATATCTTGATAATCAAAGAATAATTTAATAAAATTATTTTTTACCCAGATTACATATAGGAGTGTGTGCATGTTGTAGTAATAATCTTTGTGTAATTTAAAATCTTACATCACATGATCACTATTTTTTATGCTTGCTTATAACTGTTACTAAAACATGCAAAACTCTCCATATGTATTGCCACTCAATGCAAGCCAGAGTGATCAATGGATGCCAGAAGACTTGTGCATAAAATCCCCATCTAGTGCCTACTCATCCAATATCCCCAAACTAGTTTCTGACTTGTGGCCTTTGTCAGTGAAGAGCCTTGGATCTGAGAGCACTACACCTAGATCTTAGGAAATTGGATGAGTAGGCACTAGATGGGGATTTTATGCACAAGCCTTTTGGCAACCATTGATTACTCTGGCTTGTATTGAGTGTCAATACATATGAAGAGTTTTGCCTGATTTAAAATCTTAGATGAAAACAACAAAATAATTAAAGAATGAGGCATTATAAATAATACTATTTTATATCCAAATTAAAACAGAACAATTTTACAGTTGTGTGCTATTTGGATTTTAAGAAACTGACTTACTTATAAGATGTGCTTACTCTTTTACTGTTGACTATTTCTACCTACTGGTATTAATTTTTATATTTTTAAAATGCATGAATTCAATTATGTGGCATGGCTATAGTTATTGTATGTAAAATTTATGCTTGAATATTAAGATAAAATATGCTTACATGAGATATTAATATATGCTGGAATTGTCATTACAAAAATAAATATGACTGTATTAGCATTATTTCTATCATGTTTTGGTAAAGCATAGCTAATACTTAGTATTTATTAATTTCTAACAAACATTTATCAAAATAAAACATTGGTTAAACTGAATGTTGACATATAAGATTAATATTGATAAAATTTTATAGTAAAGTGATTTTATATTTCCAAAATTTTTAGAGAAGTTTTATCTATATTAATTTGTGCAATAAAATTGTTGCATTTTAATTACAAAAAACATTACATAAGTTTATAAAAGATGGGGAAAATTAAGTCTAAAATGCTAAAAAGATGTTTAATATGATTTTAAGTATCAAATAAAAATTAACAATAATAAATAAGAAATTAACAGTTATAAATATCTTAATCAAATTATTTGTATAGCAAAAATTAAATTATATTATATATGCATTTGAAAATTTATAATGTTGACATTTTATTTGTAATTATATATTGTAATATTTCAACCCTCCAGTTTTTTTTTTAAAAATACATTTTATTTATACAATTGTAAATAAATTCATCTGTTAATAATAAAGCACAGGTAACCCGTTATATATTAAAATTCCAAAATCTAAATGTATTTTCAACATTTTGCACCATCTCTTGGCCATTTTGGTCACATATTTTTTGTTTTTATGCATATTTTATAGTAAATTCATAGAATAATCTAAATTTAAAATTTTAGTTCTAAAAAAAATCTGCATTTGGTATTATTTTTTTTAAAAAATCAATTTTTCTTTGATGTGTATTGTTATACAGTCCCACCTTGACAGCTTTGGTCATTGTTCCCCAGATCTTTCTAACTGTCAAAGTCAGAAACCAAAACAAAATGTTTTATGCTTTCATAATTGATTTTGAATGTAAATAAATATATTTCACATAATTTTTACATTAATAATTAAAATTTTACATTAATTTATCAGAATATAAAGATTGGTTTGAATAATTTTAAATTTTAGAAGAAAAATAAGCATGCTCAACCAGTATTTTAGACAATGAATGACACTTGATGGCTATTTGCTTATCAATGATCTTCAGTGAAAACTAACACAATAGCACCTCTTTCACAAATATTTATGTACTTTATGATTATTTTTTACACTATATTGTCTAATAATGTAGCTAGATTAATATTTCGATTTAAAGTATTTAATTTTAGATGAAAAAAAGACAACAGAAATGAATATTCAGCGATCGTAATTTCTAAGATACTGGAAATCAGTGATGATTTCATATTATAATTGGTTGAAATAATAATTCTTTTGTTTTTCTGCAGACTATTTTTTTTACATTTTGTTTATAATTTTCTTCAGTTATTAATGTTATTTTAATTTTGTTGTTGTTAAACTTAACCATTTTGAAAGTAAAATAATTCAATTTTTAGAAGCTAGATTACTATAATTCTGATTATTATTATAAAAACATTTCTGAATAGAAGCAATCTAAAAAGGTTCTTGATGAATGAAATCAGTCAATTTTTTTTCAAATGGGCCAATAAGAAAATTGGATAATTAAAGGGTTTTAATCTGTGTGCTACTATTAATAATTGAATTCATTTGAAAAAGTGTAAATAAAGTTTGAATTTTGCTAAAAACATTTAATAACTAAACCAGATATGAATAACAAAATATATAATCACTATATATATATATTAAGTGTAATAATTCTCAGGGCTAAATGGGTTTATAAGTAACCACTAAAACCAGTCAACACTTAGACAATCCCAATATATATAACAATCAACAATTTCAAACTGTTGTTAAAGCACTTTTATTAAAATTATATATATATATAGAAAATATATGTAGAAAGCTTAAATAATTGATTAATTCTTTTATTAGAAATTCATAAAATAAGTAATACAATATATATATATATATAAAGTTTAAATATGTAATGATATTTTTAATCATATTACTTATATTAGGTTTGCTTGTTACAATTAAAATATTACGGTAAAGATAAATTTCTAAATAATCATTGAAAATTTAAATAAATATTTTGAATTCATATTTAACATATATGCATTTAATAGTTGAAACTTATGATATATTATAATAAAAAGTAAAAATGACAAGAGTATTTGTAAATGAAAATATGCAAATTTTAGAATTCTTTATTACAATTTAATACAAAATCAAGAGAAGATTTCTTAAAAAGACTGTTGAAAATTCAAAGCTATCGGTTATTTTTAGAATAAAAAGTTTTATATTGCAATGTGTAAAGTGCTTACAAAGGTCTCTTAGCAGTTTATATTAAGTACAATAAATAATAATAATAAATAAACAAGCTTTGCAAATACAAGATTATTAAATGAGGTCATGTGACATCTGACTATTTTTTTTTTGTAAATAAACAACTAGGCAGATTTTAATACACTCTATTATAATATAATATAAAATCCATTAAGTAACATAAAAAAATAACTGATCCTACTTCTTATATTATTGTTTCAGCAAGGCATAGCCTCAGTATATATGTGTAAGATTTTAGCAATTACAAACTATGACAAAATAATGGATCACAGTTTTATATATAAATATCTTCAATAAAATCTGTTATCAAAGTATAAATATATAAACATATATTTACTTTTATTATGAATTTAAATTGTCAATATAATATTAGATGCAATGCAAGGTAGATACAATTATAATCTCATTTGAAACTTTAAGCTTTTAACATTTACGGTTTCTTATCATAAAATATGATTTGAATCACGCTATAATAAAAACCTTAAAATTGTTTTTTGACTTAGGAAGTTTTTTTAAGCAACAGACCATAACTAATCCAAATAAGTCAATTAGGGTAGTGTGTAAGTGATTACTAGGTCATTATTAAATCCAGCATAAAAGATCTAGGTTAATTTAGCTTGGATTGGTGTTAAACCACTAAACATTACATGATCACCAGCTCTTATACTAGCACATAATTGTTATTAAACAAGGAAAAACTTTCTGTACAGTAGTTTCCACCCTGTACCAACCAGAGTAACCTTTGTCAGTGAGATCCTAAGATCTTGGTGCAATGCTCTCAGATCCAAGGTTCCTCACTGATGAAGGCCACAAGCCAGAAACTAGTCTGGGGATATTGGATGAGTAGGCACTAAATAGGGATTTTATGCACAAGCCTTCTGGCATCCATTGAATACTCTAGTTGGCACAGTGTGGCACTACTGCATGGAGAGTTATGCCTTGTTTAATTTGGCTTGGTGAGATGAGAACAAACTTGTGATAGTAAAAACAGAAAAAAATATAATAGAATTATTATATTTCAAGGCTTTCATTATCAGTTGAGGATTTATTTTTACAAATAATTTGGAAAATTAATCGCTATAATTTCAACTTGTAATTTATATTTATTATTATCTTACTATTACTCATACATTTACATTAATTTTTAATAGTTTCACAAAATCAATGTTAATAAATTTTTAACCCTTCTTATCTATATATACTACCTGGTATTAATTGCTGTATTCTACATCTAATTGCATTGGCATATATCTGATGTCAATATGTTACAAATAAAAGCACACAAACTTAATAAATTATGATATTACAATGGAAGTGTACTTTATAGGATTACAAATTTACAATTAAACATTCTCTATAAACATATATTTATAGGATTACTATTTTACTTATTAGTAATACAAACAGTCTACATGTGAACAATTAAACAGTCATGACATCAGATCATCATCACCATCAATCATTATCAATACACTGCAGGATAAAGTCTCTCCAAGTTTAATATCTTTCTATTCTCTCTTGTTCACATCACCCCTGCATATTTTCTTATTTTGTCCATCCATCTCACATATTGTCTCTTTTTGGGTCTTTTACAATTCCTTGGAATCCAGTTTAAGTTTTCAATTTTTCTTCTGTTATCATCTTTTCTAGCAATAAATTCAGGAAAACTCAATTTTAGACTTTTAATTCTTTCAATGATATCAGTAATATCTCTTTGATCTCTTACTAATGTATTGCATTTTCAAGCTCTTCCTGTTATTCCTAACATTCATCTCTCCATACTTTTTTGAGCCATCTGAAGTCTCTGTATTGATCTTCTACTAAGCGTCCAAGTCTCAGATGCATAAGTAAGAACTTGTAAAACATTTATTAAAAATTTTCTTTACTAATACATAGGCATGTATGATTTTAATATTAAGTAATTTCTATCTAAAGGACTCCAACCAAGTTTAATTCTATGATTAATTTCATCCATTATATTTCATATGTAATAATAATCTGACAAAGCTAGTTGTAATTGTTAACTTCTTCTAACTCCTCATAATCAATCTTTATTTTCTTCTTTTGAGAAAATCCATTTAACATTACTTTAATATTTTTAATATTTATCTTTAATCGTACTTATTTAGTTTCATCTGAAAACTCTTGCAACATTTTCTGAAGCTCTGAAGCATTATTTGAAAAAAATAATTACATCATCTGCAAAATCAAAATGACTTAAATAATCTCCATTTATTTTTATTCCTTTAGCTTCTCATTTTAATCCACAAAATACTTATTGCAGCACTGCTGTAAAAGTTTGGAGATATGGAGTCATCCTCAATGTTAGCCTTCCTAGTATCATTATGCCATCTAATTGTTTCTGTTGCATTTTTATAAATATTCTTCGGAATATGCCAATATCTTGGGTCTATATGATGATCCAATGTTTTAATTACTGAAGAAATTCTTATAGAATTAAAGGCTTTTTCATAATCTGCAAATCTAAAGCATAATGCCAACTCATATTTATTGGTCTTTTCTCTAACTTGTCTCAAAACTTGGATATAATTTATTGTACAAAAACTATTTTTAAATCCAGCTTATTCTTTTACTTGGTTAAAATCTAATGTTCTATGTAGATGAGTTGTAATTATCTTGGTAAATTTTTTGTATAGAACTGATAAAAGACTGATAGGTCTGTCATTTCTAATATCTTATTTATCATCTTTTTTAAATATTAGTATTAATACTTCATTCTTCAAATAATCTGGAACATCTTTATCATTTAAATATTTAGTATATAACTTTGCAATATTTTTTCTATTTCTTCCCTTACTTTTTTTAATATAACAATTATAATTTTATCATTGCCTGGAGCTCTTCCCTTCTTCATAAATTTAATTGCATGTCATTTAAAATTCTGGGCAATTCTGAAGATATAATAGTTGTTGGAGATACCTTTTCTTTATTATTATATAATTCTTGATAGAACTCTTCTAACTATTTCATGATGTCGTTTCATTTTTTAGTAATAGTTCCATCTTTTTTTCTTATTGCAAGTATATAAGTTTCCTACCAATACAAACACATTGTTTTACATGCTTGAGACTTTTATTATCTTCTACAGCTTTTCTTGCTAGTTCACAATTATATTGTCTTATATTATTATCAATTATTTTTCACACCATTTTACAAAATTTGAGGTATTCAATCCTTCTTAATGCAACCATTTTATAATTCTTCATGTTCCTTCTTTTCTTCATAAATTCTCTATTCGCAGTAGAAATTTTATTGGTCTATTGCTGTTTTTCTCCCAGCTATCTTTGTTGTAGTTTTTAACAGTGTATCAGTTATTTTCCTATTAATTTCATTCAAATCTGAATCATGTTCAAAATCTACTAATACACAAAAATGATTTGCAAGTTCTAATTTAAATTTATTAAAATTTTTGTGAATATCAGAAATATCAACAGTAAATATTGTTTTTTCTTAATAATTTTTGTCTCTCGAGTTTTGATTTAACATCTTAGTAATTGATGATCACTTCCTGGATTGAATTTATTAAGGACATTGCTATTTTGAAATATAAAATTTCTCTTAGTCAAAATATAATCCAATTCTACTGTACCTTCATTTGGATGCTTTCATGTCCATTTTCTTTTAACATTTTTCTAAAAAAAAAAAAAAGAATTCATAATATCAATTTTTTTCTGCAAACTCCACAAGTCTATGTCCTCTATCATTTGTATTGCTATAACCAAATTTACTTAACAATAATTTTATCTTTCATATGTTTACCAATTTTAGCATTAAAGTCTCTCATAACAATTTTAAAATGTTGTTTAGGCTGATCACTTGCAACTGAGTTACAATAAAGTATTTTAAATATTATTGATCAGATTCCTTACTATCCTAAACTTTTATAAAAGCAATGAAACACTTTATTATCTAATATTAATATTTATGTCTGGGCAGAAATATAATCTAAAATAATGAAAATATAAACAGATTTATTTTAAATTTTTTGAATTTCAGACTATTGTCTTGATATTAAAGCATAATTTAAATACATATGTCAACTTTAAAAACCAAGTCCTAATTGATAAAAGATGAAATCTAAAAATTTTTCTGAGGATGAGGACTAATTGTAATCAGAATTCAGTGATTACTCATACTTATTACAGATAATCCTACTCTAATAGAAAAAAAAGTGCTATTGTTTAAAATGTGTTAAACTGAAATAGTGTACTGTTGAAATTTGACAGTGGTTTTAAAGAAAAAAATGTTTTTTTATTAATGAAATACTATTAATATATGTTGTTTCTGGATGTATGCTTATATCAACATCAAAAATAATTTTACAATTTAGATATGAATGTCCAATAACTATTAGGAAAGGTGTAATATTACATTAAAAACAAACAATAAGTGTAACTAATATATAAAAAAAAATCACAAAAATAAGTTATAATTTTATTTATAAAACTGCAAAATAGGATTTTAATAAAAATTGTAAACAGTAACAATTAATGTGAAAAATAGATGGATATAAAACTAAAATGTTGCCAATATTTAATACAGATTGCATAAGATATTTTAAGATAAAACTTATGTTTAAAGCATTAAATAAGTAATTATTAAAAAATGGATGAAAATGTAAAATGAAGATTTTTGATCCATTGCTTTTTGAAGGGTTAATTTTTTGTAGAGTATAACTTATAATCAAGAAAAAAGTAAAAAAGTGACTAAAAACTTCAAAATGTAAGCATTGAAGTTAAAGAAAAATAATAGTTGGATACATATAAAATTTGAAATTATGGGGGATTATGTGTACTAGTGAAAAATAACTTATTAAAACAATTACGAAAAGTAATTGGAATAAAAATATGATACTGGAAATTATAAAACCTAACAAATAAAATATAATATAATTGATTTTAAAAAATAATTATGTGAATCTAAAGACAAAAATCAAAAAAAAAGATTTGGAGAAAACTAACTGGAGAAAATTGAAAAGCTTTTTTTAAGGTAATTCATTGATGATGATGATAATAATAATGATATCATTTATTACAATATATATATATATTTTAATGAACACATTATAATTAACTTAAATAAGGTCAAAATTTTAATTATTCAATGATAATTAAATGTAATGTAAGATCACATAGGATTAAAATCCTATGAAAAACACCCTCAACATCCTTGATGCTAAAGAACTGTAAAGGAATTGAATTGTTAACTATCATTTGATATATATCTTTATGATTCTCAATGCTTGTTTAATTTCTAGTTTAGAAAAGCTAGATTCAATAACTTATTGTTAAATAAAAATATATAAATTTTAATTTAAAATTATAAATGTATATTAGAAATCATAACAAATTTTAACTAAATCTAAATCAACATAAAGATTCTTGACATAATACTATACCAAAAAATAAAATACCGATATGGATATCTTCAAGGTAGATAATTTTTTTAATGTTTTGTGACATGAAATATACGTAAAAATTAAGAAAAGGAAATCTAATAAATATTAAAAAAATTATGCAGTATGATAAATAATATAGTGATAGAATGCAAAGGTATGTAAATATATTCAATAATTCTAAGATTTTCTATTAATAGATATATCAAATTTTCTAGTTATAAAAATGATAAAATAGCATAACAGAATGTTATTTTAAAAAAGTTTTGATATATTTTTCTGATTTCAGCAGTAAACAAAAAGCAATTATGCATTTTTTAAAAAAACATTCAAGAGACTAAAAGTGTAATTATGCATTTATGTATAATTCAAAAGTTTTATCTTTAATAAAATGTTAACTCTGAACTACTCAAACTTGATCTATTTTTTAATATTAACATTTATTGCAAAATCTGGCTGGTTAATCATAAAAATTAGTTTTTAGCTTTTATCACATACAGAGATAGACTTTAATGAAGTTTTTAAGCTGCAAAACTGGATAAGACACAGTGTTCTAATAAAATAAAAAATGTTAAAATTTTAAAATTTAATAAATAATATTAATATTTAATTTTTGTAAATTCATCTTAAAGACAATTTATGTAATGTAATATCCAACTTTATTATTATTTTAATTAAGGCAAAATGAAAAATGAATAAAACATTTTTAATTTTTAATATTAGCAATGCAAATGTTTTTTTTTTTTAATTTAAAAAATGACTTAAATGTTTCCAATCTTTTTGCAATATGAAACAGATAAATTGAAAAAGATTTACTTAAATTATTATTTTTTATAATTTAATAAAATGATCGCTTGTTATTTAATATTAGCTGTAAGTTATAATATATTTGTTCAAACACCTTCTCAATAAAATTATAAAAAAAGTACGGTAAAAAGTCATTTTTGTTATAAATATTTCATCATAGATGTATAAACACCAAATATTATTAAAAACAAAAATAATAAAAAATAAATACTGCAAAAGAAAAAGAAAACTAATAGAACTCTATAAAGCTGTGTCAAAAAGTTATCATGAATCTCCTATCTATGACAAAATATTTTTAATCAATTTTTTATCAATAAAATTTGCATCGAGACATTTTCCCGTCCAAAATAAAAGCAGAATACAAAATTAAATTTTTTCTCTTCAAGCAATGAAAAACCCTGGCTAAAGATTAAGATTTTTACATTCAATACTTTTTTCTTCAGTTTCACGTAAGTAAAAAGTCTTCAAAGTAAGGAGTCTTTCTAAGACTATATTTAAAATTAATAAGTTTTTTTTTTCATATGTCATAGCATCATCTGGGAGGCGAATCCGCAACAACCGTCTACAACCAGCTGCTGGCTTGCAAGGCGGCTGCGCTGACCTCTCGGCTAACAACGCTTAACTAAAATTAATAACATAAATAGTATGCTATTTGCAATAATTGGTTAAAATTATAATAGATGCTAAACATTTGAGCAGCACATAAACTATGTGCTGTAAAAGACTTTATGTGTATAATTATTTAATATGTATATAGTTGTTAAATATGATTTTTTTAGAGAAAAATTGAATACAGACTATCAAGCTCCCTTTAGCTATCCACTCCATCTTATATAACCAACACACATGGCCAGATACATGTGAAACAAATAAATAATTTTTAATATACATAGTTTATTCTGAATCAGCACTCACTAGCTGGTCCAGATTATCATATATATATATATATATATATATATTATATATATATATATATATATATATATATATATATATATATATATATAACCAGTGCTCAGTTTATGTTAAGATAGAAAATCTTCAAACTTTAATGGACAGGGTTCAATCTTCTCTACCCTCCAAATTTTCAGCCATCCATATTATTAAAAATCTGATGTTGAAATGCTCAAAGCCCTTGTTACAATAATAAATATAATTGTATGTTTAATTGTTCATAAAATTTAAATAGAAAAAGTATTTGTGGTAATACTAACATCGTATATGTTTTCAAGAGCTGCTAGTTTCACTATAATGCAGACTTATCTGCACACTTGAATAATCAGTGGACTTTAAAGAGTTGTGCTTCTGTATACATAAGTTAATTATTTTTGACTTTGCATGCTTAGTCTTCACTATTTAAAAAAACAAAAATCAATTTGTGAATTAATATATTATATAGCTTTAACATATAGAGTCTATTGGTTTCTCAAGCTTATAGTAGATGGTTCTGGAGTAGGTTGAACATAACTGCTCTTAAAATATATATATATATATATATATATATCATCATCAACCATTATCAATCCACTGGAGGATGAAGGTCTCTCCAAGTTTAATCCATCTTCTCCGATCTTTAGCTTCTCTTCTCCACAACACCCCTGCACATTTTCTTATTTCATCAATCCATCTCACATGTGGTCTCTTTCTGGGTCTTTTACAATCTCTTGGAATCCAGTTTAAAATTTCAATTGTCCATCTATTATCATCTATTCTAGCAATATGTCCAGCCCAACTCCATTTCAATCTTTTAATTTTTTCAATAAGGTCAGTAACACACACACACACACACATATATTATAAGAAAATGGCAGATAAAAATCAGAAGTCTTTTTTATTGGTGCAAAACTGTAAATAGTAATTTATTCTGTATTGCTTTTAAATAATTAAAATCAAATTTTAGAACTTTTTAAATTTATCTTCATTAAATAAATAAATAATTACTCAAAAGAGAGAGATGAAAATAAAATTATAAAAACATTTTTAATTTAAAAAGTAGTTAGTAATGTGAATTAAATGCGGATATTGACTGATCAGTATTATATATTAGTAGTTAAATATTTCAATGTTTATGATCATTTAATATGGCTGAAAGACAATCTTTGTAACAGCAACATTTTATGAATTATACTGCATGACATAATTTTGTTGCAGAAAATTATTAGTTAAATGAAAAATAATTGTTCTAGAAGGATACAAAGATCATATAGAAATTTGAAGATTGATTTATTTAAGTTATATAAAAATTTGACAAAGATTTTATAAAACAATGTTCTGAGATGGCATAGTGTTTGTCAGTGAACAGATATATACAAATGTTATCATTATTATTTAGAAATATTTAATTATAATTGATCTTAGAAGATTAAATATAATTAATTGGCCCCTATTATAAGTAAATATATATGCTATTAGTCCTTCAACGGATTCAAATTTTGTGTAAGACTGATTTTTCTGGTTGTGTGAATGTTAACATTTTTTGTCATACTAAAAAATATAATAAAAGATACGTCAATTTGGCTTAATAAAAATAGAAAGACTAAAAAAAGACAACAAAAGTAATTATACAAAAAATGTATTTCCTCTAAATTAAATGGTAGCAATATTTTTTGTAAAATATAAATCTTTTGTTTTTTTCTTAATTTAAATTACTTATTTTGATATATTTAAACAGTAATTATATTATAATATTCTTATTACAATTACATTAGCAAATGTCAAACTTTTTGTATTTGTAAATTTGATACTATCCAATTCTGATTTTTGAGTAAATATTAATAATATATTTTAAATACAATATTATAGTAATTATAGTAACATATACAATGAAAAAGTACATGACGATTTACTTTTAAATGTCATGAAAAATTAAAGGGAATTTGAACAGTGACATTGAAGCTTTCTTCAGCTATTTATTACATTTTATATAACTGATACACATGACCACACACATGTGAAAAAGATAAATGAGCTCTAATATATGTATTTCATGTTAAAACAGCACTCATCAGTTGGTCCAGATTATTGTCTCCCACACATATGTACAGTCAGTGCTCAGTTTATATTAAGATAACAAATCTTCTAACTTTGCTGGACACTTTAATCTACTCCACATTCCAACTCTTTGGCCATTCATACCATTTAAAGTCTTATGATAGAATGCTCAAACCTTGTTGATGCCAATATTCATGACATATCCATTTGGACCTTAAGTCACTCTGACCCCTCAAATATATGACTTAATATGTCAGAGGGATGGACCAACTGATGAGTGCTGATTCAGCACAAATATATATATATATATATATATATATATATATATATATATATATATATTGGAGGTCATTTATCTTTTTCACATGTGTGTGTAGTCATGTGCATCTGTTATATAAAACGGAGTGAATAGCTGAAGGAAGCTTGGAAGTCTGTGTTCAAATTCCCTTTAATTACATCAAGTTCGGTATTTACAATATACTAATACTTCTTTTACTATGTCATGAAAAAATAATATTGATAAAATTGATACTAAAAGTATCATATACTAGAAAAAATTTAAAGAAGTGTACAAATTAAGAATAAAAATTAAAACAGTGTATGAAAAATTATTATTATTACTATATTTATAAGTTTTTAATAATATATCTATGAATAATTTGATGAGTAAATTAAAAAAAATTAAATTAAAGTGTATAATATTTGTAATTGTTTCATCATTCCTGAATAATTATGACTGCTGTGTAATAAAAAAATAAATAGGCTAATGTATGACTTTGCTTTTTAAGATAAACTATAGACTTAAACCCTTGGTCAACATTTTTTATATAAAGTAAAAACATAATATATCACATTTTAATGCAACATATTTTCATTTTGAAGTATACAAATGTTTATGTATGATTTCAATTTTTAATTGTTTTAAATTGATATTTTAAATTTATTTCTAATGTAAATAATACAAAATATTAATGGAAGAAAGAAATCATAAGAAGAGAAGGATTAATGAAGCAATATTGATAAATAGATTCAAAGATAATATAATAAATAGATAAGCAGCAAATATTGACATTCACATCTCATGGAACATCACATGATATTAAACTTTAGTATTATTTATAATTGTTAATGATTACTATGTTATCAAAAGCACTACTGATTAATTAAGAGATATATTTTATTATATTTATCATTAAAATTTTTTGGAACTTATATATATATATATGGTAAACAAATGAAAGATGAAAGTGCTGTAGGTAATTTTGGTTATGGTAATAGAAATGAGAGAGGACATAGACTTGTGGAGTTTGCAGAAAAAGAAAAACTTTATATTATGAATTCTTTTTTTGAGAAAAATGTTAAAAGAAAATGGACATGGAAGCATTCAAATGAAAGTACAGCAGAATTGGATTATATTTTGACTAACAGAAAATACATATTTCAAGATTGTAATGTTCTTAATAGATTTAACACAGGAAGTGATCATCGATTAGTAAGGTGCAAAATACGTGTTAATGTAAAACTAGAAAGACAAAAATTGTTAAGAAAAACAATATTTACAGTTGATATTCCTAATCTTCAGAAACATTCTAATGAATTTAAATTAGAACTTACAAATCGGTTTCAAGTATTAGTAGATTTTGAACATGATTCAGATTTGAATGAAATTAATATGAAAATAACTGATACACTTTTAAAAACTGCATCAAAGATAACTGGTAGAAAAAAAAGCAATTAACCAATAAAATTTCTACTGAGATTAGAGAATTTATGAAGAAAAGAAGGAATATGAAGATATACAAAAATGATGCATTAAAAAGAATTGACTATCTCGAATTTTGTAAAATGGTGTGGAAAAGAGTTGAAAATGATATAAGAAAGTATAACTGTGAACGAGCAAGAAAAGCTGTAGAAGAAAATAAAAGTCTTAAGAATGTAAAACAACATTTTGGTATTGGTAGGAAATTTATATCTGCAATAAGAAAAAAAGATGGAATTATTACTAAAAAGAGAGATGACATCATGAAATTGGTAGAAATTTTTTATCAAGAATTATGTAGTAATAAAGAACAAGTACCTCCTATATCTATTACATCTTCCGAATTGCCCAGAATTTTAAATAAAGAAGTGAGAAATGCAATTAAATGTATGAAAAAAGGAAAGGCTCCAGGTAATGATGGAATTATAATTGATATATTAAAAAAAGCAGGTGAAGAAATAGAAAAAATTTTAGCAAAGTTATATACCAAATACCTAAATGATAAAGATGTACAGGATGATTGGAAGAATGCACTAATAATATTAATATTTAAAAAAGATGATAAAAAAGATATTAGAAATTACAGACCTATCAGCCTTTTATCAGTTTTATATAAAATTTTTACCAAGATAATTGCAACTCGTCTACAGAGAACATTGTATTTCCACCAACCAAGAGAACAAGCTGGATTTAAAAGTGATTTTAGTAAGTAGATCATATTCAGGTATTGAGAGAAGTTATAGAAAGAACAAATGAATATGAGTTGTCATTATATTTTGGATTTGTAGATTATGAAAAGGCATTTGATTCTATAAACATTTCTTCAGTGATTAAAGCATTGGATCATCAAGGTATAGATCCAGGATATTGTCATATTTTAAAGAATATTTATAAAAATGCAACAGCAACAATTAGATTACATAATGATACTGGGAAAGTCAGCATTGAGAAAGGTGTAAGACAAGGTGACTCCATATCTCCAAAACGTTTTACAGCAGTGCTCCAAGAAGTATTTTGTGGATTAAAATGGGAAACTAAAGAAGTAAAAGTAAATGGAGATTATTTAAATCATTTAGATTTCAGAGATGATGTAGTTGTTTTTGCAAATAATGCTTCAGAGCTGCAGGAAATGTTGCAGGAGTTATCAGATGAAAGTAGAAAAGTAGGACTAAAGATAAATGTTAAAAAGACTAAAGTAATGTTTAATCGATTTGCTCAAAATATGAAAATAAAGATTGATTATGATGAATTAGAAGTTAACAGTTACAAATACCTTGGTCAGATTATTAATACAGATGGAAACATAATAGAGGAAATTGATCATAGAATTAAACTTGGTTGGAGTGCTTTTTGTAGAAATAACCTGATACTAAAAGGAAATAAGCCTATGTGTTTGAAAAGGAAGGTTTTTTAACAAATGTGTTTTACCAGTTCTTATGGATCTGAGACTTGGACACTCAATAGAAAAGCAATACAGAGTCTTCAGACCACTCAAAGAAGTATGGAGAGATGTATGTTGGGAGTAACAAGAAGAGATCGAAAACGCAATGTATGGGTAAGAGAACAAACAGGTGTTACTGACTTCATTGAAAAATTAAAAGATTGAAGTGGAATTGGGCTGGACATATTGTTAGAAGAGATTATAATAGATGGACAATTGAAATTTTAAACTGCATTCCAAGAGATTGTAAAAGACCCTGAAAGAGACCACATGTGAGATGGATGAATTAAATAAGAAAGTGTGCAGAGGTGATGTGGAGAAGAGAAGCTAAATATCGGAAAAGATGGATTAAACTTGAAGAGACCTTCATCCTGCAGTGGATTGATATGGTTGATAATGATGATATATATATATATATATATATATATAATGCTGGACTTGAGAAGGTATTTTTACATCTAATGTCTGAATATTTCTAGCACCTCAATGATGACAGACAACAGCTAGAAACTGGTCTGGGAATACGGATATTCAGATAAGTTTATCAATAGCTATTAATGTTTTTTTTATATATATATATATATATATATATATATATATATATATATATATATATATATATATATATATATATATATATATATATATAATGTCCATTAATTAGAACAAAATTATAGACTGTTTATAATAGTTTATTACTGTTATATTTTAGTATTTATATATATAATCTCTGACCAAAAAGCTGTCTAAGTATTAGTTATCGCAATGCCTAATTCTCTATCATCAGATTTACATTGCAAACATAAAATAAATCAAATTATGTTTGTTTTCCATGTTCTTATAAGTATAGCCAATCTGACAAATGACACTATTCAAGGCAAATGTACAATCAGAGATCAGTACCGCTCATTCAAAATATCTGCTAATTTAACTTCATAATTTGAAATGAACTATAATTTTAATATCTTTAAGAACAAATAATCAAATATCATGTAAGTAAATGCTTGTTTTATTTAGACATAATTGAAAAAATGATGGAAACATTTTTATTTTTATTATTTTACTATATGTATCAGTTACCTTAATTTTTTTGGGAAAAAAACAATAGATGGAAATTTCTTTGTATATTCATATAAAAAAAAGCCAATAACATTAATGCTGAAGTTTAAATATTAATAATAATATGATTACAGATTCTGACAGAGACAATTAAACAAAAGATTTTTCAATTCAATTCAGAAACTGACAGTATTATTAGTTAATTGAAAAACAGAAGGGAAGGCAGAAAATACAAGAACAGTATCAAATGAAAAAAAAAAGAAATTGTAAAAACCTTAATTATGTACAATATTTATGATCAAATTCACTAAATCTTTACAAAGATATTACTTATGTCGGAGTGTCTTCCGTGAATTTTCATTTTTAAATATGGTTGCACATAAATAACAATTTTAGAATAAAATCCCACCGTATTCTATAATGCTAAAAAAATTAAAATACTTATTATTCGTTCATTAAAATTTTATATTTAATGATAAATTCAAGTATTTGAAATATAAAGCTGTTAGATCAAGCATTAATATATTAAAAAATTGTACAAGTGAAAACAATCATAAACAAGCAGTAAACATGATAAAATGTGGCCACACATTTTTTAAACATCTATTTATTTAGTAGCATAGGGATATTTTAACAATTGGTTTATATCATGTGATTAACAAGGATATTAGCTGTTAATATAATGGACAGAAAAATAAGCACTATAAATAATAACATATGAAGACCTACTTTCTTTAATATAGTCATAAAGGGCTAACATTTCATATGGTTGATAGAATTCTTTAGAGTTGTAAGGCTAGTATATCATTTTAATTAAATAGTCAAAAAAGCAAATCATATATGAAGTGACATTACTTTTATAAGCTTGTATTTACAAAAATGTAATACAGAGAGCATACCAATAGCTCAAACAAGCTCTTAATTGATAAGTGCAGTATGAGAAAATATTTAAAATCTCTATCCAGAACATTCTTATCTCCAGACCAATTGGTTTTGATCTTATGGCTCACCTCAGTGAAGAGCTAGAATATTCAGACCTAGATTCAAATCAACTCAAACCAGCACTATTACATATGTAATATTTAAGTAGAAATCTGAAATTTTGGACATGAAAATTCTTTGAATCAGCTATCTAACTTAAATAGCTATATGGGACTGAACCAAATTTCAGATCTACCATATTTTAATAGCCTCAACATAGCCAAAGCTTTAAAGGTATAATTATAATAGTCAAAAAAGCAAATCATTTATAACATGATATTGCTTTTATAAGCTTGTATTTACAAAAAAAATGTAATACAGGAGAGCATATCAATATCTCAAACAAACATTTTCTCATACTGTACTTATCAATTAAGAGCTTGTCTGAGCCATTGGTATGCTCTCTGTATTACATTTTTGTAAATACAAGCTTATAAAAGTAATGTCACATTATATGTGACTTGCTTTTTTGAGTATTATAATTTTACCTTTAAGGCTTTGGCTATGCTGAGGCTATTAAAATATGGTAGATCTGAATTTGGTTCAGTCCCATATAGCTATTTAAGTTAGATAGCTGGATTTAAAGACATTTTCATGCCCGAAAATTTCAGAGTTTCTACTTAAATATTACATATGAAATAAGTGCTGGGTTTTGAGTTGATGTTTTGGATCTAGTGTCTGAATATTCTAGCTTTTCACTGAGGTGAGCCATAAGCATGAAAACAGTTGGTCTGGAGATAAAAATGTTCTGAATAGAGATTTCAAATATTTTCTCATACTGCACTTATCAATTAAGAGCTTGTTTGAACTATTGGTATGCTCTCTGTATTACATTTTAATTAAAAAAATTATATACATATATATATATATATATATATAATCAAAACTACCCCAAATCTAAAATTAAACCAGACCAGCATAAAATTAATATTAAAACACAACCTAAGGTTTCACTGCTACAAGCAGACTTCTCAAGTGTAAAGAACTACAAAAAAACTACACAATATATATACTATTAAAAACTACCCACAAATCCATTCACTTCCCATCCACCCTTAATATTAAAAGAACTCTTAAATAAGTTAATTGCTTCAGAATAATAAATTTTCAATAATAAAGACTCTTTAATTCTTCTTTTGATTTCATTTCTCTCAAAGAAGACAACCTTAGCTTCATCAAAATCAATAGTGTGGCCTGTATCTTTTTCATGGACATACAAAGCAGAACTAAGATATCTATTTTTAACTCTACTTTTATGAACCTTTATTCTTTCATTTAAACTCAAACTACTCTGACCTATGTAAACCTTCTTACAAAATAAACAAGGAATAAAATATACTACACCAGGAATAGTCTTTCTATCAAAAACTTCTTTTGTATTATTTAATAAATTATTCAATGTAACACCCCTTTTCCAAGCAATTTTCTTATTTCCAAATAATTTACTATTTCTACACACAATTTTATAAGAAGACAATTTAAATGGCAAAGAAATAAAATCATATTTTTCTTTAACCTTTACATCCTTACAAATATTACTATTAAATAAAATACTTTTAACAAATTTATCAGAGTATCCAACACTCAAATAATCTTTATAAAATTGATATTTCTGAAACAAAGGTACCCCACTAGAATTATTTAATTTAATATTCCTATGACAATAATTCCTTAAAGCAGCTACTTTATGAGATACAGACTGATAGCTATCAGGTTTAATTATAGATCTTAATTCTTTACTTTTAACTAAATGACTGCACAATAAACAATTAGTTTCTATATTTCTAATCATCAAAAGATCTAAAAATTTTAACTTACCAAAATCTAACCCCCCTCCTTCTAACACAAATTTTATAGAAGGATCAAAACAATTAAACTCATTTACAAATTCCTTCAATTTATCATTCTCAACTACAAATAAACAATCATCAACATATCTGACAAATAATTTTACATATAAACAATTCTTTTTAATAATAATTTCCTCTTCCATAAAACTAATATAAACTGAACATACTAAAGGAGAAATAATATAACCTATTAAGAACATACTAAAGGAGAAATAATATAACCTATTATCCACCCTTTCTTAATCTTATAAAAATTACCTTTATAAGTAAAATACATAGAATCTTCCAATAACAAAAGCAAATCTTTAATTACCTTAATTTTATTTTTTGATAAAGAACTTTTCTTAATCAATACAGACAAAAGAACATCAATACTGCTTAGCCTATTAACAGACTGACACATATTTTCAATATCTAAACTTCCAAATACCCAATTACTTTCCATTTTAAAATTATTAATCTTATCAAAAGCCTCAAAAGAAGAAGAAACTGTGTACTGACCAAAATCAAAAAATTGTTTTAAAAAATTATTCAAGAATCTAGAAATAGCCTCTACAACACTACCTGTAAAATCAAAAATAAATCTTTATGAGTTTTAATATTCACAAACATCTTAGCTGATGTAAAATCATTAGGATAGCATTTTAAATAATCTACTCTATTAAAAATTTTTAAATTAACCATTTTCTTCATAATATCTATCAATTTTCTTTTAATCAAATTACCTGGATTTTTATCTAACAACATATATTTACCATTATTTAATTCTCTATCCATTTTCTCTTTGAATTCATCTCCTTTCATAATAACAAACCTACCAGCTTTGTCTTCATGAGAAATGATTACATCATTAGCAATTAACCTATTTTTAAGATGTTTAATCTCAGTAGGATTAATAACAAATTTTTCTTTCCTTTTTAAACTTTTATTCAAAATCGATTGAATACCAACTTTCTGCTCATCACTCAAATTACTAGATTCAATAGACGGAATTGTATCAAAAACTATATTTTTTGAATGAAATGGAACACATTAGGGCCTTTACCAAGAATATCTAATTCTCTATCATTTAACTTCAAATCCAAAAGATTAACAACTCTATCCTCAGAAACCTTATTCTCATACCCTTTATCACTACAATAAACTTTATTAACTTTCCCAAACAACCACTTTAATTTTCTTTCATATTTTTTACAATAGAAATTTGACCTATTCTGTCTAAATTGTCTCATAAAAAAAATTCAAAATTGAATAATTAAAATCTTGCCTCCTTTCTAAATAATATCTATTTCTTTTATATAGATAAATAAATTTATAAAACCTTACAAAAGTATCTTTTAAAAAAACTATTCAATATATATGTTTGTAACTTAAAAACTAAATTTTTATTTTGAAGCAACTTTTTATTTCTACTAAAATTAATAACACAGCACCTAGGAAAAACACTAAATTCCCTACATTTTTTAAGAAAATAAATCTGCCATGTAAAGACTCTATCCTATCACTCAATTTAGACAAATTTTTAATCCTTCTAATATCATTAAATGGAAAATTATTAAAAACTAAACTCCACAAACCCATACTAAAAACCCAAATTACCAATACCTTTATAAATTAAAACCCAATAAAACCTACACACACTTCTATATATATAACTAAATAAACACAAATATACTCTTTCAACCCAAAGTCAAACAACAAACATAATATACATAAATGACATTCAAATATATCAATAATTAAAACAAAAAAAAATTATATCAATAATAAAATGTCAATAATAAAATTTATGTTAGAAGGAGGGGGGTTAGATTTTGCTAAGTTAAAATTTTTAGATCTTTTGGTGATTAGAAATATAGAAACTAATTGTTTATTGTGCAGTCATTTAGTTAAAAGTAAAAGAATTAAGATCTATAATTAAACCTGATAGCTATCAGTCTGTATCTCATAAAGTAGCTGCTTTAAGGAATTATTGTCATAGGAATATTAAATTAAATAATTCTAGTGGGGTAGCTTTGTTTCAGAAATATCAATTTTATAAAGAGATCGGAAGAGCAATAGTCTGAACAGAGGCTGTTTCAGAAATATCAATTTTATAAAGATTATTTGAGTGTTGGATACTCTGATAAATTTGTTAAAAGTATTTTATTTAATAGTAATATTTGTAAGGATGTAAAGGTTAAAGAAAAATATGATTTTATTTCTTTGCCATTTAAATTGTCTTCTTATAAAATTGTGTGTAGAAATAGTAAATTGTTTGGAAATAAGAAAATTCCTTGGAAAAGGGATGTTACATTGAATAATTTATTAAATAATACAAAATAAGTTTTTGATAGAAAGCCTATTCCAGGTGTATTATATTTTATTTCTTGTTTATTTGTAAGAAGGTTTACATAGGTCAGAGTAGTTTGAGTTTAAATGAAAGAATAAAGGTTCATAAAAGTAGAGTTAAAAATAGATATCTTAGTTCTGCTTTGTATGTCCATGAAAAATATACAGGCCACACTATTGATTTTGATGAAGCTAAGGTTGTCTTCTTTGAGAGAAATGAAATCAAAAGAAGAATTAAAGAGGCTTTATTATTGAAAATTTATTATTCTGAAGCAATTAACTTATTTAAGAGTTCTTTTAATATTAAGGGTGGATGGGAAGTGAATGGATTTGTGGGTAGTTTTTAATAGTATATATATTGTGTAGTTTTTTTGTAGTTCTTTACACTTGAGAAGTCTGCTTGTAGCAGTGAAACCTTAGGTTGTGTTTTAATATTATTTTTATGCTGGTCTGGTTTAATTTTAGATTTGGGGTAGTTTTGATTTTATATTGACTAGATTTATGCTTGTAATGTTTATATATATATATAATTGAAATAATATTTTTAACGGTTTATAAATAATTTCAAACAATCTTAAAATCTGCAGAAGTACTTTCGGTTACTTTCTAACCTGCCTCAACTGCCATTAAATTCAAAAACCAAAAGCGGAAGCAAATGTCATCAATTCAAATTCCACGAATCCCTTGATGACATTTGCTTCTGCTTTTGGTTTTTGAATTTAATGGCAGTTGAAGCAGGTTAGAAAGTAACCGAAAGTACTTCTGCAGATTTTAAGATTGTTTGTAATTATTTATAAACCATTAAAAATATTATTTCAATTATAATTACAATATTGTTTTTAATTAACAGATATTTTATTTTATATATATATATATATATATATATATATATATATATATATATATATATATATATATATATATATATATATATATATATATATATATATATATATATATATATATATATATATATATATATATATATATACTACAATTGTAACAAGAAAACTTTTAGGCAAAGAAAATAAAGTAAATATGTGTTTTTAAAACTTAATATTTTGATTCTCAATGCAAAAAAAGAATAGAAAGGAAAGCATATTGATTGTAGGACAAGTCTAAATGAAAATGCCTAAAATTATTAAAGACAAATGTGAGAATATGCAACAACTTTAGGCAATAAACTATAAAAACATATGGTGCTAAAAGAGCCTATAGCCTAACCATCGAATGGGATCACCAACTACATACCATTGATAAATGAAATGAAAATTCCATAGTTTTTGTAAAAAATAAAAACATGAAACTAGTATAATACACCTAATTAGCATTCAATAAAAATAATTTAACATGTGATCAAATAATTCTTCATAATAAATTATATCATAAAGCTAATATGTGCAGTAAATGCAATTACAAAAATTAACAAGCACAACAATACAATAAAACATGTACTTCATAAAAATATAATTGATGGCAATAAATCCATAAGAAAGGAATATTCATAAAAGCATCCTTATACAAAAAATTTGAAAAAGACATATACTATAAAATTTATACAGACCAAGACAAATATTCATCACAAGTAAGATTTTAAAAGTACAACAGTTCACAAAATAATCCATTTAATTTATAAAGAAAACAATCCACAGTACAAATATGTTTAAAAAAACATGACTTCCATAAAATACCACAGATGAAAATGTATGACAAGTAACATTTAACAAATGCAAAAATACAAAAGTAGGCTATATCATCCATAAGAAAATAATGGATGGCAATAAATCTATAAAAAATAAATTCCAAAAAGTTTTTCATGTATGGATAATTAAACATTGTGGATATCATAAAATAAACATCATTGTTGTTATAAATGTAAGCTTTTATTTTGTTATTTATCTTCCTGTATTTAATTTATTGTCTTAATTCTAGATTTTTCCTGTGCATTTTTTATGACACCATATTTTCTATTTTGTTTTACATGAACAATTTTTTTGGAATTTTATTTTTTTAAAATTTATTGTTATCAATTATTTTTTGTGAAATACATGTTTTATTTTTATATTGATGTGCTTGTTAAATCACTACTTGTTAAAAATTTATATTTATGTCTGTATACTCTTTATAAATCAATATATTTTCTTAGGTTATATATAGAACTCATGTGACATCTGACTTGATTTTTTTGTAATTTCATTTTTCTTATACATGAATATATTTGGAGAGTTTAATTTTTTATGCATTTATGGACTACAAAAATTTAAATTAAACAAAACCAATAATACATTATAGAATAACATGAACAAAAGAATTAGCTAATATTTGGTAATTATTTATATTCAGTCCCCTGATTGGCTTGTAATTTAATTTTTATGGAGTTGTGTTTGGCATCATAAATAACTTAATTTTTCATGAAATTCTTGTATTGATCACATTTATGGAAAGTATTTGTTTGTAATTATTAAACATTGGCTTGATTTCTAAATATATTATTTTCAGATTTGTTTTATAAATATATTTTTTATGTTTTTTAAAAGCATATATATAATTTGTATTTTCTTTGCTTATTGGCATGTCATGCATGCTTCACCCTATGGTCAGAACACAGATTCTACTAACACTATATTTTGATTCACTTATTAATTAATTTTAAGGATTTTATTATATTACAGTTTAAAAACATTGCGCTATATAAAATAATATCTTATTTACATATTTTCAACTTCAACTAAGAATGATGTATCATAAATTCTTGTAAGTTTCACAAGCGTCCTTCATTCAGGCATAGTAAAGATAATTTAAAGTGATTGTTTAATATCTTCACACTCTTAAGATTTCTCCATACTTAAATGTATAGGTGGAAAGGATATATAGATTCATTTTATCTTTTCACAAAGACTTTATCTTGTGTTTGGAAAGTGAGGGTATTCATTTATAGTTAAAATCCACAAAGCACATGTGCATTAGTTTAATGGCTGATTATTATTACATTTTACAAACATCATGCTATATAAAATAATATCTTATTTACTTTAATTTATGAAAAAATTTACATTGATAATGAAATATCAACAGGTGAAAATTTGTTAATTATTCTAATCTCTCATAGCACACTTTATTTAATATATATATATTTCAATATGATTTATCATATACAAATTCTTAAAAAATGTTTTTTTTTAAAACTTTAAAAGTCCAAAAACGAATAGAATTTGCAAATGGTAGTACAATTTCGATTATTTATTGCAAATAAAACTCAATTCATTTTGGAAGAACACTTCAAAGTTATTTTAAAAATTATAAAACTTTTTTTTGATATTCTATAAGTATTATGTTTGCTTTTGTTCGAAATAATTTATAGATCATATTTTTAAAAGTTTTTTTAATGCGTGTATTTTCTTTTTACTGATTGATTGATTATGAGACTGCTATTAATACTGAGTAATGTGTTTTTTATCAGGAATAAGTAAGGACATCTAATCATTAAAATTCCAATCACAAATCTACAAATAAAAACAACAAAAATATTTATGAATTATTTATTTTATATATTTTTTATTTATCTTTAAGATATATTGGTGTTTTTTTTATTTTCTGTTATCTATTTCAATTTTCCATAGTTTTAAAAAACACAGCCCTTTATAATGGCACAGAAGATAAATGGTATGTTTAATTTAGAATAAAGCAAAAAACAAAAATTATTTTTTGGTAAATTTAAACATTTTGAAAAAAGTTTTACAAAAATTATTTTTTGGTAAATTTAAATATTTTTAAAAAAGTTTTGTTTTTTTAAATATGAAAATAAAGAAAAACTCAACAGATTAAAACTTTATTAAAATAAATAATCATCAGTAATTAATTTATTAAATTAATTCATAGATCCATTTTAATTAATTTTCTTCTTGTTTTGTTTCTTATGAAATTAAGAGCATAAATATTATATTAAGTAATGACATATAGAGTCATAAACTTATTTCGTATTATAAGAGATCAAACTATTTTTTATTCATAAGGCTTATCTGATTACAATGAAATTATATATAAATAGTATCCTGTGTATAGTTTCTATTGAGATTAAAATCTTACCTACAAAGATAATAATTGAAAATGCAAGAAGTTAAAAATAAGCATAACTATATTTTTCACTTGCATGCTATTAGTTCAAAAACTAGCAAGCTTATAATGCCAGATTTTTTGAAAATAATCCATTTCCCATTCCAATTGAAAATAACAAAAAAAAAAAGTTTTAAAAAGCAAGTATAATAAATATTGTAGAATTTAAATAGTATGTCATTATGTATCATATGATTGCCTTCAGTGCTCTAGTGGAAATCAGTTTCATTGGTTTTTTAAAAATATTTTGCACAAATTAATATTTATTAAAAAATTAGAAACGACAATTATTTTACTCTCAAAACATAATACCAAAATTGTTCATACATGAATCCATTTTAATTGTCTTAAGAGAATTGGAAAATGGTGTATATATATATATATAGTAATGTTTTTTACATTTTATGTTTGATTTAGGTCTTTTATGCACTAGAAAGTGCAATTTAATCAAGCTATATAGACAAAAATATATTCTGATCATTTTCAAGTCCATATATTTCAAGAACATAGCTATATTTCCTAATTAACTAGTCTAATAATATTTATGAGTTTGTATTGCTGATGAAGTTAGTTTTAATTTATAAAAGAGGACACCATAGTCTGTAGCCAAAATATCATTTAATTGGGTTATGAGTAAACGGCAGGCAACAAGATGGGTGACAAAGGTAATATGGTGTGCAAAAGATTTGGATAAAGAATTTATATCAGTATATTTGTACAAAAGATGGGATGATTGTGTTAGGAGGATTGATGCGTGTTATAGTGGTAAGGAATGAGATAAAAATATCTATTTATTAATAAAGAATAGGGAGTTAGGGAGATGGAAAATTAGTATGAAGAGTAAAAAGAGTTTAAATATATATAGAAATAAACAGAATATTAGGTGCAAGTTAATATATGATAATAGTAAGGAAAGTAGTTTATTGTTTAAGGTTCAAATGAGATCTTTAGCAACAAAAAATATTTATGTAAATGGAAAAATATGGGTGATTTAGACTGTAAATTATGTAAGGAAGGAATAGAAAATATTAGACATCTGTTAATTGAATGTAAATGCTCAAAAACAGATAGGGCACATATAATGAAGTTATGGAAGAATAAGTATGAAAAAAAGTGATTATACTGAAAGTGGATTATTGGTTTTTATGCTGGGTTTGGGAAAAGATAAGGGGGGTTTCAATATAAAAGCCATAGAGTTAACAAAGATTATGTTGTGGAAATGGGATGGAGCAGAATATGGGAAAACTTAGACTGGGGAATGTAAAATAAAGTAGCTAACAGGTTTCTCTGGGCATAATTGTTGAGAGATTCTTGACTTCGTTTACAGAGAAGCTACAGTACATCACATCACATCATTCTCATTTCCCATAATTTCGAAGCAAATAACTGAAAAGATCAAAATTACGTTTTCTTGTCATTTTATAGTTTTTGTATGCATTTTTCCCAGGGCTTAACTATTAAACAAGCATATTGGCAAAGGTAATTTATACATAATAAATTCTAATAAACTAACTTTAATAACACACAATGAAAAGGTGATATTAAAGATATTTTATTATAACAAATTAAATATTTTTAATCAAAATTAGAAAGCACATACACGCTAATCCAGATAACAACATTAAATAATTAAAACAATTCTTGTCACACTCTTCTTAGATTTCTTCTAGAAAGTTCTTTGAATAATAAATCCTGCAAAAGTCTCTATCAGTATTATAACCTTATAGTTCAGGTTCATTTGCAACCATTCAATTTAGTCACAAATCAGAGATGAGCAAGTTAGGTAGATTGTTAATTATACCATGTGAGGTTTTTCTTGGGATAAAATGAGCTCATGGCCATTGCTTTATTTTATTCTTGATCCACTTTAAGGCTGATCTCGAAGGCATTTTTGGAGTGATCTCTTTATGCCAAAAGAAGTTGCCCCCCAAAAGGCTCTGGTTCCACATCCAGAATGACAATTGAGTTCAGCATAGAGTAGTTCAGGATACATTTTGCATCCTGGGCCTATGGAAATGACCAGCTCAAGTTAAGACCCAAGACCTTGATTGCCATTATTTTCTTCCTTTAATACTCATATCAGTCTTTACACTTCTCTGCACATATATTATCTTTTGCTCTTTTATCAGAATACAAGATAATAATCTTGTACAATCTTTATTAGTTTTCAATTACAAAGACTTTTTTACAAAATATTTCTGTCATCTTTAATTAGCTTTATAAAGTTTTTCTCTGTAATTCTTTGCTTTTAAATTTTTTTTTTATCTGGATAAATAATCTGCAAGTATTTTATTATTTCCAATTTTAACTTTTATTTTTAATTAAACAGATAATATTAAACACAAAAATAACTTTCATTACATGTTATCTAAAAAAATAAATCATACTAACTAAAAAAGAAAATTAAATTGTGTCTTTTGAACAATCTTTAAATTTTACTCTTTTAAGCTTTTTTAAATATTACCAAATGCCTTTGAACCATCTATATGTAGATGGTACAATATATTATTTTAGTTTTATTTCCAACATTTCAATGAAATAATATTTACCTTTGTCAAAGTTAAGGGCTTAACCTTTTGACCGCTGATTATATTATTGGCCCGAGTGAGTTAAAAATCAAAACTTTTAATTGGCCAAGACAAAGTCAATTGTCAAAATATATTCACTTTAGATTTATTTGTAAAAAATATATTAATTGTCAGGTTATGAAAGTGAACGAAAGTTCTTTCAAAAATAAATTTCTATTTGTTTATTGTGGAAATATTTGATAGCGGCAAATTTAAAAAGGCGAATGTAATAATGAATTAAAAAGAGTTGCTGATGTAAATTTTTTTTTTCCGTTTTACGTTACGAAAAAGTAAATATTTTTTTTGCTAAAATCTTAAATATTTTTACTAAAATCTTAAATATTTTTTAAAAATAATTTTGGTTTAAGCATTATTTTACTTATATATTTATAATTTCTCAAAAAATACTTTTATAATTGTTTAAAAACATTTATTTATCATTTTCAAATTGAAAATCTTAGAGTTTTTCTTTGATTAGGCAGTTTCTTTGTCCTTGCCAGCCAATCAGAATGTCTTTGACAGCTGAGAGCCAATCACTGACAAGATTTCTTCTTTGTTTAGCTTCACAGGCAGTTTTATTGATTTTTTACTTGTAAAATAATTCAAGAGAGGGCAGCATCTTACAGAACTTTTAAAAATCTAACTAATGACTATAAAACGGCTATCCTACCATTAATATAATGGAATTAGAGTGACATCAATTGTCAATGAAAGGTCTCATAAGCATCAATAGAAAGGTTAATGAAAAACTATTATGTCTTAAGTAATAACAAGATTGAGCATAAAATAAAGAACAGTCATTCTTATATATATCTGATGACTGATTATTCAGAATATGTGATTAACAAAAAATCTTCCTTCAGTTTTATAATTAGTTGATTACAAGTTGATTTTAGAAGAAAGAGATCAAATAAGTGATCTCCACAAGGTTGAAATATGTTGTGCTTCATCATATTTGTTTAATTCACCTGGTTTTTTAATATTTTAATAGATACTCTCATAGTTCTTAAACCATACTTTTCCAAATTAGCTAGTATTTTAATATTATCAATGTCAGGTGCAAACAATTTTTAAAAAATGTGGTGTAAAAGTAAATGAAATTAACTTTTAATTAAAAACATTTATGCTCTCTAATTATTCATGCTCAATCTTATTATCACTTAATACATAGCATTTTTTATAATGATAAAAGTTATTTCATTGAAATATTGAAAATTAAAACAAAACAATACATTGTTTATTTTTATCACGGAATCATGAAAATATTAAATATAATATAGATATTGCAACTATACAATATCTAATAACAGTTTGAATTAGTTATATTAATAAGATGCATGAAAAAAAGTTATTTAATGTGACACTCATCACTGCACAGGGATAATTAAATATATAAATTGCCTAAAAATTAAATGAAAAGTTAAGCAGGAAAGAAAAATAGGTATGCACATGTAGTTTAAATTGTTTAATTTTTAAAATCTAAAGCATTTTAAACCTTTTTTAGTTTGCTTTATTTGAATAGAATATTAAAGAAAATCTTCCACACTATTATAGCAAATTTGATAGCAAAACTAAATATGATATTAAAATTTTGGAATAAACAATATTTTATTAATTATCATTTGAAATTTAATTGTGAGTAATGATTTTTATTTCTTTATATCACTAACTTATATAAATATGAAAGAAAAAAACTATTTTTTCTTTCAGTCATTTACCTGTAAATTTGTATATACAACAATTTGGAATGGGAATAAAGAAAATCTTTTTTTAAAAAATATTTTGTTGAAGGAAATATGTCAAATCTTGTAACTAGTTGGTGACAAATTCATTTCTTGAAGAACATGTTCTTGAACAACATCAAATAGAAATAAATAGGTCTGAAATATACATCTAAGGTAAATCCAGGTCAGTCTAGGCAGTCTAGTATGCTTTAGTTTATTTAAAAATAAGAAACAATGTTGCAGTGATCCAATGCCAAGAAGAACAACAGCTGATTAAAATTGTTTTCCACCATAATTTAGTTAGCTTTTTGACTATGTCCTAATATTTTTCAATACTTTATTTATAGCAGCAAGTATACAGTTTTTATCTAACAAAAGATATTTATTATGTGTGGCTACATAATCAAAACACCACTGACTAAAATGTCAGAAAAATATAGTCAAATCCAGAAATTAACCTTTAAGTTCACTAAAACCAGCCAGTGCCTGATTAACAATGCTGTGAAGTAAAAATGAATGGTGCTGTAAAAAGTAGTCAAGACATACTGATACTATATCATACTTAACATAAAAATATTGCTGCATTTTCTCTCTAACATCACAGCATCCAAAAAGAAGAACTACCATCTATGGATGAATTAATTAAGACAACTGTAAATAAGAAAAAAAAGATAACTACAGAAAACCACGATTTGGAACTGTTTAAATATTTTACATGGTAATATCTTCTTATTATTGTTATTATAAGACCTTAAATTTAAATTAAAAATATATTTTATTAGTATTATGTTTCATATTTTGCATATGTATTAATAGTTGCAAATATATACCCAACATTTTTATATATTCATTGTTAATAAATCATTCATTTATTTCTACTAATCCATTTAATTTGTTTGCTTATCTAGCTCAATTCATATGTTATGCTTTTAATATTCAATTTGCTAATAATATCCATAACTGAGAAATCATGTAAACTACTGGGGGACATGCAGAGATGGTGGTAATAATTTGTAAATGATGATGATTAGGTATTAATGAGTTTTCCAAAAGTAAGCTTTCTAGTTAGGTTTGGTGCCTGAGAGTTTCATTTTTTTATTTTATTGAAACTGGAAAACACATAGAATACTTTTGGAAGGACCATCATAATCATCACTGTTTGTTTAATATTATTATATATATTTGAATTGAATCATTTTTAAAATTTTTATTAAACATTCAACTTTAATCTAATGAAAATATTTATAATCAAAGATTTATTGTTAAATGGTTGTATATCTTTGGTTCAGACCTGAAATATTTTTACAATACATATAAATTTTTTCAGCATTTTAAAAAATTTCTTAGTATCTGTGCGTATAAATTTAGGAAATATAAAATGACTCACTAGTTGATGATACTCTTTCTAATTTAGAATTATATTTAGTTATATTTTAATAGTCTGTATATATTTATCTTTTATGTTAATAAGAGTACCATACCAAGCCCTTTATACAGTAGCACTACCAAGTACAAGCTTTTATAAGCAATGGATGCATTTGGTGGCATTACTATATGGAGAGTTTGGTACTCTTATTAACAGCAGGTGTAAGCATATGAAATGGGATCATGTGATGTTTTGATGGTCTTGAATTCTATGTTATTTGAAGAAATGCAGATGAAATAATAGTAATAAGTGACCGTATAGACCAGGCAATAATGACTAATTTATACCAACAATAGTTTTTTTTATACTACTTACCAACTTCTTATCACAATTTATGTCATCAGTTTTAAAGCTACATTTTAAATCTTAATGAGTTTTTACATAATATTCAAGCTTATAAGAATGAATTTTTTTCTTACTGTCAATTTGAATGATCAAAGCCATTTACCATTTTCATGCAGTCATTTTTTCCCCATGGAATTCAAGCAAAATATATTTTAATCGTACCTATTATGAAATGTAGCGTTTAAAAATATAAATAAATTTTCTTCTAAAAATATTTTTACAAGAAAATAATCCTTTAAACAGAAGATATAGTAAGCTGGCATGAAAACTTTAAAATCTAGAGAAATACTAATTTGCCATACTTTTCAAAAATGTTTTATTAAATTGACTTCTACTTTAAAGATCCTATGATAGTTTTATGGATTAAGATCGAAAATATTAATAATTTGATATTTATGAAAATAACTTCTCATGAACTTTATATATTATTAAAAATTTATTTATATATGTCTTTTATTTATAAAGTATTATTGTTCTTATTTAAATGTCAATATTTTAAACATATAAAGCATTTTATTATATGTAAGAAAAAACTGTTTTTTTTTTTTCATATGTCATAGCATCGGACGCGAACCCACACCGTCTGCAACCAACTTGCTTGCAATGACCTCTCGGCTAACAACGCTTGACTAAAAAAAATTGTTTAAACACGATTTTTCTAAAAAAGAGAATATTCCTAATACCATTCTTTCTTATTATACATAGTAAACATTTATCTTAAATTTAAATTATACACACAATCTTTATTTTTTTTTTTAAAAAAAATTCTGATTTATCAATTGATTTGTAATTAGAGGGAATTAAACCCAAACATTTAAGTTCCCTTTAGTTATTCATTCCATCTTATACAACCAATAAGATGGAGCGAATGACTAACGGGAGCTTAAAAGATTGCTCAAATCCCTTCTAATTACATCTAGCTTAAAATATAAATACTATACACGTATTTAATTATTACAATTGATTTGTAACACATTTCTACTCTATGATTCTATTTTTGATAAATTGTTATCATTGATATTAAAATATTTTTTATTTTGTTTTTCAAATAATTTCATGTTTTGATTTCATTTCATTTGAATATTTAACATTAATAATAACAATAAATTTAATAATATAATCACAGCTAAGCAATCAATCTTATACAATCATATTTTATCTTATTTAATGAATAATATTTCTATAGTATAATCTTATTCATTAAATAGATATTCTTTAGTCTAGTAATTGACTAATAAAATTATTAATATTTTATGTTTTTTTTTTTTTAAAAATAATTAAAACTTGTTATTAGATTACGGTTTGTTTTCTTTTGAAAAATAAGTTACCAAATAAAAAATAAGATCTGAACGCAAAATTATATAAATTAAAGAAATACACCACACATCTAAAGCATTTTTTGTTAGATTAAAATAAATTTATTGACCCAAGAATAAAACTACAAAGGAAGTAGAAGAAAATAGTTATGATAATTTTTGAAATTATGTAAAGAGTGGAAATTGTTTTTGTTATTTTATTTTTTTTAGTTAATCAAAAATTTATCTATCTTTAAACTACAAACTTAAAGCAATTCTGTTTTTCAAGAATTGAGAAACATCATAATTTTTTAAGAATATAAAGCAATGTATTTTTAACTTTCAAAATTTTTTTCTAACCGCTTCAGCTTCACCTATTTAAATAGAAAGTAGGTTGAAGAAAAGAAGGGTTCCCTCTTTTCTTCCAAAGCATAAGCTTGTGGTTAAGACCTGTAGAGGTCCCTAATATCACATTTTTACATGCACATTCTTGAGGTTAAAGCTTTAGTAAATATTACTAACATATTATAGTGATTTCAGGATAAGTATAAAAATATTTGCAATAAAGGAACTAATAGTTATGAAGCTGACTTTTAGACATTATTTAAATTAGTAATAAATTAATCCTGAAGCAATTCTTTAAATGTTATACAGTCTTCAAAATAACAATCCAAATAAGAGATTGTGTTAACTTATTATGCCTTTGGTAATGTAATTTAGTGAAGTAATGCAAATACAAATCTAAGGTGTGTTAAAAAGAATATTTTGAAGATATTTTAGGCTTATATAAATTGTATAGTCCAACCAGTATAGAGCATATATATAATTGCATCAGCAATTTAAATATGAATTTATTTAATGTTTATAGGTTGGGATCATCATGTTTTATTTATATCTTCAAATGCACTGGAATACAGATAATATTGAAGCTAAGGTATGACTTGCAATATTAAGTGGCTGAACACTTTTGAGAAGTTAAGTCATACCTTAGCTTCACCATTAACTGCATGCCAGCACATTTAGTCATATTACTTGTTGAATTGGGAAGACTACATTTCTTTCACTATAACATGTTATATTTATACAAAAGAAATTTGGAGAAATCATTCTTGTAGTTTTCAGTCTAGTTTCATGAATTATTATATTCATGAAAAAAACATAGACTTTGGTTTTTATTGTGTAGATCTAAAAATGATAAAATCTAGGCCAAATTTATATAGAGATAGTTCTGTTATATATTGACATGACTATGAGAATGTTGCAAGCATTTTTACCATAACCATTGGACACATAATTTGGAAATAAATAAAAAAAATATATATATAAAAATTCTTTAAAAAAGAAAAATGTTTAATAATTTTAAGATTATGATTGGTTTAGTTTAGGGAAGCTTGATCAAAATCATGAAATATAGAAATACTTGTATGCACAAGCAAATAACTTATACAAAAATTGCACTAATGTTATATTAATATATAAAGAAAATTCATGCAGTATATTTGAAAACTTAATTACAAAAATATTCATTAACTTATGGTAAATTAACTATTAATATGTAACTAGATTAAATAAATAAAATAATTAATATATAAAGAAAATTCATGCAGTACATTTGAAAACTTAATTACAAAAATATTCATTAACTTATGGTAAATTAAATATTAATATGTAACTAAATTAAATAAATAAATAAATTTTATTCATTTAACGGATGTTATATATATATAATCAAATGCAGGTTCTAAATTTCTCTCATAGTTATGAGAAATAAATTTCAAAATAATCTATAAATAATTGTTTTGTTTTAGTTCTTTTTGAAAAAATAGAATCCAACAAAAAGCTAATGGCAATATAGTTTTTCACTATCATGAAATGAAGATTTATGTAAGTTGAATTAAAATAAATCATTTGATTTTTAAACATCTAACTGATAACCAATTTTTTCTAAAAATAAAATAAAAAGAGAGAATTTTGAAAAAAAGTAATATTAGTGAAATACCTTTAGACAATTTCCTTGAAGCAATTTCAATATTTCAATAATGACGTGTTTAATTTTAAGTTAATAATATTTAATTCTAAAGCAGTATATAATTTACTTATACAGAATGTTTCCTATACATGTACACAGAGGGATTTGAACTCAGGATTTTTTAGTTCCTTAAGATAGAGTGAAGGATAAATAATTTAAAAATCCTAAGTTCAAATCCATTTATATACATATATAATTAATAATATTTGTAATTTAAAGAAGTGGTAAAGATTCTGATAAAAGACATAATTCATAATTAAATCTGATTCTAATAACAAAATTTAATAATAAATTATAATTGACTAATTATTTGGAATTGAAACTTTCAATCCGATTATTTTTCAATTACTTTAATATGGTTCAATTATATATTATGAACAGCTAAATTTAAATTTCCTGATCTGGATTTACAAATAAATTTCAATTCATTAACACTGCCAAAGGAGTTTTGAAACAAATTATATAAAAATAGATAAAACCATTACCTGGAAATATATCAAACTTTGAAGAATGAAATATTGAGATAAAAATTATACTTATTAGCTCAAATTTCTAAAATGTTAAACCAATAGAGTCTAATGTTAAGCATAAATTCACTTGAATATTTAACCATATTTTGATTTTACAAAGTAAGCTAAACCATATTTTGTCAAATTAAGGATAAAACTAAATTATGGAAGGAAAATTTCAACCACAGAACTTGGTAAATTGATGTTGAATATAAAATTTAAAGATATTATAAAAGATCCTATCATCAGCATAAATCTGAGGTTAAATATTCATTATTTACTCACCTCAATTTATATTCACAGATTTTAATTTTTTTAATATTATTTAAGCATGCATCAATGGACCATAAAATTTATCATTACAGTTTTCTTTTTGTTGTAACAAATGATTACAATATAATTAGGCTATAAATAACTACCATTTGTATTAATAGTAAAGAATCTAACAATTTCTAATGCTTTAATGATGATTTATTTTTGTAAATAATCAAAGTTGCTTGCTTAATTAAAATAATACCTCAGTAAAGATACTTTAAAAATAAAATATTTTTTGTATGTGTCTCATAGCAAATGCTTATACATAAATGCCATATAGCAATCAATACACATATAATGTTAAAATAAAGACCTATATAAAATATATGTTAAATTATTTATTAACTATTTATTTTTTTAAATCGGTAGAGTGGTGCAACTCAATGGAGTTATAGCAAAGTCTTATGTCTTTAGTTAACTTGAACTCAGTTAAATTTTGGATATATATATATAATACAGACGTTTGTTAGCATTTAACCATCATTTTAATAATAAATAGTTAAATTTAATTGTGGGACAATTCTGGAAATATCATTCTGGCATTAATATTGTTTACAAAATTGTTATATTAAGATGTATTTATTTTGTTTGCTTATAATTTTAAAAAAAAAAATACAAAAAAATCTCTGCATGTTTTTTCTTTATTACAATAGTAAATAGCTAGAGCAACTAGTATATAAATAATATGTAAGTAAGCATCTTTCCAAAAATAAAAAAACAAAAATATATAAACAGACAAAATAAGAGTCATAGATCAATTCATAAATCACATGACACTATCTCTTAAGCTTGTAAGTTATAAATAGTGAGGATTTCCAATTCCTCTACAAGCTTTACGATAAATGCTTAGCCAGAGCCAGCATTTAAAATATCTCTGTCAGGAACCCCTCCCCAACCCCCTGACCATGGTTTAATGCTTTAGCACTCATCAGAGAGGTGTCAGGGTAAGTTAGATAGATCTAAAAATACAACCCAAAGCTAAGCACTTAGCTAAAAGTTATCTATTGAGTGGAAAATCTGAAATTTTCAGACATCTACATGTCTTCAAACCCAGCTATCCAACTCAAATAGCTATAGGGGGGCTGATAGATCTTCAGCCATACCATATATTAGTAGTCATAGCAATATAAAATTGCATAAGACTTTTGGCATGGACTATAAATAGTCAAAATAAGAGGCATAGATCAATTTATAGATCACATGACACTATCTCTTAAGCTTGTAAGTTATAAACAGTGAGGATTGCCAAGTCCTCTACAAGCTTTATGATAAATGCTTAGCCAGAGCCAGCACTTAAAATATCTCTGTCAGGAACCCCTCCCCAAACCCCTGACCATGGTTTCGTGCTTTGGCACTCCTCAGAGAGGTGTCAGGGTAGGTTCAGACACTAGATCTAAAAATACAACCCAAAGCTAAGCACTTAGCCAAAAGTTATCTATTGAGTGGAAAATCTGAAATTTTCAGACATCTACATATCTTCAAACCCAGCTATCCAACTCAAATAGCTATATGAGGCTGATAGATCTTCAGCCGTACCATATATTAGTAGTCATAGCAATTTAAAATTGCATAAGACTTTTGGCAGAGACTATAAATAGTCAAAATAAGAGTCATAGATCAATTCATAGATCACATGACACTATCTCCTAAGCTTGTAAGTTATAAACAGCATATTGTTATAAGAGATAGTGTCATGTGATCTATGAATTGATCTATGACTCTTATTTTGACTATTTATAGTCTCTGCCAAAAGTCTTATACAATTTTATATTGCTATGACTACTAATATATGGTATGGCTGAAGATGTATCAGCCCCATATAGCTATTTGAGTTGGATAGTTGGGTTTGAAGACATATAGATGTCTGAAAATTTCAGATTTTCCATTCAATAGATAACTTTTAGCTAAGTGCTTAGCTTTGGGCCGTGTTTTTAGACCTAGTATCTGAACCTACCCTGACACCTCTCTGAGGAGTGCCAAAACATGAAATCATGGCCAGGGGTTTGGGGAGGGGTTCCTGACAGAGATATTTTAGATGCTGGCTCTGGCTAAGCATTTATCATAAAGCACTGTTCATATAAACAAAGTTTGTTAATTGAGTTAAAAGCATATAAAATATTTTAAATCAGATGAATCTGCTATCTAAGTGCATCATTATTCATTGCTATAATTATACTTAGACATGACCTTCTCCTCACTGATTTTGCCTAGGTTGGAAATAAAAACTACTCATGATAGAAAGGTGTAGAGGATTATTAATAATTAAATGTTAGCAACATATTGCTTTCATTAATTTCAAGACACTCTATCAGGATGATTGATGAATGGATATATGCACTGCCAACTGTATGCACACACTAAACTGATAACTGTTATAATATTTTTAGTTAAAATAATCATATTAATATGTATGATTTTATTACCAGATTAAGGCATTCCTACAATACTTTGTAGTTGAAAATATCTGTATTTAAGTAATAACAAACATCAAAGTATAATGTTTAGTTGTGTCTTACTCTGTTGTTAAGCTCTATACATGCTGCCTTATTTCGGATAGCATTTTTAATTTCTAGAATCAAATTTTATCTAGAAGCAGCCTCATCTCAAATAGAAGATGATTCATTGACATGCTTAATATATATTGTATTTGTACCATAACTGAAATTTATTTATCAACTACATAAATTTTTACATCTATTTTTTTTTCAACAATATTGGATAGATCAATTTTTTTCAGGTCAACTGTTCATCAAATTTAAGGGTTTTCTTCATTTCTAATAATAATTTATTCTTGGTTTTTAAATAAATGATTTGAGTTATATAGATCACAAGACTATAAAAATATAAGTAAATAATGATAGATGCAATGGTCAGGAAAAGTGTTATCACATTGAAAATATAAACTAATGTTCCAAATATTTAATCTTAATCAGAGCTTTCAGCCTTTTATTTAAAAGACTAATAATTAGTAGTGCATTGTAGATTTAAGAATGATTAAATTCGATTTAAGAATGATTAAATTCAATATTTAACACTTTTAGATTAAAAAAAAATAAAAATTTAACAGTTTTAAAATTTGCATCTTGAGCCAGAGAGAGAGAGAGAGAGAGGGGGAGAGGGAGAGAGAGAGGGGGGCAGAGGGAGAGGGGGAGAGAGAGAGAGAGGGAGATGGAGAGGGAGAGGGAGAGAGAGAGGGAGAGAGAGAGGGAGGGAGGGAGGGAGGGAGAGAGAACCAAAACCTGAGAGTGAAAACCTCTACTTTTATAGTATTTTTATTTTATTTTTAGCTGTCAAATTCTCATTAATGACCAATAAAAACAGATTATTATTTTTTTAAAAAACTTTACTGCAAGATAAGTCAATCAGTAAATGACATCATTTAATCTAGATTTTTTCAAAATTACATGTGGTTTAACAAACTTAATTTGAAAGAAAGTTAAACAAAGTTTTTTATATAAAAAAATAATATTATTATAATAAAAAATAATTAAACATTATTTGTTCATTTATTGACTGAGTCTTATTATAAGATTAATTTTATATAAAAAAATAATATTATTATAATAAAAAATAATTAAACATTATTTGTTCATTTATTGACTGAGTCTTATTATAAGATTAATTTATTAATGTTTGAATTAATACATATTTTATCCATTAGGGATTAACTTTAACTAATACTATAATTATTCTTTATGAGGTTGTGTAACTCAAGATAAAACTACTTTATTAATTATAAAACCAAGTTTATCCATCCATGCAAACACATAAACATGAATGAAGGAAATGACATTTTAAGCTTTAAACAATATATTAATTACTTTTTAAAATAACCACCTATAATTTATTAAACAACAGAAATTTTTTAAAGATATTAGGTTTTAAAATAACTTTAATAAACTTTAAGCTAAATTACAATAAACCAATAAATTTAACAACTTTATCTTCTCTATTCTCTTCTCTTCTACAAACATACTTACTATAATATTAAATCATTACTTTCTTGCACACATTCTAGTATAATAACTATTATTTTAATAATAATTGAAATTTATCAGAAAAAATATAAATAATTATGCTTATAATAAATATAACAATACATCTACTTTGCATACAGGTTGAAATGAAGGCTTATATATAACAAAACTATTGTCACTTTTACTCTTTTATTTATTAACTCACTATTTTTTTAAAACAAGTAAATACAGAAAATTATTATGCTAGGAGATAAAGAAACAATGTTCAAAAACACATGATCACAATATATATATATATTGTGACAGAATCTATAGCTGGTCACCCACATGTGGTTGCACCAACATGTGTTTTCCACTAGAAGAGGGGGGACATCTAACTATAGTCAGACCTAGGGTCTTCAGATAGGATGTCAATAATGATGTGTTGAAGTAACTAACCAATATTCATGCCTACTTTCAATGGGCTAGCTCTAGATTTACACATTAAATCCAGACACAATTTAGGCTAGTTCATCTATATACTTCAGTTTTCTTTTGGATTCTGCACATTTCTCAGAAGCCAAACCGTGGGTGAATGTTGCACTCAGCTCTCATCAGCAATAAATTTATCTTAGTTAGAAATTACAGTACATTTATATGGGTTTCCAATCTAGTAGAAAACTTGTTTAATCATATTACTGTATTATAATGTACAAAAATGTGTGTGTTAATTGATGAGTCAGTGAGAAATAACTGATAAATCAGAGATCATTTAATAAGGATCAATTTGACAATATTTAATTATAAATGATATAAAAGTAGAAAAACTCTTAACAACAAAAAGAAGTAATTATATATATATATATATGTGTGTCAAGTATATATCCTTATCATATTAACAATTAAATATTTCATTGTACCAACCCTTCCCATGATAGCCATGCATAAATAATCATTGTACCAACCCTTCCCATGATAGGCATGCATGAATAGACACTCATTACATACAAAGTAGGTAAAGATAACAAAAAAAATCATTAATTCAATGTTACAATGATTATGAAGCTAATTAAGTATTTAACAAAAATATATGAAGATGTACTCAGTAACTTCTTGGTTTAAATCCAACTACATTAGTTTTCTCTCCTTGGAAGCCCCCTCTAACTATGTGCAAGTTTAATAAAAAAGACCAATCATGCAAAATATTAGTCATTCATACTGAATAAACAAATATGAACAATGGTTAGTCAACAAAAAAATAACAACATAAAGCCTGTAGCAAATGTATGTTTTTTAATATGGAACATTAATGAATAAAGTCTTATCTTCATTCCATATCATAATAAGGATTCTGTTGGTAAACATCTTTAATCTAATGTCATTATGGAAGGAGGATTTCTTAAACTTTATTTAATAAAATAAAAAAAAAGTTTTTAGCTTAACAATCTTCTTCCCCACATTTTCCTGACCTTAGTTACAATCGTCTCATCCAAGTCAGAGAAATTTTGGTTTCCAAATACAGAAGAAAAAAAATACAGAAATCTACAAATGTACATATTAAAAAAATATCACATAACATATTAATACTTTCTTCAAGATAACTGGCATAAGATTTGTAATTAGGTAACTAATGTTTCCAATAAATATAGTCCAAACATTGTTCTGGTGAAGCTGCTACAGCAAACCATGCATTCCTTGCAGAGACTTCTTGGTGACATTTTTGAAATCACTTTATTTCCATCTCCTGTTCTAGTTTCCATACTCATCTGGATATTTTAGATTAAGTATATAATGTTTCAGTAGGTATATAATGTTTCAGTAGGCATTACACCCTTGAGTACCAAACCATCACATTTCCTACAGCCAGGGCTGACAACAGTTAGCCCTACAATACTATTGAATTAGCAGGAAAATATCATTTTATTTATATTAGATTTTTGTCTTATTTTAACATTATACCTTGATGGAAACTTTGTTGTATTGTAGGCAACAGGAACCAGGGCTTCACAAGCCCTATCAAACAATCCATATCTAGTGAATTCTCATTCTAGGGATAATTCACTGAGGAAGGATATCATAACCTTGACAAACTGCTCACTATGGAAAGAAATTCTACTAAAGAACTAAGGTATTTTTAAATACACACACACACACACACATATATATATATATATTATATTTTGTATGTTAAGGTATTTTATTATATTATTTTTTAATGGGTTTATAATAAAATGTGTAGGTATTTCTACAACCTGCAAGATAAAATTCATATATTATATGTGGTGGTTTAAGATAAATTTTAGAATGCCTTTTATTCAAGTACAGATATTTATCTCTTACATTTTTTTAATAGTGTTTATGAGTATTTCACTTACTTATAGGTAAACAGTTATCAGAAGTTCAATATTTCATAACTATTACAATATAAATAATTTATAGTAGATTTTAATATAATCAAGAATTTATTAATCATTTTTATTAATATTTGCTTTATTATTATGTCCATTTTATCTTTATAAATTTTTATTCTGTTTATTGTATGTGTGTGTATTCCTTATTTAATGCAAAATTTTATTGTGCTATTTTAAATATTTGTACAATTGTTTGACTGACAATAAACTTGTTGGTTTCAGACATTGCTTAATGTATGTAATTTTTAGTGTGAATATTAAGCTATCTGGTTTGTAAGTGATAATTTTCTTATCTTGGCATCATTTAATCTAGGATTTATGCCACTGAGCATTAGACATTATTAGATATTGCTTTGCTTATTGTACCTTGGTGGATAGAATGCAGTCTCTTCATTGTTCACATTTTGTATACTATGAGAGGATAGTGTTTATATTCTAAGATTACTTTCATATGTTTCTAAGATAGCTAAGTCCCATGAGAAAATCATTTTATGGTTTGTATTCAATTTTTTCTTATGTTCTGAGACCTTGTCCACACATGTATTTTGCCTAAGATATAGGTATTGAAATCCACCATATTGTTTTATTCATGTAGTTTTGCTCTGAGAAACTTGTCTTTATTAATTTATCTCTGATGGCATTATTAAGTATTTTCCACAATGGATGGTGAAGTTATTTGTGATTTTTTAAAAATGATATGGCAATCATAGATGTTAAAGTACTTAGTTCCTCAAAGTGAACTTTGTTATTTATAGTTCTTTTGTTAAGTGAAACAGTTTCTCTATTGTGCTGTGATGTCTTGCCAGTAGTTCACAAGCAAACCAACAATGTATTAGTACATTTTAAATGCTTATTTTTGGTGCATAGCATAATAAGAAATGCACATACACAATGTTGTTTTTCATTATCATCTGGGAGTAATTCACTGATGAATTAGTAAGTTATTTTAATGTTAATTATTTTATTATTATGTGGACTTGAAGTCAAATATATAATATGTATGTACATGGCTTCTGATGAATGTTCTATACATTTTATTATTTTATTAAGAAAATAGTGCTAGATATTAATTATCTCATTTGTCTTGATATGATACTCATTATTATACAAGTTTTCTAGTGTGAACTCAGTCATAGAGTAGTTCAGATTAAAGTTATTTTAATCTGTAATGTGGTAACATTGCTAAAAAAGCCATTATGAATTGTTTCCTGACAAAGGATATATATTTCATAGATTATATTTCTTAGCTTATAATTTAAGCTATTTTTATTAAATGTTTGTTTAGTGGAATGATTTAGTTAGAACGGATTAAAAATAAATTAGTTAAATATTGAAACTATTTACCTCAACTAAATGTATTTTTAATTACTTATCCAAATGTTTTCTAACTCCAATATATAGTTTATTAGTGAGGCAATTTTGTATTATTCATTGTGACATCCTACTTAAAATTTAACAGTGCCTATGTTTGGCAAATAACTTTCGCTTTGATATTATAAATAAATTTTATTTGTATTTAGTATGTTAATAAATGCATTTGTTATTATTTAAATCTAGTTTTTGTTTCTCTATATGTGATTTCTTGTGTTGTGAATTCTTAATTATAACAGAAATCTTGATGAATCAGATGATCATTTTTCATGCAGATTCAAAATCTCAATATTTAAAAATAAAAAATTTCATAAATGTTTCAATTCCAAAGATGGAAATGTAGTTATAACAAATGAATATTTATTTAATCTTGTTTAAGATTGCTTAATTCATTTTTCAGATTGCACATTATTTTATTTATCTTATTAATAAAAAGTACAATAACTAAACATTATTATGTTAATTGTGTTGTTGATGGATAGTGCAAAGAAACAACATATCCTTTTTTTTCTATTATTTCAAGTGACATCCTGGATAAAAGACTAATTTTTTGTAAATTTTATATATTTTTGTTTTATGTAATTGTTAAGCTGATTAAACACTTCTTTATGTTGTTGTTGTTGTTGTTGTTGTTGTTGTAGTAGTAGTAGTAGTAGTAGTAGTAGTAGTAGTAGTAGTAGTAGTAGCAGTAGCAGTAGCAATAGCAGTAGCAGCAGTAGCAGCAGCAGTAGCAGTAGCAGTAGCAGTAGTAGTAGTAGTAGTTGTAGTAGTGATAGTAGTAGTAGGAGTAGCAGTAGAATTAGCAGTAGCAGCAGCAGCAGCAGTAGCAGCTGTAGCAGCAGTAGCAGTAGGAGTAGTAGTAGGAGTAGTAGTAGTAGTAGTAGTAGGAGTAGTAGTACTAGTAGTAGTTATTATTATTATTATTATTATATATTAGGATACATTAGCTTGTAAGAGAAGTATGTGTTTCCATCTACCAGGATACCAATCATTTATTTGGCAACACAATATAACATTATATTTTACCAAAAGTGAAGAACCCTGAGATTATTATTTTTTATTACATTAATTATTAAATCATTCCTATGTATTATAATTATGGTAGTGGGAGAAGAAATTTATTATTGCTCATAGTACCATTAAAAAGGTACCCTACAATTCACTCTATAAGAGTAGATTAGATCAGATCATGTCAATAAATAATTATTTGGTAATAAATATTTACTATTTAAGATATTAAAGAGAGAACATTAAGATTCTTGGAAGATGTTATTCAAAGTGCAAAATATTTATTGCTAAGAGACTATATTTTGATGAAGGGAAAATTTATGTTTATCAGTGCTGCACAGGTATGAGTGAAGTTTTTCCTCTTTCTAGTTTATTTACTTACTTTATAATTATGCATATTATTATTGTTTTGAAATTTCCTTTTATCTTAATAGATATATCTGTAGTAAAAATGAAAGATAACTAACTGACCACTTAGCTTAGTTGAATGTAACATTTTGTTATTGTCATCATAATTTTAAGAGACTCTCATTCATTCAGAATATCAGTTATCTTTACCCTAGATCCTCTTTACCCAGTTAGAATTTGCCAACCAATGATAAGGGGTGGTATGATTTTATTCTCTTTAAATCTCCCTCTAGATGACTTTCTTAGGTAAAATATATATATATACACACACACAATCACAATCAAACACAATTCTCACGAAGATGTAAGCATTCTACTTACTTTAATTTTACTTATCAAATTAAGATATTGTATTTATAGTCATGAAATTTTTCAACTAACATACTAAAAGCTGTTTTCTATCATGAAAGATATTTAGATTTAAAATTGTGCTGCAATTTTAATAAAATATGCTTCCTCAATTTCAAATTCTATTCACTGACAATATTCATATTGTCTCCCTTTCTTTAGTAGTAGTCATTATCTGCTGAATTAATATTTTTTATTAGATTATACAAATACAGTTAATATAATTATCTCTCTCCAACTTATTTTTTTTTTATTAAGTAAAAGTTAAAAGAATTTCTTAATACTATAATTAAATTATTACTATTAGATGTTTATTTACTGATTTAATAATTTAATTTAATTCATGTGATTATAATCCTTTTTTTTTAAATTTTAAAACAAAAAAATTGCATACTTACTTTTAATTTAATACTAACAAAATGCTATCATGTCAAAAGATTACATCAAAAATAATATTTAATAATTTAATTTACATATTATGTTAATTGGGTATAAATTTCATGAATTTGAATAAATTAATCTGTAATATAATCAATGTTATAAAGAACATGTGGTCATCTTGTAATTTTAAGTACATTGAATGCTAATGTAAAATTTTTGCCATTTATGGCTATGTATCATATTTTATATCCAATAACTAAATCATCAAAAAATACAGTCTTATAATTTTGACAATTGTTATAATATCTTAAGACAATAAGCTAAGAAATCTTGTTTTACATTTGAAAAGAAATAATTACATACAAGTTAAAAAAATTATAGACATTTTGTATAGTTTGGAGATATAAAGTAATGGTGTCAAGAAATAAAATTTCCTGGATTGAAGACATTGTATCATTTCTGGTAACCCAATGTCACAGGATTTCCTGAGTGCAATGTTATTCAGTTATATTAGTAACAAAAATTTAATAGTCCAAAAAATTTCTTCTTTATAGAACAGCTTTCACACAACTAACTATAATATAAATGGACTTATCAACAATAGTTATTATTTTTCAAGAAGGTGCTATAAAGATTACAAATTTCATAAAAGTATAACTCTCATGTTAATGATAAAAAGTATAAAGTCCTCATGTTTTAAAGATAAATTAATTACTCACATAGCTTTACTTAAAATACTGGTTATTTACATTTAAAAGAAAACCTTAGTAAATATACTAGGTTTATAAAAGTATCAGTCTTTTTCACTGTAATTAAAAATATGCTAATATCTTGATGCTTAAAGACCACTTAATTATATAATAATAATCACTGCTAAATTTAAATTTAACTTTACAAAATAAATGGTAAAATACTTATAAAAATAAAAACATTTTTGTTTTTGGTAATAAAAATTTTAATTTCATAAATAATAAAAAATACAATCATTTATCTGATAGCTTTCTGTCAATCAGTTATCATAGATGGATATCATGAACTTGAAATTGTCTAATTAAACACAAATAATTAATTTAATTATTATTGTAGTCAATGTTCTCTATAAGATAAGACAATAAAATATTTTTTAATAGTGTATCGTTTTTTCTACAACTGAAAACTATAATAAGCAATAAACTAGAATGATTTTTAAAATTTATAAAATGAAGTCGAGAACTGCTTTTAAAGAGAGTAGTCTAAATTTTCACATACTTAATGAACAGTATGATGTAAATTCTTTAGGTTAACACTCGTTTAAGGTAGAGTAATTTTATAGTGGTTTCCTTTGTGTAAAAAATTTCAGGAAACAAACATAAAATCCTATCAAAAAAAGACAAAATTTTATAACAATTAAATAATGTAATATAGATAATAAAAAATATGACTTGCATATAGGTGGATTAAAAATCAATAAGAAATAAACTGTACATACATATAAAGGATGAATATATATATATAATTAAACAAAAAAGGGGAATTCAAGTCTTAAACACTGAGTGAGCAGTTAAGTGATGGAAATATGATTGCACAAGCAAACAAACCTATTGTTAGAGCTAGTATATCAAAGGTGACTGATGGCAAGAGATGCTCTTGAGGATAAGGCCATATATTAAATTAAGTGATTGAAGAATGAAAATACAGAGACAGAAAAGACTATCAAAAACAGTATCTTACATTTGATTAACAAACACAGGCAAAACTCTCCATACAGTAGTGCCACCCAGTACCAACCAGAGTAATCAATTGATTCCAGAAGGCTTGTGCATAAAACCCCTATCTAGTGCCTACTGATCCAATATCCCCAGACTAGTTTCTGGCTTGTGGCCTTTGACAGTGATGAGCTGGGGATCTGAGAGCACTGCATCTAGATATTAGGATCTAATGCAAACAGAAACTAGTCTGGGGATAATGGAAGAGTAGGCACTAGGTAGAGATTTTATGCACAAGCCTTCTGGAATCCATTGATTACTCTGGTTGGCACTCAATGGCACTACTGTATGAAGAGTTTTGCCTGTTTTAATAACAATAATGTGCTAGCAAAAGAAATAGTGATCATGTGATGTTTAGTGGATTAACCAACATCCTATTATACAAGTTAGCAGGAGATACTCTTAATTGGACACTGTTATTAGTTATTCACAGTTGATTTTTACTGCAAAAGTTATTCAAGTATTTACCACTTGTGGTGTCCATCAGTAGCCTAAGCATAGCATCTGATTGTAAATAATCTGTTTTCACATAAAAAAATCTTGTTATGGCTTCAAGACCATTAATATGTAAGTATTGATTTTCAAGCCATATTATATTATTGCTTTTCCTAAATTTAAAAAAGCCACATAATTAGCAGTTGAATATATAAACATGAAAATTACTTTATTCTTAATTATATTCTTCCAGTATTTTAATATATATATATATATATATATATATATATATATATATATATATATATATATATATATATATATATATATATATATATATATATATATATATATATATATTTAAAAATTAAAGCCTGTTGTTTTTGCTTATGCTTTCATGCAGAAATATTTCTATTAGAATTTAAAAATTACATGTAAATAAACAATACACAATTTACTAAAAGGTATATAAATAAGTTGATGAATCAAGTGTTGTCCATTCAGTTTCATTTTTCTATTGCTTTTTTTTTCTAAAAAAAAATAAAATAAAATTTCAAAATGAGAAATTAAGAAAGACACACACACACACACACACACACACACACACACACACACACACACAAAGAAGCATGATAGTTACAATTGTTAGTCTACTGTATTAATTTGTTATTGTATTGTATTAATTTTTTAAACTTTGTTTTAAACTACTTGTGTATTAATTATATTCGAGAGTAAATAAAAAATATTTGAATAAATTTTAACTACTGTTGAAATAATCAAGTCTGGTTATTAAAAAAATTTAAGCCATCTTTCATGAAATTATTTAAATGTTAGACTGAACTGGATAAATGACGTTTAAATAATTACTATTAAAACTATTTATATAAGGGGATTTCTTATTTTAAATAAAAAAATACATTTCAAGTACAATTAAAAGTTCACTAAGAGCATTGAATATTTTTTACCAAAATAGTAATCAAATATAAGTCACGAAATGTTATCATTATAAGATAGATATATTTTCTTGAAAGTTTATACTGATGATATATTAGATGTGATACTATGTTAGACTATTTTTGCCATCTACCATTAAATGTTGAATATATAGAAAATTTTAAACTCTATTTAAACTTTTCGAATACAAATATACAGAAATAGACAACACAGATTGGTAATTACACAAAATTGTGAGTAGTATTATTTTCCACTTTTCTTCTATAATAATGATAAAAAATAGAAAAATATATAGTTAAATTTTTGCTCTTTTAATTTTATTATTATTTTTTGGAAATAAATACAATTAAATTATAATTATTTATTTATATATTTTAAAAACTTATTTAATTAATTATACAGTAGTATGATATCTAAAAGTAAAATTCTAACTAAAGTTGTTTTTTATGTTGCTATATTACTGTAGCCATAATTTTAATTTATGTAATTTATTATCTTCATATTACAAATAAACTATAGTTTAATGCGCACAAAAACACTTGAAAATTTGTCAGTAAATCCAAAACAAATGGAAAAATTATGGGTGCTTAATTAAAATAGGCATGAATACATTATTGCCGAAATTATAGATCGAATTTTTTGCTTTTATTCATGATATATTTTTGTCATTATATATTCTATTTAATTAGCAATGCAAATTATTTGTTTACAAAATAAAATCAAATGAAACAGTGAGATATAGTAAAACAAACTTTGTATAAAAGTCATATCCATACTACAATAGCCAATCCCTGATGTCACTGCTAAATATTCCAATTTTATCTGTACATAAATAATTTATTTTACATATAACTCAATAAAGAGTAAGTAAACAAAAAAAAGAGTCAGTAAAGATTTTTGAAATATGATCAAATTTAATATGATAAAAAAAGAAACTTTTATTGAATTTAAAAACTTCAGAAAGCTATTTCTTATTATAATATGACTAAATGTCACTTTCAATTTCTAATTTAATATAATATTTAATGTCTAAAGGGATGCACTAAAGCAAAATAAATTTTATATTTAAACTGTAAATATTTAAAAAGTATATGTAATCATAAAATCAATAATTGTTTAGAATTGTTCCCTCCCCTTTTGGTATATATGTACACGTATGAATATTTATATATATAAAGTCAGTTTAAAATACCAAGATTTTTATCACCTCTTATGATATCTTAATATTTAATTCAAGATGATTTTTAACCTTGTCAGAAATTGTGACAGTTATTAGAAAATATTAAATTTGTCTTGTAATTAATTATTGATTGTTTTTCTTAGTGTTTTAAAATTTAACTGTCGCGTTCCTAGTTAAATGATATATTTAATTTTTAAACATTACATCAATAAAAATTGATTATCTATTAAAAACTTAAGAATTAATTATCTAAAAGAACATATGATGTTTTGCTGTTGTTCTTAATGATTATTAATGATTATCAAGAATGTGGCACTTAATTATGCTTTATCATCTAAGTAAAGTTCAATTCAACTTTTTTATCTAAGATTAAATTACATTTTTAATATATGTTTAAATCTTTGAAAATAAATTTGTTGATATATATAATTCTGTAAATCGAATATATTTGGCTGATTGTTTGTATTTTTGATTCTATTTATGTTTATAATTTAAGCAAGTAAGGTACTAAACCTATTAATATTTATATGTAATAAAATATTTTATGTTATTAATAAAACTATTAGAACAACATCCGATAATATTTTTAAAATTATATTAAAGGAGAGATACAATATTTAAAATATATAATATCTAAATACAAGTATAGCATATACACTTAATCTTGCTGTAATTAGAGAAAATTTGAACACAGACTTTCAAACTCTCTTATGCCATTCACTCTATCTTATACTAAATTGATTTCTTTTTTCTTAAATAAAAAATTGGAAAGAAAAACAATATAAATAAGTAGAGGGCAGATTTTTATAAGTTGAAAACGAACAAACAAACAACAATAACCCAAAAATTTTATATCATTTCATGCTTTTTATTCAAAATATTTTAATAAGCTTGCATTCTTTTTATCTTATTGATGATCGGTAATAAATATTATTCAGGAATGGCTGAGGTGTCTTAAATAGAAGAATCTAATGTTGTTGTTTAAAGCATGCAATCTAACAATGAGACCAATAATGAATTTTATCTTTCTTCATAAAAAGAATTCAATCAATATTTTTCTTTTATCTTGTTTATATTTTGCCTTGATTTATTTTATTTGTTTTGTTTACAGTTTATTAATATTGTATTACTGATATCTCTATTTTGTAGCAGTAAGTATAAGATAATATTGATAACAGATAATAAAAATTTTATCAACTTAAAAAAAAAACCAAATTTCATAAAGAAAGTAATTTTAAACTATTCTTATATTGAAAATATGAATAAAACAAATTCAGTGAAGTTATAATGGTAATTTATTGATTTATCAAATTTGATGACATTCAATTTGGGTAGAGAGAAAAAAAAATCAAGAATATATTTCAGTTACACTGGAATTAAGTTTTGGTCTTTTTAAAGCCATTGGAACAACTAATTAGTGATGTCTTTATATGAAAGTAGAAAATTTGAGATTAAAAAAAATCATTATAAAAACTTGGATTATGCAGAATAGGAATCACAAAAAGTTTAACTTCATGTAAATGAAAATAGTTTGTGGATTTATTTATAGAAAAATTATGATAAAAACTACCATGAAAAATAAACATGCAGTAATTGTGGTCAATTATTGATGTATATTAAATATAATTATAGTTATTGAAAACTAGAATGCAAAAGTTGGAAATGACAAAACAGAAATAATAAATAAAAATAAAAATCAAGCATTAAAAAAAATAAATTCTTTTGCTAATTTAACAAACATTTTATTGTAAATACATTTATCAAACATATATATATATTGTTACCGGGTCGAACCGCTGAAACCACCTACTTATACGTATATATAAGTTTTGGCTGGTTTCAAACTCCTTCACAATACATTTATAATATTATAAAGGTTAGGTGAACGAACCGGCACGTTCGAGCAAAATGGGAGATCTTATTAATAGCTTTAACTATCAACAATGGCCCATCTCGGCTGCTAGATTCAAACCCCTACCATCCAAATACTTTATTTGTTTCGGGGTAAACCCCGGGGCGCCAGCTAGTCTGAAGACTAACATATTCGGGTAGTAGGCTCATAATCCAGCGCTCGAAACAATTCCCTTAACCAGCCCAGTCTAATTTTAATCAATGATATTTATTGCTAATAAGACATTGATAAAAAAAGAATTGATCGACAGATCAAATTTAAATTTTAAAAATAATTTATTTCAATCAACATCAATTAAGTTTAAATATAATTTACTAACCAACATCAACGCATTCTAAACATTTTATAAATCCAAATTTCACACACGCACATTTTAAATTTACATATGATAGGATATTTCATGAACAAAGCAACATAATCTTATACATTTAAATTAACTCTCATTCGCAAAAATAATAATAAAGCATTAATGACATTTGAGACTCTCGCACACACATCAATAGTTCCTTTTATGTATGATAGAGTTCATATAATGTTAATCTTCAATATTTACGGAGTACAGTGGTGACTACTATTGGTAAATAATAATAATAAAACAGATACCTAGGATTTTTTCTTGTCGGTGGCTACTTCTGCTGCTTCTAATGGATTGTATCTAACCGGTTAGATTTTGTTTATGGAAGAGAATTTATGGTAATCCGTTGGTTTCTTCTTGGAGACAGCTGCACGTTTTGACGGAGGGTTTCTGTGTTGTTATCCAGACATTACTTCTCAGGCAGGTTTTGATGGTCTTATTGGACTAACAAGGCTGGAGCGCAAGCGTATATTTCCAAAAGCTTTTCAGCACTGCATTTCTGTAAACTGACACAGTAAAACTAGACTGAATTTCAAACTCCAACTGACTGTCTGATAAAACAAAAAAAAGTCTATTTATACCTGCAACGTGTTTTTGTTTTAATATCCTCCGGCAATACGTGTTGTCGAAATTCCTTTAGATTAATTATTATGACAACGTGTTTTTCGATTGAATGTTTTATTAGCCGTAGCTATTTTAAAATGTGTTGTTTTCATATCTTTAATTAGCAGTCCACCACTGTGTTTCTTTTGAAATACATTTCATTTCTTTATTTATTTTTCTTTTTTTTTATATTATTCTTACATGCATACTTTTGTTTACATTCGCACGCACTAATATAATCTATTACAATAAACTGGAATGAAAAGAGATTTTTATATTTTTTTAAAACTTTTAATTTATAATAATAATACTCTTTAACTTTTATGAAACTCTTAGTTTGTTTTTTTGTTTTTTATAGGAAAACTCCCTCTCCCCTCTTTAAAGTAATTAATTGTAACTTTCAAATTCTTTTTTCCAAAAGATTTTGATAATAATTTTTATACAAAATTATTTTATATACATGTGCCAATTTGGCATTGGCACATTACACCCCCCTTCGTTTTAGAGTAAAATGCGTCATTTTTGACCATTTTATCTCTTGCAATTTTAATTGTTGACTATAAAGATTTATTAATTTAATTTTTTTTTTTTATTCTAGATAATTCCTACACATGTGTATATGTGCAGCATAATTCTACAACTACTAATATTCTAGATATCGAGTTATTACTGGACTTGCTTACAGGGAATCTATAATAAATACATCCCTTTTTGCACTCACCATAAGGTGCAGCAGTACCAAGAAAATAACCTAAAAGGATATCTGGATAAATACATTTAAGATACTCATCATAAGGTATCGTATTTACCGAATATTACAGTGTATGTGCGCGTATATACCCATGCATACTTACCTACTCGTAATACACATTAGACTGACTTTATACTTTTATTACTAATCTTATAATATTATTTGTAAATCATTACGACCATCTTTATTTAACACATGAGTATATGTGCAGCATAATTCTACACCTACTAATACTCTAGATATCGAGTTATTACTGGACTTGCTTACAGGGAATCTACTTGTGTTTTAATTTTTTCTATTTCTTCCCCAATTTCTTCTTTTATTTTATTCGGGCCCTTTTCGATCAGGTCCTTTAACTTTTCAAGCATTTCAGCTTGCCCTTCCAATTTACTCTTCATTTCATTATTTTGGTTTTTAAGCTCTTCGGCTATTTTTTTATATTCTTCTGCTGTTTCTTTTTGTTTTTCGAATATGCACGTTAATAAAGCTATGATTTCTCTTTTTCCCTTGTTGGGAATATTTTCTATATTTTTACCTTGAGCCTCCATTTTGGCTTTATTTCTTATCATTTATAATTTTAAACACGTTTTATCATTATTTTTGATACCGTATTTTATTTTAATAAGTTTACTAATTTCTATTTTATTTATTTCTTTTAAACTGGAAATATACGCTGGTTCCGCTCTCCTTTGTCCGTTTATCCTACCCGATCTTAATGCTTTAACTCCGCCCAAACACCCAACTGTCATTTATTTAACAGAACGTAAATAGCACAAAATCTCTTTTCATTTAAAGAAGTAAGAAAAAAATTTTTCGATCAATTCTTTTTTTATTTTTAATTTAATACACTTTTACCTACGTAATTTAGATTTCTTTAAGGTTTTTATTTTTAAACAAAAAACAAAGCATTTATTTACTGTTATTTCTTAGGTTCAGCCCCAAACGTTGGGTAAAGCCATTTATGTACCGGGTCGAACCGCTGAAACCACCTACTTATACATATATATAAGTTTTGGCCGGTTTCAAACTCCTTCACAATACATTTATAATATTATAAAGGTTAGGTGAACGAACCGGCACGTTCGAACAAAATGGGAGATCTTATTAATAGCTTTAACTATCAACAATGGCCCATCTCGGCTGCTTGATTCAAACCCTACCATCCAAATACTTTATTTGTTAGGGGTAAACCCGGGCGCCAGCTAGTCTGAAGACTAACATATTCGGGTAGTAGGCTCATAATCCAGCGCTCGAAACAATTCTCTTAACCAGCCCAGTCTAATTTTAATCAATGATATTTATTGCTAATAAGATATTGATAAAAAAGAATTGACCGACAGATCAAATTTAAATTTAAAAATAATTTATTTCAATCAACATCAATTAAGTTTAAATATAATTTACTAACCAACATCACCGCATTCTAAACATTTTATAAATCCAAATTTCACACAGCACATTTTAAATTTACATATGATAGGATATTTCATGAACAAAGCAACATAATCTTAGACATTTAAATTAACTCTCATTCGCAAAAATAATAATAAAGCATTAATGACATTTGAGACTCTAACACACATCAATAGTTCCTTTTATGTATGATAGAGTTCATATAATGTTAATCTTCAATATTTACGGATTACAGTGGTGACTACTACTGGTAAATAATAATAATAAAACAGATACCTAGGATTTTTTTTTCTTGTCGGTGGCTACTTCTGCTGCTTCTAATGGATTGTATCTAACCGGTTAGATTTTGTTTATGGAAGAGAACTTATGGTAATCTGTTGGTTTCTTCTTGGAGACAGCTGCACGTTTTGACGGAGGGTTTCTGTGTTGTTATCCAGACATTACTTCTCAGGCAGGTTTTGATGGTCTTATTGGACTAATAAGGCTGGAGCGCAAGCGTATATTTCCAAAAGCTTTTAGCACTGCATTTCTGTAAACTGACACAGTAAAACTAGACTGAATTTCAAACTCCAACTGAATGTCTGATAAAACAAAAAAAAGTCTATTTATACCTGCGACGTGTTTTTGTTTTAATATCCTCCGGCAATACGTGTTGTCGAAATTCCTTTAGATTAATTATTATGACAACGTGTTTTTCGATTGAATATTTTATTAGTCGTAGCTATTTTAAAATGTGTTGTTTTCATATCTTTAATTAGAGTCCACCACTGTGTTTCTTTTGAAATACATTTCATTTCTTTATTTATTTTTTCTTTTTTTTATATTATTCTTACATGCATACTTTTGTTTACATTCGCACGCACTAATATAATCTATTACAATAAACTGGAATGAAAAGAGATTTTTATATTTTTTTAAAACTTTTAATTTATAATAATAATACTCTTTAACTTTTATGAAACTCTTAGTTTGTTTTTTTGTTTTTTATAGGAAAACTCCCTCTCCCCTCTTTAAAGTAATTAATTGTAACTTTCAAATTCTTTTTTCCGAAAGATTTTGATAATAATTTTTATACAAAATTATTTTATATACATGTGCCAATTTGGCATTGGCACATGTATATAAAATAATTTTGTATAAAAATTATTATCAAAATCTTTCGGAAAAAAGAATTTGAAAGTTACAATTAATTACTTTAAAGAGGGGAGAGGGAGTTTTCCTATAAAAAACAAAAAAAAAAACAAACTAAGAGTTTCATAAAAGTTAAAGAGTATTATTATTATAAATTAAAAGTTTAAAAAAAAATATAAAAATCTCTTTTCATTCCAGTTTATTGTAATAGATTATATTAGTGCGTGCGAATGTAAACAAAAGTATGCATGTAAGAATAATATAAAAAAAAAGAAAAATGAATAAAGAAATGAAATGTATTTCAAAAGAAACACAGTGGTGGACTGCTAATTAAAGATATGAAAACAACACATTTTAAAATAGCTACTACTAATAAAATATTCAATCGAAAAACACGTTGTCATAATAATTAATCTAAAGGAATTTCGACAACACGTATTGCCGGAGGATATTAAAACAAAAACACGTCGCAGGTATAAATAGACTTTTTTTGTTTTATCAGACATTCAGTTGGAGTTTGAAATTCAGTCTAGTTTTACTGTGTCAGTTTACAGAAATGCAGTGCTGAAAAGCTTTTGAGATCGGAAGAGCGTGCGCTGTAGCCTTGTTAGTCCAATAAGACCATCAAAACCTGCCTGAGAAATAATGTCTGGATAACAACACAGAAACCCCCCGTCAAAACGTGCAGCTGTCTCCAAGAAGAAACCAACGGATTACCATAAGTTCTCTTCCATAAACAAAATCTAACCGGTTAGATACAATCCATTAGAAGCAGCAGAAGTAGCCACCGACAAGAAAAAAAATCCTAGGTATCTGTTTTATTATTATTATTTACCAGTAGTAGTCACCACTGTAATCCGTAAATATTGAAGATTAACATTATATGAACTCTATCATACATAAAAGGAACTATTGATGTGTGTGCGAGAGTCTCAAATGTCATTAATGCTTTATTATTATTTTTGCGAATGAGAGTTAATTTAAATGTCTAAGATTATGTTGCTTTGTTCATGAAATATCCTATCATATGTAAATTTAAAATGTGCGTGTGTGAAATTTGGATTTATAAAATGTTTAGAATGCGGTGATGTTGGTTAGTAAATTATATTTAAACTTAATTGATGTTGATTGAAATAAATTATTTTTAAATTTAAATTTGATCTGTCGGTCAATTCTTTTTATCAATATCTTATTAGCAATAAATATCATTGATTAAAATTAGACTGGGCTGGTTAAGGGAATTGTTTCGAGCGCTGGATTATGAGCCTACTACCCGAATATGTTAGTCTTCAGACTAGCTGGCGCCCCGGGGTTTACCCCGAAACAAATAAAGTATTTGGATGGTAGGGGTTTAAATCAAGCAGCCGAGATGGGCCATTGTTGATAGTTAAACCTATTAATAAGATCTCCCATTTTGCTCGAACGTGCCGGTTCGTTCACCTAACCTTTATAATATTATAAATGTATTGTGAAGGAGTTTGAAACCGGCCAAAACTTATATATATGTATAAGTAGGTGGTTTCAGCGGTTCGACCCTATACATAAATGGCGCCCAACATGGGGCACCATTGTAACGATCCGGAGAAAACGACTTAATGTAAACTGCATTCCGGGGCGCCATCTAGGCATTTGAACCTAGAAAAATTTATAAAGTAGGCAGATACGTGAGTCAAAAAAAATATATATATATTTTTTTTCTTAAATTTTGATTCCGGTCGTTAGCCCATGTCACTAGCTCAGTGGAATAGCAGAGATTTAATAATATCATTTACTAGGATATAAAAGAATAAAGTAAGCCACTGCCAATAATTCACATACAAACATTTATTTATGCACATATATATAAGGTTTAAAATTACTTTAGTGATTTACATTTAATTTAACATTTAACATTATTTTTTTTTACTTTGATTTTACTTTAATTTACATTGCATTACTATTATATTATAAATTTACATTTTTAATCAAGTTCGCACAGATGGAATTATATTAACCTGTTTAATATGTTGCTATAGATCGAGTTACATAGATTTCAACGGTCAAAAACATTTCAAAGTAAACATAAACGATCAAAATACAAAGTTATTGATTACTGACAATTGCAGAGGGAAATATAAGAAACCCTCTAGTATTCATCGTAAGATACCTGCATCGTCACCAATAACTTAAAAGACATCCGAATAAATACCTTTTAGATACTCACCGTAAGGTATCAGTATTTGTCGAATGTCTATATATTTTGATCAAATATGAAAAGCAAACATATTTAACCGATAGCCAATCTATGCAAGCGTCTATAAACAACTTAAATTTAATAGTTTTATAGGATCGAGCCTGAATATACTATATAGATTTGCATTCGAAAATAAAATATTCTATCTCTATTTAACCCTAGGCAACACATTTCGCAATCAACCGGCGCCAATCCATCTGATACATTCATGTATTCAATGTAGCATGATACGACAACACAATTATATTGTCAGGAATGTACATCTGAACAATATGAAGAAAGAAAAACGACATTGACTCTCCACCCACAGGAATGTGACATCTGTGGGCAAGTAGATCAATAAACTAAAAACTCCATAGGAATGGGCTGCGGTCTTCTGCCGACTTACAAACCCATCCATAGGCAAACAGAGGGTGTGTGGCGTATTTTATAATCCTGCCCGTAGCGGATCTCATGCTACACCTACTAATTACATAAATATATCCAATCCATTGAACCAATTCAACTACGAAATGAACAACCCAAGATTACCCTCCCTTAATTATCTTTACAAATCGATACAGCCATTCACGCCCGACTCAAGTTTAACATTTTTTTATAATTTATTTAAGGAACACAGAAATCATAACAACTTAAAGAACAAAATTAAATAAATAAATAAATAAATGGAAATGATTTTACAAATTAAATACATTAAATAAAATTATAACCAATTAATAAATATTGTTGGTCAGATAGAATAATATTAAAATCATTTTAAATATGAAAAGTTTTTAATTTACTGTTCATAAATTTTAAAGTTCTTACGGTTATTGAAATAGTTCATCCTATTATATTCCTGGCCGTTTAAACGTGAATTCCCACGTCGTCCGAAGATTAGTATCCGGTTGATTTATTTATTTATCCTTTGGAGATTTTGTTTTTCATGTAGTTGGTCCTCATTGTATAAACGATGGCCCATTTTTTTCTCTTTCTTAGCAGAACTGAAGGGATTGAAGCTGTGCGTCTTTTTCAATCCCCCCAGCGCTAACACCTAGCTGTTACATCGTCAATAATCAATCAATTTCCAGTCACTAACCACCAAGCTTTCCAAAACCTGTCCTTTTTATATTAATGTCAAGGATTGAATTAACATTGCGTCATGGAGTGATGATTCTTTCACTGAGGTCCGATTTCCCAAATGGATTTCTTTCATTGGCTAATCAGTTTCTATTGTTTTTTTTTTTTTTTCTATCTGACTGAGGTTATTACATTTAAATGCTCAAGGCTGGTTTTAATTTAACTAATTAACAATCATTTCCATTTCTAATTAATTACCCTGTTTTCCAAATCAAAAATATATTTCAAGACAAATTTAAAGATATAATTTTATCTCCAAATCTTTTTTAAAATTTAGTTTTAAAAATACCTTTTTCTTTAATAAAAATTTTATTTTAATAATTTTTTATTATCTGTGCGACTTAATATATAAGAGTTTAAGATGATATTTTAATTTCAATTTTTAATTTTTAAAGAAAGTTTTTAAATGCGAACTTTTTATTTTAACTTGTTTAATAATATATATATAAAAAAAACAATGTAACGAACGTCTGTGCTCATTACAATATATATATATATATAAAGAGCCTGCTAATAGCTCTAAACAAGCTTATTTATTTTATTTTTTATGATAAATGCTACAAGAGAAAATGCCTGAAGCCTTTATCTTTGGTGGTCCCCATCCCCAGACCAGTTTCAAGCTTATGGCTCTCATCAGTGAGGAGCTAGAACATTAAATTCAAAATATTATCTCAAACCAAGCATTTATCTAATTCTTAAATATTAAGAAAAAGATCCAATCTTCAGACACCTACATGTTTTCAAACTCAGCTCTTTAATCAAAGAAACTATATGAGCCTGAACTAAATTCAGTGATCCCATATTTTAGTAGGCTTAGCAATTTAATATAGCCAAAGCCCTAATAGCAAAATTGTAATATTAGTAAAATATCAGTTATATGCCACATGACCTATATAGCTTGTATTACCAATATGTAATATATAAAGAGCCTGCTAATAGCTCTAAACAAGCTTATTTATTTTATTTTTTATGATAAATGCTACAAGAGAAAATACCTGAAGCCTTTATCTTTGGTGGTCCCCATCCCCAGACCAGTTTCAAGCTTATGGCTCTCATCAGTGAGGAGCTAGAACATTAAATTCAAAATATTATCTCAAACCAAGCATTTATCTAATTCTTAAATATTAAGAAAAAGATCCAATCTTCAGACACCTACATGTCTCAAACTCAGCTCTTTAATCAAAGAAACTATATGAGCCTGAACTAAATTCAGTGATCCCATATTTTAGTAGGCTTAGCAATTTAATATAGCCAAAGCCCTAATAGCAAAATTGTAATATTAGTAAAATATCAGTTATATGCCACATGACCTATATAGCTTGTATTACCAATATGTATTATATAAAGAGCCTGCTAATAGCTCTAAACAAGCTTATTTATTTTATTTTTATTTATTTTAATTTTGCTATTAGGGCTTTGGCTATATTAAATTGCTAAGCCTACTAAAATATGGGATCACTGAATTTAGTTCAGGCTCATATAGTTTCTTTGGTTAAAGAGCTGAGTTTGAAGACATGTAGGTGTCTGAAGATTTGGATCTTTTTCTTAATATTTAAGAATTAGATAAATGCTTGGATTGAGATAATATTTTGAATTTGATGTCCTAGCTCCTCACTGATGAGAGCCATAAGCTTGAAACCAGTCTGGGGATGGGGACCATCAAAGATAATGGCTTCAGGTATTTTCTCTTGTAGCATTTATCATAAAAAAATAAAAAAATAAGCTTGTTTAGAGCTATTAGCAGACTCTTTATATATTACATATTGGTAATACAAGCTATATAGGTCATGTGATTTATGACTGATATTTTACTAATATTATAATTATGCTATTAGGGATTTGGCTATATTAAATTGCTAAGCCTACTAAAATATGGGATCACTGAATTTAGTTCAGGCTCATATAGTTTCTTAGGTTAAAGAGCTGAGTTTGAAGACATGTAGGTGTCTGAAGATTTGGATATTTTTCTTAATATTTAAGAATTAGATAAATGCTTGGCTTGAGCTAATATTTTGAATTTGATGTCCTAGCTCCTCACTGATGAGAGCCATAAGCTTGAAACCGGTCTGGGGATGGGGACGATCAAAGATAAAGGCTTCAGGTAATTTCTCTTGTAGCATTTATCATAAAAAAATAAAACAAATAAGCTTGTTTAGAGCTTATTAGGAGGCTCTTTATATATTACATATTGGTAATACAAGTTATATAGGTCATATGACATATGACTGATATTTTACTAATATATATATATATATATATATATATATATATATATATAAATATCATATATATATATATATATATATATATATCATAATAGGTTTGTTGTATGGCTTACAATAATATAATGTGTGTGCACAAATATGGATAAAGTGGGGGAAAAAGTAGAAATAAACCCAGACAAAAAAATTGTATTTTTTTTCTACATTTTCCTGGAATACGTAAAATATTTAATAATTATGGATTTAAAATAAAATTTTATTATACATTAAACTTTTAAAACAGTCTAATAGATATTTTTATTGAATTCTGATTTTGAAATTAAAAAAACAAGTATGGTATTTTTGAAATCTGTTAATTAATTGGTAAATTTTTATTTATGTAGAAATAATTGTATATCACAGTTTGATAAAACTGTCAAACTTGCTTTTAAAGGGATTAGAGAGATAAGAAAAAAGTTTATAATTAATTGGTAAATCTCTATTTATGTAGAAATCTTTGTATATTACACTTAGATAAAAATTTCAAAGTTGCTTTCAGAAGGATTAGAAAGAAAAAACTGTTTTCAATAAAGGAGTTTTTATCACCTCAGATGACTCTTATAAAAAGACTGATAAAAATATAAGTTCAGTCTGGCTAATGTTTTTGGAGAAGTAGTTGGCATAGTTGGCAGCAATTAGCTGTCAAATTGGCCAGCTGCAAGAGTCTGATTTTTATTTCTGACTATATTTTTGTAAAAGTTAGCTGCAGTTCATTGATAACTGTAGCAGAGAGTGGCATCAGTAAGGCTAGATGCAGATATGGCTAGCAGAGTTATACAGAAATCTGCATGAAGATGTAAAAATGCAAGAGAGAAGCTGTTCTACAGTTCTATGGTGGACTTTGAATTCACATGGAAAAAATTATCCACTTCTTTGTGTTGAAATTCATAGCTACAAAAGTGTTCTAGAAAACAGTTAGCTTGCCTAAAATCTAAGTGGGACCAAGCAAAGACAAACAGTTAGCTTACCTGAAGGCCAATCCAAGACATATGCTTGTCAGGAACAATTCTCAACAGAAAGGAGATCATTTTAGAACAACCCTTACCTAGACTATACTTATACCCATGATAACAAGCCAGTCTACCAACTTGTCCAGAAAAACCATCAATGGATGAAGAATTAATTATATGTATGCTATTTCAACTATAAGCAGAAAAACACAGTTAAATGTATATACAGTGAGTTTTTTAAAAATATTCCTTAAAAAGATGTTTTAACCTATAACATAAAATAAAACAAGTAAATACTTTTGCTTGAATTAAAAGAAACTTGCAAGAGTATTATTTTTAAAATGCTTATGTGATTAATCAATCAACAAAAACCTGTCAAACAAAAATTGACTTTATATTTTTAAAAGAAAAAAAAGTTGATAGTATTTTTTTAAAAAAAAGTAAAAATAACAAAATTTAAATATTTTAAACATTGAATTAATTATGAAGAATATAAATTTTAATAATATTATTGTAACAATTAAGAATATATGTTATAAATGTTAGTGTGTGCTTGCAACTCCATATGCACACACATGTATGTTAAAAATATGTATTATAAAAATTAATATTTATTATTTTGACAATTTGAAAGTGACAATTAAAAATATTTATTTTGTAACAAGTCAAATATATTCAGAAATTATATGCACATACATATATGTGCATATTTACAGCAATGCATGTCAAGTATAACACATATACAAATTATAATATTTTTATTATTATTTATGACAATTCAAATATGTTCATTTTTTAAAATATTCTACATGAGTCTGTAGATATATAAATTTGTTGTATATTGGAACATACCTATAAATCACAATGTAATAAATTGAAATTTGTTTTTATATTTATATGCATATTTCAATCATTTTTCATTTTATATTAGTACTTGTCTATGTGCTGAATGGGTTTTAAATAAACCTAATGGAACATATATGTAAATCATAATAATAATTTAAATTTTGTATATTAATCATGAGAATCACAATGTAATAATTTTTTATCATTGTATGTTAATCAAAATCAGAAGGCTTAATTGATATGTGCATAGCCTTATTCTAAAAACATTAATATCATTTTTTTAATTTTTATTAATAAACTTGAGTCCAATTGTTAAAATTGTATTGCATTATTATCTCGTGGTTACTATAATAGTAATAGAGCTTATGTTCTCTGAGCTAGATGCAATGTGTAATGGTCTGATTATATGAATGGGGATATATATTAATGCTTAAGGGGTATCCAGTATGATTGGTATATCCTAGTTGGTACATATTATAATCTTTAAAACCAGTGCACTATATTTTATTTAGTGTAGTCTATTAGAAATTAAGTTTATTGTTTTTCAGTCCATTAATGGTAGTAAGGGGCTGATGATCAACATATTTTAATATCCCAGCATTATTGTTTTAATGGTTGTATTGTTATGGATGAGCACTTAGATTGTGCATTCAAATTATGTTTAAATAATTGCCTCAAGCTAGAAAAAGCTAAATAGTTGGCCTGGTCTATAGTAGATGCATTTTAAATCCAGTCACAAGATGGACTGTTGATTTATTTTGATTATTGATCATTCATGATGATGTATGATTATTTCTTGTATGTATTACTAGTACTACCTTATACTTATTGATAATGCTGGTTTATGTATGGTTAATTATACTTTTAGTTGCTCTAAGGAGTTAGTTAGGCTGATCTCTCAGAATGATATCTTCAAATCTCTCATGCTGTCTTTAATATATAAAATTACTTATATATTTTTGAGATATTACATATTCCTTTAATATCATTTCTTAAATAGTAAAAAATACTTTAAAATCTTGAATATTATATCCAACATTATTTGTATTTTAAAAATATATATAAATTTTAATTTTAAAATTTTTGTATTTTGTACTGTGGTTGATGATGATTTGCCATTACACCAGGGTCAATCATTTTATGCCTCACCCCATCCCATTTTAATATATATATATATATATATATATATATATATATATATAGTATGGGATCCATGATCCTGTGATATTGTCTATATATATATATATATATATATATATATATATGGACATTACTAGAAAGTTCACAGGAATCTAATATATTATGATTTTAGATGACAATGATGGAATTTTTATTTTAATTTTGAAATGTGGCCAAAGAAGATCACAAATAGTTCATGTGAAAACTTTATATGAATTAAGCAAGTAGAATCTTCCAAATTTGTTCAACAACTTAAATATATTCCAAAGAAAACATATACTGCCTTTAATAATACTGCTAAAACCTAATTTTTTATTTTGATTATAATGAAAAAAATAATTAAAGTTAATTCTTAAGAAACGTTTGACTGAAATGAGACAATTAGAAAAGTAAAATTGAATGTAGAATATATAGTGATAATTGTAAATAAGTTATTTTTAGAATAATGTATATATAATTTTATTTACCAGAACCTATTAATAAATTCATAAAAAAACCAATAAGAGAAGATATGAATAAATATTATTTAATTGTTTTATCCACTAAAAATAGAAACAGACATGGAAAAAGAAAAGTTATTTTTAAGGGACTCATGATATAGTATACTTTTCAGCTTTGACCAAAAATATAAAAATCTATTGATCAGTGTGTAATAGAAATATTAAAGAAAAAATATATAAAAAGATATTCCACAAAAATCTCACCAATAAAAGAAGCAAATCAGCTTAGTTTTTAAATCAACTCCAAAAGAAAAGCTACTGAAAATGATATTATAAAAAATTATATAGAACCCTGAATCAATATTAATAATAAGTGCTGATTAAAATATTAAAGTCAATAGAATATTACATCTAGGAAACTATAATATAATATAATATTTCTTCAATCAATTATAAGATTACATGACAGTGATTGTATCTATATGTTACTGCTCTTCATGCTTTTTTTACTTTCATCATATATATATATATATATATATATATATACTGGATTCCAAGAGATTGTAAAAGACTCAGAAAGAGACCACATGTGAGATGGATGAATGAAATAAGAAAGTGTGCAGTGGTATGTGGAGAAGAGAAACTAAAGATCAGAGAAGATGGATTAAACTTGGAGAGACCTTCATCCTGCAGTGGATTGATAATGGTTAATGATGATACATATATATATATTCTAACCTCCCCCCGCGCATTCTCACCCCCAAAATATACTGTTTAATACGAATATTACAGGTTCTAGCTCAGTTAACAAATAAATAAATGAAATATTCAGCATTAATTAAAATGATTACTAGCTCTAATTTTTAAAATACAAATACAGTTCAATTTTTAAAATGAATTAACAAATATTTATTATTTTCATGAGACATGGAGTGACAATACGGGGAACGAGATAGACTACATTGAGACATTATCCACACGATAATACCTCAATGGCATAAGAACACCATCCCCTTTTTTTACTTACTATACCAAATAACTAACTCATAGTATTCTTACGACTTTCTAAGCTCTATTCACTACGATTAAAAATAATAATCATATCTTAATCTTCTTTATAACAAGAATCTAGCTTAATTAAATAAAATGAAGCAAAATAAAATAAAATCTCAAGTTCAGAAATTGTATTCTAACTAATTTAAAATTACGGTAGTAAAATATGAAAAGGGAATTTTATGTCATAATCTACTACACAGCAACTAATAATAATAAAAATAATAATAACGATAATAATATAATATAATCTTATTTCTTCCTAAATGAAATAAATAAATATGTACGTGGTAGTATTTTAATAATCTGACAATAGAATACGTGTGGCAACATTAGCATATAATTTAATGTAATATTGTGGCAACCGACTTATGACCAATAAATAATATAAAATTATGATCTTTTAATTTTAACATACCAATAAATTCTCAAAATTATTATAACATTTTTATGTTTACCTTTTGTGCAAAATCTATATGTCTGTTTCAATTATAAATGTATCGTGATTTCATGCATCCATGTGGAGAAATAACAATGTGGACACAAAACTTTAAAATAAATTTAAAACAAAGTTTATTAACAACATAAATAAATTAACAATATTTTACATTATATACATTGGATATCCCTTACTCTCCTATCTCATCTTAGTTTACTAGTTTATAAAATGAAATCCAAATACTATTTATTTTTCCTAGTTAAATCTTATCTTTTTAACACTTAAGAAAATACAGTATTATTACTTGATTTATTATTATGGTTAGCTTATTAAAAAATGCATTTCTTATATGATTATCACAAATACTTTTCATCCCTAATATTAGAATTATTATATTTTTTTACAAAATTTCTATTCGTAGTAAAATTCTACTAAATAACAAATTTTAGTTTTATATTGGTTGTATGGAATCTTACAAAGTCAAAACATTGTTCTACATTCGGTATTAGGTTTTTTTTTTTTTTTTTTGTTCATTATCCGATCTTTATTAATCCTAATATTCTCATTCAAGCCTTACTTCAGATGATATAATTACAACTATTAACATACCATGCACAAGTATATGTTTATTATATTTTATTGAACTATTTTCTTAATAAATATGCAATACTTATTTTCTAAATATTATTTTAACAAAAAATTCATTCAAATTTTATTATCACTTTTAAATACTTGGTTTAGATTTCTTTTCAAAAAATCTTATATTCATTTCCGAATTAATTTTACAATGTATTATATGATTCTTTCTCTCTTTATGATATTTTGGACTTTCAATTTTAAAGTTACACAATTTTATACATTCCAGCAAATAAACTATTCTTACACAAACGATAACATATCTTCAGTTCTATTTTATTCATTATTTCTCTGAAAATATCTTTCTGACCAATGCAGATTCACGAAATAAGGATAGCGAAGATAGATGCATAGGATCAAAATACAACTAGAATATTACTCATCATATAACTTGACAATCATGGCACAATGAATTAAAAGATACTATAGAGGAGTGACCTTTCCCTGTCTACCAACCTCTATTATAGGAGCGATGTTAAAGCTATTTCTTCAGCTTTATTATAACATCAAAAAGTTTAAAAATATGCAAAAACCCTGTCCAAACTATATGTGTTCAGTCATAGGGCTTAGTTAACTATACTGAAATCACACCAAAACTAAATATGATCCAAATCCTTTATTTTCCTATTTCTTAAAAAAAAAAAACATCATCTTGGTTTCCTCTCCACTAGTACTTCCAAGTCACTATCCGATCTTATTTCTCAAGATTTTTCTATACTGTACATCGACAAATACATATCTGCATTTCTAACAATAATAAAATTCATTTATTTTAAAACTATTCCACTGTTCTATAAGAAAATCTTTTTACTACTTTCCTCGTATATTTAATCATATACAAACTATTTTAAAATATCTGAATACTTTATCACATGAAAGTTCAAAAGAATCACACAATTGTTCTGTTAAATTATATTATTAATATAATTTAAATAAATTATTGCATGCATATTCCGAATTACTCCTATCTCATTATATGTTAAAATTGTTGTATAAAATGTATACATATAATTTAAACTTTCACACTTCATTCTTAATCAATAGATGATCTAAAAAAAATACATTATGCATTATAAATAAATATCAAAATTACCAAATGATCTTTATCTTCTCGATCGCTTTCCGTAGGCTTCACCATCCCATTGATCCTTGTAGATATAATATTCACATCCATACACTTTATTTTAAACAATATTTCTATAATTTTATCAAGCTATTATATTTAAATTTTAATATTACTAAATTTGTGTTTATATGTTTTCCCTAATCTCACATAACATTTTATATTTAAAATAAATTAGTAAAATATTTAAACTATATTTACTGTACTTCTTTATCAAACTTTCTTGAAAACCGTTCATATTAAAGCTAAAAAAAAATGTTTATTATTTCTTCTTCAGTCACTTAATGTTCTATTTTAAGGCAAAACAATTATTGCTCTGTTTAATAAATATTCATAGACGACAATCCTTGGTTTTTCATAATATTTAATACAATTATTAATTATGATATTAGTTAATCCTGTAAAGAAAAACGTCTACATATTCTCTTCTAATATTTTCTGCTAATATTTTCCCGCGCGACTTTTACAATGCATTTTTTAGGTAATTTTATTTAAATATTCAGTAAATTTTTTCTGTCTCCATGGATCCATTTTATTAAGTATATTAGATTTATATTTTCCAATTTCTCTTAGAGAAAGTTTTTCTGTTCTTTTTTTCATAAAAAATAATGACTCTTTCATATTATTATTCGGTAAATTTTCCTTTCTTTTAAAGTTCTGGTAACTATATACTTTGTAATGTTTCCTTTAAAAAGGACAAACATTTTTTTTCTCATTATAACTTTTACATAATTCTTTATAATATACAGCATCTTAATTTTTTTTTTTCATAGAGAAGAATAAAAAAAAACTTTAGAGTAGCCTTATAAATTTGTGCGTCATAATTTTTTCCTGACGGCAAATAACTTCTCTTTTAAGTTTTCATATAGCGTCCTAATTATATTCCTTTGAGTTACAATAATAAGTTTTGGTTGAGCATAAATAAAGCTGTATCGAGGCACTTTACAAATATTTTTCCTTTAGCAATATTTTTAGGTATTTTTTTCCTTTAGTACTTCCATTTTTACTGCAAGGTTTTGGCTAAACTTGATTAAAATTACTGGCAAGAAAACTTTTAAAATTCGCCCTTCATGTAAAGGCAGTCAAAATATTATATGTTAAAAAAAAAAACTTTTAAAATAAATACAAAATTTTAAAATTATATCACTTTTCTAGCTTACGGTCTTATTCAGCTAAAAAATATGTTACTCCCTCCTCACTTACACATTACTTTCTCCCGCTTCGTCTAATTCCTATTTTCCGTCTGCTAAAATATCTCCGTTGATTGGTTAATTACTTTTTAGCGCGAACAAATTTACACATTTTAGTTTTATAATATATTAAACCCTTTAAAATAAAGAATTTATGACGTCATGTCTTAAATATTACTTAGAATAGTATTTTTAATTCAATTATAATTTTATCAAAATCATTTAAACTTTAAAATAATTATTAAAACAATATTTAACATTTCAACTTTTTACTTTAACGACAGATAGCAATTATATTTAGTTTTATAATTCACAAACTTTATTATTATTCTAACAAGCGTGTGTGTGAAGGTATATAATATACAGTCACATGATTACTAACTTTAACAGATGATTTTTTTAATTTACGTCTCGGTCTAAATTACCAAAACTGATATATTTTATAAAAAATTTGGAAAATAATTTAAACTTGTAGAACTAAATATAATTCTCACCATCCTAAAGTTTATTTTAAAATATACTCTATTAATTTTGACTATTAAATATAATTATAACACTACATATAGCATTTATTTAATTTATTAGTTTTAAAATATCATACTCGAATTATTAATATATTTTTAACTATTTATAGCTGTGTTATTTTATATGGCCAGCTTTTACAACCATAAGCAAGGATATAATTGAGCTTTATTTAACTGTTCCTTTTAAAATAATCCATTACACTTTTATATACCAGGTATTTTCAGCCTTAAATTGTACTATAAAATCTAATTATCCTACTATTATTTATATATCATACAAACATATCTTAAAATTTAAATTTTTTTAGTAATTGACCATTCTACCTTATTATGACCTATAGATAAGGGCACAGATATATATATATATATATATATATATATATATATATATGCACACACATGCCTCCATACAAATTTTGACAACATATGTAGTAAATAAATTAACTGCAAAATCATTTATTATTTTAGAACATTAAATAATAAATAAATCGTAGAATTCAGTAAGATAACATGAAAATTCGAAGTGATGTGGGCAGGAATTTAATATGAAATAGCACATTATGAGAAACAATGTATTTCTTTTAATATGTATGCAATTGAAAAAAAATGTTGAAATAACTAAAATCAGCTTTTACATTTTATTTATTATTTAATGTTTTAAACGACTGTTAATGAAAGCATATACCGAAAGGGTAGTTTTTTAAAAAAAATTCAGCTTTAGTACTGCCTAAAATGCTTTTAATATAACATGTATGTTATATTATTATAAGCCATGAATATGATAAACATTTTATATCAAAAGGATGGTAGGTGGTAATAAAGTTGAATATATGAGTCTTATTACTATAAGCCATAAATATGATATACATGTTATATCGAAAGCATGGTAGGTGGTAATAAAGTTGAATATTAAAAACAAAAAAAAACATTTTATGAATATTGAATTTCAAGAATCTTACACTTTTCAGCAAAAAAACTTTTATTATAGATTACAGTTTCGACTGTACTGTACAGTCTTCATCAGATCTTATTCTATTCTTTTAACTTTATCTATCCTCCATCTTACTCTAGTAATATGTTTTCATTAACAGTTGTTTATTACACTAGCTCAGAAAAGAAGGAATTATTTGTATTTGAATATATGTTTTATGTATTAAATTTTTAATCATCATAATTTTTAATTACTATTGATCCATTGTAAGGTAAATGTCTCTTCAAATGTAATCCACTTTCTTCAATCTAGCAGCTCTTTTGTACACATTATTAGCAGCCTTTCTTACATTATGTATTTATGTCACATGTGCTCTCTTTTTAGATCTTTTACAATAATTTTGGAATCCAGTTTATAAAAACGTATACATATATTATTATATTTTCTGGCAATAGTTCAATCCAGCTCCATTTTATTATCTTCTTTTAATAAACAATTAGTACACTCATTTGTATATTTACATTCAATTATGTCTTTTTATTCCTTATGGATGTCTTGTCATGAGGTGTCTAAAGTCTCTGGATTAAGCCTCTTTTAAGTGACCAAGTTTTAGATCCATAATTAAGAAATAATAAAACATTTACCATTCAAGTCTAATTTTATAATTAATTTCATCCCTTATGTTTCAATCTACATTACTAATCTGATATGGATGTTTATAATTATTAATTCACAATTACTATTCTTTATTTTTTCTTCTGAAGCCATTAATTTTTGGGTAATTATTTTTAGTCATAAATTCTTATTTTCATCAAATAAACTTTATAGCATTTCATGAAACTTAAAACTCAAATTCTTTATTTGCAAAATTTAAATGATTTAACTAATTTTCATACATTTTTGTTCCTTTACTATCTTATTTTAATCTGAAAAATACCCAAATCAAAGGTATGAAGTAATTGTGTTGTAGTCCCTTACAATATTAATCTTCTTGATATCACTATGTAATCTAATCATAACTGTCATATTTTGATAAAAAAAATTTACAGAATATTTAAATCCTGCAAATAAAAGTACAGTTTTGTTGTATTTTCTTACAATAAAATGATTATATGTTAATAAATTTTTTAAAAAGAATTATAACTTGATGAGACTTGTTTTGTCATACTTAAAAAAATATTTTTTTAAAAAATGATATGACTTCAAATGTATCTTTTTTAAAGAGTTTAATTTAGTTTTAATTATTTTAGTATAAAGTCAGCCTTACTGTGGAACTGTTTTCAGAATCAAATGCCTTTTTATAATCAATAAATCCAAAACAAAGTAGCACATTACATATTAATATTATATTATTTTAAGCATCTGATACATCCTTGTCATTTATATATTTGGTATATAATTTTAACATTTTTTCTCTTTCTTCCCCAGCTTTTTTATGATATCAATAATTCCATCATTTTTTGGAATTTTTCCCTTCTTCATAGAGTTAATTGTATGCCTTACCTTTTTATTTAAATTGCTTGTCAATTTATAATTTATAATAATTATAGGAAGTACTTTGTGGTTTGGGAAGTCTTCAAAGTAATCAAATAAAATATTAAAACTAAAATAACAAACTACTTGATAATTAGTATATTAGAAATTCTGGGAATTTTATATACTTGATTTAGAAATGAATATTAAACTACTATTTATTAATTTCGCAATTTTTAGAAAATGCTAATATAAAAGAAACTCTTATGAATCATAAAAAAATCATAAAATGTTATGATAAAATTACTAATTAAAAGTTGATAAATCTGAATTAAATGTGAAAAAGTTTAAATTTTTTAAACCAAAAATGCATACACAGTTTGAATAAGCTGTAAACAAAACATTTACTTTAATTAGTCATTCTCTATGATTATGTTGGTAAAAAGAATAATGTGAATTTGCATACAAATCACCCGTGTGTGATCAATTTTTAATGGACTTCAACTTTGTATTCTAAATTTCACATTTTAATCACAACGTTCACCAAGGAAAAATAAAATATGCATTAACTTTTTAAGTAAATATTTGTTAGTCCAATGAGGGTCAATAAAATTTTAAAATGATTAAAATTGCATTTAAAAATTAATGTTATGACGTATTATTAAAATGCTAAAGATAAACACTTTTATAAGATTTTATGGAAAATAAATTAAGCATTTTAATACTAATGAATTATCAGGATTTTTAATTATATCATCATCATCATCATCATTTCAATCTTTACTGTTTTACTGCAATATAATGGTCTCTTCAAATTTAATCTGTCCTTGGATTTATGGTTTATTTTCTATATATAACTGCAACAATTTCTTTTATTCTATCCATTTATTTTACATGTGTTCTCTTATTTAATATTTTACCATCTCTAGGAATCCAGATTAAGATCTCAGATACCCTTAATTGTCATGTCTTTTATCAACTTTACCAACCCAATTCCCTTCCAGCTTCTTAATTTTTTAGTAATATAAATGAAATTTGTTTGTTCTCTTTCCATGTACTTAACTGCAATTATTTTATATTACTTCCAACATATATTAAATTATATTTCTTTGTCTTCTGATGTTTCTTCTATATTTGAATTGATCTTCTGCTAAAAATCAAATTTTAGATCAATATGTAAAATTTAGTAAAGTTAAATCCTCTTTCTTTTAAAATCACTGATATATTTTATTTGAATATTAAATTACTTTTACAAAAAAAAAAATCTCATATAAATTTAATTCTGTGATTAATTTCATCCATGATGTTTCCATATCTATTAAAATAAAATATTAGTTATTGTGAGAACAAATAAATAAAATGTTGATTTATTTTAATATTTATAATCTAAATATTTAAATTTTGTTAAAATATGTAATTTTTTAATGTTGTTAAATATTATCTGTATTTTTTTTTTTAAATAATTTTATTTCAAGGAAGACTGACATTCTTCACAAGGCGTTTTACCGTTTATGCAACTGTGTGTGTGTGCCCATCTAAACCATGGAAATTAATCATTAAATTGATGATTTAATTGAGGATATTGATAGAAATCTATAAATGAAAATGCATTGGTTAAATCAACTTTTTTAACCTGCTATCTACTTGCTTGCTAAAATTTAACTGTGCAGATATTTAAATTAGCCATATTGGTTCATTATTGCTTTAACATGCAGTGTTAGAGAGAATTTGGGAATTTTTCCTAGGCATTTGCTTTTGCAAAAATGCAGCTTCTATGATTATCAATATGAATAAACAAACATTAAAAAATTTTATAACAACTAAGCAATGCATAAATTAATAAAATTGAAATGTTTTTCTTAAAACTGCAGATTTGCTACATTATGTAAAAGAATGCTATTTATTATACAATCTCTGTACTAAAAGTAAAAAAAAAACAATTTCTTGTGCATAATCTATTGTGTAAACGTCTGTGCACTGAGGGTTGCATTATATCCTAAGATGTAGGTGGAGTGTTCTCAGATCCAAAGCTCCTCACTAACAAAGGCCACAAGCCAGAAACTAGTCTGGGAAAATTGGCTGAGTAGGCACTAGATGGAGATTTTATGTACAAACCTTCTGACACCAATTGATTACTCTGGCTTGCACTGAGTGGCAATATGTATAGAGTGTTTTGCCTGTTTTAATATATTTTAGAAATAGAGTTATTATAAATTAATGGAATAAAGATGTTTTCTTTTTAAAACATCAAAATTGGGAGAAATTGCCTTAAGAAGTGCTGTTAATTTTATACTATAATACATTTATTAACAGTCATTACTCCTCTACACATGCACTGTATAGATTTATAACAATTTGAGGAATCTATATAGCACATGTAAAGGAGTGATTCCTTAATGGCTGCTATAAATTTGACACTGCACTAGAAAAATAAATAAATTGTTATAATATATTTACTTAATGGTGAAAAACAATTTATTTTGGATATTATATATTGTGATAACTACTGCACTAATGAACTTATTTTTGGAAGATAAATTATTACATCATACAAATGTTTTATTTTGAAATAAATTGATTACACCATTCTTTGGATTTCACATATAGAAGTGCCAAAGGAGTATAATAATATTTTCATTGTGAGAAATCTTTGAGTGAATCACATACATTGGAATTTTATGTTCATGAAAAGTAAAGAACTGTTACATTATTTTCTGGATTTATTTATTGTATTTTATTATTATTTATTCTATTGATATTAATAAAATTATCACCCTCATAGTCACAGCTACTACTGAAAAGATAGAAAATTATAAGACTTGGGCATGCAGGTATTTTATTGTTGAAGTACTATTATGACATTATTTGTGTGTTTGCATATGTTTAAAATTTATAGTTAAATTAAAGTTTATGATGACTTATTTTGAATAGCATCTTCTTTTATTGATATTTATGATAATAATTCTAGTCTATATTACATTGAGATACTGTTAAATGTTTTAATGGTATAATTGAAAAGAGGTAATCTCTTATTATTAACAGATGTTATTTGGATAGCATGAAAGTAATGCTGTTTGTACTTATGTTTTATAATGATATGGATTTTAAGTATTTGAAGTTTAAAGAGAACTATTTTAGAATCTGTGGCATTAAGTTCTTAGATTTTATATAATATAGTCATTCAGTATAGTGGAAATTCTGCTCCTAATGACTTCATATTTATTGTAATGTCGCATGTGCAAACTTATAATAGTATTGTATTTTATAGTCATTCAGAAGAGGAAATTATGCTTCTGATGTTTTTTATTTTGTAGTGCACATATAACCCTATTCGTTTACAACTATAGAGTAAATATATATATTAAGATACCATAAAATGATCTGGTGTCATGTCTGATATAACCATGCATGTTTTAAAAGACTGATGACAACAGTGATAAATAAAGATCAAATAAAACATATTATATATTAAATAATTATTATTTAGAGCTTATTTGATGCTAGTTTAGACAATCTTTCTTTAATACATGACTCATCTAACTACATGCACAATCAAAATCACACTTTATAGTTAATTTAGTTATATTAAATATTAAACTTTCATATCCCAAGTCCAAGAAACTATCTGATTGTGATATTTTGTTAATAATCTTCAATTATTATTATTATTTATTTTATTTTGACTTTTGTATTTTATATTTTCACATGCATCATTTAATCGGTAGTCTATAGTTACATGATATTACTATATATTCCTTATTCAAGTATATATAGATTTTCTAGAAGATATTGTTATTAATATTAGTCACCATTGTTAGCATTGTATTTTAAATATTAAGACTTAGTTTTTGTAGGATAGAATTTGGGTACAATAAAACTTTCTTTGTTATCTGGCTATATCAATTGAAGTATATCATAATTATTAATATTTTAGTTAAACTTTGAGATAACATTAAATCTGATTTATGTACATTTTAGAAAAATCTTGAGAGAAAGTGCTAGCCATATAATTATTTTCAGATTTATTTACGTTTCTATACATTATACAGATAAATTTATCTTTTATAACCCTGAGATATCATTAGTATATGTTTACATTGCTATACATCTTTAAAGCATATGAATATTTCGTTACATTAATATAATTTATTTACTTATTGGTTAAGTGAAAGTTTTGTTAATCACCATTTGGCATGTTAGCCATTTTGATGATTATTTAGACCACCTCTAGCTTATGTACTAGCTATATTTTATCATTACAATTCTCAACTGAAAACTAAATAATCAATTTAAACCTTAAGTTATAGCATCTATATTAATCAAAATAATAATAATAATAATAAATTTAAGAATAATTAAAAAAATATTTTGTTTATTAATGTAAATTATAAAACAATTTTAAATTTTTTTATAAGAAAAAAGAACATTTTAAGTTTAATGATGCTGTTTATTTGTCAAACTTTTACTAATATCTCTTTCTTTTCCATGGAGAAAAAAAAGGTTTTCATTTAGAAATTAAAAATATCTTAAGAATATTATTTTTAACAGTGAATAAAATATATAAGTAAAAAAATATTCATAAAACATGTGTTATATAAAACAAAAAATAATTTAGTACAATGACTTTTTTTTCTCATTCTATTTATTACTTTCTCACGCATTCAACTAAGCAGATATAATCTTTATTAACTATCTGAATTCTATCTAATATTCCTTCTCTTAACATAAATAAAAATATTGTTTTCTTTTATATGAAGAACATCAACATCTTAGTTTATAAGTCTTCACATTATGAGCATTACAAGTTTCTAAAACGTTTTATTATTTTGTATAATAAAGATATTTTTTGTAATTTTATAAATATTTCAATTCGTGTATACAATATATTATCATATCTCATCATCATCATCATCATTATCAACCATTATCAATCCACTGCAGGATGAAGGTCTCTCCAAGTTTAATCCATCTTCTCCGATCTTTAGCTTCTCTTCTCCACATCACCCCTACACATTTTCTTATTTCATCCATCCATCTTACATGTGGTCTCCTTCTGGGTCTTTTACAATCTCTTGGAATCCAGTTTAAAATTTCAATTGTCCATCTATTATCATCTCTTCTAGCAATATGTCCAGCCCAACTCCACTTCAATCTTTTAATTTTTTCAATGAGGTCAGTAACACCTGTTTGTTCTCTTACCCATACATTGCATTTTCGATCTCTTCTTGTTACTCCCAACATACATCTCTCCATACTTCGTTGAGTGGTCTGAAGTCTCTGTATTGATCTTCTATTAAGTGTCCAAGTCTCAGATCCATAAGTAAGAACTAGTAAAATACATTTGTTAAAAACCTTTCTTTTCAAACACATAGGCATATTTCCTTTTAATATCAAGTTATTTCTACCAAAAGCACTCCAACCAAGTTTAATTCTATGATTAATTTCCTCTATTATGTTTCCATCTGTATTAATAATCTGACCAAGGTATTTGTAACTCTTAACTTCTTCTAATTCATCATAATCAATCTTTATTTTCATATTTTGAGCAAATCGATTAAACATTACTTTAGTCTTTTTAACATTTATCTTTAGTCCTACTTTCCTACTTTCATCTGATAACTCCTGCAACATTTCCTGCAGCTCGGAAGCATTATTTGCAAAAACAACTACATCATCTGCGAAATCTAAATGACTTAAATAATCTCCATTTACTTTCACTCCTTTAGTTTCCCATTTTAATCCACAAAATACTTCTTGCAGCACTGCTGTAAAAAGTTTTGGAGATATGGAGTCACCTTGTCTTACACCTTTCTCAATGTTGACTTTCCCAGTATCATTATGTAATCTAATTGTTGCTGTTGCATTTTTATAAATATTCTTTAAAATATGACAATATCCTGGATCTATACCTTGATGATCCAATGCTTTAATCACTGAAGAAATGTTTATAGAATCAAATGCCTTTTCATAATCTACAAATCCAAAACATAATGACAACTCATATTCATTTGTCCTTTCTATAACTTCTCTCAATACTTGAATATGATCTACTGTACTAAAACCACTTTTAAATCCAGCTTGTTCTCTTGGTTGGTGAAAATCCAAGGTTCTCTGTAGACGAGTTGTAATTATCTTGGTAAAAATTTTATATAAAACTGATAAAAGGCTGATAGGTCTGTAATTTCTAATATCTTCTTTATCACCTTTTTTAAATATTAATATTATTACTGCATTCTTCCAATCATCTGGTACATCTTTATCATTTAGACATTTGGTATATAACTTTGCTAATATTTTTTCTGTTTCTTCACCTGCTTCTTTTAAAATATCAATTATAATTCCATCATTACCTGGAGCCTTTCCTTTTTTCATACATTTAATTGCATTTCTCACTTCTTCATTTAAAATTCTGGGCAATTCGGAAGATGTAATAGATATAGGAGGTACTTGTTCTTTATTACTATATAATTCTTGATAAAAATCTTCTACCAATTTCATAATGTCATCCCTCTTTTTAGTAATAATTCCATCTTTTTTCCTTATTGCAGATATAAATTTCCTACCAATACCAAAATGTTGTTTTACATTCTTAAGACTTTTATTTTCTTCTACAGCTTTTCTTGCTAGTTCACAGTTATACTTTCTTATATCATTTTCAACTCTTTTCCGCACCATTTTACAAAATTCGAGATATTCAATTCTTTTTAATGCATCATTCTTGCATATCTTCATATTCCTTCTTTTCTTCATAAGTTCTCTAGTCTCAGTAGAAATTTTATTAGTCAATTGCTGCTTTTTTCTACCAGCTATCTTTGTTGCAGTTTTTAAAAGTGTATCAGTTATTTTCATATTAATTTCATTCAAATCTGAATCATGTTCAAAATCTACTAATACTTGAAACTGATTTGTAAGTTCTAATTTAAATTCATTAGAATGTTTCTGAAGATTAGGAATATCAACTGTAAATATAGTTTTTCTTAATAATTTTTGTCTCTCTATTTTTACATTAACTTGTATCTTACCCCTTACTAATCGATGATCACTTCCTGTATTAAATTTATTAAGAACATTACAATCTTGAAATATGTATTTCCTGTTAGTCAAAATATAATCCAATTCTGCTGTACCTTCATTTGGATGCTTCCATGTCCATTTCCTTCTAACATTTTTCTCAAAAAAAGAATTCATAATATAAAGTTTTTCCTTCTCTGCAAACTCCACAAGTCTATGTCCTCTCTCATTTCTATTACCATAACCAAAATTACCTACAACACTTTCATCTTTCATTTGTTTACTAATTCTAGCATTAAAATCTCCCATAACAATTTTAAAATGTTGTTTACTCTGATCAAAAGCCTTTTGTACATCCATATAAAAATCTTCTACTACTTCATCACTGTGAGAACTTGTTGGGGCATAAACCTGAATTATCTGCATTTGATATCTGCTATTAAGTTGTATAACTAATCTTGCCACTCTGTCTGATACACCATCAATCTCCACAATATTGTTCTTCCACTTTTTATTTATAATGAATCCTACTCCACTTGTATTTCCAATATTTGTGCCTTTATAATAGAGCATATGTCCACTTTTTAAATCAATTGTCTCTTCACCTTTTCTTCTAACTTCACAAAGTCCAATAATATCCCATTTAATATAAGAGAGTTCTTCTTCTAATTCTTGCAATCTTCCTTCACTTGAAAGTGATCTACAGTTGTAAGTACCTAAATAAAAAGTCGTCATCAAATGGCAGCCTGGGTCCGCCTCCAGAATATTCTTAGCACCCTCCGCCTTCAGCCACCAACCGCTGCCTTGGTTGGTGACTTTACAGCCTCCTGGGATTAAGGGCCATGCTTTATTTTTGTCTGTCATAATTGTATAATTGGGAAAAATCTTTATCATTTACACAAACATTCATTCTGCCTTATCAGGCACTGAGAAGAAAGACCATGGTGTTTCTTGATCTTAAACTCAGAGGTAAAAAGCCAATAAACTCACCACGCTGGCTAATGCGTGTTGGTGAGCAGCCCATCCATGTTCGTATACTATATGAATAAACATATAGTAATAACAGCTGCAACGACAAGAACGTATGGAGTGGACATTAGGAATTTGCCCTGCTCGGTTCCTTTAAGGCCTCCAAGAGGAATCAAAGGGTCTCCTTTCAGTTAATAGCAAACTCCTTTCTGCAGCCATTATCATATCTATTAATAATTAAATCAGTATTATTCGTAATTGAAAATAAAAGGAAATAATTTCAATGCTCCAGATAGTTGTCTATTTTACATCCTACTTTATTCACGATTAATACTACAATTGAACCAACTGTTATTGGTAACAGTAGTAATTGATGTTGAAGGCATCGATTTTTCCAAAAAATTAATTTGGTTAAAGACTTTCCTTGAATTATTAAGTGGGAAGAATAAAACAATGTAACTTGCATTGGTTTTTTTAAAAACAGGAAAACGATATGAAGATTTAATCACTAAAAGTAAATAAATGTTTTATTTTATTTTTAAAGTTGGTGCTTTATAAAAAAATTATATTTACATAAAAGTAACTAATATTGTATTTTACAGGTTTATATTGTTATTAATAAAATATATTTTGAAGTTTAAAGAAAGAATGCACATATTTATATATTGTGTCGGTTTGTCAAAGAAATATAGTATTGGTAAATCAAAACTACATTTTGATAACAAAATGACCATCCATTATATTTTAAAATTATTTCGGCTACGAAAATATCCTATGTTAATAAGCAATATATTTAAATTTATAAATTATATTAAGAGATCAATTGAATTTCTGTGATTATTTTATAATTTTACATAGTAATACAAAATTTAAAAAATGGTGTATTTGTGAGTACATCTATATGTATGGTTATATGTATACATTTTACGTGGCAATTTTTCTTTTAAATTATTATATTTTACGCATTTTTAATTTTGTTTGCCTAATTGAATTTATATTATTATTATCACCATCATCACTACTGTTATTATTATTCTTATCGACATCATCTTCATTACTATTATTATTATTGCTTTTTTAATAATGCAATGTTATAGAACAATTGTCACATCATAGTACCTAACCAATAATTAATGAGAATTTAAGAGTCATAGATTAATAAAAATTATGAGGAGAGAGGAGAAATGAGAAAAAAAAGGTTATTCTTAATATATATGTGTGTGTGCTTATTCGTTTATTAAATGATTATTATTTAACATTGTATTTAAAATATAAAGTTTAAGCTTAATTTGATAGAACATAGGTTAACATGGTATTTAATTTCTTTATTAATAGGATATCTCTATTTTCTAGCCAAGCTGACACTACCCATTTCAAAATTATCTCCAAAATAACAAATAACATGTTGAGCTTAAATAATTCAAATAAAAATCATTTGTTTGAAAAGTTATTAAATATAAAGATAATATATAATAATAATTATATAAAAATATTATATAAAAAAACGCTCAATTCCAAATAGAGTGACAACCATCAAAATAAAGATTTCATTTTTTTTCCTTTTAAAAGTTACCAATATAAAGGTAAAACTACTTTAAAAGATGTCATTTAATAAAACAAAGAAATGTGACGTTTAAAAGTTTTAGTTGTTCATTTGTGAAATATTAGTTTAAAATATACAAGTATTTCATCAGAAAATTTTAAATTTTTTATAAAAATTGGCACTTGTTAAAAATTCTTGCCTGGTTAAAGGAAGAAGTTATAGGCTGATACTTATGATATCTTAAAGTGTTTTGGAAATAAAAGAGAAAGTTTTCACTGCATTGAAAATAAAAGAATGTTAATATGTTTTAACATTTGCAAATTCATTCTATCATAAAGTTGTTGTTGAAAAAGAAATCATTGACAAAAATATTGCTATAAAATATGAACTATGAGAAAGAGAAACAATGCACAATGCTAGATGAACTCAATATAAAATATGTGTATGCCCCATACTGTCACACTCCTCTTTGAAGAAAGAAATCTCATACTTTAGTACTACACTGAAACAGAAATCTTCAATGTTATGTGAAATGATCTAATATATATTAAAACTTAAGCTTATTTAACTTAGTATATGAGATTTCTTTATTTAAAGGAGGAGTGTAGCTGGAATAATATAGCTATCAGATGTTTCAAATATAATATGAACTTTATATTTAATTGATCAAAATATTTTAATTTATAAAATTTGTAAATTTATTTTTCTATGTAGCTATGCAAGTATATCATTGTTATAAGTTTATTACTCATTAAAAATAGGAAAATTGATTAAATGCATAATATTAATCCAGTAAGTATTTCATAACAGACATTTTTATATTATTAAAATACTATTGTTTTAAGAATACTATTAATAAATATAAATACTTTAAATTTATTTTCTTAATAAAAATCTATACATATATATATAAAACTAAATTTTTTATTTTATTAAATCTAATATTATATATGTGTGGGAATGAGATACATATATGTACAATATATATATATGAGTGACATCAATTAAATGAATTATATAATAAAGAGCTCCTTTTGTATATTTGCATATAATTGTTGTTTATATAATCATTAACATCTAACTGTGGCATTATATATATATATATATATATTATTTAAAGTAATATTCTTTATTAAACACAAATTATATTTACATAATTATAAAGGTTATATTAAGTTTGTCTAACAACATTTCTTCAAAACTGTCATAATACTCAAGGCATTTTTCTCATTACCTCATACATTTTTTTTCTTTACCTTACTAATACATTTTTGGACTGGAAATGCGTTTTCCTACCATATTTCACATGTGGATGGAGCAGTTTCTCCCCACACTGATTCAATAGTATTCCTAGGCTAATATTTTAAACATACATTAAAGTAATCATTCCAATCTCTATCTAGCTTTCTCAGTCAATTGAATTTTTTATTGTCAAAAACCAAAGAGCATCTAATTACCCATATTGTTTTCAATGAATGGATTATAACATTTGCATTATGCAGATTGAAACTAATCACATATTTTTTAACAGGTCTTTTAGATTAATTCTTGGCCTATGAAATACTTTTGATCTCAGATCCTGGAATGCATGGCATTCCTCTAGCAGGTGCGTAAATGTTTCACTGCTCTTCTTACAAAAAATACACATTTCATCCTAACCCATTCCCAGCCTTTTATTAAGGTAGGAAGTAGTCAGCAAAATTCCATTTATCAGCTTAAAAATAAATTTCATGGATGATTGAGGTGTGTATATCGAGTGGAATTTTTTAAGAACACTTTTCATTGAACACCCCAACCAAGAATTTTCATTGTGATAATCTCCTTTTGTTAAATCTTTATATTTTATTTCATCTAGACTTTGAACATTTAGATCATTTTGTAAATCTTTGTATGTTATAAACATGTCAGCAAGATGTGATCTTCTCTGAGCTACCATTTCATTGTAAATTCTTATATCACCAATAGGGGGACTAAAGGACTGATCCTTCATTACATTCAAATAAGCCCTGACAGTTATAAAATTAACATAAGCTTTTGGGTCGATTAAATTAAGCCCACCTTTATCTATTGGTTGTAGTACAGAGGTTGAGAGGAGGCTAGATTTCTTCCCCCATATGAATTTCTTTGCCATCTGTATAATCTTTAGGATCATTTTGTTGTATAGTTTCAACCAAGGTCCATAATAGTTAAGGACTCCTATTGCAATTGCATTGAAAATCTTGGTTCTAGTCACTTCATAGAGTTTAAAATATGAAAAACTATTAATTCTTTCTTCTATTTTTTTGTTACAAGTTGATTTAACTGATGATTCATTTTAGTTTTGGATAAGTACAGGGGGAGGCCAAAAAATGACTTAGGCTGAGCTAAAAACTCACTTGGTATTCTTTTCCCTGTTGCCAATTGCCAAGCTGCCAACTTAGCAAACTGTACTACTGATCCTGTAGCCTGTTGAAATTTTCTAACCTGATTCATAACTATATCAATATTATAACTGTTTTCGAAAATTATTATTATGTCATCTATAAAGACCATGACTTTTATTGAAACTCTCAAATGGGAAGATAGATTCCATTAATTATTGTTTCTATTTCCTTTAACATAGGGTCCACATAAATAGCAAATAAGAATGCTGCCAATGGTGAACCCTGTGGGATACCTTTATCAGGGATGAAGAATTCTGACCTCCTCATAAAGTTTTTATAGGAAATTTTATTATTAGTAATATAATTAATTATTGCATTTATTAAATATTGATCATCTTTTATCAGCCCATTTAGGGCATTAAAGAGATAAGTCCAGTCAACCAAGTCAAATGCAGATTTAAAGTCAATTTTCAATGCAAAGTACTGAGTCAGATTCAAGGCCTTGGCATACTTGATAGCTTCTTATATTTTAAGAGCTGCATTTATCGCTCTCTTACCTTTCACAGCATGACGCACTGTTGAAATTTAGGTATTTTTGTGTTCTTTTCTTTTTTAATACTAAATATTACTCTTTTATTTAAGCTGGACCATTCAAATCTTTGCGAGCACATCTGATTAAAATATTTTAACATAGGCCCTATCATAAGATAATTGATTTGTTTATAAACTGATGCTGGGATTGCATCATTAGCCAATACTGTTTGCATTTTCAATCTAGTAATTTCTTCTGTAATTTCTTGACACAAAATATATTTCTTCAATGTTTGCTTTGTCATTATCCTATATTGTCCACAATCAATGTCCCAATTACCCATGGTCTGTTTCAGTCTTTCAACCATAAGTTCATCAATCTCACCACCTGATATTAGAGAATCTTCACTTGTCTTCATAGATGAGATACCATTTGTGTGAGGTATATAAATTTTTATATAATTAATGGTTGGTTTTAATATATGTCCAAGCCCTGGAATTAATTTCCTTAGTCTTAATGTATATGTATCTTCTTGCATTCTCCTATATGTATTATTGTATTCTTCTTGTAGTTTACCAACCAGGTCTTTATTTTCTCCTAATCCAGAAATGACACTCAGTGTTTTATTAATCTCTATAATTCTATTTTTCATTTGATTTTGGGACATCATATTATTCGAAACATTACAGCACAAGTCTGAAATAAATTTTTTGAATTTATGCCAAGCAATACACGGAGGCAGGTTTGAAATCCGATTGTAATAATTCAACACTATGATAATGTAAGATATCTGATCGACCAAAAAGTATATCTGACTCCTAACGTTCTTCTTTATAGTAAAGGCATATCTTTTATTTTTTATTATACTATAATTCTTTATCTGGAGAAGTATTCTTAAGTGGTCTGAGAAGGCTACCAGAGAAGTATCAATAAATGAGTCCTTAATTTTAGCACTGAATACAAAGAACAAATCAATCAGTGAAGAGTATCTACTGTTAAAAAATGAATAGGCATCTTTGCCATATTTCATTTTCAATGGGTATACTGCAATTACTTCCCATTTCTGTTCTAAGAGTTTGGGAATATTCTGGTAGGAGCAATTGAAATCATCTCCCACTACCACAATATCCGGCTTTTGTAACAACTTATTCTGAATGTTATGAATCACGTTAGATATATCATTACCCTTGGAAATCAAGTACACTGCAATTAGGTAATGAAGTTGGTCAAAAATGACAAAAGACCCTACTACATAGTTTATTTGTAACAATATTATTTGTATATTTCTTAAACCTGCACTCATATTTATTAGCACCGCTACTCCTTGTGATGATTTCATGTTAGGTTTGTACAGAAATAAATTTTTATTTGCGAGTTTTTCAATAATCCATGAGGATGTTTTATCACTAATCTTTGTTTCAAATAAAATTATAATATCATATTTCTGAGATGCAATGTAATCCAAAATTTTATCTGCTTTATCACCTCCATTCATACCTCTCACATTAATTGATATTATATTTAGTGATTTATTCATGATTTGGTAATAGATTTGTCATTTTATATGAATGCTACTCTCCAAATTATCCTCTTTTCTTTTAGTTTTTATTCCATCATATTCCTTATCATTATCATCATCATTTAAAGGTGATCAATTCTGAATAGGTAATGCTGCACATCAGTATTTTCCAGCTTAGAATCATTATTGACTTTTCAGCAATATCTTCCATGTTGATTTTTATTCTGCCTTATTTTTTATTTACTTGTTGTTTGAGAGATTCTACCGATTGAGTTACGATATCCATGTCTTCCACCACACTTTCCATCCGTGAGTCAGTGTCATAATCATTTTCAGAGGTTTTACTACTATCAGCATGTGTGTCAGATTCAACTGATAAACACTCAGCTTCAGGTAGTTTATCTGTATTAATTTCATTATATATTTTTTGTTCATACAATTAATCCTCTTCTCTATTGTTATTAACTATATTAGCCCATGTCTTTATAAACGAATTATTACATAGGTGATTCATTCGATCAAATTTATTACACTTTATGCAATTTCTCATATCATATGACACTGCAATATGACCAACTTTATCACATCTAAAACACAAAGGTGGTCTACCCCTTATAACTAATAAAATAGGCATTTGATCCTTTAATAACGTATGCGGAAGCTGTTCTTTCATTACTCCTTTCTTCAATTTAAGCACTACCCTCCATGCATTTGATGGAATTTGAAAGGCTACAACCACCATCATTTCCCTTTTCATATTTATTATCTTGGCATAATTGCCTATTTGCATTTTAAAATATTCAATATTGAAACTCGATGGAGTGTGTAATATTCTTTCGTAAATTAATGGGTTTGTATCTTTTGTTACATAGTAATTTTTTTTTTTTGTATTTCCTTAATTAAGTTTTCTGCTCTTTCTTTTTGTTCTTTATTGAAGTATTCTATTAAAACAAACCCTCTAGTGGGAAAAAAGGCTGTATATTTAACCGTGCTAATCAATTCCTGTGCATCAAGGGCTTTTAAGTATTCATTAAGATCTGGTTTGTCAAGCACATGTTCTCCTGTAGTGTTATTTGTTTGCATAAAAACTAAAAATTGATGTACTTGGTGACATGCAGCTTATGAAAATTTTTTTCCAATAAGAATTTAAAGTAACAAAAGATTTAGTGGTAAGTCTATTTGTACTTTTATTTTCTGGAACATTATTGTTAAGTTCAGCAAAATTTGTTGTTGCATTTTTAATTAATTCTTTTTGATTATCCGATTCATTTACTTTTTTTATTGATTTTGAACTTGCTGTGATTTGTTTTATTGGAATAGTTCGTGTACTCAGCTCATCCAGCGAGTCGTAAGTTTTATTGTTATCCATTTTTCTTCTCTTACTATGTTTTAATATTTTCCGCTCTGATCTTTCTAATCCAACATGATTATGTAAGCCTCTGTCAAGTATTGTTCTAGTGTTTTCTCTATCTATGACTGAAGTCTTACTCCCATGATTTTTTGTTTGCAATGGTTGTTGTTTAACGTTAATACTATTACAATCACTTTTATCTCTAAATTTATTTAATTCAGTATCGCCATTAATTTTTTCTAGTTTACGTTAATTTAAAATAAGTTTATCAGACATTTTATCTTTGCCATTTTTATTTTTTTCCAGATTACTAATAACTAAATCTTTTAGATTATCTTTATCATTCGGAATACTCACTTTGACCTCTGGGGTTTTTCTACTCTTATTCTCCATTTTTTATTTTGATTTGTATCACCTAATTCTCATCAAATTTAAGCAGGTGAAAACCTTGTATGACCAGCCATTATGCAAAGTACCGGAAACTATGACATTATTATATATTAGTATATCAGTAAACATAGTCTAATGCAATATTTGATAAAAAATAAATAGGCTTACAAATACTATTTAACTTAACAAACAGTAATTTGTTTCATTACAGAAATGATGATAGTGATGAGTTCTATTAGGATCTTTACTTTCAAGTATTTTATTTATTTTGATCAGGTGACACACTTCTTTAAAAGAGAATGATTACTTGGAGTTGATTCAGATAATAATCTTCATCGAATATTAATTTTTTTTTATTTATTTTACCACAACACTCTGGTATATCACTCAGTGGTTTGCATGTTTTCAAAGATGTCGATATTTTGTCTTAACTAGCACATGCATGTAAAGTTATTATTTATTATATATATAAAATAAAATAAACAACTAGATAATTAAAAAAGATAGAAACCATTTATTAATTCACCAAAGTGTAATAGAAAGATGATGATGATGATGACTATTATTATTATTATTATTATTATTATTATTATTATTATTATTATTATTATTATTATTATTATTATTATTATTATTATTATTATTATTATTATTATTATTATTATTATTATTATTATTATTATTATTATTACTATTATTATTATTATTATTACTATTACTATTACTACTACTATTATTATTATTATTATTATTATTATTATTATTATTATTATTATGTTTCAAAGCAAAACTTTATTGAGTCTAAAAAGTTACAGAGTCACATCTAGTAATATATTGATTTTTTACAAATGAAAAACAAATTACAACATTCAGTATATAAGTCTTTATCTTTTCTGCATACTTTTTTTTCTTCTTGTTTTTAAATTTGTCTTCTATTTAGTTCAGTTTATGCTTGCATTTTTTTTAATGTTGGAAAAAATGCTGATGTTGAAAATGTCATCATCTATCTTATTGGCCTTTATATTTCATAGACTGGATCTTTGTTTCAAGTGTGACCATGTGGCTGCAAATATATCTGGTTGAGCTATGATGCTGTCTCTTTTTCTTAACAGCTCTAGTTTTATTGAATATGTTGCTGGATGGCGTCTAGGGTTATTGGCAAGTGCAAAAGTGCATCTGGTACACCAGTAGGCATAAAGGCTGTATGTTGCTGCACGAATAGCAGGGTTGTTGCCTTTTTTAAACATATTTATTATTTCATCAATTGAAATGATAGCCTTTCTGTATGTGGTAAACATTGTGCGATGTATTGTTTCTAGGGCACTGCAGGAATGAGGAAAATGATCTTGTGTCTTCTCTTCTCTATGACATAGCCCACACATGGGGTCTATATTTGTATAGAATCTATGAAATCTAAGGAAATGGGTTGTGGGTAGAGCATTGAGATTAAGCTTAAGTAGAAAATCAAATAACTTTGGTTCTAATGACCATTTTCTGAATTGTTGCAGTAGTTGCCTGTTGTCTATTCCAAGAACTGATGGATGTAGATTAGGTGTCTGGTTTGGATATAGTATATTATAAATATCCCAGTATGTATACTTGTTGTCATTATTGAGTGATATTTTGTTGTATATTGGCTTTAGTTCTTCAATCAGTGTGGATAGATGTCCATATGAAGGGGGTGGTCTGTCTGTGGGTATTATACTGATTACACACTCCAGGTCTGAAAATCTTTTTATGGTTGCTGTTATTAGATTTACTGATTTCTGGGTGTAAAAAAACATTGATTGTATGGAGTCCAAGTCCATTGCTATGTGGTGGTCTGCTCAGATTTTTTAAAGAGATTGCCACTGTCTTTCTCTTCCATATTAGTTTGTTACAGATTGACGAGATTTTAGATATGAATGTTTTTGCAAAATTGATTATAGGTGTGTAGTATGTAATTTTTGTAATTATAAGTTGATTAAATAGTGCTACCTTTGCATATATTGACAGGTATGACTTTTCAAGTGAGGCTGTGATTTTTTCAGCATCTTTTTTTAATTTATTTTGAATTTTTTGCCTCATTCCATTGGTTCCAAGGTAGAATGGGAAACCAAGGAAAGCAGATGGTTTACCATTAAACATCTTCTGTACAGTGCTTGCCTGTGTATATTGACCATGCAGCAGTTTTATTTGTATTAATTTTTAAATTAAAATTTGAGGTATAATTCTTGATTATCTCTTGTAATATGGGGAGGTTCTTTTTAGAGGGGAGGAAAACGGTTACATCATCCATATAGGCTATGCATGATATATTTAAAGCAGTGTTTGGAATTTGAATACCTTTTATTTTTTTCTGTATCTCTATTAATAGAGGATTTATATATATTGTAAAAAGCAAGGCACTCAGGGGGGATCCTTGTGGGATGGATTGACTCGGTCTGAAGGCTGGTGATTTTTTCCCATTCAATGTGATGTGAATTTCACGGCTGAGTAGCAGATTGGCTATTATATATAGTAGGGATGGAGGTATTGTTGTTTTTTTCAGCATGTATAATAATTTGGCTATAGGCACTGAGTCAAAAGCTGCCTCAATGTCTAGTTAAACTATAATTGGTGCATATTTCTTTCTTTTTTTTACTACTTCGATTAAGTTCTCCGATGTAAGTATTTATTTTTTACTTTTGTTCCAACTTGTTATTCGCAAAACAAACATAATACAGGAAAAATCGAATCATATAATAGATTAATAGTGTTTTTTGAAAAATATCGGAGTGTTTTAATATCTTTTTTTAAAAAAAAAAATACTGACTTGAGTCAGAATAAATCATGGCTACTGCCCAGTCAAGTGTGAGCGAATTAAGCACCAATATGAAATTAACAACATCGTTAGTTTCAAAATCGCCTATTTTGTATGCAAAAGTACTTAAAAGTAATAGCAATACTACAGCACCAACCCAAATACCGCGCTTCCATAGAACAAACCCAAATGATATAAAAAATCTTGATCTAAACACTCGAGAGGAAAATCAACCCCCAGCCACAATCTGGACAAAAGAAACGCTTGAAAATGTGACGGACCGTTTCAGTAATACGGTGCCTCGTACGTTATTTGAAACTTTTCGCAGGTTGTTTTCACCAACATCATTAGTACTCGCAGTAACCGATAATCAATGCTCATTATATCATTTCCCAAAAGCTTTATTATATGAAGCAATCATGCAAAATGCACTATGGGAAACAATCTCTGGTATCGCAGACCATCCAAATTCTGGTTATATAACCATTGATTTTTATACTCAGCAGCAAAAAGAACATTTTCAATCCACTATTTTAGCACTTGATAATTACACACTCGTAATTATAGATGAAAACCAGAAAAATATAATTACTGGAGTGCTTAAAAATACTTATCTTAAATACAACGTACAAGATTTTCAAAAAATGATAAACCCGTTTGGAAAAGTAATTGCCCTACAGCCTATATATTTAAAAGACACACCTATACCGATATGTAGTAATCGTTTTGAATTTAAAATAAAACTACATAAAAACGTAGCTGCCTCAACGATTCCAACACAGATTACAGATCAAGAAGTGACACTCTCTCTTCACATAAGAGGTCTAAAGCCACATTGTTTTGGCTGTGGACAGAGAGGACACCTAGCAACTCAGTGCGATAACACAAAAAGCAATCACTGTGAACAAACTAAAATCCTCTCCCCAGAACAACCCAGTGATGATGAAAATAAAATTTATAATAACACTACATCCATTGGCAACCCAATAATAGAAACTGGAAAAAAACAGGTTCAAACACCCACAAACAAAAATGATAATGGAGCAGAATTGCCTATCCCAAAGACCAATCCAAAAAATAATAACACAAAAACTAACACAGAAATCCAAGAGTCAAATGAAAATAACTTGCAAGAAACCACAACACAAAATACAGCAATTACATCACAGAATCAGCATCTCAATAAAACAAAAGGGGTACCAAGTAAAAATCAACAAACAGAAAGTATACACACACAGCTATATAATGAAAATATAAATCCAGATAATATAAAGATACCAATTATAAAAAAAAACTACAATTATAAACAAAACTGCATCAAACATAATGGATGCAATAGAAACCCCTATTCCACCTATTCAAGAAAATACACCAGAGGGAAAAAGAAAGCCAGGTAGACCAATTAAAAACTATGAATCCAAAAAGGCAAAAAAAAAACAGACCAAAAGCACAACTCATCAGACATATACAATTTAGAAAGTGATGAAATAGAAATGGACGTAAGCCAACAACAAATGGATACCTGTTCGGTTTCATCACAAATTGCCTGTATAGAGTCTGAAGCAATATTAAAGGAAAGAAAATCTGATAATAAACCCAACAATGTCTTAAATATGTATCAGCATCCATCTACTGCAATATAAACAAAAATTTAGTATTAAAAATAAATAAAAATCAATACCCTGTTAAAAAATTATTAAAAACATGAAGATAAAAATTGGATCTCTCAACATTAGAGGCTTAAATGCCACCAAAAAACTTTTTGATCTCAAAAAATGGTTACATACAACACAACCACACATACTGGGGCTTTTGGAAACAAAAATATACAGCAGCTCTCAAATTGATCCACAAAAATATTTAGTCAGCCAAGGTTTTTGTGCCTGCTCAAGGCAATCATCATCACCATCAGGTGGCACAGGCATAATTATATCCCACAACTGCCCTTTCGATTCTTTTAAAATTATATATATTGACTATACCATCAGGCCCTGTCATCATCTCCAGAATAATAGCAACAATAAATTCAATGCTTACAGCAACATCAAATCCCATAATACTCCTGGGAGATTTGAACATGACCTACCAAACTTTTGTCAACAAATGGATCCATCAAATAACAATCCCACTTATGAGTGCTGAGGGTTTTCTCCCATCAAACTCAATATCTTTTAATAACAATAGATATAAGTCACTTATTGATTTGTGTTTCTACTCACCAATGTTACATCATTATTTTAATCTTGAACTCTGTCCATCTATAATCTCAGATCATGCTGCTCAGTTCATCACCCTCGACCTAACAAAAATACAGAATACAACAACAGCCCTCCAAAAGACTATGAGAATACTTCTTCCAGCACAAACAACTGAATTCTTATACTCAGAAACATATATAATGCTCTAAAAACTTCAAAACATGTCACTCGATCCAGTACAAAAGTATATAACATTCAGCAATATACTTTCTTTCAACATCAATCATATTACCTGCAACTCAACACCCCCCACCAGATTATTAGCATTGGCAGATGAACTACATAAAAGAATAACCATTTCCAGACCAACTACAGGTAATCAAACACAAATTAAAAAAACTTACAGAAATGTACAACAACACATGCAATACACTAAAGCAATATGTAGCAATAAAAAAGAAAAAAATATGCCTTACACAACAACATACTTGAACCAGAGCATACATACGGTGGGCATTGGGATACCCATCCACAGTCAGAGTGCCTATGGCACTTGAAATAGATGGCTCTATAACAGCTGGACATAACATGATAAACCCAATATATCAACACTTTAAAAAAAAAACTGCAAAAACAGAGAGTGTACATACCAAATGAAGACATATTTGGAGACCCTGAAACAGACACACCAATAACAACAACTGACATTGTATTTCAACTTGCAACAATAACAAACACATGTCACCCAGGACCACAAGGAATTCCCAAATTTGTGCTCAAACATCTTAGTCATTCACAGCAAAATACCTGTGCGATCTAGCCAATTACATATCCCAAAAAATTTACAACATATAAAGTCTATACCCAATTGCAATGGTTCCATTTAACAAAAAACCAACAGCAATATCATCTTTATCTAATCTAAGACCAATTTCAATGGGACCTTTAGGAATAAAAATTCTTGAAAGAGTGATAAAGGAAAAAAATAGAACAACACATACTCCCTGTGTTATCATCAGCACAATATGCCAAGAAAGGATCATCCATTGGCCAGCATGCCTTAATGTACAAAACTATTATTATTATTATTATTATTATTATTATTATTATTATTATTATTATTATTATTATTATTATTATTATTATTATTATTATTATTATTATTATTATTATTATTATTATTATTATTATTATTATTATTATTATTATTATTATTATTATTATTATTATTATTATTATTATTATTATTATTATTATTATTATTATTATTATTATTATTATTATTATTATTATTATTATTATTATTATTATTATTATTATTATTATTATTATTATTATTATTATTATTATTATTATTATTATTATTATTATTATTATTATTATTATTATTATTATACTATGTAAATTTCAACACAAATTTATACCCTGTATAAACTTATTAAAATGGTGAATGAGAGTAAAGAATTCATATATATTTATTTTCTCTCCATTTCTTTTTCTCATATATAAAATAAAAAATCACTTGCGTTATTTTTCTTCCAAAACAGTTCAACCTTTTCTGGCTTTCCTTTTTATTAACTCCACACATAAATATAAAGTAAAACATAATACATGCTTTAGAATTATTTTAATTCAAATTTTTAAATTCAATTATAAGCAAAATTGAAATATACTCTTGTAAAATATTTAATTATAAGTATTTTTTGTGTCTTTACAAATTTAAAATCATTTTCACTTTCTGTCAAAAAATAAATTATTCTTCTAACATCTTACATTTCAACAGAATTTTACAAATTGCAAACGAATCTTATCCAAATAAATTCTTTGGGTTAGTATATTACACTTCCAATAAATATAGTTGTGGCAGCTCAACATTGTCCAGTCTTTCTTTTTTCTTTGTAGATTATAACAATTAGATTATAACTCTTTACAAACTTCATTTACTGAATGGGGTAGTGTACTTGGGATTTCAACTGACATGCTATTTGTTTTTATTTAGTCTTTCATAATAAAATGTTTTCCAATATAATAAGAACATATGTACAACTTATTTTATAAATATGTAATTATAATTGGCAGGAAAACAAATTCTTCTTTAGAATGCACACTTGACTTTCCTTATCCTATATTCTTTAGGATAGAAAACAGTTGATCTTCCTTGGATTGCAGTTAATTGTAGACTATTTAATTATGAACGATGCATAGCATTATGTAAATTACCTTCTTTATTTTATTCATCAGATTTTTTTATTTTTTTACTTTTTCAAAACAATTTGGGAGCAAATCCAAGTAACAATTTCCAAATATAGTTTTTTTTTTAAAATTTAGTACATATTTTATTAATGTATATCATATGTACATGCATGCAAATACACACATATATATGCTGTTTTTAAAATGTTGTTACATAGCCTTTAAATTTCTGGATACTGTGGTAACAATATATATATATATATATATATCCACAGATGGCGTCCTATCAAGAAATTTAACTTTCATTTTTGTTTATCATATATATATATATATATATATATATATATAGCAACCAATCATTTCCAACTCCAAGGAAGATAAAAAAGAGTAACAATAATTAGACAACCATTCTTCAGGAAAAAAGGTTTTCTTTCTGAAATAATTCTGCAATATATTTTATTTATTAAATGCAATTATAAATTTCAATAGCAAAATATTTGCCTGCCCAAGTTTCTGATTCTCCATTCCTTTAGTAAGTGTTATTATGAGGATTTATCTTATAAACCAAAATTCTTTTAATGTCCTTCACTTTCCATGAAAATAAGCTTTCAATGCTTTATCTGTTTAGAGGTTTTATGATGTAAATATTATAGTAATTCTTCAGTGCTTTTATTTCATAAAATCCAAAGCATAATACAATAATCTTATTTAATATAGGGGATTTGAATACAGATTTTCATGTTACCTTCATCCATCCTCTGTATCCCATACAACCAATACATATGTCCATGGATATGTGAAAAAGATATGTGATCTCCAATATACATATATTAGAAATCATTTATCTTTCACATGTGTGTTGTCATGTGTATCGGTTGTATGAGAAAGAGTGAATGGTTGAAGTGAGTTTGAAAGTCTGTGTTCAAATCCCTTATAGTATATCTAAGCTCCAATTACATAAAATGTATTAATAATAACTTTATTTTTAAGTAAATTATTCATGCAAGTATTAGCACAATAGTTATATCCAAAATAAGTTGTTTATCCTTTTAGTAATTAAGTTTATTCTGGTAAAATTTAACAGCATTATTTTATGCAATTTAATGACATTTTAATCCCATTAGTATATGTATTCTTATTTGTTACAAAGTTTCATGAATGTTATTTATTTATTTGGACAAAGATATGTTTATATGTAGAATTTATGGGGAATAGAAAGTAATTTTATTATCTTAGTAGTTTATGCACGTACAGATAACATAGCCATATGACTTGTATATTTCCCATGGGCAGTGTTTTCTTAGTATTGAGTATTTTAATGTTTGTATGAGCTAAATAAATAGCCTGGACATTATTTTATAGTAAAGGTTATTAGCTGGAGAAGTCATGCCTCTTTTCTTTGTATGCACTGCTGCCATGTTGATTATCTTATATGTTTATACTATTGAGTCAATACTCTTGTTAGCTCCTCATACCTATGGATTGGATCGCTATCATATTTTCAAAAGTTATTGCATCGTACAGAACTGTATTTATAAAGGAGAATAATAAATAATTTTGGGAATTGTAGGATCGTTATTTTTGAAAGAGGATAAGATAGGTTTTTCTTTCCTTGATTTATGTTGAGATCAAATACAAATGAGATCAAAAGTAAACTCAAATTATAAGGATCAAGAATCATAAATATTTCTGCATTTTCTTAAAACTATTTTTTTTTAAAAAAAATATAAGTGATAATAAAGTTATTCACAAGATTTTTGAATAATTTTTGAATATTTTAATTATACATGTAATGCATATTTTAAAAAAATAATGCATCCAGAGAAATAACATAAAATAGAACAAGTACTTATATTTTGTAAATATTATTTCACATTTAGAACTCACATCAACACATACATAGGAATTTTTATTAAAGTCTTGCCAAGGAAAGTGAATAAAAAATCTGTTAATCATATTATTTTATTTAAGTCCACTTATTTATTAACAAGCCAGAATAAATATCTTTTTTTTGGATAATGTTGGCACTATCATAATAAAAGTTGTTTAATTAATTGAGTACAAAATCTATGAACATGTATTGAAAATAAGTGCTACTTCAGTAGTTTATGTTTTTTTTTTTATATTTTGTGTATGCTTACAGAAAACATTATAACACAGATCAATTGGTAGATATTATATTTTAAGCTATAATTCTATAAATAATTATTAATAGTAATATTATTATTATTATTATTATTATTATTATTATTATTATTATTATTATTATTGTAAAGAAATATAAAAAGTTATAAGTCGGATTAAAGGCTGATGTACTTGTAGATTTTTATTATTTTATTTTTATTTTGAAATGAAAAGTATGTAATTTACCTAAGATGTAAATGTAAATAGTGTACATAGTTTATTTTTGTTAAAAAGTTTTATAATAAAATTTTGTTAAACTTGTTTTATAAAGCTGTGTATTGCATTGATTCTTCACACTACAAACACGTGATCTCCAGATATATAAACCAAACATAATATTTTCACAGTATGAATATAATTATTTACTTAAGAAATTACAATGCTTCATGATATAATTTATTTGAGAGATTTTCATTTTTTTACATTATCATTATCATTATGGCCATAAATTAATTAGATAATTTATTGCATAGAATTATAATATTATTCATTGCCAAATATTTTCAGATTAGCAGATTATATCACATTCTATTTAAGATGCCACATGAAAGCTAAAAGATTATATTATATTATTTATTATTGTTATTATTGATAATTACCATAACATGGAAAAGTAGATAAGATTTGATAATTATATATTGAAGATTATTATTATTATTTGTTATTATTATTATTAGCTAGATGTAGCTGAGGGTGATACAAAATCCTCTATCATGCTTGACTACAGAAAATTATAAATTGATTCGAGTTAGTTTAAAGAATCTGAGATTATTATAGTCATATTATTTTGATAAAGAGATTAAGATTTATTTATTAGCATTATATTAAATTGATTATTATTTTAAAGTCGTAAGAATGTTATGAGTTTATTATTATTTAAAATAATAGGGGGAGGGGATAGTATTTTTATGCCATTGAGGTTGTATCCTGTGGGATAATGGCTCAATGTAATTCTTTACTACTTGTATTTCACTTCATTGTCTCATGATTTTATTAATATTTTATTTATTTAATTTTTATAAACCGAACCATTTTATTATTTCTTACTTAATTAGAGCTAGTTTAATAGTAGACAATATCATATGATATTTATATTATTGATTATATATATATATATATATTAGCTGAGCATAACCATTTATCTGAGCTAGTCCTATTTTATTATTATTATATTTTCCCAGTAGTGCGGGTACAACGTATATTACAAAATCCTTATTTTGTAGCCAATTTAAATTAAAACTGAGTAACGTTTTGAAAAATAATGATTAGATTGACAAAACAATTAAAAATTATGCTTGTAGTGTCTTATATGCCAAAATTAAGCAGTATTGTTACTAATAGTGTCATTGTTAATTTTCTTTTTCTCATCATATTACATAAGTATCTATTATGTAAATCATCTTAATCTTCAGTGCTATCCATCTCATAAAAACATTACATATTATGACTTAATATTTATTTATATTTCAGTTTATGTGATCAGAAATTTTTCAGAAGACTTCTGCCAAATGATATTAATATATTTATGTATATCACTGACATTCTAGACCTATAGAAATTTTATTTAAAAATTTCTTTTTATAAAATGCAGTTGGGACAAAAATAAAAGCACAGTAGATTATATAAAATAAATACAAATTATTAATCATAAAAAATATTGATTGGGTGGAGTTAAGCTGGTCATGTGATTTTGTTAAAAGAAACATCTTGATAAGATTTCAAAAAGGAATGAAAGCCAGGTTGATGCATTAAATAATTTTGTTTATTTATAGTGAATTATCTATTTCAATTTTGTTTTAAATTGATTATTTTTATGCTAACAAACGATACATTATTCCTTTTTAATTCAAAGTACAGTCACAAAAAAATGTATGAAAAAGTTTTAAAAATAAGAGAAAATGAGATGATAAAGCATTGGTACACTATTGCATATCATACACTAATACACTAATGACTTTATGAAAAAAGCATTATTATTACGTTAAACAAATACATTATTATAATTACTATATGCAAATTATATAAATTACAATGTATGCAAATTTACCCAAAAACAATAAATAATATTTACTAATATTATTTTTTTTATGATTAAATATATCAGTTCAAAAAATGAGACAAATATATATTCTGAAAAAAAAAAAAAATCTATCTGATTATATATATACACACACGCACGCAAATGTTTTTTTAGTACGAGAAAAAGACGTTTAGCTGCACTTTGAAAATAAAATGAATTTTTTTAATTAATATTTTTTAAACAACAGACAATACTTTCATAAATCAATAAAAAAATTTTTTCTTACAAACTATTTTGAATATTTTTATAATTTTTTTAATAGCACCACCTCATTTATTATTCAAAAGACATATTAATTTAATCATAAATATTTTTTTTTTGCCGATAAAAAAATAAAATAAACTAAAATAAAGATAAAAAAAAGTCTATTTTTTTTAGATTGATAGATTATAAATATATTTTTAATTGATTCTATAAACTATTAATTAAATTTGTATATATATATATATATACAAACATTAGAACTCAAGACAAGCATTTAAAAAAATAAAATATAATGTTTATATGTATATTGCAATATAGTGAATATAAGAAATAATAATACATATGATAATAATATTATTTTGAAAGATATATTAATAATTTTGTTTTTGAAATTAATAAAAATAAAGTTTTTTTTCGAAAAAACATTTACAAAATAAATATAAATTGACTTTTTAGTGCTAAAACGCTGTGATAAGAAAAACTTAGTCTTTGTGTAATTTTAATTGAGTTTAGCGCTTTTGGCACTTTTTTGGTATAATATTCATAGCACTGAATGGAGGGTAGGGGAGTGGTATATATAAATAAAATGTAAGTTTCTTTAAATTTATTCTAATGAGTTCAACTGAAACACAGGCTTGTTATATACCTGTGGCTATATATATATGTAATATAGGGTATATGAGCACAGACTTTCACACCACCCACCTCTCTCCACTCTATCTAATAACACTGATACACCTAAACACATATATGCTGAAAAGATAAATAATCACCAATATATGTATTTCATGCGAAACCAGCAATCATCAGTAGGTCCAGACTATCATTGAATTAAATAACCACCTTTTTGAGAAGAGGAAACTTACATTATATTTATATACATCACTCTTCTATATTCCATTCAGTGATATGAATATGATAACAAATAGTATTGAAAGCGTTAAAGCTTCATTAAAATTACATAACGACTAAGCTTTTCTTATCATAGCATTCTAGCGCTAAAAGTCAGTTTACATTGTCCTAGAAAAGTTATAACTCCGAAAATAAATATAAAACACATTATATTGTTTGTATTTTTAAATCAAATTTCTGAAGAAATTATATAAAATTTATATGTGAAATTTCTTATGAGAAATTTCACTAAAATTATGTTAGTGAGGCTATAACCTCGACAATGTGCGTTTAATAAATTTATAATTATAAAATTATATTAATGGATACAGAGAAAATGACATTCATTTTATAATGAATAACATAAAAATTCATATTTATTCCAAATTTCTAGCATTACCAGAATGTTAATTATAAAATAATTATTTTTCACTCTGATAAAATACTTTTATTTAAAATAATATTAATGACTAGTTGCCCAATATAATATGGTGCAAATGTAGAATGACAAATATCGAATCTCACAGTCTATGAACTTTTACCCAAACTCACCCTCATGCTCAAACATTTTCTGAACTACTGAGCCATAAACTAATCATTTATTATTTTGTGTATCTAATTCGAAGAAAAATCTTGATTGCTTATTATTAAAAATAAACAACTTACAAAAAGCAATACAAAGATAAAAGTAAATATCTTAAACATATTCACCACTCAGAACACATTTAATACTCAATTTTATTTACTAGTGCATAGATCACATGTAAATTAAACAGAAGGGATTTACACTCTAAGTACATATGCTGTAATGTTTGTTATAATAGTTCAAAGAGGTCTTATTGATTACTGAGAATTTTCAAACCAAAGCACACAATAGAGACTTTTGAAAAGATAAGATTTACTGTCTTATTTTTTGAACATAAATTTAATTATATAGAACAATCTAAAGCACCTTAATGAGATAGTTAAAGATGTTTCTTTATTCACTTCACATTTATTAATCTTTTTCTATATCATGTTTGTGACATTTTGCAATTTACTTCATGTTAATAATATGAACTAATAGAAACTATACAATATTCAATTTTATTTACTAGTGCAGAACTAGTATGTAATTTAAACTTAAAAATTTACACCTTAAGCCTATGTACTGTAATATTTGTTATTAATACATAGTAAACTGAAAAAAATTGTGGATGTTAATATAAAGAAAGAGATTAATGGATGTATTGTGAATAAAGAAACATCTTCATGTTGCCAAACTAAGATGCTTTAAACTGACCTATATAATTAAATTTAGATTTAAAAGATAAAGTAGCTGCTCTTATTTTCTCAAAAGTCAATCTTGTGCTTTGGTTTGAGAGTATCATTAGTACTCAGAAAGACATCATTGAGCTGTTACATCAAACATTACAGAGCATGTGCTTAGGATATAAATCCATTTTGTTTAAATTAAAACATATTTATAGAAAAAAGTTTTTGTACATAGAAAACTCACCTGTTCAAGATTCAATTCCTCCATCTTTTATTTGAAAGACCATAATGACAACATTGTCCATATTTCAATATTTTATTTTAACAATTGTTTTTAATATTATATTTTGATAATATTTATATTATTTATTAGAAATGTAAGATTACAAATAAAAGCCATTTTAAAGGTTAATATTTGAGTTTTGCAAAATAGAAAAATAAAGAACTAAACTAATTCTTAAATGTAACCATGGTGCGTTTCATTATTTAACCCCAACACTATCTATTCATAAAAATTATGTAATGAAATATTTATTTGAATTCCATTTTAATATACAAATGAATTTTAATTGACACATCATAAAAGAATAAAAATATATTTTAACCTTTTTGGTGTTTGTTTCGGGGGCCCCCCGTTTTTTGAAAAATTTTTTTTTTTTGCGACGTTGTGGGGGGGGGTTTATGGTTGCCTGCGCCCTCTCTTTGGTCATTTTTGGTCGTAATTCTTTCATTTTTAATTAATTAAATGGAATTTATTTTTTTTAATTTTCTTCTAAACACAACCCCCCTTCATATATTCTTTTTTTTATAAAAAAAATTTTTGGTCTCCCCCCCCTTTTTTCCCCCCCTTTTTTTTTTTTTTTTTGGGAGACTATCACATCTTTTGTGGGTGTTTTTATTAAACATTAACAAAACAAACAACAATAACAAACAAAGTCAATTTTATTCACATACATTATTATTGTTTTTGTTTAAATACTAAATTTATTTCAATTTTTTATTTTCAAAAAATATAAAATAAACATCTTTAAAAAAATAAAGAATATTACATTAAAATTTTAAATATAAGAAAAAAATATAAGTGGGGAAAAAATCAAAAAAAAAAAAATTTTCATACACATATGGAAATTTAGGGTGTTTTAAATGAAGATTAGACTGAGGCTGTGTGTTGAATTGAAGTAAATAATAACATCTATCGTATTTTATTCATAAATAAGATTTGATGTTTTTATAGAAATATAAAGTTTGATTTGGAAAATTTTAAATTTTACAAGAGAAATAAGCAAACTGGAAATAAAAAGAGATTGAGTGTTGTCTGAATACGGAAATCATTGGTTGAGTTTAATTCTTTTGTTTATGTATATTTTTAAATTTTTTTATTTTTTTGCAGTTAATTATTTTTATTTTGTTTTTAATTTGAATCTAAAATTATTCAATTTTTAGAAGTGAATTAAAAAATGGTTTTGATTATATTTTAAAAGAATGTGAAATGATTTGTTGTTGAGAGGGAGAAAGAAAAGTTAAAATTCAAAAAATAAATTTATTATTATTAAAATTTTACAATAATAAATATGTAAATAAATTATTGAAAATTATATATTTTTTTTCAAATTTCTAAAACAAACCTCACAATCACATCAAAATATGACATTGTTAACTAGTTTTTCTATTCAAATTTTGTATGAGGTGTGAATAATACTGATATTTTTTTTAAACTAAGACATTTAATTAAGGATTTCTAAGCAAAAAAATATGTACTGTTTTTGTAATGTTATTGTTACTTGCAAAATAAATAAAAGCCTAAATAAAAGCAAAGACATTATGCCATTCAAAAATGTCTCAGAATTAGCAATTTATAGTTACCAGAAAAGAACACATTAAATTATAATATTTAATCTAAAAATTGAATTATTGCAAAAAAGTGGCAAAAACTGAAAAACTTGCCAATGATATTAAATACATATTATTTGATTACATGTCATGAAAATCAAATAACTCATATTTTGTCTTAAGTTAGGAAGCTGGGAAAAACAACAATTAACAGACTAAAGATTATCCTAAAAATATGTAAATAAATTTAAAAAAATATTTTACCCCACTGTTAAAAATTTTGAATAACTACTTAATTAGCGTAATAAAAATGTTAATTTTATAATAAAACAGTTTTAAAAATCATTTTTATGCATGCATTTCAAAACTATGATGTGTACCGTTTTTATGTGTATTAAAAATTATAAGAATTACAATTTAAGATGCAAAATGGAAAGAGCAATTATACAATCAGATATATATATAAAAAAAAAAAAAAATATATATATATATATATATATATATATATATATATATATATACACACATAAATATTGTGAATTGCAATTATCTGAGACTGGTCACAATAGTTAAAATATTTTTTATTAATAGTAACACATTTCAACTTAAATAATTATTTTAAAAGATATTATATGTACACAAAAATTGAATAGTGGAAAACTACCACAATGATGATTATCTGTTATTATATTACTGACTTACTCCAATTGCCTTGGGGCAGATACAGAGATATTTTTGATAATTTTAAATTACATATATTAACACCAACAAATAAACATTATTTACCATTTATTTTGAACAATGTATGAAATATTTCTTAAGAAAGTATATTCAATTCTTTCATAAATGAACTAAATTATATGATAATATTAAGGGCAAATAATTGAATATATTATTTTAGCTGCAAGTTTTTATTTTGACATATAAATTTATGTAAAAAAAAGACATTAGAACACACATCTTCACACTTTCATGGAATACAATTTAGATATGTAATGTTTAGAAGTATTAGACATATACATTCATATAGAAAGTTATATGAAGGACTTCAACTTTTATTTCTTTTAAGCACAACATTAATTATAATAAGAGCATGATATTTCTTACATTCACTGTTTTTATTATCCTTCTAATACTATTCATAGGTCATATTTCCTGGTTATCATGAATGATCTTGCATAGAATGTATTTTAGAGAATAAAGAGTAGACCTTATGTAGACTTTAAATTCAGTAAATGTTTAAAATTCTATAATGGGTAAATTAATAATAATATAACAGATATTATTTAAATAAATAACGAGAATGCATATTTACTTACATTATTCTGTTCCACAATTGCTGAGACAAGTAACAACACTAAATTTACTATTAAATTTATTTCAATATCTGGTCAAAGTGATGCATGTGAGGCTGCATCTTAATTTTATAGTGAAATTCAGTACTTTTATACATATTTTTATATAATAATAAAATAAATTTTATAAATTCATATATGTTATTAAAATGCCTACACAGGATGTACCATGCTTTACAATAAATTATTTAACAAACATTAATAGTTAATAACCTATTATTTATATTAATATAAATTAGAGCAAAATCAAAATTGGTATGCACCATATTAAATCAAAGAATAAAAATGAGTATGTATTTCACAATGATATTTATAGAGAATGTGAGAAATAGTAAATTTTAAGAAAATAGATAATTATAAATATTAACAAATTATTAAAAAATACATTTAAAATTAAAATATTTATAGAGTATAGAGCAAAATTAAAAAAAAAAAATTTATCTTAAATAAAATTTAAATTCCTCTCTGAACTTTTTACTTGTAATTCATGAACTTTATAAAATATTTCAGAGCTCTCAACCATGATATATGCTTTTCTAATTGGTTATCCTGCTAGTTTTTTACACCAGTATTTTTTATTGTTAATTTTTTTTATATTTATCCTTAGGATTTTTAACTTCTTCAGTATTCAATATACAAAATATTATAGACAGTCAATTATTTTAAAATTTCACAATTTATCAGACAGTGATATTTTTTCTTTCATATTAAGTGATGTAACTGGACAAAAATTTATATCCACCATATTGAAGCATGAGATAATTAAAAAGGTGAAAATTAATCATAATAATACTGACAATTTAATATGCTGTAAAAACTATCTATTCTATCAGTGATTTTTATTTCAATTTGGCACATGTTGATAATTTTTTTATCTTTTCTCCTGATTTCTACCAGTAACTTTTCAACCTGAAACTTTAGTATATAAATTATTTACATAATCTGAATATTTGACGATCTGAATGTAGTTATCTAATTAGCTGACATTCTAAACTGAAAAACAAAGTCTGACTATGGGATCAATACTCCTATTTCTATTAAGTCAACTGTCCACATAATTGGGACTGTTTGGTAAACATCATTTATTTTAGTATGGTAAATACCTGATTTTTGTAATTAACTTTTTGGCAATGCTAATTACTTTTCTTTTACTTAACACTTATATTTAGTTTACATAAATACAAATATTTTATCATATAACTTCACAAATTTAATTTACAAGCAACTTTAATTCATATTCAATGTTAATAAATATTATTTCAATTATTAAGGCAGTTATAAAAGTACCCCCCCCCCCCCCACACACACATTTTTAACATCTTAAAAAGTAATATTAAAAAGCAGAACATTTTCTCAATTTTTTGTTTTGATTTTAATAAAATTAATATTTTTCAAGTATGAATAAATATTATTTTTTTTATTTTAGCTTTACCTATTATTTTAAATCTATCACAAAATAATGTCTGAAAAATATAAATCAAATATATTTATTACAAAATCAGAACCAAAGAAGTTAAACTTAATAATTCATCATTAAATGATAAAACTCTGTGGTAACTTTATGATTGAGTTATATTTATGTATATTGCATGACTAGCTGCAAAGATGGTTAAATTTAATAAATAATATTTATCTTCAAACCCCTGAAAAGATAACAAAATGCACAAAAAAGTATGTGAATCAAAATACAATGTATAAAATAGTCTGGAAGAGTTGTAAATCAATGTAATAAAATCATATTGTTTTAGTTGCTTATGCTTGGTGGAATGTATCACTTATTTTTACTTTCATTGATACAAAAGAAATGCATGCATGTTTGAGAAGTTCAGTGAGGGATAACTAGTTATTAGTCTTTAGAGAATGAGTTTAATTATTTTATTCCAAGGCAATATGTAATTTGCATATACTGAATGTTTCTTATGTATGTGGCATGTGTATTAGTTGCTTGAGATAAACTGGATGATGAATAGACTAAAAAATCCTGAGTTTAGATCCCTCTATTTAACTATTTAAGTAAATTATTAGCACATGAACATTTCTATATCTCCCCCCCCCCCAGGTATTTGAGATAATGGCAACATCTCTAGCTTGGATTTATTTTGTTTGAAGCTCAAATCTTTAAATACTACATTTTATTTGGTAACTACTTCATCTTTTAATAGTGTCCAGTTAAGACAAGCCACATATTCAAATAATTATAAAACTGAATATCTACTTCTCAATAAACATATATAATAAAACCCTATGATCTAAAAAACATGCTATTCTAGAATAAATATAAATACTATTTAAAAATTAGCAGAAAAAATAATAGCCAAAATATATTTACATTAAAAAGGCAATCAGATTTCTTAGTTTGGATTTTCCTGCTACATATATTATACACCCAAATAGTTACATTTTTTTTCTCCACATGTCATAGCATTGGCTGGGAAGTGAACCCGCAACAACTGTCTGCAACCAACTGCCTGCTTGCAAGGCTGTTGCGCTGACATCTCGGCTAACAATGCTTGACAATTTAAGTGAATACTTTTGCTATTTCAGCACATTAATATTTTTTAATCAATTTATAGTAAAGACTATACTTTAACTAAAATTTAGTGCATCTAGGTATTTTATTCAATGTAATTATAATAGTTTATAAGAATAATATACCCTTCTTTGACCTGAAAATTATTCTTCAAATTTTGAGAGTTAAAAAAAAAAAAATCTTTTTTTTTAAAAACAATAACAAAAATACTAAGCATATAAATAAAATATCCTTTTTTAAAATATATAAATAAATAATCTTTTTTCTTCTTCTTGATGTTTGATTTCTGGAGGTGGGGATTTTCTTTCAATGTTTTGTGTATGGAATACATTAACATGTGGACATTGCACATAACTGGTGTAAAACGAAGTGGCTTTGGAAATTCTTAAAATTCTTCCATAGCTTAATGAAATATATCAGTAAATAAATAGTTAATTCAGGCATAGTGAATAATTTAATATAATCATCAATTAATGTAATTAATATTATTTAGAGTTCTATAAGTAAGTTTTAATTGATTAAATGCTAAAAAAATTTCCTTTTAGATTAACTTATGAATTGTTAATTGATTCATATCTTAATTGTCTGCCATGGGATTAAATTGTTATTTGCATTAATGAAGCATGATGTTTCTTTGATAATGATTTGTCCAGATATTGGTAATAATGAAGCTTGGGGAGATCTTGTGACTGCTCATATCCGTTTATCTAGCCAAATATTATTTTATTTACGAAGATAATAACTGAATAAAAAATTGTCAGAGTGAATAAGCAAAAGAATGACTATTTTCAAGAAAGTTGACTAAATATTTAATCTTTCATTACATCAATCATGCTAGATCATTAAGTAAACAAACTATAAAAATTTTAGAAAGAAATTTAAAAATATCTTTTGAGACATGTTTTTAGATGCCTTAGAACACTTTGTGCTGTATTTATTTAAAATAAATAAATAACTTCTAAATAATAATTATTTAAATCTCCAAAATTATATATATATATTACTGATAAACTGTATTATCTCAATTTAGATAAACTATCTGGCATTCAAAAGAATGCAATTTCAATAAGATTCTTCACCTCCCCCACCCCCTATTTATGCAAAAACAACATTTTAGCCAAAAATAAAATTAAACATTAAGAGTAATGCATGTATCATCAACTTTTTATTATTATTTCATTATACTTAAACTGCAATCTAAATGTGTATCAATTTATTTAAATGTTTACATACACATACTTTTTCATTTATACGAATGTATAGGTAAAATGTGTTTAAGTATAATAGCATTTGTAATAAAATCAAAACAAAATTTATATTAATATTCTTATGTAAATGTTGTGTACGTTTAGCATAAAAGGTAGACATTTGTATATTACATACTTTATTCATGCTAAGCATACTTTGACATAGATACATCATATTGTTAGTGACCTAAGTTTATTTATCTTTCCAGGCTTTATAATTTCTAAGTTATTACTTAATGTTTCAAATATATTCCATTTATTTAAGTTTATTTAAATAATTCATTTTTTTGAAAGTGGTATGCATGACTTTTTTATTTATAGTCTCACAATCTTCAGCAATTGCTCAAATCTCTTTAATTTTGCATTTCCTGTCCTCCCTCTCCATACATACAATCTGGCTGTATTCAAATCAAACTCATGGCTTGAATTACATTCATGCTCCATAAATATGGATGTATATTTTTTATTTTCTTGTGCCCTGTTATATAAATATGTATGCTGGGCTAGTCTAGTTGATAAATTTGCTAATAATTCACAATAATATGCAGAATTGCACCTGAGTTATTGCACTGAAATTTGTAAAGAATTTGGTTCACTGAATTGTGGGTAATTTATCCTTGGAATTGTTTAATAATTTATGTAATGGTGGGGGAGTTTAGAAACTTATATTATATATGTCATTACAGATTTTTTAAAATTTTTGTGAGATTTTTGGAACATGAGAAAGAAAAAAAAAATCTCTTAGCACAACAAAAATATTGATATATCATTAAGATTAAATAAATTGAATAAAATATTATAGGATGATTTTTTCCTCACAATGGATATAAGGTCAGAATTTATATAAAATGATAATCATTAATTATAAGTTAATCAAATTCACTGAGCTATATGTGAACTAACCATCTTGGTTTCATCTATATTCTGACTATCAAAAAGTAATATATATATATATATTGGAACTTGAAAAATACCAATTACACATAAGATGACAAGTTTTTAATCTTTTTTGTTTTTTAATGATAGGCTATATTGATATGAAAGTAATAAATCACAAAATATTGCTGATTATGATAGTATAATAAATCAACTTAAAAAGTATAACATTAATTTAAAGAAGCAAAATATTAATTCTGAAAAAGAGATGACTTTTATATATTTCAACATGAATTTTTTACAAATATATATGGAAAATTATATAATTATATATTGTCTTTTATATGCCGCTTAATATTGCAAGATTGATGAATAAAAACATTTCATATCAGTTATGTATTAACTGAAGGCTTTATATATTGGGAAGTTTAGATGTAGTATTGGAAAATGATTAAAAGAATATCAGTTTTTATATAAACATATAAAAAAGTAAAAAAAAGAAAGTAGTGAATTAAAATCAGCATGTTTTTTTTTGATAATAAAAAAATAAATTTCCCTTAAATATATATATATATATTAAATTTCAATCTAAGTATTAATGAAATTCTTTATTTGAAAAGAATGATAATAAAACAAAAGTAAAAAAAAATAATTTTTATAAACAGAAATGACAAAAATTTATGAATCTTGATATATCACATAATGACATTTACTTTTGGCCAATTAAAAATATTTAGCTGTTGCCAATAGTTACAAAAAAAAAACTGAAAGTATTTCTAATTTTTTGTCATTGTTACCAATAATATATAATATTTTTATTTACTATTATTACCTTTATTAACCTACAATCAGTATTTTTATTTCTTTTATGAATATACATATATAATATTTAAATACATGTATCCTGTCTATACTAAACTTAGTGCAACTAAGGGGGCTTGAACTCAAAATTTCAAGCTGTCTACAGCCATTCACCCTATCTTATACAAATGGTAAGATGACCACAAAATGTGAAAAAGATAAATGATTTCCAATATATGTAATTTGTGCTGAATCAGCACTCATCAGTTGATCCAGATCATCATCTCCCATACATATATACAATCAGCGCTCAGTTTATATTAAGATAGCAAATCTTCAAACTTTTACGGTCAAGCGTCAATCTTCTTCTCTCTCCAAAACTTCAGCAATCTACCTCATTCATGTATGTGGTCATGTGAATCAGTTGTATAAGATAGGATGATGGCCGTAGAGAGATTAAAAATCTGAGTTCAAGTCCTTTCTAATTACATTAAGTTTAGTATAGACAATATACATGTATTTAAATATTACATATTCAACCTGTATTCTGCCATTTCTTCTTCTATATAATTAAATGGACATATTAAAATCCTATGAATAAGAAGTCAGATAACTTGAGGTCAACATGGACAATAATATTGGCATTAACAAGGGCTTTGAATATTACATTCTCAGAATTTCAATGATATGGATGGCTGAAGAATTGGAGGGTAAAAAAGATAGAAGCTTTCACCTTAAAATTTGAAGATTCAATATCTTAATATAAATTGAGCACTGATAGTATATATGTGTCAGAGATAGTCCACAGATTGATGAGTGCTGGTTCAGCATGAAATACATATACTGGAGATCATTTATCTTTTTCACATGTATGTGGACATGTGTATTGATTGTATAACATAGGATGGATGGCTGTAGAGAGCTTGATAGTTTGAGTTCAAGTCCCTTATATAACTAAATATATATATATCATGTATATGCTGAATATAAATATATATATATATATATATATATATATATATATATATGTTTTATTCAGCATATACATGAAGATAATACATTTAAATAATAAAAATTATTATAGTAAATCAAAAAGTGGTTAAATTATTAAACCTATATGATGATGGCCAATGTATGCAATGGAAATTATATAATTTTTGAATATCAAACTGTAAGTTTATTCCTCCATATATAATAGAACTAATATCTAGCTATATTTTATAATTACTATCACAAACTTTATTTTTATTTATAGAAACAATATTTGGTTTAATGGAAAACTAAACTTATAAAAAGTTAATAGGCTAATACATCAAGCAATGCATATATATATATATATATATATATATATATATATATATATATATATATATATATATCACAAAATAAAAGTTGCTAAAACTTAGCAAAGAGAAATAAGGTCACAGGGCACAATAGTGTAATTAAATTTTTTGGAATGTAGATAATAAAAAAGCATTAGGATATAAAATTTAATTTATTAAATAATAAAATAACATTAATTAGCACATAAGTTGACTTAATTATAACTCCTTTTATGAATAAAAATAAAGAAATTATTGAGAACAAAAAGTTTTATCAGAACATACTATAACATGTTGATGCAGTCCAGATATTAATAGTAATGTTAAGTAATTTAATTGATAGCGATGATTATTTTTATGGACTTCAATAATTGCATTATTAGATAGAGAACAGAATATTTTTTTATATTATTTATAAATATAGTCAGATGTAATATTTAACATCATTATAATAAAAATTTATTTAACCAATATTTAACCTGGCAGGGATCACATTAAAAAATAATATTCTAGAAGAGGTATATTTATTAATAGCATGTGTTGAAATGCAAAATAAAAAAAAATTAAAAAAAAGGTAAAACCTTTTCAAATTTGCCTTTATTACATGAATTTTAATTTATTTTTAATTTCAATTATTAAATAAAGAAATATAAAAATATAAAAATTGGTGTAAAAAATGTTATAATAATTCCATATATCCCCAATAATATATTTTTACTTATTTGTGCTTAAATACAAAAATAAAATAAAAATGCTTCAAATTTGACTTTATTATGATTATATTATAAATAACAAAGTTTTTATTTATTTCCAGTTACATTTACTTTTGAAGACATGCTATCTCTCTGATACAGTTTACTGTTGAATATTACACATTTTTATAAAACACTCACACAATAACCAAACTGAGAAGTTAAACATTATGATGCAATATTAGTCATCTAATGCATAGCTACTCATGAATTTGAATGTATATGCACTATTAATATATCAATATTTGAAAAAAAAAAAGTTAACTTGTATTTGTAAGGTCAACTGTAATATCTAAATGGCTAAGAAAACTATAATTAATAAATATAAAATAAAAAAATTTGCAAGGTTATATGTCTTAACTTGAGGGTTTAAACAACTGTAGAAAAGTTATTTGATGCAGAAACATTTTAAATCTTCATTATCAATCCAGATTTTGAAGACCTGATTTAGATAATGTGTCAGTTTATAATATTTTTTAAAAATTTTATCATGATATTTATAAAATGGAAATTACACACAAAGTATTTCCCCCAATGGCTGATAATTAGAAGTTTTTTTTAATAAATGATTTATATGATTTTTACTTGTTCAATTTGTCATTTAAATTTATTTAAACTTCCAATTCAAAATAATTTGGAAATTAATAACTTAATTGATGATCTAGTATTTATACAAAAGACAATTTTGCAAATTGATCCAAAAGAGATTGTGCATTCAAGCATTATTTTTCATATAAATAAATTAGCTTACTTCTCAGTGACGATTCACCTCTCTTAATTAATGTTCAAACTACTGATTTCAGCTCTGACTGATATTTAAACTAATTAAAAGACTTTATATGATTTTAGAGTTAATTAAAAAAAAATCTAAAGAAATCACAACTAGATACAGTTTTTTTTTAGTTTTGCAAATATTTATAAACATATTACACTAATTTTTACAAAGAAAACAATAATTAATTTAAAGTAGAATTGAAAACAGATCTTGTTTACAAAAGCAAATGAACAAACCTGAAAAAAACAAGTTGTATTTTTATATTGGACTATTTTCATCATCTAATATGAGTATTGAATGTCTTTAGAAAAATTTAATTTATTTAAATATTCCAAATACATTCAACTGTCAGTAACAGCACATGTTAGTATGTGCTATTACTAAAAGTTGAATGTATTTAGAATATTTAATATCAATAATTATGCGTTTTTAACGCTCGTTAAAGAAGTTATATTTATTAATAATTTATTTAAAGGTTAGCGCTTTCAAAGCTCCATGGCTTCATATTCATAAATAAAGTTAAATTTTTTTAAAGACATTCAATACTCATATTAGATGATAAAAATAGTCCAATATAAAAATACAGCTAAAACACCATCATCACAAACCTTCAGGAAAGCAAGAAGAAAACAAATTTAAGTTAATAATTATTTTCTTTCACTTAAATCTGTATACATATATTTCCAAATAAATCAACATATTTTGTTTAAAAAATAAAAAAGTATACATTCATAAATTAAAAAAAAAAATCTTTAACGTAATGAAATAAAACGTATATTATTATTATGATCATTATTTCACTATTATTTATACTCAAATCATATAATTTAACCATCATCATTAATCGAGACTATAGAAAATTATTACAATGTCCATTCTTTGTTAGTCACTACTGTATATTGCAATACTAACTAATAAAAAATCTAAAAAGATTATATATACATTTTAAAAGAAAATAGAGGCCGTTACAAATTGCTATTAAAATCACCTTATTCTTTGTTGTTAATTAAATTTATTTCTAACTGTGCTTGAATAGCCAAGCTTTGTTTTGATTATATTAATGACAATATTGAAATAGAGCTTAAAATAATCAAAAACATACTGCGTCAACTATATTAAAGATAATTAAACGGAATAAATAAAGTAAACAAATTAATAAAGTCAGCTGTCAACAAAATTGATTTTTTATGTGAAAAACGAAATAATTATTCAAGTAAATACTCCTGTATTAAATGTTTTCTTCTTTTTTTTTAAAAAAAAAAACAAAACAAAAACAATTATAAACACTTTTAGTAAAAAGAAAATTAAATTGTTCCAAGAAAAAATACATTATAAATTAGAATCATTTTTTAATTCGTTTTAAATTTATCTAGACTTAAAACCATGTTAAAAAAAATGCATATTATTTAAAAAAACAAATGAGAATTGAGAATAAAGTGCTACCTGGTGATCATTTTTCAATAATTTCTTTGAAGGTATTTCAATAATTTTTGTTTTTATGTAATAACTAGGTTGAAAATCATGATCATACAAAATTATTTTAAAAAAATAATTTCATATTTGTACTAAAAATAAAAAATAATAAGAACTTTTGCATATACATTTAAAAAAACCATTCTAATCATTTCTTGTTGAGATCAAAGAATCAAAAACAAAATACAAATCTGAAAACATTGATAAAATTATATGAAAAATGGTTGACTTTTTAAAATTACCCCCCCCCCCCATATTTAAACTATATTAAAGCCAGAAATAATGAGAAATTTTCAATATTCGTCTATGAAGATATGTTAATGTGCTGCTAAAGTTTGTATAAAATTTCATATTACAGTTAACTAATGAAAGCAACTAATTTACGTCACATGCTACAATAGAACTCCATTTGAACTTTTTTAATCATTAAATATATTTTAATCTAATTAAAAGCTGGAATTTATTTAAATAAAAAACAATGGTTTAAAGTATAAACTTAATTATTCTTGATGTCATTACAATATTTAAAAAAAAATACAATATTCAACAATGTCATGGTATTTAGATGAATGTTAATATTTTAAATCTTTACATATATCATTTATCCTAAATGGCCAATGGATTTTACATGTAATATACAACTTATTCTTTAAAGAATTTTATCATACAAAAATTATTGTCATTATGTTTTATTAAAAATAGTCTTGGATTGTAACAATTATGCATAGCATTTGATTTTCAATTTCAACATGCCATAGACAACATGTTATTTTCTCATTGAAGAGATAACTTGTTCTCTCTCCCAGATATCTGTAATACCAATTCTAAATGAACAAATATGTAATTTAATGACAGTTTAGCTGTACACCATAAAATGTTAAGGTTATAAAATGTTTTCATCATGAATTAAATCAAAAATTGTGGTATGTTTTATATCCTGATAGCTATCTCTGCTAATATGAAATATCGCAAATCACATGAAAGTACTTATCCCAGTCACATTTTTATGGCAATGCATTGTTTTGTCAGTGGTTAAGTTGTAAAATATAATGCTACATTTTTTGTTATAACTCATGATCCAGATATTTTAATAACTTAAAATTTCTGTGATGAATTGCAACATTAAGTTGCTGTGTCACACTTGCATTAATTCAGCGATAGTACTGCAGACAGAAAATCAGTTACCTTTTTATTTGAACACATTGTGAATATATTTGAAACATCTTTGTCTTGGAGTAGGATATTTAAATAATATTGCACTATTTATCTGTTTATCCATCCATTCATGTTTTTATAATTTTATCTTTTTAGTTATCTATCTATTTATCTACCTATTTGATGACTAACTGATCAAATTATCAATTGGTTGATCAACCTATTGATTAATTTCCTCCTTCAAGCCAGCCAAACATACAGTCAACTACCAACAAGATATCAAGTTAATCTAAATAACTATTTATTGACAGACTGATTTACTGTCCTAATTATCTCTCTACATATATCTAGCCAAATTACCTACCTATCTACTTAACGATTGGATGATTGATAGACCTACCATCTATCTATCTCTAGCCAAACAGCCATTTATCTAATTATATGTCTGTTTGCTTATCAGTATATTTAACTCAATACTATTTTCCTACACATTTTTCTATCTCTTTCTATATATCTATTTATCTACTTATATAAATATCTACTTATATATATATATACCTATTAAGATGTATATATTATTTAGTTTAATTGAAAATGATAAACAAAATTCATAATTCTTAATTAATTGCTTTTTACAAAATTAAATAATGCATCTACTAGTATACTTTAATGAGATAGGAATTCAGTTTCTTTTTATATAAATCTCAATTGAATTAAATATGCATATAACAAAATTGTAACATCTTAATTTATTATAATCCCATATTTATATATTAGTGTAATTTTTTATGCAACCTATAAAAATAACATAAAAAAAACTCACTAGATGCAGAATTGATGCTTTGGAGAGTATATTTTATTTTCAATATGACAGATTACTTTGATGAATAAGGAAACACATTAATGTTGTAACAACCACGTTGCAAAACATGTGAATGTTTTCTAAGTCAAAATTTATCCTGTCTCATATTCTTTTAATATTGTGTGATGTTTGTAAGCAATACCGATGATATCTGATATATTTAATGGTTTACAGCATTAAAAAGTAATCTTAGTTTATGGTAAAAGTTGTAGGCAAAGAGTAGTGGCTTTGATTATTATTTAAAATACAAGATGTCTAAAGAATTAACATTTTGAAATCTCCAATCTATTTTATTTTAATTATATATCATTGACCCATAAAATTTTTAGAATGATTTTTTTAAAAAAAATAGAATATCTTAAATGAAAAGTGTAAAAAGAAAGATTATTTATAAAGCATTCAAATTTATACTGAGCCTAATAGTTTAAATTACAGTAATGCCTTGTAGTGAATTTCATCATAAAAGTTACCAAGATTTAAAACATGTTTCTGTTAATATTTGAATATTCAAAAGATAATGGAAAATATTGAAATTGTCTGAAGTATCATGCAGCTGAACCATTGTCAGAAGAAGTACTAATCTTAATAAGATGCTGATAGAAATTTTCAACATCTAACATTAACTTATATTTAAACTTTATATTAATATACATTAACTATATACTGAATGCTCCTACAAAATATTTCTAATTACAATAATATTGATAAAGATGTTTCCTAATATGTTATATTGACTAATTTTTATTAATATTTTATAATATAGTATAAATTTTTGTACAAAACTACTGAACTTGGTAACAATATATGTGCAATAATGTTTAAAAGCTAAATTTAAATCTCTGTAAGTTATTTAGAACAACAAATAATATTTTTGAATATTATTATTTTTATTTATTTTTAATTATTTTTATAACATATACATACACACACATATATATATATATATTCAAAACAATACAATAATTAATACAGTAAACAATATTTTAAAAAACAATATATACCAATTTAATAGAAGTACTTTCAACTATCTATGTAGTCATTATCAACTAGATTCAAATTGTATTAGAAAAAACCATTACAAATGTAAACAAAAAGTAATACGTCATACATCAATTTTCTCACAATTCATTAATTTTTATATTGGCAATCTGTCTGTTTATCAACTGTTGCTTTTCACTTTTTATTAACATAGCTTCTTTAATTTTGCATTTATTATTATTTCTTTCAATACACAAAATCTTAATTTTATTAAAATCAAAATCAAAACCATAATTACATGTTACATTATGATCAAAAAATACTGATGGTGATACATCATCATTTTTAACATTCTCTTGTCTTGATTTTTGCACTCGTTTATATAACAACAAATGTTCCTTTGATCTTTTCTCCAATGTACATCGAGATTCACCAATATAGGTCTTTCCACAAACACACAGCCATTTATATATTGCACAACTTTGATTTAAAATACTACACCTATTTTTTGAATTATTTATTAATCTATTTAAATTAGGAGTAGTATAAAATGCAACTCGACATATATTTTTATATATCTGTTTTATAAATTTCACTTGTTCATTACAAATAAATGGTATTGATATCCAAGTATATTCCATTTTATCAATATCTATAGCATCTAAAATATTTCTATTATTATTAAACTTAGTAACAATATTATAAATTAATTTATGATCATATCCAACATTTAATAAATCCATAATAAATACATTTATGTTACTTTGTTTATCAGAACTATATTTTCATAATTTATTATTCCTAAATAAAAATGATTTTAAACCGGATAATTTATGTGCTATTGGCACATTTGAATACCAAGGAATATATCCTCTTTTTTCAATATCTTTTATTAACATACAATAATCTAATTTATTTTTATTACAAGTAACTTTAATATCTAAATACTGAATTGACAATTTTTCTTCAAAAGATTTACTCCATTTTAAACCTTCTAAACTATTTAATTCATTGAATAACTCATTTATAATATCTAAACTTCCACAAACAAAAACATCATCAACATACCTGTAATAAATTTTAATACCTTGGTAATATATATTATTATTAAGAATTATATCTTCATATCTTGATACTACAAAACTACATATTTGTGAAACTACAGGAAGTCATAGTCCATCCATAATTTATTTTATAATAATTTTCATTAAACATAGCATATATATTTTTATCAATAAAATATAATACATCATTTACAAATTTTACTTTTTTAACATCAACTTTTTTTAACATTAAAGCATCTAATATAATTTTTATAGATTTTAATCTATCTATTGAACTGTACATCTCACATATATCAAATGTACAAATACTATCATTATTAAATTCATAATATTAATATTAATAATAATGATAGTATTTGTGCATTTGATATATGTGAGATGTACGGTTCAATAGATAGATTAAAATCTATAAAAGTTAGAATAGATGCTTTAATGTTAAAAAAAGTTGATGTTAAGAAAGTAAAATTTGTAAATGATGTATTATATTTTATTGATAAAAATATATATGCTATGTTTAATGAAAATTATTATAAAATAAATTATGGATGGACTATGACTTCCTGTAGTTTCACAAATATGTAGTTTTGTAGTATCAAGATATGAAGATATAATTCTTAATAATAATATATATTACCAAGGTATTAAAATTTATTACAGGTATGTTGATGATGTTTTTGTTTGTGGAAGTTTAGATATTATAAATGTGTTATTCAATGAATTAAATAGTTTAGAAGGTTTAAAATGGAGTAAATCTTTTGAAGAAAAATTGTAAATTCAGTATTTAGATATTAAAGTTACTTGTAATAAAAATAAATTAGATTATTGTATGTTAATAAAAGATATTGAAAAAAGAGGATATATTCCTTGGTATTCAAATGTGCCAATAGCACATAAATTATCCGGTTTAAAATCATTTTTATTTAGGAATAATAAATTATGTAAATATAGTTCTGATAAACAAAGTAACATAAATGTATTTATTATGGATTTGTTAAATGTTGGATATGATCATAAATTAATTTATAATATTGTTACTAAGTTTAATAATAATAGAAATATTTTAGATGCTATAGATATTGATAAAATGGAATATACTTGGATATCAATACCATTTATTTGTAATGAACAAGTGAAATTTATAAAACAGATATATAAAAATATATGTGAAGTTGCATTTTATTCTACTCTTAATTTAAATAGATTAATAGATAATTCAAAAAATAGGTGTAGTATTTTAAATCAAAGTTGTGCAATATATAAATGGCTGTGTGTTTGTGGAAAGGCATATATTGGTGAATCTTGATGAACATTGGAGAAAAGATCAAAGGAACATTTGTTGTTATATAAACGAGTGCAAAAATCAAGACAAGAGAATGTTAAAAATGATGATGTATCACCATCAGTATTTTTTGATCATAATGTAACATGTAATTATGGTTTTGATTTTGATTTTAATAAAATTAAGATTTTGTGTATTGAAAGAAATAATAATAAACGTAAAATTAAAGAAGCTATGTTAATAAAAAGTGAAAAGCAACAGTTGATAAACAGACAGACTGCCAATATAAAAATTAATGAATTGTGAGAAAATTGATGTATGACATATTACTTTTTGTTTACATTTGTAACGGTTTTTCTAATACAATTTGAATCTAGTTGATAATGACTACATAGATAGTTGAAAGTACTTCTATTAAATTGGTATATATTGTTTTTTAAAATATTGTTTACTGTATTAATTATTGTATTGTTTTGAATAATTATATATATTTTATTATAGTTGGAATACAGACATTGATTAATAATTTATTATATATATTGTGCCCTTTTTTATAGGTCAATGATGATTATAAATGGTCAATTGCTAAAAAATTTTGAAATTAATATTATATAGTATTTAAAATTATAAACTATAGTTAAGCAACAAAGGGTTAATATAATATATTTAATAATAAGTATTGTGATGGTGGGGATTGCATCTAGTTCTATATTTTTCTAAATTATTTTTCAAAATTTTATATAATCATTTAAATAATATAAGTAGCAAATTTATTAAGACAGATAAAAATAGACTAAACACCGGAAATGTCTACGTGACTGTCTGGAATATTTTATGTATAAGCACCAGTTTAGATTAATACAAATAATTAAAATATTTAAATAGTATATTATAGAACTGGATGGAATTGTCACACATTATAATAAAAAATAAGATTATACATCTTTATTAGTTATTGTTTCAAAATTATTTAGAAGTAATTAAATTGTAATAGATAATAATTAATTTAAAAATAATAATAGGTTAATATTTAAGTCTATTACATCATAATTTTAAAACTTTAGAAAATGTTTACAAACCAAAGTAGGGAGTGACCAATAAAAAGATAGATTTGGTAGACAAGAGAAATCGCGCCAATTAATTGTATAAACTGGGAGAACAAAAATGTGTTGACTCCAGAGCAGAGGTAAAATTTTAAGCTCTTTAAAATTTCTTTCTTTCTTCAATTATTAGTCAATTTTATTAGAATTTTTAATAAATATCTTTGAAAGAAAATAACTAACATTTTAAAATCTTTCGAAGCAATTCTAAGAATAAAATTTTAAAAAAAGTTCTCATAATAATGTTTCACTAACTCCACAGTTACCTGCCAGTGGATTCTATTAAAATATAATCTAAATTTTCAATAAAAAATGGATGGATTCTTAAAACCAAGTTATAAATTTTGTAATATTTCAAAAATGTTAATGTCGTTCATTGATATAGTTTGTATAGCGTATTACTACGAAAACTGCTTTAATGCATGTAAAACTGATGAAAGGACATTGTGCGCAAAGTTAATGAATATAATGAAAAATAAAAATAAATATTATTCGTGTAAAAATAAATGGACAAAAAGATTTTTATGAATTGTTCTTTAAGATGACCTGAGCAATTACTCTAGAAATAGTTAAAGATCAAAAATGTCGTATATAAAATAATAATGAATAAAAGTAAAATTACCAAGGAAATTACTTGCCTGAAGAAGAAGAAGAGAAAAAAAATAGTTTACAGAGAAATAAATATAAAATATTGGATCCATGGAAAAATGCAATTTGGTACCGTAATGATATAAATATTTGTAGTTCTGATAGAAATAAAGATGCATCAACGCGCCGAGGTAATATTCGCCCAACATTAAAAAACTTCGTGGGATAACTAAATAAATATTTTTAATAATTTTGAATTAAACATTACAACTAAAGATCGTCTAAACAGTTAACTAAATGAACTAATTTGTTTAAAACTTTAATAATCAAAAAGGAGAACATTCGGACAAAGAAGAAAATAATAAATATTATGGGACTAACCAAGATTTACCGCCAGAAAAATATGTGATTATGGTTTAAATTATTTTCTTTATTAATTTAAGTTAAACATTGAGTTTAGATAGCAATAGGGAAACAAATACATTAATTTGCCATATAACATTATATAAAATAATATGTTTTTTTTTTTTGATTTTGAATGTTCAAATAAAATTGTATGTGTGTGGAAATTTTGTATGTTTGCGATGCTCGAGGAGAAAGAAACCCACTACGAACTCTAATAGGAAGGTAAAAGATTATTTTGGTACATTTTATGATCATTAATGATATAATGTATGTTTTATTTATTTAGATCAGCTGTGAACCGAATGAATGTAGTGCAAAATTTTATTGTTATAATTATTGTAAAACGCATTTTGAAAAACAACACTCTAAAACACTATGAGATGTAATTAGATTTTTTAAAAATATGCATATTATACTTATTTTATGTGTGATTAATGTAGTTTAATATAACGGATGGTTATGTCATATTTTCTGTTAATTTTTCTGATTAGGACATTTAAGTGTTATTTAATAAAACGTAGATGTCGAACCTACAGTGTAATAAAGCAAGACAAATTGTTCTTATAGAATAGGGGAATGTTTTATATTAGTGAATTTTGTTTATTGTTTTAAAAGGTAGTTAGTTTTATCGATGTTGGATACAGTGAAAATCTTGAGAGATAGTTTGGATAGTGACTTGGTAGTACATGGAGATTCGGAAACCAAGATGATGTATTAAAAACTAGGATAGGGAATGGAATTATAAGTAGTTTTAGATGGTAATCAGCGTAGTTAACAAAGCCCTACGAATGTTACACATGTTGTCATGGACAGTGTTATTTTATCTTTCTTGTGAATCTTATTAGATGTTTGGTAAAGCTGAATAAATAGCTGCCACATCATGATTATCACCAGGGTTATTAGACAATGAATGTCGGACCTATTCACACTGTTCCATACATTTTGAATTATATATTTTGATAAGTTATCTATCTATCTTCCGATATCCTATACATCTTTCGCTATCTTTATCTGTATTTCTTGCAACTACATCGTTATATGATAAGTATATTAAAAAAGAAACAATAAATATTTTAGAATATATGTCATGCTGTTATTTGAAATAAGAATAGTTAAGTATTAACAAAGAGTAGATTATGATTATTGAAAGAAAGATGCATATATCCTAAGAAAGGAAGGAGTCAGAGAATTATTTTAATTTTAAGAAATGAACTATAATTTGATAAAAATATACCTAAATAGAAATATACAAAAATATTAAAAAATGATTTAATGTGTTCTTATTGTTGATTATATTTAAAAATATAAGTATTGCATATTTAAAGAATATAATAACATTCGATGATTATAATATATGTTAAACTGAAACAGGAAATAATTAAGCCCATGTTATGGCATTATACATGAGTATGACTTATGAAAAAATGTATTAGAGTTTACGAGCATTACATAACAAACATAATAGGTAGTAATAATATTTGAACAATATGCAGAGTGACTTATAGAGAGTTATAAGAAAATATAATTTTTTTTTTAAGAGGAAAAAACCATATTGATTGTAAATTTATAATGTTTATAAAGGATGTTTACTCACATATATAACTTATAATACTGTAAGGTTAATATTAAAAGGTAAAGAATAGTATGACCCATAAAATAGTTAAACTAAGTAATATAATAAACTTAACGAGAAATAAATAAATAACTTATAAAAGTATAATAATTTAAATTAACTATAAAAGAAATCTAAAAATGTATAATTTAACTTTTGTAGTGTTAAAAGAAAGGAGGATATCCCTTGTAAATAATTGTAAATAGATTTGTTTGTTTTATCTTAATTTTGATTGTTGTTAATAAAATTCTAAATTTTGTTATTAAAACTTGTGTCTGAGTTTTGTTTTCTCTACATCATTGCATGAATTCATAGGATATGTTTACTGTCATTAAATTAAAGTATATAATTGTTTGCACAAAATATAAATAGAAAAGTATATTTAATCTTAATTATTTATTGATGTTTTGTAATTGAATAATTATAAAATTGCATTGCATTATTAGTCATAAATCCATTGTTATAGTAATTTGCTAAATTGTATGCTATTAGTTGCCACTTACTTCATTTATCAGATTATCTAAACACTGCCACTTACTAATTATTTTATTACGTAAGGAAAAGATAAACAAAGGGAGGATATTGAATTATTAACTAATTTATTATGGTTATAAATTTGCGATAAAAGAAAAGCCATACTAGTTAGATTAAACAATGAAGATTGTGATTATTATTCTTATTGTTTTATTATTAATCTAACTTCAGAGTAGTGAATTATGACACAAAATCCCTTATCATATTTTGCTACTTTATTTTAATTTAACATTGAATAAATTTAAGAACCTGAGATTATTTTATCATAGCTAGATAATTACTATTATTGTTATGATAGATAAAAGATTAATACTTTAATTGTTAAATGAGTTTAGTGATTAGAAGTTGCAGAAGTCATAAGAATACTATGTAGTTATTATATGTAATAGTAGTAAAAAGGGGGGATAGTGTTCTTATGCCATTGAGGTGGTATCCTATGGGATATTATCTCAATGCAATCTACTTTGTCACTTTATTTCCACTTCTAATCTCATGAATTATAGAATAGTTATTTGAGTTAGTCTAAAACAGAACCTAATTTAATTTTTTAAAAAACCTGAGCTAGTAACACATTTAATTGAATATCTCATTAATTATTAGAGCTAGAACCCGGGGAGGTGATTTTCACTATATTATATTATTTATTTTGGGGGAAGTGGAGTACACATATACACGTAATTACATGTAGGGTGAAAGGATAGATTGTGGTGTAACGTGGTAGGCTCGAGGTGTACATAGTTACACAACATAAGTAAAGGGCAGATTGTGACAACCCACAATACTGGATTGAAGGGGCCCAATACTGGATAGAAAGGTTAGCTACATAGAATACAATAGGAGAGAAAGGTTATAATATATATATATATATATATATATATATATATATATATATATATATATATATATATATATATATATATATATATATATATATAAACTTTTTCGAGTGGTTAATTTTATATAATAATTAGATAAATGCTTCAACACTGGTTTATTGAGAAAATAAAATAATCTCAATCCAAAGCACAAGTCAAAGTTTTTTGAAAAGATAAGAACAGATCATCTTATATTTTTTACCTAAATTAATATATATAGTCAAATCTAAAGCATATTGGAATGTTGATGCCAATAAAATTAATATAAAACAATTAGAAATGTAGCTTTAAAGAATCTTCATGCTTTTATTTCTAAAGTGCTTTAGATATGCTTAAATAAATGAATTTAGTTAAAAAGAATAAGACAGTCTATTCTTATCTTTTCAAAAGACTATATCTTACATTTTGGATTGAGAGTATTTTATTTACTCGAAAAATCAAGAATGCTAATCTAGTTATATATATATATATATATATATATATATATATATATATATATATATATATATATACTTAATCCAGTCAATATATATGTGGGAGTAATAAATATTTATTCATTAATAATACTAGTAAATAATTTTTATAATTATAATAAAAAGTAATGTCAATCTGGCAATTCAATTCATCTTTAAAAATTTCAGTTATAAGTTATTTACTACACCTGGCTCTCTTTTTGTGCAGATTTTAAAAATCCAATTTTGAAGTTATACGATTCATGTTTCTTCTTAATATCTTTTTATGAGGTTTTCTTTTATGTGATAAAGAAGTTAATCTTTCACTTAAAATTGGGATTTCCCCATTTTATATGTATGCATTAAATTTTATATACTTTAAATGCCTGTTGGAAAAAGGTTTGGCAATAAATTTAGATACTGTAGAAGATTTATAAAAAGATAATAAAACAGAATTGGAACCTGTTCGTTTCACAGCAAAAATCATTTGAGAAAGTCTTCAATTTTCTAATCAATTAGAAAATCATTTTCTTTTTTAATGATATAAATTATGAATGAAATTTTTAATTCCAACGAGAGCTAAATAGTTGTATGTCAGTGTTATATATGTGTATGTTTATATTTTCTTTTATACACAAATTACATGGATAAACTTTTAGACAGAAAAAAGTTACAAGTAAAAATATTTAAAAAACTTTAATTTCTACTTTAAAAAAATGTATCTTTAAAATGTGTATGTTCATATTTTCTTTTATACACATATATACATGGAGAAACTTTTAGACAGAAAAAAGTTACAAATAAAAATTATTTAAGAACTTTTAATTTCTACTTGAAAATAATGTATCTTTAAAATGTATATGTTTATATGTTCTTTTATACACATATATACATGGAGAAACTTTTAGACAGAAAAAAGTTACAAGTAAAAATATTTAAAGAACTTTTAATTTTTACTTAAAAAGAATGTATCTTCAAAAGTTTTTAAATATTTTTACTTGTAATTTTTTTCTGTCTAAAAATTTATCCATGTATATGTGTATAAAAGAAAATTTAATCATTAGACATTATTAACACACCCATGGAAGCATGTTATATATATAGTTGCACTCATAGAAGTGTATTCTCTAATAGCTAGACATAGCAGTCTGGCTATTGTGAGCTTCGTAAACAATTAGTAAAATCAACATCTCAAAGTTTAATTACTGATTACATTGTAGACAGAAAACCATTAACACAGCACGAGACTGAAGTTGGCACTAATTGTATTTTCTCTTGTGATGAATCTGATTTTTTATCAGTTCACAAACAAAACACATATTGTCAAATAATGATAATGATTAAAATAATTATAAAAAAATATAAAATAAATTACACATAAAAACATATTATTTTGAACAAAATTAAATAGTTAATAAAAAAAACTAAGAATAGTTTGTCTTGTCAAATGTTTGAAATTTTTTATTAGTCATACTTTATTTCCTTATTTTTTTTATGCAAATTTTAAAGTAATTTTATCTTGTTGCTTTGGATTTATGCTATTTTTGAAAATTATGGAACATATCCCACATTTTCTAAGGTAAGTTAAGTCTATTTTTGTGTGATTTTTTTAATGTGGGTTTTTTTTGTGGAATCTATCTACCACATAAAAATAGACCCAGGTGTATTTGGTTTTCAACAATGAAGAAGGCAATAAAATTTGACATTATAATGTTACTACTAAAGATAATAACTTAAAATGTAAGTAAAATAGTTAAGGCTTAAATATAAGCACATTTGCAAAAAAATTCATGCTCTAATATATATTAATGTATGAATATAATAGTGTGCATGACATATAAATAAATAACAAATTGGTACCATAGCTGGAAAAGTCATTATGAATTATTGATCTATTATATATACTTTCTAAATCATAAAGAAAAGAAAGGAATATTTGTGAATATTGATTACTATACTCAAAATGTCATCATAAGAGATTGCAGAAGTGTTTTTACTGTATGGGTTTATGTAAATATATTTGTATGGGTGCACATATGTATGTACGTATATATATATATATATATATATATATTAATTCTAATATTTTCACGGATAAAAGATGTCATATTATTATTACTATTTGCGGGATATTCCATGTAGTGAAAAAGCTAAATGCTGACGTTTCAGTACAATATCAAGTACCTTCCTCAGAGCGCTCTGAGGAAGGTACTTGATATTGTACTGAAACGTCAGCATTTAGCTTTGAGGAAGGTACTTGATATTGTACTGAAACGTCAGCATTTAGCTTTTTCACTACACGGAATATCCCACAAATAGTAATAATAATAATATATATATATGTACGTTCGAACGCATGTTTGGCTAAAATATATAAGCAATAAGGTATTATGATTAAGTTTCAGTTATTATTTGTGATACGATGCTAATGCTTTCTACATTGATAAGATTTATTTTAGCATTTTCCTTCTTTGATAAAATATAATATTTTCAGATAAAATCAGTCCTCTAGTTGAAATGTTAAAAGCCAGCTGTGGAGCTAAACAATTTTGTTTTCTTTGTTTCGTGTATATATATATATATATATATATATATATATATATATATATATATATATATATATATATATATATATATATATATATATATATATATATCAATGCATAAAGCTAGACAGACATTTTTTAAATATTCTGATAAATAACATTTACAATTAAACCACTACATCATCAAATAAAACTGTCGAAAATATCGTCTTTATAATACTCAAGTGATATGGTAGTCTAATTGTAAATGTAGGCTGTCGTAATATATGTGCGTACATATATAGTAATAACATTCATATTTTAGAAAAAATGTTAACTTGAGATAATGTCAAATGTTAAATCTGGATTTCAAAATTTATTTAATAATGATTATTTGTAGACATTCAACTGTAAAATTATTAATTTGTTCTAAGATTTTAATATCATATGTGTTTAATTGATATCACTGAGCTTAATCTTGGTCATAATTTATTTCCATAACAAGAATTGATGAAATCGGTTAAAAATTTTTAAATTGCTTTGTCATATTATTCACATTAAAAGATTATTTTGCAAAATCCTTATTACCTGCAATTTACTAATGATAATCTTTTTTTTTCCTCTTTTTGATTTTTTAAAATAAGTTTTTAGGAAAAAAAATCATTTAAAAGACTGATTTCTTTTTTTATGTTATTAATAAATAAACTCTATTTTAATTGTTTTAGTATTTATAAAATTAAACAGGAATTATGTGCTTAACCCGAGTAAACAAATTCTATATGAAAATCATTAATAAAATGATTGAAATAATATTAATAAAAAAATGTCCATTTTAAGTAATTATGTAAGTCGAGTATTTGCATCTTCTTAGATAATCTTTTCTGATATTTTTTGCGATTCTAAAAAAGATTGTGACAAGTAACGTGCACTGACTACCTTTCTTTTTTTTTGACAATAATAATTTGAAAAGAAACAAAATTTGTATCCATTCCGTGATAGAAATATATAAAATTGATGTTCATTTTAAATAATCTGCATATATTTAATAATTGCATTTCTTTAGATCATACCTAGTATCTATCCAGTCGATTAGTAATAATCATTATTATATTTATCTGAGGTGGATGGTGGTAAAGTTGTGAGTGGAATGAGTTTGATAATGGTTAATAAAAATATAACAAATCAAAATTGGCTATTTTAACTCTTTTTTAAAACAAGTTTTTATAACTTTTATGTTGTAAATGCGTTCGATATTTTTTATGAATATATGTCGTATAATAATTTATTATTTAACAAAATTATGACATATGATAAAGAAATAAAATTAATAGAATAAAATATGATAATGATTACAAAAACTTAAATAGTAGTACATGATAAATTTATACATTGGAAATAGTAAATTCGTAATTTATTTTGAAAATATTAAAATTGAAAATAATCAAAGGATTTAAAATTATATTTTTTAAAAGAAAGCTTGTTTTCAATTTTTTTTATTAATAATTTCAAAGATTAAATCAGTTTTAATTATATATTTTTTAAATTTTATGTTTTTTTTAATATGATTATATATATACTTAATTTTATTTTTAGATAATTAAAATGTACGATTATATATTGAACTATGTCCATATATATATATATATATATATATTTGTAAAAATTGAATTTCATTTATATCTTTACAAATACATTTATTATACGTATTAGTGCAGAACACAATATTTTGATTGATATTTTGCTCTTTTTCCAAACATTACCAGTGACACAGTTTGAATGATCAATTCTTAGATCATGAATATTGAATGAAAAGTGAAACTTTGTTTGCCAAAGGAAATAAATGTATGATTTTTTAAATAATCTATGTCAGCTTTTTAAAACCAAGCTTAATTAGCAATTTTCAATCACTATATTTTATCTCTCTAGATTAATTTATAGAATTTATTGTCAGTGTTATAAGAGCAGCTTTTTAATTTTTATTTTAATTTTACTCAAATATATATTTTCCACTGAAATATATATTTGTTGTAAAATACAATCTTCTACTTTAAATCATTAGAATTCTCTATTATTATAGTTTTGTGTTGCTGTAATTATTTTTTGATAAAAAGGCTGTTTACATCAATATATGTTCTTCCATGTTCATATAAAATTTTATAAAATGCCGTTTATATTTTTCAGCATTTTATGTTTACGTTAAAGTGTTTAATATACAATTTTTGATTACTAATATTAATTAAATCTAAAATGTTCAGAAAAATTACAATAGGTTCAGCACCACAAAATCTTTAGAAAAAGGATAAAAATTCTTGAAATATTGTCTGAATAAATATAATGTCTTTTGTTTATGGGTAGTTGAATGAGGAGCTTGGCTGTTGTAGTGTATAAATCATTTATTTTCCAAAGTAGAAGAAAATGTAATCTATAAGTTTTATAAAAGCTGTTTTATAGTGCAAATTATGATTGAATATAGTATTTAAAATGTAATGAATCCTAATAAACACAAATTGTTACTTGATAGGCTATGCATTATAATAATATTTATTTGCATTGAATTGTTGCTATTTTAATGCTTTAACTTATAGAATTTTCAATAAAATTTTGGATTTAAAAAAGGAAGTAATATTTCATAATTTAAATTATATATTGGATTATTTCCATCATTTATTTAAATTGTTAAAGATTTCTAGATAATATCAGACATTATTTGAATTTCCTAAAAACCAATTAATAATTTATATAAATAGTGAGAATATATCATTATCACAAATCTTCAAAAAATCATTATTTTACAATCTATTTACAAATATGGTTTAATTTTATGAATCAAAGAGTTAATTACAGAGTTGAAATAATATGTCATACAAACAAAATTAGAATACAATCATAAATGCTCCTGGTAATGTGAATAAGGGAATTTGTTGTGCCCCATATACACACTAAATTGGAGAATTGCAGACCAATATTACTGTGAGGATCCCCCAAGATAAGTATCCTTACAGAAAAGCAAAAAAGAACACTCAATGTAAATCAATATTCTTTGAATATGAATGTGAGATGGATCATACCTTTGATCTAACTAATGGAAAGAGAGTGGTTTGTGTTGAGAGAGCTGACAGAGAGTAAAAATATAAGGCAGCATGAGCTATTTCTAAACATCCTCACTCAATTAATAATAAAGAAACAAGCACTCCATTATCACAAATACAAAACATTGAATGTGCTAATTTAAATAAATAATGCAAATTTATAAAAGTGAGAATTGCAATCTGTGAAATAGTTGAGTGCCATGAATCTTAAAAATAAAGTTGAAAGCAGGCTCAGCATGTAATGTTTAGTTGAAAATAAAGTATCTTTTTTTGTTACATGTTTAGTACATAATCATAGATATGATGATAGTATTATAGAAGTTAAAGTTTAGAAATGGTACACAATATTTTAATAATTAATATTGTAATTATAGCCTAATTAAAATCTTCAATTTATGTTATTTAAAAGTTATTATACATACTTAAATGAATCCATGTTATTAAAATTGTTAATAATTTTTATATATATTTTATTTGTTCAGTTAGATTTTTTTTTCTTTTATTAAATAATATTTCTATATGTTTTTGTAGCATAAATAAGGTAAATATATAAAAATAAATAAATAGGATTCAAGTCTATTCTGATTTGTGATTAGTATTGTTGGGATTTGGTACTGCTGATGAAGAACGTTTGTTTGATACTGATGTACTAATATTGTCTTGTTTTGAGCACATTGTAAAACTTTTCATCAGCTGTATGTTGTTGTATATTTTAAAATTCAGAATTTGATTATTATATACATCTTAGTCTCAGAGGAAGCTATTTCAAATCACTAAATGCCTACATATGCAGAATTAAAAAATTAACTTAATAAAGTAGTACATAATTCACATAACATTTGATTCTAAACTTTTAGCTCTAAGACCCCTACTCTATCACTGTGCCAAACTGAACAAGACAACATTTGATTTAATGGATGATTATTGTAACTAATAATCTTAATTGATCAAATATAATATTATAAATTAATATTTGATAAATTTATAATAGATGAATTAATTTGAACTTAAAATATTATATAAAAAATATCAGGAAATCATACATTGTTTAAGTAAACATATCTACAGGCTTTCTACTGTAAATTAATTATAAATTATTTCTACAATTTTTAAAATATACTTTCAGTCTGACTTACATTGAGTAATGATCACATCAATAGAAACATTAATTGATTTTAATTTATTTTTTAAAAAGTATTTGATTATTCTTTGCACTAGAATTTTAGAAAAGATTTAGATTGTAATTTTGTAGCGAATTAAATAAATTGTAGATGGCTGTAAAAAATAATAATTTAGAATAAATTTAAAACAAAAAAAAAAACTTCGTAAAATAAAGTAACTGACAAAAGATATAGTGATAATTTTAAATAAATAAAGGAAAAGGAAAATAACAATGATAATAAAATGTTTTAAAATAATATATAGGAAATTCCAAAAAGTACTAAAAAAAAAAAGGAATAATAATATTATAAACAATTACAAAGGTCTTAAAGGTGGAAAATGTAATAAAAAAAGAAAATGATTTTTAGATATTTGATGAAATTAAAAAAAAAAATCTAATATGAAAAAAAATAATTGAAAAATGCAAATAGAAAGCAATAAAAATCAAACAAAAAAATTAAAAATGAAAAGAAAAGCTACATATGAAAATAACAATTAGAATACTCTTATTAGGCCATCTATATAGAAGAACCTTCAATATTGAAAGATAAGATCCAATAAGGTATGCATTTATTGATAAGAATAAAATTGTTGAAGTTGTTAAATAATGAGATTTAATAAAAAAAATAAAAAAAACATTTCCAGAAATATTTGACCTGATTGAAAAAAAAAAATCAATTTATAATTCTATACCAATGCATACTAAAAAAGTATTTAGCTCTCAATAAAATATTTTAAAAAAGACTGCTAGTGGTGCCATCTAAGTTCATTAAACTTATTCTTTGTCAGATTATTAAAGGAGTAAAATTAGATTTTTTAAATTCAATTTACTTATGCTCTATGCATAGAGTAGTCTCAATAGAAAAAGATCAGCTGATAAAATTGCATTTCCATTTGATAATAAAACTATTTAAAAATTTATTAAAAAAATTAATGAATTAAATGAAAGTGAGATTACAGATAAACATGAATTATTACCAAAATTATAATGATAGGGTCACTGTGTGATTTAAGAGTAATGAAGTTTTTTTTTAATTTAATGTTTTTAACATTTATCAGATTATTGCACAATAAAAATTCCTAGAATCTTTTCTGTGCACCAATTCAACAAAATTCCTTTTCTCATCTTTTTATATGGATGTTTTTATTTTTTCTACATCAGCTTGAAATCCAGTTTAGGAGTTCAAATTACTATCTATATTATCATCTCGTTTAACAATATTTTAATCAGATCTCCATTTCAACTTCTTAAGGTCTTAATTTTTTTAATGTATGTCAGTGATAAATGTTTATATTCTAATCAATGAAATTTGCTTTTGATTCTTGTTTATAATTTTCAACATAATTTCTCTACTGTATTTCATGGTTTGAATTCTCTAACTTAACTTTCTCTTAAATATGTGAATCGCAGATCCTCACATACAAAATTGAAATAGCACATCTATTAAAAATCTACTTCAAATAAATCCTTATTCTACATTTAAGTATATGATTAATTTCATCCATTATGTCTACTTTGTAATAATAATATAAACAGGATATTTATAGTTATTAACTTTTTGAAATTCATGATTACCAACGATTACATTCTTTTTCTCTTAAAAATCATTAAACATTATTTTAATTATTTTAGTATTTATTTTTAACTCTTCTTTGTTACATTTCTATGATAACTTTTATAATATTTTCTGAAGTTCTAAAAAAATATTAGAAATAATAACCAGCTTATCTTCAAAATTTATATGACTTAAATAATATATATATATATAATATTCAATACAAGTATAATGTATATACTTAACGTAGATGTAATTAAGGGGGAATTTGAACCCAGACTTTCAAGATCCCTACAGTTATGCACTCTATCCAATAATACCAAGATGCATAACCACATACATGTGAACAACATAAATTATCTCCAATATACATATTTCATACTTAACCAGCACTCATAAGTTGGTGCAGATCATCATCTCCCACATACACACAAACACACACACACACATATATATATATATATATATATAATCAGTGCTCAGCTATAGCAAATCTAAACACAGGCTTCAATCCTCTTCACTCTCCAATTCTTCACCTATCCATGTCATTGGAAATCTGGTGATAAAATGTTTAATAAAGAAAGTTCTTAATATAAGCCAAGCACTGATTATATATATGTGTGGGAGATGCTGATCTGGACTAATTTATTAGTATTGTTTCAGCATGAAATACATATATTGGAGATCATTTATCTTTTTCACATGTTTGTGTTCATGTGGGTTGGTTATATTGGATAGAGTGGATGACTGTAGGGAGCTTGAAAGTTCAAATTCTCATTAATATATATATATTAGCTTCACATTTTTATCACAAAATATTTCTCATAAAACTGCCGTAAAAATTTTGGAGATGGCATAATCTGCTCTATATTTGATACTAAGATTTACTCACCATGATAATGCTTTTCATAATTTACACATCAAAATATAATAATTCATATTTATTAGTCCTTTACATTACTTCTCATACAACTTGAATAAGATATGTTATAGATTATGCTAAAAATACTTTTAAGTCCAGCCTTTTTCTTGGTTGATATAAGTTAAATGTTCATTGTACATAAGCGAATTATGACTATCTTGATAAAAATTTTGTTTAAAATCTATAGAAATCAAATGAGCTTTAAATACAAATATCACTGTTGCAATCTTCAAATCACTGATATCTCTTTATCACTTAAACATTTTAACATCTTATATATTTTTGTCAATAATTTTTTATTTCTTTAGCTATTTTTTTAAGTAATCAATAATAATTTTACCACTTCCTGTAGTTTTTGACCTTCTCCCTTTATATATTTAACTAAATGGCACATTTTTTCATTAAAAATGCTTGGCAAGTAAGAAGATAATGTAATTGTAGGGATTAAACTATCAAAAATCGCATGATCCCCATTCTTTATGCTTACACAAGCTGTTTTTCTCAGAGGCAAAACTCTCCACACAGTAGTACTACTCAGAGCAAGCCAAAATTATCAATGGTTACAGGAAGGTTTGTGCATAAAATCCCTATATAGTGTTTACTCATCCAATATCCTCATATTAGTTTCTAGCTTTCATCAGTGAGGAACCTGGATCATAAGATTTAGTTGCAGTGCTGTCAGATTCAAGGCTCATCACTAATGAAAGCCACAAGCTAGAAACTAATCTGGGGATATTGGATGAGTAGGCACTAAATAAGGATGAGTGGCTACTGTATGGAGACTTTTGCCTCTGTAAAACTATAGGGATTACTTTGGGGTTTTTTGTTGTTGTTTATTATGATATAATTTTTGTAGACTTTTCCTACATATTTTATCACATTGGATTTTTCAAATAATGCTTTAATTCTCTTCTTATTGCTAAAACAACTTCAAAATGTTGTATTATTCTTTTGGGATTTTTAGTCTTATCTGTAACTTTATCTGCAATGTACAGCAACAAATTTTATATCATCATTAACTTTTTTATACCATTTTACAATATTATAAATATTCTTTTCTTCTTAATAAATTAATTTTTAAGTGTTTCGATATAACTATTTATCTTCATATATTTTTGTCTCAGTTTTTTCTAGATGAATTGTTTTTTTATAGTAACTATTTATATAAAAACTCCCAATAACTTAATGATTTCAGTGAAGTCTCAAATATTCCCAAAGTCTGTTAATTTTTTTAAAGACTTGAATGTTCTAAATTAAATTTAATTGGAGTATTTTGAAGATTGGAAACATCAACTGTTGAGACAGTCCTTATTAATAGTCTTTGTCTTTTTAGTTTGCATTAACACATATATCATAACTCACTAATCAAAAATTATTTTCTACACTGAATCTATTGAATATATAACCATTTTGAAATACCTATTTTTTATTATGAAAATATAATTCATTTCTGTTATATCTTTATCTGTATGTTTCCATACACATTTTTAATTGTCACTTTTCTCAAATAAGAATTTTTATATACAAGTTGTTGTTTTTTTAATTTTACAAGACTGCAACCTCTCCCATTTCTTTTTCCATAACCAAATTTATTCATAGCAATTTATATTTTAATCATTTTTGAATCCTAGTAATAAAGACTCACATAATAATTTAAAATGTTTGAATTAAAAAAGCATTTTGTGATTCTATACAAAATTCACTACTTCTTCATCATTATGAAAACTAGTTGGGATATAAATCTGAATGATGTATTTCTTTTGTACAACTAATAATTATAGATTCTCCAATTTTTTAAATGTCTATAAATTAATTGAAATTTTCCAGATGATATTTTTACAACAAGACTATAATCACTTTCAGGAATGTCTAAATGTTCACCATCAATATCCATTAATTTCATTTTATAGTCAGACCCTTTATCTTGATTTGGAGCCTCAAAACAAATATGACTGTATCAGCATTATTACCAGTTTTAATAGAAAGATATCATCATTGCTAACAGACTTCAAAATTTTTGACACACTTCCTAGATTAATTCCCATTGAAATATTCTAATTATATCTGTAAGTAGCAAAACCATCACTTCTCAGCGTTAATGATACTAAAGTAACATGAGAACTATCCATAACTTGTAAATTCATTGCTTATAAAACTTTCTTAAGAAAAGAACCTTGTACTAGATGAGCTTCAAACATTAATCTTCACAATGTTATTCATCCATGTGTGTTTTCAATATTTATGATTTTCAAATACATGACTACTTTTTAAATTAATTGCTTCTTCACATGTCCTCCAACTTCATAAAGTCTTACAATGTCTAATTATCAGTCTGTTCTTTCAGTTCTGCAATAATTCTTCAATTGAAAGTGATATTCAGTTGAAGGTAATTAAACAAAAAAAATTCATTAAATGGCAAGATGGATTAAAAATTAGAAATTTGTTAATACTTTATGACATTAGTTGTCAACTATCTGCCTTAGTATATATTTTACAAGTTCCTTAAAATGAGATCCATATTTTAGCTTTTTAAGTTATGATTGTAATATATGAAGTAAACATTTTTACTCACATTTAGACATTCATTTTCAGTTAAGAATTATCAAGCAACTGAAAAGAATAATTATGCAATTTTTTGGAAAAGGCAATAAACTTTTCATACAGTGTGTTGCTAAGCATCTCATCTGCAACTAATAAAAATTGGAGAGACAGGAACGTATAGAATATATATTATGAAGTTCTCTATTGCAGTGGTCTTCAACCTTTTTACACCTGCAACCCAGTAAAAATAAGGATAAGATTTCGTGGACCGGCAGAAGTTTAGATAAATTTTCTTAAAGATGTAACCTGCTTAGCCTTAGATAAGCATAATTGTTTTAACTGACCAAAATAGCATGCTAGTTATTGTGTATTGTAATGGTGTTACTTATCTTCACATGCTAAACACTCTTTCTCAAGTTGCGCAGTCATACTGCTACAGAAAACATACAATAACAATCGTTCTCATTAATGTACTTGCATTTTACGTTTATTATTTCATTGTTAAAACATGCAAGAATAAAATGTTATTCACCTGAATGTTGAAAAAGTGAAAAATTTTGATCTTATTTTATTTTTTTTTGGGGGGGGGGGGAGGGAGAAATACTGAGACAAAAAGTAGACACCAAAGTTATTTTTTGTTTGTTTTTATTTTTAAAAAAAGGTAACAAAAATTGGTTTTAAAAATAAAAGTTTTAGTATTTTAGCGGTATACAAATAAAGCCAAAAAAAATATTGCCTTATAGGACAAAAAAAAGTGAGTGTATTTTTAAACAAAAAAAAAAGAAAACGAAGCTTGAAAAAGTCAAAAGTTTTGATCTTACTTTATTTTGGGTGTATTGAGAAATACTTTGTAAAAGTTAGAAACAGAACTTATTTTTTGGTTTTTTTTTTTTAAAAAAAAGCTAATAAAAATTGATTTAAAGCCAAAAAAAAAAAATCACCATAGAAAAAATGTAAGAGATCAAAAAAAGTCACATTACATTTTATTGTTTTAATAATGCTGATAAGCAGCTGTGATTGGCTATCAAAAGACAACCAGAGTTTGTATAATAAAAAACTTTTTTCTACCCCCCCCCATAAACATCTGTGATAAATAGAAAAACAAATTAATTTATGTATGATTGATTGGATTTTGTTTTTGTTCTGTTTTTTTTTTTTTAAATTGGAAAAAAATGGGATGAAAAATAAATAAAAATTGTTCATATTAATTAAAAGTTTAAAATCTTATTATTTTGTTATTACAAACTTTCTTGCTAGTCTAGCTGTGGACTGACAGAAAACTTCTGTGGCCTGATGCCAGTCTGTGGCCTGGTGGTTGAAGACAACTGCTCTATTGCTTTAATTACATTAACAATAAAGAAGACTTTTGCAAAAAAAAAATCAAACGATCTTTCAGTTAGCATTAAACTTCTTTCTGTAGCCTAATAATAATTTATAATTTAATTTATATTAGTTTTATATAATTTGACAATTTAATTTGTTCAACTATAATAACTGATTAAGTTCACATGATCTACTGTATGGAGAGTTTTGCCTGTTTTAATTGATTAAGTTTAAGAATAAAACTATTTATTTAATTAGTTTAAATTTTGTTTTCGTATTTTAGTCTCAAGTATAATTGCTATTTGCTAAATTGTAATTATATATATATATATATATATATATATATATATATATATATATAATTTAGCTGAATATATTTATATTACTGATATTTATATATATATATATATATATATATATATATATATATATATATATAATCATTAGAAATCAGTAAACTGACAATCCCAATATAGATAACAATTAACAATCTCAAACTATTGTCAAGGCAACCTGCTCTTAACAATAAAAGTGAAATATCTATATATAAATTTAATATTTTCAGTGGATTAATATAGATATAAAATAATTAATAAATGGAAACTTTATTATTATAAATGTTTGCCCTACAAAAACTCTAATCAAAAGGAAGCCTATCTTTTGATCAGTCTCTCACATTGTTATGTATGAGTGAGTAGTTGGATATTATAGCTACAAGAATTATGATACAATATATAGCAACATCTTTTACATCCTAACTGAAATTAAGATTCTCCCATCAGCATGTCATGAATTTAAATTTCATATTTTTAATGAGTTAATATAGACGTAAATTAATTAATAAATGGGAACACTCATTATATATATATATATAATTATTATTATTATTATTATTATTATTATTATTATTATTATTATTATTACAAATCAATGTCTGTATTTCTTCAAAATAATATACGTAAATTTATAAATAAATATTTGAAAATACAGTACTTAAAAGTTTATAAAAAATATATGTATAACCATCACTTAGAAGCACTTTCAACTAACTTGTAGCTTTGTCAACTATCACTTTTAAAAATGTCAGCCTTCCCATAATTCCATGATGTCAACTTTCTCATAATTCTGTAATTTTAACATTTATTGCTTGCCTATTAATTAAATTTTGCTTATATTTAAATATTAACATCGCCTCTTTAATTTCCCTTTTATTATTATTTCTTTCAGTTTCCAATATTTTTACGTTGTTATAATTAAAATCAAAACCATATATACATGATTTATTATGGTCATAAAAAACAGAAACTGATAAATTTTCATTACTTTTAAAATTTTGTTTTTTATTTTGAACTCTTTTAAATAATAATGTGCTCTTTTGTTCTTTTTTCCAATGTCACATAAAATGGCAGGTTTGAAATCCTTTTTATTTAGAAATGATAACCTTTGTAAATATGCATCAGATAAAACTAAAAATATTGAAATTTATTATAATTAATTGTTAAACATTGGATATAAATATGATTGTGTTTATTATACCGTTAAAATTATTACTTCTAAATATAAAAATAATAATAATGCTAATTCTTATGATAAAAAACTGTGGATATCAATACCATATATTTCGAATCAACAGGCAAGTTTCATTAAGAAAATTTTATAAAAGAATATGCGATATTGCATTTTATGCACCACCTACATTAAATAAATTAATAAACAATTCAAAAGATAAAACTTTATTGACAAATAAAAATTGTATCATTTACAAATGGACATGTAGGTGTGGCTGTGGATATATAGGTGAATTGAGGTGCACATTGGAAAAAAGAACAAAAGAGCACTTATTATTTAAAAGGGTTCAAAATACAAAACAAAATTTTAAAAATAATAATAATTTATCAGCTTCTGACTTTTATGACCAAAATAAATGATGTATATATGGTTTTGATTTTAATTATAACAACGTAAAAATATTGGAAACTGAAAAAAATAATAATAAAAGAAAAATTAAAGAGGCGATGTTAATATTTAAATATAAGCAAGATTTAATTAATAGGCAAGCAGCAAATGTTAAAATTACAGAATTATGGGAAAGTTAACATCATGGAATTATGGGAAAGCTGACATTTTTAAAAGTGATAGTTGACAAAGCTACAAGTTAGTTGAAACCACTTCTAAGTGATGGTTATACATATATTTTTTATAAACTTTTAGTACTGTATTTTGAAATATTTATTTATAAATTTATATATATATATATATATTGAACGGGATATATATGCGTTACATTTAAAACAAACTGTCAAAATGCACAAATAACGAATTATTAATTTATTAATATGCTAGACTGATTTAAATATTAAAATAAGCTTTAAAAATAAATAAATTATAGAATTGAAGCAAAGATTCTAATCTTTAAATAAAATATATAATAAAAACCTTTTTAATAATAGCGAAGATTTTTTTTTAATTATAAAAAAAACTACAAACAGATCTTTAAGGCAAAATCACAATTAAAGAAATGATTACGAAATAGATAAGAGTTCCCACCCAGAGATAAAGACACAGACCTCATGGAAAACCCCAAATCTTACCTTGGACACAAAGAATAAACCAATAAAATATAAATAATGAAATGTTTGATGAATCCGTGCATTCCAGAGATAAGGTGCCTGGGGAGTATAAAAGGAAAAACCAAAATTATAATTAGTTAGAGAGTTGGAGAATTAGAAAATTAAAATTTTAATTCAATTGTATTTGCTGAAAGTAAAAATAAAAATTTAAAAAGCTATTATCGCCATCACCCAAGATGTAATCAGCTTCATCGTGCTTCCTTCGGTACGGCCGGCCGAAGGCAGCTTTTATCTGCACGGATCCCAGGATAGAACCACGGATCCCGTCTTCAGAAACCAGCATAAATGCTTCATACATTGTCATAAGTCTTCATAGATCTTCGTCACAAAGAAATGAGCACGGATAAAGGAAAGTATAATTTATAAAAGATAAAATGAAATATAAACTGTTAAATTTAAAATCTTAGAACTTTATCTGTCTTTAAATGAATAATAGACTTTCTCTCTCAAGCAAACCTGAACTTTATTTCTATAAACTGTTATTTAAAGTCTTAAACGTAATCTCTTAAAAAAAATGTATTGTATTTTTTTATATGCTTATTCATGCTTAATTAATATCTGTTTGTAATACGGTAGGGGTTTGTGATTGCAAACTTAAATTTAAAAATAGAAACGTATATCGTTATTTGTGCATTATTAAATTTAAAAGAAAAGTAGGTTAAATAATATTTGTAGTAAGAAAATAAGTTAAATATAATGATCATTTTTAAATGATTTTAAAACTGTAAACTAAATATTTTTTTTTTTTATTAAATTAATAAAATGATTTAAATGTTAGTTGAGTATAGATGGCTGCTAGACTAGTTTAAATATGTTATTTTTAATGAGGGTTTTGATTTTGGACTATTTGTTTCATAGTTGTGTTAATGTTGGTGGAGAGATATATGGACATTTATATCAATGTAATGTGAAGTGTGCTAGCACCTAAGGTGATGAGTCCACTGAATGCATGACCCCAAAGAGGTAGTCATACCATTGAAATGGAAGCAGACGTATTTCCTGCGCCATTGACCCATTCCAGCTCTATGGATTTTGGACAATAAGCAGGCAAGATAAGACCGCTCTCCCATCCATACGTAGCATTTCTCTTTATTGTTTTATATGCATGTTTCCTTCACCTGACAGATGCACATTCCTGCAGGATAAAGGTCATGTCTTCTCCAATAATATCACACTATTCAGATGCACATTCCTGTCGATGTGATTCTATGCTAACATGTTCACATTGCATTGGTTGCTGATATATATCTGGAAGTGAGTATTGGTGTGGCTGCGGATTTTTAGTCTGGAGTCAAGTGATTTGAAAATTTGTGAGTGCATCTAGGTAGCTCATTTATACTCAACATTCTAAAATTTAAAATTAAAGTTAAAAACAAATAAAACAATAATAGAACAGAAGAAAACATAAATTTCTTCTTGTGTTATAAAAATTATTTTTTTAAAGTTTGTGTGTTATAAATTATATAAGTAAATAAAATCTTTTTTTTTGTGTTATCAATATGATCTAGTGATTATTTTATTATTCTTTATTAAAAGAAATATATTTAATAAGTATTTTAAACCTCTGCTACTCCATGAGCTAGTGACTTGGGCTGGCGGTCGCGGTCTTAACAGCACGTATCTGTCGACTTTATACATTTTCTAGGTTCAAAGTAGCCTAGTGGCGCTCTGTCGGCTGATGCGGTAAGACTGGATATTTCATCATCATCCCTGACCGTTATAATATATATATATATTATAATGGTCGGATAGAATAGAGTCTTACCATATCTGCATTACAGGGTGCCACTAATCCATTTAAACCTGGAAAATTTATAGAGTAGGCAGATACGCATTGTTAAGATCTAACTTTACATATATATTTTATTTTGACCATCAGCCCTTGCCACTAGCTCAGTGAGACACAGAGATTTATAAAATATGAATTCTTATCCAAAATATATCTTCAATATAAAAAAAATAAGAAACCACTGCCAGTAATTAACACTAAACATTTATTAATGCACATATATAATCATTTAGAATTTGAGGAATAGCATTTATTATTTTAGATTTTAAAATTAACTTTTAAATTTAAATTATTATTTTAAATTTTAAACCATCTGTACAGATGAATTTAATAATATTTTTTTTTAAGAGTGTCAAGTATGAATAAATTAATTAGATTGTATTTGAAAAGAAAATATTCTATCCCTTATTTAACCTTAGGCCAAAAGTTCGCAGTCAAACCTACGTCAATCCATCTGATACATTGATGTATTCAATGCAGCATGAAATATGACAGCACAAATACCATACTGTCAGGAATGTACATTTGGACAGCATGGTTAAAGAAGACATTGACTCTCATCCAGTACAGGAATGCTACATCTGTCTGGCATGAACAATAAAAAAAACTCCATAGGAAGAGACTGCATTTTCCGTCTTACTATCCCCTTCTATAGGCAAAAAGGGTGTGTGTGGCATATAATGGTGATCCTGAATGTAGCAGACCTCATATTACATTTACTAATTACACTGATATATCCAATCCATTGACCCAATCTAACTACAAAACAAATAACCTAAGATTAACCATTCCTTAATTAATTAATATAACTTTACAAATCTATATAGCCATTCATGCCCGACTTAAATTTAACATTTATATAATTTTGTACAGGTGAATTTTATAAAAGTTTGTTTTTTAATGTCGAGTATAGATTGGCTACATAGATTACATGGTTAAAAACATTTCAAAATAAATATAAATGATCAAAATATAAAGTCATTGATGGAATTGCAGAGGGAAATTTACAAGAAACCCATTGGCATTCATCATAAGATGCCGCATTGACACCAATAACTTAAAAGACATCCGAATAAATACATTTTAGATACTCAATGTAAGGTATCATTATTTACTGAATGTCTATATATTTTAATCAAATATGAAAACAAAAACATAATTAAACGTTAATGAATCTATGCAAGCATCTATACCCAACTTAAATTTAATGCATTTAAATAATTTATACAATAAATATTAATAAAAATTTAAAAAAAAATGGAAATGATTTTTAGCAAACTCAAATGTATAAAAATTAAACATTAATAATTAATTTGAAAACTTAAAAGTCAGATAAAAGTTCATTTTAAAATTTAGGTTAGCTGAATATTAAAAGCTTGTAAAATCTTAATGAAAGTTCTTAATTACTTTTAAATTTTACAGTTCATGTCTTACAGTAGAAGAATCCCAGTTCCTGGTGTCAATTCCCATGAAATATTTATTTGAAGACCAGTCTATCATGAAGGTGGCCTTAGCTGGTTCAATCCTGGTATTACAGTCATTTCATTTTTAAATAAGTGAGAGAGGGTGACAAGTGCATCTTATCATGCCCCTCAAAAAAAAAATCAAGCTGAAACTGTTCTTAATTTTAATATTTTTCCTTTTATACCAATCGTCTGGATTCACTGAACAATGGTTTCCTGTTGCAAATTTTCATTATGGTCTGAGCCTTTATTGCTGCTTATATTGGACATCTAATTTATTTTTGTTCTCTTATCTATATTTCATCTGACTTTTTTATATAAGAGCCCAAGGGCTAGTTTGCTTTTCATTTAATTTATAAAACAATCATTTCCATTTACAAAAATATTTTATCTTTAGACCTTGTACTTTTTTATAAAAAAGTACGTTCAAATCCTTTTTTTTTTCTATTTAAAAAAATACTTTTAAAGTTTTGCCTCTGTGCGAATATATATATGCATACATTGAACAACTCTTTAATTTTAGCTTTTAGTTTTTTATTTATGAGCTTAAAATTTTTTTTTATTCTAATTTTAAATTAATGTAATGGCATATACCATTACAATATATATATATATATATATATAAAGTTAAATCCAATTACAGCTGAAAGAAAACAATAGAAAACATCCGAGCCATTACTAATCAAAAAAAATCTTCTCTTTTGATCAGTTATTCGTGTTGTTGTGTGTGAACCAGAAACTGGACATTCCTTTCGATTAATAGTAGCTTGGACAAGTTTGCTTTGTTTTATTTCAACCAGCAGAAAGGTCTTATCGGTTGCTGCACATCAATGTATCTTGGTTGTGGATTTAACTTCATTTATATAACGGAGTCCTCATATTGTGGTTATTGAATTCATTTTATTTTTTTCACATTTTTTCCTTGAAATAAATTAATATTATATTTTCAAAGTTTAATTTCCATAACATTTAGTTTTTTAAAAAATATATATGTATAAACCATTTTTATTTATGTTTATAGGTTAAAAATGTTTTATTTTGATTTAATAAAATTTCATACTTTTTCTTTTAAAAATGGCTACATATAATGATAAAATCAATATAATAACAATAACAGCCAATGTTATGTGTTGCAAATAAATATAATTAAAAAAACTGCTGGATTTGAAAGTAGCACAAAAGTTTGATTCGTAATTTAACATTTTGCTTGTATATTTGTGTAGTTTTGCTTATATATTTCTGCCATCATCAGTATGCTAATCACAACAAAACTTCATAGAGATCTATAATCTATAATATTTAATTCAGAGCATAAAAATATTTTAAAGTTGTTTTTGATTCAGATGCAATTCAAATAAATGCCTATCAAATCCATTCATGTGTAAATGTAGAATAATTATTTCATTTTCAGTTAATAAACATATAATTTATAACAATAAATATCTTTTAAAATATTTAGACAACAACATACATTAAAATTTCTCTAGGTTCTTTATTAATTAATAAAGCTTGTTATTCCATATAACATTTGTTACATTAGTATCAAATTGGTATTGAAAGAGATAGTCAGATAGTGAAGCTATTTAGGTAAAAATATAGGTATTGAGTGGAGTATTTTGCTACTCTTATTTACCTATAAATATTATTCATTTACATTATTTAACTTGGAATGTATTAAATATTTGTTTAAAACTCCTCAGTATTTGCATTATATTATTAATAACTAACTACATAAAGAAGATGACTGACAACTATATTTATATACAAGCATGCATATTTATATATAATTTTATATCTTTTAATTAATGCTATCATAGTAATCACTTATTTTATTACATGTAGATTTTCAAGTTCTTTTTCAAGTTTTTATCAATGTTCTCATCATATCACTACCATTGACTAATACAATAACTCAAATCATTTTCTCTCACTATGTATCTATTTTGCATATAATTATTACCAATTAGTGAATATCAAACACCTTCATTTCCAACCTTATTTTGACAGTTTGATATAGATTTATCTTTATAATGAGTATTTTTATTTATAGAAGATATACATAAGTGATAAATGTAATTAATGTAATATATTTTTATAATTACTTATAATGAATGTGTAGAATTATTTGTTTACTAACTAAATCAAATTTGCTACACTATAATTATCTGAGTTTTGTGGGACAAACATTTAAATTAAAAAGTAGACAACATTTTATGCACAATGCGACAATTTTTTTTATCTATTTATTATCATATCGTATATAACTTTTATGCTACCATTCAATTTTTATATAAAATACAGTATGATATAAATAAATATTTAACATTTTTAATAATATAATAATGTATCATAGAAAAAATATATAATATATTGATGAGATCTTTAGTAGTTTTGTTTTCAAAAGACTTATTGTTTGAAAGTGAAGCAGACCATTTGTAAATTTGAATTTCAGATATAACCTTCTTTAATTTTATATCAATTTTATTGATGAAAATAATTTTCATAAAGAATCAAATCACAAGATTTATAAAGAACTGTCAATTATAAAATAAAAGTTAAAACAATTATAAACTTACTCTGGATAAATCCTCAAAAGTAACCATATATAAAATGCTTACTCATAAATTGAATGCTGATTTTTTTATTTTGACTCATTGAAATTTGAATTTTTGTTGTATACTTTTTCTAATTATTAATAAAAATTGCTTTTTGATACAGTATTACTTCATAAGATCTAGTTTTACTTTTTATTTTTATAATTAGAAATCAATGCACCAAAAATAACATATCAACTGGCCAAGTTTGATGGCAATTTTGCTTTAATTTATTTTATGTTTGCTCTTCAAATGTAATTAATTTTTATTAAATTTTACTTAAATTCTTTAATTTTTTTAATGTTTTATTTGTAAACAAATTCCTAATTTTTTTTTTTTAAAAATTTAATATCTTAATTTTGATTTATTTTGAAAATTTGTAATATTCATCCATGTAGTCCTTTTTTTCTTTTTAATGTTGCAAATTAATAGGAAACATTTGATTATTTATAAATTATTCATTAAGGAGATTGCCAAATGAATAAAAATTGAATTGCTTAAATATAAAAGAATTATGAAAATATACTGAAAAAATATGTAGAGATGATAAGACAAAAGAAAAATAAAATTAATTGATAATGTAAAAAACAATAACAGTTTTAAGTCAATCAAAAAAAAGTGTCAGACAAAATTATTAAACTAATATGCAGAACTCATCTTTTGTCAGATGAATAACGATGATAATTTACTAAAGTAGGTGTAATAATAAGTTAATTTATATTTTTTTCAATTTAATATTTCTAAATAAACAAACAAAAAAGTAATTAAAACAAATGAAAATATAAAAAAGTTAAACTCAAGACCATAATCAATATTATTTGATAGTAAGTTTTAGATAATTTTTTTAAAATAACATATACATTTTAATATATGTAAAAAGTAAATTCATAATTTACCATAACAATTCAAATTCTTATTTTTTTTTTAAAAAAAAATACATATATGAGGTTTTATACAGCCAGACTGATGAAATTGTGTACATTAAAAATCAATAATAATAAGATTGAAATTAAAAACAACTAAATCCTCACTATCATTTAAATGTATATGAAAGTTTCTATTTTCTTATTACATTTGTCAAAATAAATTAAAATTCAAGCTTGCATAATATTTTTTAATATAGTTGTCAAATAAATTAACAATTCATAAACTCTTCATTATACCTATCAGAAACAATTATTATGTCTCTGCATATATATTTAAGAAAGGTGCTTAGATGCAATTGATAATAATTTATTACATATATAACAACTTTTGTCTATTATTTATAATTATAACAGTGAATTAAAAAAAAAGAACTGCAAAAGTTTGCAATGTCAGTTTCAGGAACTACTTGGCAACTCGGAATGAATTAAAAAATTGTTTTGACAGTATAATTTATAATTTGACTTTTAAAACATTGGATGCTTTTAACATTTCACATTTGATTTGAAACAGTTAGATTAATTTGAAATGGAAAAATAGAAATAACTGCATCATAAATTACTAAATATTTTAGAATTAATAGAGCTAATGAATTAAATGAAATCAGAATACACAAAATTTAATAACTAAAAGCTTTACAAAAGTTTTTTTTCTTGTCAGATGTTTTTAAATAATATTTATATGTGTGTGCGTGATAGTAACATTTACAGCATTATATGCATATCAGAGTATTATTTTCTAAAGCAGATCTGTGTCAGGTATGCAACCATAAAAATGCAAGAATAATAAACATAACGAATAACTTAGTAATTCTTAAGATTAAATCATAAAGTTTTATATTTGACAAATATTAACTAAGAATCAAAAGGGTTAATTATATAAATTTATCATGTCAGTGAATGTATTTTTATAAATTTTAAAATCAAGTGTTAGGGCACTTTCACAAGTTCTTGTATAATAATTAAATGATTAATATTTAAATTATGTATAATTTCTACCTATGTGAACTGCGCATTCATGGAATAGTGTGTGCGCATATATACACACAATTTTGCTTTTCAAATATTTATTTTCAATTGTATGGGTAGTTAATGAGTTGGAATAGATTAAAGCCTGTCAATTAAAGTATGAAGATTTTCGATCTTAGCACTGATAATATATATATGTAAGAGGTGATAATCTGGACTAATTGATGAATATGCTGGTTCAGCTTAAAATGTATATATTGGTGATTATTTATTTTTTCTACATATATGTGGTCATGGGTATCAGTGGTATGAGATAGTGTGGATAGTTAAAGGGTGCATGAAAGTCGGTGTTCAAATCCCCTATATTTACAATTAAGCTCCAGGTATATGAAGAATGACTGTATTTCAAATCTTCGAAAAAAAAAAAAAAGTGAATCATACCGTATTCTGTACATTTTCATAAGGAATAAAACATTTTCAAATATTTTTTTCAAGTGAAGTAATAACAAAATTATCTTATCATTTCTACAAAGTTATATGATTTTCAAACGATAATATAAACGGCTGATTATTATAATCTACCCATTTGATCAGCCCGAGATTTTTTTTTTTCATCAGTAAATTAATGAAGGATCAATAACTATTAGGTTTTGTTACTTTAATCGCATTAAATTACATACAGCAAAGGAAGTACTGAAAATAAAAATATATAGATTAATGATATAGAAAGATAAAATAAATAATCAAAAGGTTTGTTGCTTGGGAATTCATAAAAAGTTTGAACACAAAAAATGACAGTGGTCAGCATTGGTGGTCGAGAGGTCAGCGACAGCTGCTTTGCAAGCAGTTGTTCCGGGTTAGCGGGTTCGATTTCCGCTGACAGTGGTAGAATCATGATTTATAAGTCCATCTATTATTTTACATGAGCCCTTACACTTTTAATTTTTCCACTAACTTAATAGCAAATTTCAAAGCCTCTACGCTACTAAAGTAGCTAGTTTCATGAGCATTATCTTAGCTACAAATAAATAGCTTCTTTCAAATAAAAAAAAAAAAAGTTACTATTCCAATGTAACTATATTGCAATACCAAATTAAATGACTCATTTTTTTTTTTTAAATCAGATTAGAAACGACTTTATCTACTATTTATCTATAATATTAGACGAAAACCGGCTACGGTAAAATAATTATTTAATATTAGTTGTTTATTTCAATTGAGTTAAATTGATTATTAATAGTAATTATGAAATGACATGGATAAATTCAGTATAATATTTATTATATTTGATCATTATTAAGGAAAACAAATATTGGAAAGTTTTTTATAATAAAATATCATGGTAGATCTTTGCATTTTATTTTAAATAAAAGTCTTCTGAAAAAAATGGAATTAGACAATCTCATTCAAATATTATGTATTTATACCACTTAAATTTCAATTATTGTTGTTTTAATGATCAAATATCTATTGTTTTGCAATAAATTTACTTTTATTTCTCTCTCTGATCAAAATAAAAAAAATATAACTAATTGATTATCATTTTTTATTATTAAATTAAAATCTAATTATTAATTTTTTCAAAACATAATTTCAGTAATTGCATAAATTTTATATGTTTGTGTTTATATATATTATCTGCATATGTTTATGTCGTATTCTTACGAAAATACGCAAATATACAGAATGTGCTAAAAATGAGATTTCATAAGTAATTTAATATGTAAATAAAATATGTAAATTGGTTACAATTTCTTTCTAAACATTTGTTTACACATAATAACAATACCAAACTATCTATACAGAAATGCCTCCAAGTGCATCCATTAATTACGAAAGTTTGCACTTGTAGCACTACTGTATGGAGAGTTTGGTATTATCAAACCTTTTATTTGCAGATGATGTCTTCTTGTACCCACAAAGAAGGCAAGACATAGAAGTTATACTGAGGATATCTTCAAGCATTGGTAAAGAAATGGGGATTAAATTTAGTGAAGTAAAATCAAAAGTAATAATGATTAATACTGGGAAAAGTGAAGACAAAATATTTTTATCAGGGAATATAAACTTAAGTATGGTGAATAGTTATAACTATTTGAGAATCATCTTGTATAATCAGAGAAATTGCTTGGATGAATGGAAAAAAAATTGATTAAGAAGTAAAGAAAAGAAAGGGTCTGATAAAGAAATTAACCATGTCTTTATATAATAAATATGATGTAGCTAAAATTGTATGGAAGGGAGTGACAATAGCAGGAATAACATATGGTAACAATGCATTATGTGTCAGTAAAGGGGTATTAAATTACTTAGAAAAAGTACAAAGAGAAGTAGGGTGATATGCATTAGATGCAGATGTGTTGATGGAAAAGAAGGCAATTCATGGAGAAATGGAATGGGCAAGTTTTTTTATGAGAGAAGCAAAAAGCAAAATGAAAATGTTCAATAGGTTGCAGCTTATGGATAATAAAAAATAGCTAAAATAGTATTTAATTGGGTTATGAATAAAGGGCAGGCAACAAGATGGGTGAGAAAGGTAGTACATTATGCAGAAGATTTGGATAAAATATTTATGTCAGTATACTTATACAAAAGGTGGAATGATTGTGTTAGGAGAATTGTTGAGTGTTATACTAGCAATGAATGGGATAAAAGAATAGATGCATTAACAAAGAACAGAGAGTTAGGGAACCAGTATGGAGAGTAGAAAAAGTTTAAATATATATAAAGAAGTAAATATTATGTGCAAGTTAATTTATAATAATAGCAAGAAAAGTATTTTACTGTTTAAAGCTTGAACAGGATCTTTAGCAACAAGAGAATATACATAAATGGTAAAATGTGAATGATTTAGTTTGTTAAGTTGTGTAAGAAAGGTGTAGAAAATATTAAGCATCTGTTAATCGAATGTAAATGCCTGAAAGCATAAAAGGTACAAATACTGAAGTTGTGGAAGAATAAATATAAACAAAGTGATTATAAAGAAAGTGGGTTATTGGTTTTTATGCTGGGTTTGGGAAAACGTAAGGGGGATTTAGATATAAAGGCCATGAAATTGACAAAGATTAGGTTGCAGAAATGGGATGGATCAGGATAGAGAAAAATGTGGAAAAAAAACTTAGGACAGGGAGTGGAAAGATTAGGTAAAGTGGGTAAAAGGTTTGTTTGGGCATAGTAACTGAAAAATTCCTGACTCTATAAGAAAAATTACAGTGTATCACATCACATAATCTTATTAATAGCATGTGTAAGCATATGAAATAATGATCATATGATGTTTTGATATTTTTTAAAATTCAACTGACACTTTATATTTGGATAATAGATGCATTTGATGAAGTCAATGAAAAATGTTGACTTTGTGCAAGTTGTTTTTGAATGTATTCAGACATTTTCAAAACATCCACATTGTTTAAACCTTTTGATCATTACTATACTATTAATCACGAATGCTTTTCATTTGCTTGAAATGATCAAGCAGTTTTACTAACAGTTCAATAATTAACTATGGCTACAATGGTCTTTTTGTCATTAAACATTTCTGCAGTTGATTGATTTGAGATGCTGTTAATAATCTAATTTTATTATATAAGTTATTAGTTCTAGATATTCTATAGAGTATCCTTTTTTATTAAAATTCTAAAAAGTTTCTATTCTCAGCTGATTGCTTTTGTGTTAGTTAAATCAGCCTACTGTGAAAAAATTCAGTAATGCTTTTTATAAATGAGCAGTCAGAAACATTTGAATCACTTTTTATCACTGACAATAATACCAATAAATCTGACACAAATGTATGATTTTTTTATGTTAGAAGATGTAGCTTTCAAATAATGAAATCCTATAATGACAAAGTGCTTTTATTTTTGTAAATTTGTGCTAATTTTAGAATATTTTTTTTTCAGATGTGTTTTTTTAATTAGTTAATATATTGTGTTCTCCATGACTTTACAATAATTTGAAAATTAATTTAGAGTGTTAATTTTTAAATCTTTGTTGGAACATTATTTAATCATAAAATAGTGGAATTTTTTAAAATTGAACTCAAAAAAGTCTATATATAACTTATTTATATAAAAAAAAAAAAACATTTAGAAGCAGTGTTTAGAAAAAGTTTTGAGTGAATAGCAAAAAAAAAATGAATGGATTATAACTCAAAAAATCATATATTAAAACATTAATATAGTGGTGGAGGTTAACTAAGATTTGTGGATCCCTATCTCCCAATCCACAACTCTTTTAACAAATTAAATAATTCAGAGAACAGTAAATATGTATAATAATGATTTCTCAGTGTCTAGATCAATGTTTCCCAAAGTGGGCAGTACCCCATCCCCAGTGAGTGGTAAACATTTCTAAGGGGGTGATAGAGGGTTCGGAAGCATTTGGGGGACATTCAGGTTGTCTAGCCTTTTCTCCAGATGCACTTATCATTGGCTTTATCTCTATCTGTATGGTTATTTTATAAATTGTTTATGTGCAAGAATATATTAAAAAAGGAAATAGTCAGAATAATTGTAAATGTTTTGCACATTTTTGATGATTTTTCCCCTCTATTAACAAGTTAAAAAGAATGCAGGTAATTATTGTATGGCAAATTGTAAATTTTACTAACAGATAGAAGTGATTATCCTGGGCATTATATTTTTATTTATTAAAAAAATAAAGTAATTTAAGACCAATATCATCTGAGAGAATCTAAAAAATTATCATACCTCAGATTTGTTTTTTTTTTTGTTTTGAAACTTTTGTAAAGATGGAAAAAGCTATTTCCATTGTATTAAAATTAGAAACTGTATGTAAAATGGAACTCCTTGAGGAATTAAAAGAGTCTGAGTGGAAAATGAAAGAAGTGAAAGATAAAAAGGTGTAAAAAACTATATCAGTTGTGTTATGATCAATTATTCAAGAAATTGGATATAACAGCTGTAATAGTGAAAGAGGGCTACTCAATTTGTATAGCTATAGGTGTGTTGTAAAAGGATTTTAGCAGGTGATGGGAGGGGTCTTTTATTGCTATGTTTTGTCTACTGGGCAGTTAAGGGTTTGCTAAACCAAGAGAAATATTCTAGTTGTAAAGCAGTGGAGAACTTTATGAAAAAAGTCAGAGCTGAGTCTAGCTTCAAATTAGAGTCTGTCTAGAATTGCATGATCAACTCTTGGTTGGCTGCTTTCATTATTATAAAGATTTCTAGAGAAAGCTGAGAAATAATGCTAATGAAATAAACTCCCACTGTTAGTGCACTAACCAGACTCCTACACTGCTGTCATGTGCTAGTTGATGATGATGGAGACCTTAATGCCTATGTTTTGCTATGATAAAGGGAAGCCTTGCCACCTTGTTATCATGTTTTATAGTACAATTAAAAGTTACTAAGCCTGGAGATGGTTAATGTAAAGAAACCAGAATGAAGCTGGATGGTATAATTTTTTTTTATTATCATTATGTCTTGTTGCTATAAATTTTATTGTATTTTTTTTATTATTTGTATTTTTTTTGTTTCTCTATAAATTATTATTTGATTTTCCTATTTTAAAACAGTTCTACCAAATTAATTTCTGGAATGCTTGTGCATATGCCAAGACATAGATATATACATACATATTTGTTTGTTGTTGTTGTTTGCTTTTAACATGATGTTGTATTTGAGAAAAGAGAAATTTACTTTGCATGAAATTATTATTATTATTTTTGTAATCTCTGTATTTGATTATTGAAAATCTTTGACATATGATTTGATATTTTTTGTTTTGTTTTGTTGGCAGTGGTATTTTCTTTTTGAAAATGTTTTTCCTTCTAGAAAGTTGCACATAAAGGTACGGTTTAGGTTCAACCTTTCAGATATATATCATTTAAAACTTCATGGCACCAATTAGCAGTTTTGGATAGGGAGAAATCAGGAAATATAATCGATTTTGGTTTGATTTTACTCATTTAAACTTAAATTTAGTAACTTCAAATTTTTTTTTCTTGTTATTGATATTGAGTTTATGTTGATGTCTTATTCTAATGTGTGACATTGTCATCATGTTATATCTTGTGTGCATCATATGAATTATCGGCAGGCATCATCTGGTACAGTATCATTAGTTTCTATTTATGTCAAAACTATCAAACAGATTGAACACGGAAAACTGTTATACTTAGGGGGAGAGGCATTACAAAATTTATATCTTGCAAAGGAGGCAATGACCTGAAAAACTTTGGAAACCTATGGTCTAGATAATAGCAGGAAAATTTAAATTCTATACAAAGATCTTATTTTCTGTTATAATTTGTTACAAGTTTGAGTTAATTGCATTGAATAGTGCAAAATATTTAATTATCATTATAATTTAATCATTCATAATCTTGTTAGCAGATACTTACAAACAAATATTGCTATTTTATTTACAAAAGAAAAAAAAAAGTTTTATTTTTCCTCTTTTTAAAAGATCATTATTTGATACCTGTAAATATATCTGTGGTTCTTAGATTGGCTTGTGTAGCAATCACAAATTCATCTTTAATCTTTAATATTTTTTATCTAACTTTATTAAAGTTGAATTGCAAATCATTACATAAAACAATCTATGATCCATAAATAAGTCAATATATAATATGTACTAGTCCTTTAATCCATTACTAGATATTTCTGTTAGCCATTGAAATTCTGTAATTAATTTTACTTTTTAAAATATGTTAATACCTAACCTCATTATACTAGCCATTGTATTTTATCTTCAGTTTTATCTTTTCAATAAACACAATCAATATTCATTGTTTTAAACTATGTATAGTATCTTTGTAATGTATGTGGATCTGTTTCTACCTAAAATCTATCTCAAGCTTTCTAAAATTACCAAAATGTTATATTTTATGTCTAAATAAAATATATATCAGAACTTATAATATAAATAGCACTGATCAATTTTCCTATATAGACTGTATTCAACAAAAAAGTCACTAGGAATTTCTGTGCAAAATTGATAATATAAAACAAAAAAATATTTATATACATTTAAAATGAAATATATATTCTCCTTTAATTAGTAATTATAAGAATAAAATAAATATGGTCAGATAATTATTGTTTTAGTTGCATTTTTATATTGGATTATTTCCATCAACTAATATATGTATTGAATGTCTTTAGAAAAATTAAACTTTAGTTAAATATTCCATAATACATTCAACTGTTAGTAATAGCACATCAAACAGGTTAGAATATGCACAATGTTTCAAGACCACCCTCTATGCTTAAAATAAATTTTCCCATTTTCTGAAATATAAGCTTCCAAATGTGGAAATGAATAGTAAAAAATATAAAAAGTAAAAATAAGATGATAAATAATTAATAAAATAGAAATACAAATCCATTGAATAAAATTTAAAAGATCAATTTCTGAGTCTGGTAAGCACTGTCCATCATGTTAAAAGTCTATTCCTCCCAGTGATAGATCTTCTCAGGTGATGTACAATCCTTAAGTTTAATTGATGCACCCTCACTCTGGGATCATAGATCATCACTGCAGTCCAGTTTGTTTCCTTTGAAGAAAACACAGGAGATCCATTAATGATTACCATCATTGACCAGTATTTAATAAAGAAAGACATATCACATATCATAATGTTTACAGCATAGTTCTTTTAGCCAGAACACACTGCAGTACCCTTATTAGTATGTGTAGTTTTTTAAGGTTGTTTTTATGCATAAAGAAATGGTGTGAAAAACTGTCCTTGATGATTATTAGCAGTTATTTATTTATTCCCTTGTGATGATTTGATGTGAAATTGAAGTTTTCTTTTAAACAAATAGCTCAAATCATTTGGTTTGCTTCCATATGTTGGAGGTATTTTAGGTTTTGGTTTATATTGATGGATGAAGTAAATTACCATTTATTCTTATGCAATTGAAATTCGTTTTCAAAATCAAACATATGTTCATCTTGTTTTGTTAAGGAAAAAAAATATGTTTGTCAAGATGTTGACTTTCTCATGCTTGCTGCATTTATCTATTATTGCGTAAATGTACATCAACATAATGTTATTAAAATACATATTTATTTGGATTACCTTTTTGTTTCCAAATCTGGTTGCTTAGCAATATGCTTGCTGTTCGATCATTTTTCTTGTGTATTTTATGTATGTTCATGTTATAATGTTGGTTAGTTAATGACTTATAATTTTCTTGGTTAGTCATATTGTCTATATATATATTTGAGTGTATTTACTTTTTCAGGGTTTAACTTGAAACTTTATTTTTCCTTTATAACAAAAAAAAATAACTTGCTGATTGCAGTGTTTAGCGTATATATGTGTGTTTGAAAAAGAGTAAGCAATTGTTCAATAATTGCTTAGTTAAGCTTAGTATGGTATAGCTTAGTGCAGATGGGTGGTAATTTGTAAGTCCCCTTACAACTTATATATGTTTTATAATAGCTGTTATATATATTTATTAAATTTTATAAGTTAAAAGTTTTTATAAAATAATTTAATTTTATTATAAATAATGCTTATGAAAAAAATCAAAATATCATATGGGATATATATATATATATATATATATATATATATATTTTGATATATATCGGATATATATATATATATATATATATATATGCTAATAGCTTTAAACAAGCTTTTTTTTTTATAAATACCTCACAGCATTTAAAAATCTCTATTTAGAATTATCCCTAACCCCAAACTGTTTTCAAGCTGCTGACTCTCCTCAGTGATGCACTAGGATATTCAAACACTGGATACAAAATATCAATTTAATCTCAGCATTTACCTAATACTTAACTATTAATTAGAAAATCTGAAAAAACCTTGTTTAGAGCTATTAGCTTACTCATTATATTTACATTTGTAAATACAAGATTATTAAATTAAGTCACATGATGTATGACTTGATTTTCATACTATATTATACTGGACACTCCACACCTTTTATCACTGAAGGTACTACTAGGCTACTGACAACATAGAAAATTTAATTTACAATGAGCGGAATTTACATGACGATGAACACTCCAGCATAAATGCCACCAACAAGACACAGAAAGAGAAAGAAATCTTAAATATTATCCAGATAATTGAGTGACAGAGTACAAAAACAAAAACCAGTAAAAGATAAATAATTATTAATAATTCTTATATTTTTTTAAATTTGAAATAAATATTAGTTCTAAAAACATTTCAACCAAATCCCTGATCTTGATTGGTCGCAGGGTGCAAGTGAATATTATGGTATCTCAAGGGTCTTGGTAGACAACTTTGGTTTTCTCACCTAAACTTATTGGGAATTGATATAATATTCATGCCAATGGTTTATCTACATAAATCCCTTTCTTCTTCCTTTTCTAGTTTCCTTCTCTTCAGAGACCTATTCCTATTTGCTACATGCCATATAAATATCTGATCTTTATATATATCTCCCTTGTTAGAGATCTTCAATAAAAGCTACCTTGAATGTAAGTCAATGAACAGTGAGAGGCAGTTGTTCCTTAACCCAAGAGAAGACATCAAGACCAAAACAAAGAAGTCCTATGCTCCTCAAACACTCACAAGGGTTCACATTTATTATATGGCCCTTAAGGTTATCTCTGCACAAATAAATAGAAAAGCTTACAATTTGGTAATATTAAATACAATCATAAAAAAAATTGACACTATATGGCATAAAAGAAAACAGAATTAAATCATAATCAATAAACTGTTTGTCAAAAAGCCATGGTCTGCAGAAACCATGGACACATGTTAAACTAAATTGATTTCAAACAAAATGGGAAAGGTGAGATATAAGGAAAAATACTGCTTTTTCCCAAAGTCTTTAACAACAAATAATATAGAGTACAAGATACCAACATTCAAACTGATAGAAATAAAATCTTTCAAATTAATTATTTATAATTCATAGATCACAATAGTTGATACACATAATAAAAAAAAAATCAACTAAAAGCTTATCATACATTCTGCTTTTGTTTTCTTTAAATAGCAAGCCTACAGACATAAGCTCTGGTTACAACAATAATAATGTTAAGTTACCCTAGAGGCTTCAATTTTCCCTTGTGATTCATTCCAACAGTATGTGCAAGATTTAGTTCAAGAAAGTGTACATTGCTTTTGTTTCCTTTCTTTTTTGATCTCCAGGGAGCTGATCATGAAGTATGAAGGCAAATTTCCAGATCAGTGTTCAACTTTTAAATTGAGACATGTTAATAATGAAAGAACTTTAGAGCTCTGGTTATTGACCATGACATATCTTTGATATTTTTCTGTAAGTCTGGTAGTTTCTGCATTCTGAATTGTTGGTCACTAGTTCTTAGTACCTTTTTTAGGAAATTGGTTTGAAGATCAAAAATTTTATGATAATATTCTATGATAATAACTATATGATCTTTTTTTAAATGATTATTCTCACAATTTCTCTTCTGTCTCTCAAAAAACATTTGGATGCTGAAGGCTTCACTCAGAGAAGCTAAAACTGAATGAACTGACAAAGAAAAAACTGTTATCTTATTTTCTATCTCCTGCCAGTTAAAAAATCTAACCAGAGCTCTTATCTTTTTTTTTCAAACTTTAGTTAAATCTTAATCTATTAAAAAACCTCCCTTCACAGATTTTAGATGGAAGAATTTGGGTTTTTAATCACAATAGAAAAACATATCTCAATCAAAATCTTTTCAATGCAATCTCTATGATTTCAAAATATAATTGTGTGTGTGCAGTATATTGTAATGCTAGTATTAACCAACATTTGAACTAGATCTCTGAAATGACCATATTAACTAGATTTAAATACATTTTATAATAACTTTTGGAATCCAAACTTTAATAGGTCTTGTATTTACTTTAATACTATGGGAACAGACCAACTCTTGAGGCAGAAGAGAGAACACCATGGATAGCATAGCCATCAATGATACCAATGTCTAGATCAGGCTATGCAAAGCATAATCTAATCACATTTACAGACTATGGACCACTTCCACTGCTGGATTCAAACTCTGCCATCTAAACCATTTTATTTGTTTTAAGGGTCAAACTCAGGCACCTGCTGACTATATTCTATAGGCAGCATGCTAAAAACAACTGGCACACAATCTAATACTTGAAATATCCCAACTAACTCATACTCTTAAATCAGGGTCCATCACTTTCATTTAATGCATAAAACTAACTATACACTTAAATTATTGGTGGCACAGTGATAAGAGAGAGAGAGAATAGACTGAATAATAATTAAGAAATATTATTATTTATTTACACATACATATGCTTAACATAATATTACATAAATTTTTATATAAAAAATATAAATGATAACTTTAGGTTATAGTTATAATTGCTAAATTTCATTTCATTTAAAATCAAGAATTTATTTAGTTATTTGAGGTATTTTTACCTAGGTTTTCATTTGTGTCCTTTTTCCAAACAGTTCACCTTTTAGTTCCATCAATGATTCCAGGTCTTGTCTTCATTTCTTTGGCTCAACAATGGGAGATAGAGAAAGTATGCAGCAGTGTATCCTTTATGACTTAGGCATAAGCATTGGCTTCAAGTGAGTACAGTTGATTTTGCTGAGAACTAGAGCATGAAGTTGTCAAACACTCCAAAGCAATACATGTTGTTAGTTCTGTGGCTTTTGCCTTGATGCTGACCACAACAGTAATTGACCACCTTACTACTGCATTTATAGTTTCAGAATATTTAAATCTCTAGTTGGATTGTCAGTAAAAAACTATGGGTCAGCATTCTGCATACTGTCCAAACTAAATAATAGTAGTAGATGCAGTGTTTTATACTCTTACTCTTTCATTGTTTTAATTCCTTATCATTATTTTTTAATTTTGATTGTAACTTGACTGTTTTTTTATTTAATTAATTTTTACCTTTCATTAATCTAATTGACTTTTACATTGCGAATTATCTCATCACTAGTTTACATAATTTGTATTTACTTCAATGATTAATTTTAATTTTATTATCAACCAGTAATCTTGCAAACTTAATTACATTCCAAAGCTTTTACTAATTAAATTTTATTCTGTTTTTACACTTGCTTATTTTAATTTATAACAATTTATAAAAAGGAGGAGTTTTTACATCTATGTTAGCACATAACTATTATTAAACAGGAAAAACTCTGCATACAGTATTGTCATCCTGTGCCAACCAGAGTAATCAATGGATGCCAGATGGCTTGTGCATAAAATCCCCATTTAGTGCATACTTATCCAATATCCCTTGCTCCTCATTGATGAAGGCCACAAATTAGAAACTAGTCTGGGGATATTGGATGAGTAGGCACTAGATGGGGATTTTATGCACAAGCCTTCTGGCATCCATTGATTACTATGGTTGGCTCAGGGTGGCACTACTGTAGAGTTTTCCCTGATCATAACTTTATTGTAATAGAAATGGTTAGTAATGTGATGGAGGATAGAAATAAAGGTAGAAATAATAGTGAAAGATGTGGGTGGAGAGTGAATGATAAGCATAAGTTGGAAGAGTATAAAATAAAAGTTGGAAGAAACCATGGAGCAGTTGGTTGGGGATGAATGTAAGGACTGGTGTGGTGAAATAGAAAAAGTGGCAAATAGGGATTTAGTCATGAATATGCAGAAAAATAAAAGTAATAAAAATGAGAGTTAGTAAAAGTATAAAAGAAAGGAAAGAAGCATGCAGAGAATATAAGTGTGCTATTAAGAATAAAGAAAGTGAAAATGATATTAATGCTAAATGGGGAAAGTACTTAGAAAAGAAGAAGCTAGCTAAAATGGATAATTATAGAGAGAGGATGAAGTTAAATATTAAATTGTTGGAGGATATTAATAAAAGTGGAAGAGATGGGAGTAAAAAATTTTGGAATTACATTGAAAGGAGAAATGTAGGGGAAAGAGAGATAGTATTAATAGATGGTGATGGAATAGAATGTAGCTCTAGGGGTGAGCTAGAGAAAATCTTAAATAGATATGTAATGGATATAGAAAAGATGTTAGATGTGAAGGAATTAGTGATAAAAAACATGAAAACAGTTAGTAATGGGAAAAATGAACTCAATGAAGCACGGACGAGATTGAAAATTGGAAAGGCAAGAGGTTTAGATGGATGGGCAGTAGAGATGGTAATGAATTTAGGGCATAGAGCAAAAGCAAAGTTATTATCATGTGTTTTAATAAGATGGCACGGAAGACAGTTTTTCCGGGTAGTTGGAGTAATATAAGAATAAGATTATTATTTAAAGGAAAGGGTAAGGATATAGAAAGTTAAATAATTATTGACCGATAGTGGTAACATCAGTTTTATATAAAGTTTTCACATATATGGTAGCTGGAAGAGTTGTAAAATGGATGGGAGAGAATAATGTAGTGGGGGAAATGCAAGGAGGTTTTAGGTCAGATAAGCGTATAGGAGATAGTTTGTTTGTAGTTACACAAACTTATGGAGATGAGTATGAATTCAGGTAGATCATTATATATGAGTTTTATAGATTTAGAGAAAGCATATGATAAAGTAAATAGAAATAGATTATGGGTAAGATTAGCCAATTTGGGAATGGATGAAGCTTTAGTAAATATTATTAAGAAATTATATGAAAATAATTATTATACTTACCAATTAGGGGATATAGAATCAGTTAAAGGTAAAAATGGGGTGGGATTAAAGCAAGGATGCCCTATGCCACTGATTTTGTTTTTGTTGTTTTTGAGTGAAATGGAGAAAGCAATAGAAAGACTAGGAAGAGGGGTAGAGATACTGTTAATAGGTGGCAAAGGAATATATACTTTGTCGGGTCTTTTTTTGTGGATGATATCTTTTTATGTGCAGAAAGAAGGGAAGATATGGTTATTAGGTTGAGGACATGTGCAAGGGTGGGTAAAGAGATGGGATTAAATTTAGTGAGGAAAAACCAAATATAATGATGGTTAATACTGGGGAAAGAGAGGATGTAGATTTTTTATTGGGGAATATAAAGTTAAGTGTGGTGGATAGATATAGGTATTTGGGAATCATCTTATGTAATCAGGAAAATTGCTTGGATGAATGGGAGAAAAATTGGTAAATGAAGTAAAGAAAAGAAAGAGTTTGGTAAAGAAACTAACAGTATTTTCATATAATAAATATGATGTAGCTAGAATTGTATGGAAGGGAGTTGCAGTAGCTGGGTTAACATATGGTAATGATGCATTATGTATTAGTAAAAAGATTTTAGATTATTTAGAGAAAGTACAAAGGGAAGTAGGAAGACATGCATTAATGCAGAGATGTGGACAGCAAAGGAGGAAATTCAAGGAGAAATGGGATGGTCAAGTTTCTATATGAGAGATGCAAAAAGTAAAATGAAAATGTTTGCCAGGTTGCAGTTTATGGATAGTAAAAGAATATCCAAAATAGTGTTTAATTGGATTATGAGTAAAGGGCGAGTAACAATATGGGTGAGAAAGGTAATGCGGTATGCAAAAGATTTGGATAAAGAATTTATATCGGTATACTTGTATAAAAGGTGGGATGATTGTGTTAGGAGGATTGTTGAGTGTTATAGTGGTAAGGAATGGAATAAAAGAATAGAAGGATTAGTAAAAAATAGGGAGTTGGAGAGATGGAGCAGTAGTATGGAGGGTAAGAAGAGTTTAAATATATATAGAAGTAAATGGAATATTGGAAGCGAGTTAATTTATGGTAATAGTAAGAAAGTAGTTTATTGTTTAAGGCTCAAATGGGATCTTTAGCAACAAGAGAATATACATGTAAATGGAAAACTATGGGTGATTTAGTGTGCAAATTGTGTAAGGAAGGTATAGAAAATATTAGGCATCTGTTGATTGAATGTAAATGCTTGAAAGCAGAAAGGGTACAGATAATGAAGTTATGGGAGAATAGGTATGAACAAAGTGACTATACAGAAAGTGAGTTATTAGTTTTTATGCTGGGTTTGTGAAAAGATAAGGGGGATTTAGATTTAAAGGCCATAGAGTTGACAAAGATTATGTTATGGAAATGGGATGGGGCAGAATATAGGAAGACTTAAGAGTGGGAAATGGAAAATAAAGTGGCTAACAGGTTTATCTGGGCATAGTTGCTGAGATATTTTTGACTTCATTTAAGGGGAAGCCAAATACATCACAACACATAACATCACCTGTTTAATATTTATTTTTATATTATAAAAGGAGAGTTTTTTTTAAAAGGAGAGAATTTTAAATCTTTTTATTTTACATTATCCCCCAGCCATCTAAATACTAAAACATTATTGTCTTTTAAAAGAAACTATAATTCAATCTTTTTGTTTTATTTTTACCAAACTACTTTTAAACAAAAGAAAACTACTTTAAAACATATCACCTATTTTTGTCTATTTATGCAAGTATACATATTACGTTTCATAATACATATCTTGCTAACATTACATCACATCCCCCTCCATTTGGGAAGTAAAATACATCAATTTGACTCCTTTTAACTCTGACATTTTATTTTAAACTTTTCAATTTTCTTTTTTTTATATTTGTTTATTATTTTTTTTCTAAAAAAATAAGTTTCGATTTGCTCAAGATTTTCAAGCTACAGAGGGTGACTTTTTATGCTGATTCATCTTACCACCTATAATCTACATTAACTGACAATGATTATGTCATATGTGAATGACCATGAGAGATAACATGTATTTTCCCAATGTGTACAAAGAGGGTAAATGCTGTGAATAGCAGAACACATCTCGCTTATATCTGACTTATGCAATAAAATACTTTATTTATTACTATGCTGGAATTTTTCTATCAGTGGGTTGAATGACCCCAAGAATTTCTCTCTTGAGCCTGCATCCTAGAAAATACAAGGTTTCTGTGAATAGCAATATTTATCCACTATGCTAAAATGAGGTTTATTTATTATATGAAGTTGAAATTTTTCCTTTCCATAAAACTGACTTGTGGCTTATTCTGGATATATTTTTCCAATGTGCATATTTATTTTAGATAAGAACTGGAACATCATCTTCCAACATGCTGAATGGGCCCATACCTTTTACTGAATCCTCAGGTTAGTAGATGTTCTCTCCTATTTTCATGCCCTTTACAGGTTTTAAGTTCACATAGCAACAGCCTGCACTTAATACTTTATCAACCTTTATCTGCACTTCACCTCCCCCTCCATGACTCTATTAGCCTAAACACAATCTACACTCACTTGGAAGATTATTTTGCAACATTTTATTTACTTTTTATTATACATTTTATTTTATTTATTCTAGGCTTTATTTGATTTATTTATTATTTTATCACCATATTAGGATTCCCTACAAAAATAAACTTTTATTTTATTATCATATATTTTTACTCTAAACTGTATTATTTTACTTTATTCTAAGTAGCAAATTCAACTTTTACATTATTAATTCTTTAAAAACACATTTTACATTTTACTTGTTTACTAAGTGTTCAACTAACTCTATTCCCCTCAGACCTCTCTAATTTCTACCTGACTATAATCAACCCCCACTAACAAATTTATTTATCTCTTTGCTTGCTTTTCTCTCTCTCCTTTTTATTTACAATTCCTACTCTTTTTTATTTTTTTATTTTATATTTTTAACTATCTTAATTCTTAATATTATAATTTGCTTTCCTTGGTTCATTTCCCTTCTCACACTGCTTATCAATTTTAACTTTAATAACTATGCAATTTAGCATTGTTTTGAATTTTAGTTTCAAATTTTTTTTTAAATTTTAATTATGATTTTACTTTTAACTTTGATTGTGCTGGTTCAATTATGGCACTTATGCTCCCACATTGCATAGCATTTGAACTGGGTCCCCTGAAATTACCAGATTAACTAGGCAGTATATAACTGTATAACATAAAGTTGGCTGGCATCCCTCAAAACAAATAAAATCCTTTGAATGGCAGAATTTAAATTCAGCAGTAAAGGTAGGCCACAGTCTGGAAATGTGATTGTTTTATGCTTTGCATAGCTCAATCTGACCATGGGTACCATTGATGGCGATGCTCTCAATGGTATTCTGCCTCTGCTTAAATATCCAGTCTGTTACTGCAGTCACAAAGTTGCCAAAAGTTAGTTACAAAATTTTAAAAGGTTGTAATAAATGTGTAACTTTTATGGACCCAGTTCAAATGGTGTCCAACATGGGACCAAAGTGCTATAAATTGATACAGTATAATCAAAGTTAAATAAGTAAAATCATAATTAAAATTTTAAAAAAGTTCAAAACTAAAAATTCAAAATAAATGCTAAATTGCATAATTATAAAAGTTAAAATCAGTGAGCAGTGTGAGAAGAGAAATGGACTGAGGCAAGTAAATTTTAATATTACGTATATAAGGTAATTAATAATAGTTAAAAATATAAAATAAAAGAATAAAAAAGAGTATGAATTGTAAACAAAAAGAAGAGAAAAAAGGTGGCCGGTAAGATTTAATTTATTATTGGGGGTTATTTGATAGTCAGCTGGGAATTGAGTTAGAAAGGTCTGGAGGGGGGAGAGAGAGGTGGAGTTAGTTGAACACTATTTCAATTTAAAAATAGAAAAAAAATAATGAAAATAAAAAAACTGCCTGACAAAGGTTAGGGGATTGAGAATTTATATTAACTGGATGGACTTTTTGAAAAAAAAGTTTATTGTACATGGATTATGAGAATGGAAATAACATTAAACAAATAAAGTAAAATGTTTTTCTGAAAGGTAATGATGGAAGTACAATAATGTTATTTAGACTAGAGTAAAATAAAAATATTTTAGAATAAATATATAGTGAGAAAATAAAAATAGATAAATCGAATAAAGCCTATAAATAAAATGAAAACTATAATAAAAAATTTAAATGAAAAGTTGCAAAATAATTTTTCAAGTAAGTATAGATTGTACATAGATTAATTGAGACATGGAGAGGGGAAAGATGCAGATAAAGATTGAGGAAAAATTATTAAAGTGTAGGTTGTTGCTATGTAAACTTAAGACCCATAATCAGCATGAAACAGGTGGGATAGATTCTCTTATTTCATGAATGAGGAACCAGTAGAAAGTTCTGGGCTTAACCAACACACTGGGATAGAGTTCCAGTACCTTATCTTAAAATGTGTGCATTGGAAAAATACCAGCATAAGCTGCAAATAAATTTTTTGGGAGAAAAATTCCCAACATATAATAAATTTTATTTTAGTGCAAGGCAAATGGTCAGAGTATGAATACTACCATTCATAGTGATCCTGTATTTGTAGGATGCAGACCCAATGGAGAAAGTCATGGGCTCATTTAAACCACTAGAAGAAAAATTCTCAGCATAGTTATAATAAATCTCAATGTAATGTAAGCCAACTGGTCAGTAGATAAATCCCATATCTTTCAGATGACCCATTGGAGAAAGTTATGGGCTCAATCAACCCACTGGTAGAGAAATTCCAACATTAAATAAAGTTTTGTTAGATTATATGTTTATTGCATAAATCAGATATAAGCCAGATATGTTCTGCCATACACAGCATTTACCTTCTTTGTACACATCAGAAAGATGCATTTTCCATGTGGTCATCACATATAACATAAATGTGAACTGTAAAATAAAACAGCTTAGGAAAGATCACTCTCTGTGGTTTGTTGATCTGTATGCAATTCAAAACTTATTTTAAAAAAAAAAAAATAAAAAAATGAATATGAAAAATTAAATGGTAAAGCTAGTAATATATATATATATATATAAAGTGTGATTTAAAAATGGGTCAAATTGACACATTTTACCATTCTAATGAAGGGGTGTGTGATGTAACGTTAGTGAGATATATGTTACAAAACAAACATATATACTAGAATTACATGTTTATAATTTAAAAATAAATGATTAAATTATTAATAGGAATGAAAATAGAAAAAAAATAATATGCTTTAGAGTAGTTTTTTTTTTAAAAAAAAGTTTTGTAAAAATCAAAAAAAAAAAAAGATTGCATTATATTTTTTTTAGAAAGAGAATAAAGTTTTAATATTGAGAGGGCTGGGTAATAATATAAAATAAAATCATTTAAAATTTTTTTTCTTTTTAAAAAAACTTTTACAAAGTAAAAATAAGTTAAAAGAATAAATGTGTAAAAAAATAAATGTTAGAGAAAACTTTCAAAAAATGTAATTAGTTTAAAAGATTGCTGATGGAATTAATTAAAAGAAAAATATATAAACTATCTCATAAAAGTGATAGTAGATTAATTTTTAAAAAAATTAGATTAAAGCAAATGTAAAAAATCAATTACAGAAAATGTAATATAAAAAATAATTAAAAAAACATATTTGAGTTATGATCAAAATTGAAAATATTGATAAATTAAAACAATGAGAGAGAAGGGTATATAAAGTCACAACCATCTATTATTAGTTTGGTCTGCATTTTGTGATTGAATTATTCGTCTTTTCACTTTGTGATAGAATTACTCTGGCCTTCAATCTGTAATTCAGTCCAGTCTTCATTCCATTATTCAGTTTGGACAGAATGCAGAACTCAGAGTTTTTCATGAATGCCAATAATCTGAGATTCAGATATTCAGAAACTGTAAATACAGTAGTGAGCCAATCAATAAACTGCTGCAGTCAACATCAAACAGAAGGTACAGAACAGATATAGGAGTGTTTGACAATTTCAGGCCCCAATCTCCTCTGCTAAAATTAACTGTACTTTCCTGGAGCCAATAGCTAAAACAAATGCCTAAGCCCTAAAGGAGATGCTGCCACATTCTTTCTCCTCCATTATTGAGCCAAATAAATGAAAAAAAAACCTTGGAACCATCAATGGAAACAAAATTTAAACAGTTGGAAAATATATACAAATGAAAATCTAGGTAAAGATATTTTAAATAACTTAAACAGACAATTGATTTTAAATGAAATGAACTTTAACAAAGGATTATTATAACTACAGCCTAAAGTTATTTATATTTTTCATATAAAAAATTAATATGTTACATTATGCTAAGTAAATGTGTGTGCATAAATAAATGATAATGTTGCTTAATTGTTATTCGATCTATTCTGTCTCTCTCTTGTCACTGCATCAGCATTAATTTTAAGTTATAAATGTTATATGTGATAAGTTAAATGTGCTGGGCCCTGATTCAAGAGGATGAGCTAGCTTGGGATATGTCAAGCACTAGATTGTATGCCTGTCATCCAAAGCATGATGACTATATAACATATGGTTGGCTGGCAGTTGAGTTTGAGCCTCAAAACAAATAAAAAATGCTTTGGATGGCAGGGTTTGAATCCAGCAGTTGAGGTAGGCTACAGTCTGAAAATGTGATCATGTTATGCTTTGCATAGCCTAATCTGGCAATGGGTATTATTGATGGATATGCTATCAATGGTATTCTTCCATGTGCTTGAAGGGCCAGTCCATCACAGTAGTCACAAAGTTGACAAAAGTTAGTTACAAAATTTTTAAAAGTTGTAATAAACATGTAACTTCTATGAATCCAGTTCAATATATATGCTTATAATAGCATGCACCCTAAAATAAGTAACAAAATCTAAAATTTTAAATAACAATTTTTTTTAAATCCCTTTAAGTATATATATACTTTTTATTTTCTCTATTTTAAATAAGTGATTTTTGAAATGAAGAAGGTTTCTGTCTATCTATCTATTTATCTATCTATCTATCTATCTATCTATCTATCTATCTATCTATCTATCTATCTATCTATCTATCTATCTATCTATCTATCTATCTATCTATCTATCTATCTATCTATCTATCTATCTATCCATCCATCCATCCATCCATCCATCCATCCATCCATCCATCCATCCATCCATCCATCCATCCATCCATCCATCCATCTATCTATCTATCTATCTATCTATCTATCTATCTATCTATCTATCTATCTATCTATCTATCTATCTATCTATCTATCTATCTATCTATCTATCTATCTATCTATCTATCTATCTATCTATCTATCTATCTATCTATCTATCTATCTATCTATCTATCTATCTATCTATCTATTATCCTAGCAATAGTATGAAAGACTAGTTATAGTAGTAATGCTACAAAACCAGTTAAACCATTGCAGATTTGTATTGGTTGGAATTGCTAAGAATAATTCTTGCAAAACATTCAAATCACTTTTTCATTTCTTATTAACATTTTCAATATATCAAACATGTATATGCCTTATGTTAGAATCCTTTGACCATTTGATAAGAAAGGAATAAAGACAGTTATAATACTTAACTAAGCAAGACAATGTCAGATGGTATAACAATTTATATATTATTAGAATTAAAAGAAATAAGGGGTAAAATAGTGTAAATCTTTAATCTACTCAATTATTAGTAAATTTGCTATTCATTTTGTGATAAATACATGATTATACATTTCCCCATATAATAGTTCAAAGTTAGCAGTCTATTTTTATTGTAAGTAGAAAAAGATAATTGGATTAGCCAAAATCCAAATAATGTACAATTTGCTTCATTTAGCAAATAAAAATTAACTTTATTGTGTGAGAAAGTGCAATAACTCTGTCTATAATGTAAATTACACACATATATTTATCTATGTATCATACCAGAGAAGGAAAATTTGATAATATTAGTACTATTTAGCCGAGTGCACTTTCAGTACTGTGGACCAAAATCATGTAAATATTACTATTATTATCGAATTTTTCTTCTCTGTATGATATATATATATATATTGTATTAATTATTTGGTTTAATTTGTAATAGTTTGAAGAATAGTAGATACTGTATTCTTTTTTTTTTTTCAAAATAATCTTTATTTGCACAAAAAGTAAAATATACATTGTAATATAGAGTTCATGTTTACAATCGTGCCTAACACATTAAATACTAATTAGTTATTAAATTAGATGATGATTACAAGATTAAAAGTAAAATTTTATGTTATGTTACTTATTTTATGTTATGTTATTCTTTGTTAATTAATTAATGATTTGTTTAAATAATTGTTTAAAAATTTATTAGTTTGCTTCTTTTTATTTGAAAATATATTATATCCAATAATTTATAATAAAACATTTGTAAATATTTTTATTACTTGCAAAATGAATTAATGTACTATCAAATTGTAAATATAGGTTCTTTAGGTGTATACTATAATATTTTGACCTTTAAAAATTTTGTGAACCTTGATTATGATCTTACAAAAGTTCTCATTGAAATAAAAAAAATACTCTGCATGACTTTGGGCAATGATAGAGTGGTATGTTCCGGTACTCAGTTAACCTAAACTCTGTTACTTTTGTAGTCAAAAGTCATTAATTAATTTATTAAGAAAAAAATGTCAATTGTTATCAAATAATTTAGTTACCTAATTTATTCGTAGCTTTCATAGTTTTTATTGTGTAAAATGTATCAGAATATTCACTATTTGTTTTTAAATATTGATGGCTTGTATCTGTTATATATGGAAAAGAATGCACTTACCAGCTTTAAAGATTTGATGATTTAATTGATGACTTCTTTTTAATATTAGCATTTATTTTTTGAAAAAAAATGTGGAAGTAGATATTTTATTTTTTACTATCAGCTTCCTTAGTTCTTAAAAACCTTTTCTGCTAATAAAATTATAAATTTTCCGATATCAGAATAGAATATTGAAAAGTATTGCTAGTATTATTAGAGTTCTGATGTTTATTTTGATTGTGGATCAAAGTATCATAGTCATTGTACGCAGTTCCGTTATGGCTTCACTCCTTGTGTGTGCGATATCTGGTTGAAAATATAGTATTCATATGATTGAATACAGTATTTCTATTTATTTAATGTTAATTTTAAAAATAATAATGATATAAATATAAAATAAAACAATTTAGAATTATTTTTTTTGTACATTTAGACATTTTATTTTTCTCTCTTTTTTTTTTGCAAATTGTAATAGATAACTTTTTTTTTTTACTTTTAAGTGAATTTAAACAAACGAACTTGCAAATATATATATATAAAACTTGTTTTATAATTTAATTAATGAGAGAAAAAATGAAATACTTATCATAGTTTGTCATTTTAATTAAAAATAGTTATCAATTAAACAATCGATAACTTAATATTTTCGATGCATAACGACATTTTAAATAAATATCACTTAAACTTTAAATGATATTAAAAAAAAAAAAACCGAAGTTTGTCGTGATTTGTTCTTCTAAATCTTTGAAGCTCAAAACTTTGAACTATCATCATTTGACACCAAAAAATCAAACATGTCTAAAACTATTGAAATTTTTGAAAAATTAATTCGACAGAACGTTAACTATGGTCTCATTTTTTCTTTTTGAAATGAGAATAAAAAATAATTTATTACTTTAAAAATGTACTATCATCAAGTTTCTATCAATTTTATTAGCATTTCTATCTTTTCATATTGTGCTGACTCTAAACATTGTATCAAATCATTCACAGTATAAAACAATTTTATTCTTTTTATATACTTTAAGTATTTCTTCAAGTATTTATGCCTTTTTCTATGTCATCTTGCAGATAATCTCATTTATTTTAAATGAAGCTGCAATCACAATTGTTTAAATATCTTACTTACTATATCAATGCATAAGTAAATATTTGAAAACCCAGCACACTTCACAAACCTGGAGCTTAATTGTAAGTATAAAGAATTTGAACTCAGATTTTCAAGCACCCTTCATCTATCCACACTATCTCATACAACTGATACACATGGCCACACACATGTAGAAAAGATAAATAATCACCAATATATGTATTTCATGCTAAACCAGCACTCATCATTTGGTTCACATTATCATCTCCCACACACATATATAATCAGAGATCAGTTTATATTAAGATAGCAAATCTTCATACTTTAGTGGGCAGGCTTCAATTTACTACAACTTTCAACTTTTCAGCCATCCTTACCATTGAAAATCTGATGGTGAAAACCCAAATCCCATGCTGATGCCAATATTACTGCCATGCCCATGTTGACCTCAAGTCACTCTGATCCCTCTTGTATAGGACCTTATCCATTTAAATACATAGAAGAGGGATGGGCAGGATACAAGCTTGATGTGTAAATATTTAAAAACCAGGCACTCTTCACAAACCTGAAGCTTAATTGTAAGAATAGGGGATTTGAATTCAGATTATCAAGCACCCTTCATCTATCCATATAGTGTGAATAGATGAAGGGTGTTTGAAAATCTGAGTTCAAATCCCCTATACTTACATTCTATAAGTAGTACACATATATTATAATAAATATGAAATCCATTTTTAAAACTCCTAATTAATAAATTCAAGGCGATTCTCATTGAATTAACTTGATACATGCACATCAGAATGTTAGTTTATTAATAGGTAAGAAATTTCTAATCCCCCCTCCTTAATATTCTGTGTTTCTAACAAAATATAATTTTAATACATATTATGATATTATCAGCTATCTGTTTTAATAGAATTATTCCTATTTATATATCCACATACATATTGAATGATTTAAATTAGTTCCTAAGCTTGTCTAGGTATATACTTTCATTAATTCTCTATTTAACATTTTATAACTGAGAACATAATAATAATAAAAATGATTGGATTTAGTATAGAACGATGAGCAATTTCTATAAGCTAAACTAGTGCTTCTTGTTAAATAACTCAAAATAAGTAATTAAAAGTGAAGTTTAGATCCCATAATTCACTCTCTCATTTTAAAAGTCAAAATGAAAATAATTATAATGAAATATTTCATTAGCCAAATTCAAAATCATTAATTTTAGCATATATATATAATTAAGAGCATGCTAATGAACCGTAAAGAAGCTTTTTTTTATTATTTTTTATGATAAATGCTTTTAAGTTTACATATTTGTAAATGCAAGCTATATATAAGTCATGTGACTTCTTCTTCTTCTTCTTCTTATTATTATTATTATATAGTAACAATTAATTCAAATATGAAAAGATAATAATCAAAAATTAAATGATTAAAAGAAAATATTAATTATCACCTTTTAGAAGGATATCTAAGAAAAATTCACCTTGAAATTTAAGCAAAGTTCTTAAAATTTATAAATTCAAAATGTTTTGTATAAGTAAGGAAGTCTTGCATTTCTTATTATTCAGTATTCAGCAGGTTTTCACAATGATTTGTAACTAAAATTTAAATATTCATTTTATTTTACATACTTTTATTTAAGAGCTATGTAACTGACAAAGTTTATGGTTTTAAGTCTATTATGCAGGATTCTTGTTTTTCTATGGCTATGTGTAATTGTCTTTGTAATAGTTTGCATTTGCACAAATTTTGAAAACTTTTTTTAAAAGTGGTTCACATAAGTGGTGACTAACTTATAGTTGGTTAGCTTTTCCCAAGACCATCATTACTCAAATGAACTCTATGACTAGAATGAAGCCAGACAAATTATCTGTGCTTAAGAAAGCTTCATGATTGATTAAAAAGTTAGACTCATCATATAGGACATACAGTTGCTGTCTGATGCACAATGAAGACAATGAAAACAAATAAAAAAATAAGATAAACTTATTTATTTATTTATTTTTTTTTTTCATATGTCATAGCATCGGCCGGGACGCGAACCCACAACCGTGGCGACTGCGATACCTCTCGGCTAACAACGCAAGCCATATTATTTATACTAAATTTCCATCTAAGAGAATGTTAATCTCTTGATTATGAAAAAAAACTATTATATCATTTTTTTATTTTTTTTAAAGAAATGAAAGATTTACAATAAAAGAAACAATATATACAACAAATTATTTTTCAAATTCTACATAACAAAAGTATATTTATCATATTGCTATTAATTAGTTTCTGATAACACACATTACAATTTATTTTTTAATTTTAATATATCTTGTTTAATTTTGTTTGAATTTAGGTATTAATTAAAAATTTTAAATTTTTTTATGTTTTTTTAAGCAATTAGATTATTTTGATTGCATAAAAGAAATAACACTTTTTTTTATTTTTAAAGTGAATTGCTTGTGTACAATTAATATTTTTATCTGAAGTTCTATATGTGGCTATACCTATATACTTATAAAATTTTATTCTATTGTATCCAATTTAATTTTCAGAAATATTTAGTTAGTTTTAATATCTTTCTAACTTGGATTTGATGTTCAATATTAAATTAGCTTCTTCAACTTACTGACTAACCAGTAGATTACATAGCTACATTAAAATAATTCAATAAGTTGGCAGCATTTAATTAATGAGGAAAATAATATTTAATTTTCTTTGCATATTTTTATAATAATCATGGGTCTTCAATTAACTAGATATCTTAAGACCCAATATGATATGAGGAATTTCTAAACATTAAATATGTTAAATAGTAATATAATTTAATATATGAATATTTTAATGAGTTATAATTGTTATAGAAAGAAGATAAAACTATAAAAGAATGTAAATAAGTTACTTTTAATTCTCTCTCTTCAGTAATTATAATTAAATAGCAGTTTTAATTTAAAATATGAAACTGTATTAAAGGAAAATTATTATTATTTTTTTTTTTGTAAATTATTTTATACATATTAATGTTAACCTTAAAAGAGAGATAAAGTGTTATTTTTAATAGTATTTTTAAAAAAGAAAAAAAGAGATTTATCAATGAAATTAACTGATTATCTTGTTTTTCAGTTTTTGCAAGAAAAATTTTTTTAATCAAAAAGGAATACCAGGAATTTCATGATGTTATTTTTAAATTCTTGACTTGTTTTTCAATATCTATGATTAAAGAGGTAAATATAAACAATTGTATTTATAAAAAAATATCTAATTGATTGCTATAAAAATTTATCAAGTTAGAGATAGAATGTGATTTTCTTGTAGTTAAGATTATGCTAAAATATAATGGGGTTGTGAATAAGTCATAAGACCCAAGTGTCTGGCAAATAAAATATTCCTAACTTAGCCATTGAAGAGAGAGCAATCAAATCTTGATCCAGTTAATAAGGAAGAAAGAATCAAAATACTTTACTAAGGTGTTGTATAATATAACAGAAAGTTTACCCAAACTATTACATAGAATAGCAGAAGTTTTAATCAAGCTTTTAGCATACTATGAGTTTAATCATAAAAATGACTTGTACTATGAGAACCTTGTGCTAAATTCAGCAAAAAGCTGGACATATATTTCTCAATATACCCCCTTCACTGAAATAAAATGTAGAGAAGTTACTCCTTGAAGTAATCTGCAATGTTGTATTCAACCAAGAGCATGAATCTCTGTCAGTGTTAGTATTACATCAAAAATTTATTTTAAAAATGAATAAAATTTTGCATTTGTTAACCTGAAAATAAAATATTGTTCACCAGAAAAAGAACAAATTAATCATGTTTCATGTGTAGAAGCCTTTAAGAAGAAAATTGAATTGGAAAAATTGAAAATTATAATTGGGAGAAAGAACTCCACAGAAAAAAAAAAACCATCGTTAAAAGTATTTATTATGTGGGCTCACTGTATTTTTATTAATAGAAAAAAAAAACATTTATATATAAAAATATTTTTGTAAGAATTGATAATTTTAAATATTTTCATTAAGTTAATGTTTTCAAATTGTGAAACATATTTTTAAAAATCCAATCAATTTTCTATTCAAAATTATGAAATAATTTTTAAAAAATTTAATTTTTGTGTAAATTAAATTTTTTTACCATGTTTTTTTCTTTTCATTCATTTTCCCTTATAAAACTTAACAAAAGATTAATTAAGCTAAATCAAAAATTGTTATCTTTGATTTTGAAAATGTTATTTTGCCAACTTTTAATTATTTTAAAGAAATAACTTTAATTAAAAGTTAATTTATGAATCAACTGATTGATTATAATTTTTATGAAAACATATTTTTGATAAAATGAATGTTTAAAATTTTCATATCATGCCATTTTTTGTTTTTTGTTAGTCAATTAATTATTAAATGATTATTTTAAAAAATATTTTTTAGTCTTAATTTTTTTAATTTATTCAATTCCTATTTCATAAATTGCAGTGTGTGAGAGTTTATTTGATAACAGTTTAATGTTCTAGGATTTTTTAATGAGCCCAATAAAACATTTACTTATAGTAGGGTAAACCAAGGAATTATTTAAAGTGATTTATAATAAGCTGCATTATTTATTCATCTCTTGCTCACAATGATAGTTTATAGAGTACTTGCTTCCTGATATATTCATGCATAACTGTTAGTTGTATGGATTGAGTTTTATGTTTAGTGTTATGGAAATCCAGTAAATGATGATTTCATTACTTTTTAAATGCTGGATGGCACAAAAGGATATATTTTAAAGTCCATGTACTACATTTCATTTTATTTATTATTTCTTTAAAAATTTCATTTATAGCTGGCCAGTACATTAACAGTACTAAGTGGTCAGACCACTGATGACGGTTGAGATGTTTTCATTATCTCAGCATTATTTGTCTCATTGTTGTATTTTTATGAAGTAGGACCTAAGTATGTGCATCCATATAAGTATTGTTTGTATTCCTGCTCTAGGTTTGGCAATGGCTAAATAATTAGTCTGGTTTATAGGGGACTACTTTCAAATACAGTCACAAGATTGATAGTGTTGATTTATTTTATACTATTGATCATTCATACTGGTACTTTTGCATAATACTGATAAGCTTAAAAGTTAGTTCTGTGCTGATCTCTCATGCTCAATCTTTTATATTTTGTTTATTTGGGGATGATGATGGTTTTTCATCTCCTCATACTTGTCATAAATCATCCCTAATGTGGTGTTTTGCTGCAAATGACTACCCCAAAATCATGGAGCATTGTAACCACATATTCTTTTATTAACCCCAATTTTCTGTTAACTTACAATTGTCATGCAACTTCTCATAACCACTATTTTCCATACTATATATATATATATATATATATATATATATATATATATATATTAAATCAATACAAACCAATATTAAATTTCAACAGTGCTATCTCTAATTTAGAAACACTAAGTCGAAATAAAGTAGTGTAGATAAATGGTAATTAGTTAATCTCTTACTTATTAAGCTGTTACTAGATAACTACATCAATTTTGAGATTATTCTAAACATAAAGCCTAAATTATATGATATACTTTAGATCTTAAAAGCTAATAATGAAATATATTTCATGTTTCACATATAAAGCCCAATTAATAAATAATCAATTTATTCTTTCAAAAAATTCCAAACATAACGATATGACAATAAATCAATGGTAATATATGACTAGTTAAAACTCAAGTATAGCAAATAGACAAAAATCAATGCTCAAATATTTTACCAATGCTGTCTTTAATTAGAAACACAAAGTCTGAATCAAGCAACATAGGTAAAAGATAACCAGGTAACCTCTTATTTATTAAGCAGTAAATTGATAAGTATATTAATTTCAAAACTATTCTAAATATTAAGTGTAAATTTTAAGTGGCTTAAATATTAAAAGCTAATAAATAAATATTATCTAGCATTGATTTGTTTTAATTTAATCTATTTCTCTTTCAACTAGCAATAAACAATCATTGATTTATTTTTATATACTTATGTCTGAAGTTTTTTCAAAACATAAATTGATTATTTATTAATTGACTTTTGTGTACAGAATATAAAATATGTTTGCTGCTTGACTTTTAAGATCAAAGATTATTTAAATTCATACTTTATGTTTAGAATAGTCTTGAAGTAAATGTATTTACATATTAGTTATCTCCTATCTAAGCTACTTGATTAAGTATTTGAGTTTCTAAAGACAGGTAGTGCTGTTAAAATATTCTAACATTAGTTTGTATTCATTTGCTATATTTTTGAGTAACAGTAATGCTATACAATCACTGAAATATAAATATATATATAATTATTAAATGAATTATGATATATATATAACATAACCAAGATATAGGTAAACGCGTTATTCAAGATATTTCTTTATCTATTTACTTTTGTTTTATTAGCTATTACACACACGCGCACGTGCGCGCGCGCACACACACACATTGCAATGTTTTAAGTTGAGATTTAGGCCTAATATTTTACACACTAGAAAGTTCTAAATAATCAAATGATGAAAAAGAAGAATCTTCCGTTCATGTACTTGTTCAGATATTTCAAAAACATAATTATATTTCCTGATTAACTTGACCTAATAATTTCTTGCAACTTGAATTGTTGATACCATGTTTTCTCTTTTCATTCATTTTCTCTCCTAAAACTTAACAAATGATTAATTAAGCTAAATCAACCTTGACACTAACATGGGCTTTGAACATTCCATCATCAGATTTTCAATGAAATGGATGGATGAAGAGTTGTGGGTTGGATTATTTTGAAGCCTGTCCATTAGAGTATGAAGATTGGCCATCTTAATATAAGGCTGTGAACTGATTGTATATATGTGTGGAGATAGTAATCTGGACCAACTGATGATTGCTGGTTTAACATGAAATACATATATTGGTGATTATTTATTTCTTCAACATGTGTGTGAGCAGGTGGGTCAGTAATATGAGATGGCATGGAGAGTTGAGGGTTGTGTGAAAGTCTGAGTCTGAATCCCTTATATATTACATTATATATGTGCAGGTGTGTGTAAGCCTGTACAGTGTATTAAATTACATATTGAAACATTGTGTGTTAATGGTCTGCCCATCCCTCATCTATGTATGTAAATGGATTTTTCTACAAGTACATGAGGGGCCAGAATGACTAAACATCAACATGGGTAGGATGACAACCTTGGCACTAATGTGGGCTTTGAAAATTTCATCATCAGATTTTCAATGAAATGGATGGATGAAGATTTGTAGGTTGGAGTAGTTTGAAGCCTGTCCATTAAAGTATAAAGATTGGCTATCTTAATATAAAGCTGAGCACTAATTGTATATATGTGTGGAGATCGTAATCTGGACCAACTGATGATTGCTGGTTTAGCATGCAATACATTGGTGATTATTTATCTTTTCAACATGTGTGTGATCAGGTGGATCAACAATATGAGATGGCATAGAGAGTTGAAGGTCATGTGAAAGTCTGAGTTTGAATCACTTTTATATAATTGTAAATGTAAACTTGATACAGAGATTGTCAAAATTGTTGAAAAAATAAAATTTATGGCATCATAATCAAAACCTGTGAAAATTGCAGACCAAAATTCATGGTAGTTGACTATATCTAAAATATACATTGATTACTAGTATAAGCTGAAAATTGGGGGGGGGGGAAATAACAACACTGGAAATTTGCTTTTATTATATTTATGTAGTAAAATACATGGTTTTTTATTTATAACACTGATTTTAGAGATTACATTGCTTCTTAGATACAATTTATTATTAAATATCTCTTATCCTTATGAAACGTATTAAAACCAAACTAATGGCTTAAAGATTATTGCTTAAATTTAGACAATAAAAATGGGCAACTAAACACGATCTTGAATCTAATACATCTTATTTAGAAAGAAGTATTTAAAAAAATGATTTACTTCTTTTATATCAGTCATTATTTCATCAGATTAAATGTTTGACTTATTCTATTTTAAGAGTCTATTGTTAATCAGATACGATCAAAACAAAAGTACCTATATATTAAAAAAATACTTATAAAACTTTTAATTGTTTTATATTATTTACAATAAGATTGCTATTTTAAATATAAAATTGCCAAAAAAGTAATAATTAATCTTTATAGATATTTAGAATTATTGATTATGAAATTACACAGATATTTCTGCATTTATAATGTATGCTAAAGGATTAAATAAATCAATTATGCAAATAAAAAAAACACATATTTTTATATTAATTCATTTTTATAATTTAACATTTTAAACAATTAATGTTTACTTTATTTATTGCCTATACTTTCAAAATTATCTTTATTTGGCTTCATGATAAACTTCATATCTTTTCTACAGAGTTTTGACTAGAAACAAATAATGTTTTATAAGTGGCAAAATCAAACAAATGTCCTTTTTAATAAGCTAGTAACTGTCATAAAATAGATATCTTTGTGCACACGCACACACACATATATATATATAATAAAAATAATCAATAAATCTGTTTATAATGTAAATTATACAGACACTTATTCACACAGAGTGAAACAATTCAAATATACTAATATTTAGCTGAGAACACTTTCACTACTGTGTACTAGAATCATGACAATTAACAAAAGTGATTGGTTAATCCAGTTCATACTCAGTGGAAAACTGGTATTTATTTGATGGATAATATTATTAGACTTGGCAATAAACCAGGTTTCTTTTATCTTCCTCTTGCTATCGTTAAGTTTGCTGCAAACAGTATTAATTATTTGAGGGTAAATTTTATGTGTAGTATTTTTCTGATTTTAAGAGAAAACAGAATTAATTTGAGTCTACTTTAGATTTTTGGTATCTTCCACTCTGTATGACACATAAATATACATGTGTGTATAATATTTAATATAAATAAAAAGTAATATATGTAATAAATAAATAAATCTTAGTAACTTTTAAGGTTTAAACATTAAATGGTAAATAAGTTGCAGAAACTTTGTCAATTGTCACCATCAACTGCTTATAAGCTTACAGTATTCTTCCATGGCATAATTGAAAGAATTTCTACAATATATTTATTATTTGGGGCTTATATAGTAAAAGTTACAATGGTTTATTTGTTTATTACTTATGAGATGGCAGAAATGTATGCAACTCAAATGTAAATAGCCTGTTACATAACAATATATACTTATATATTTATGAACACATATTATGGATTAATATGTGTATATATTTTTTATTGTAAATATTAAGGTTATATTGAAGTTTTAATTAGATATCAACTATAATGTTTGTGATAGTAAGATTATTCAGGAGTATGTTTGTTTAGATGTCTCTATAACATCTGCTATCTAGGAGATGAATATTGAGAGGCAGACAAAACAACAGCACAACACTAATATGTACATAGGCAAATGCACTCATGGACAAATCTAAAAAAATACGTTCTTATCTTTTATTCATAAATTTTTTTAATTTAATATACACAAACAAAGCAAAAATGCAATTGAATATTTTTTAAGACAAGATAGTGTAAAATATGAAATATAAAATTAATTAAAAATAAATTATTTAGAAATAGCGTCTATATTTAAAATTCTGTAAAATTATGTCATAGTTAATTATTACATTTAAAAAAATCCTGAAATGATAAAAAATATATAAAAGAAATTAAAAGTTTCAAAAATATCAAATATCAAATAGAAAATGAAAGTAATCTTTACAATATCAACTAAATATCATATATAATATTATAAATTAAGAAAAAGAGATGTGCAATTATATTTATATAAAAAAAAAGATATATGCTCTATGCACTGATAAGATCCTCATAGATATTTTCAATGCACTCAAAAATGTTACAAATATTTTAATAAAATACAGAGAAAAATATGCATTAGAAGCTATAGTTCTCTGACATATATACATATACACGTTTACCATTAAAAATAAAAATAATTTCAATGTGTTGATGGCAATTTTTTAATGATTTGTTTTTAAATTCTCTGTATTCTAAATGTTTTTATTTTAATTTTAATATTTTGGGTTTTTTACTAGATCTATAAAAATCACATGACAAATAAATAATTGTTTTTAATTTGTTCAAAAATATTTTCAAATTTTTGTAAATATATAAATATACATTTAAAAAAAAGCTTTTTAAAAGTTTTTTTTTTCTTGACAGTAAAACTTTAGTTTTATTTCAAAACAGAAAAATAAATCAATAACTCACATTTACAGTAGTGGTGTAAAGCATTTTATTTAACTTTATTTAGAGAAAATATATATAAATTACCTGTTATCAGAATCTCTGGCAGCAGATGCGATTTACTCTTTTTATATAAACATAGATCAAATGCAGCTGAAAATCAGTGTTACAATAGAAACAAGCAAGCACATAGATAATCCTAAAAACTGCATTTACATTTTATACCAGGGCAAATCTTATTTTATCATATAGAAATAGATCTTGTGGTTCTCATGTGGGTTGCTCAGAATTATTCAATAAAGGAATTTTATTAAATATTTTTCCCTAATAACATTTTTAGGCCAAATATTATGAAAACAATAATTAAGTAATAAAAAAATGATGTAAACTAAAACATTAAAAAAAATATTAAAGCAAAATAAAAATAAAAATTCTCTGAAAAGGAATAGAGATATATTCTCAAAGTAATACAATAAGGGCATGAAGGTTATCTACAATTACAGAAATAAAGAATGATTCATAGAGACTTTGATAAAACTTCACAGTACCATTTGCACTCTCTAGCATTTTGGAACCACAACCTGACACAGCCAATCAATATTGATTGTAGTGTTTTGATATTTTATCTTGAATAGGGAATCATGCACTAATTAATAATATTTATGATAGTAATTTGGTTTTTATTGGTCATAATCATTTTTATGGTCATATGGTGATTTTTTAATAAGAAAATGATTTGATTTTTTTTTTTTTTTGCAAATTTTTAGTTTTCAATTGCTAATTACTGACATTTGACAAATATTGTTTTTGAAATTGTGACTATTTTGATTATTTTCCTTTTTATGAAATTTCTGTATTTGATGAAAATTGCAATTTTTTGTTAACTAGACAAAATACATGGAATACTTAAATTTTGGGGATATTATTTAACATTGGTTATCATTTGGCTATGCCATTGATGACTTTGGGATCTCCTGATTTCCAAAATGGTGGAAAGCCCATAATAAATTGGCATCAACTTCACTATGTAATCAAAATATATTGATATAATAGTGATGTACTTATGGCATATTGCTACCAAAAAGAAAAAGAAAAACTATGTAACATTGAATAAAAGTAACTCACTGTATTCTGTTTGGTTTGGTACAGTTGTAGAGTGGTAAACCCTGGAGCATAAGTTACAGCCCTGTTCTGTAATTTTCAGATCTTGATTTTCTTATGAACTTACTAACAGTAAACCGTTTGATTATTTATTTGTTTTACATACTACAGAAGCTAAATATGAGTTATTATAAACTTTATTAAGTAAATGCTAAAGTGTCTACTGTATATAATTTGAAAATACAACAGACAACTTGTCTGATCAGTCTTATATTGGAGAAAAAGTTTTAGTTCTTTAATAAATTCATTTACATTGGAAATTGTTTTAAAAAGAAATATGAGAATGATGGTGATTTACATTGTAATGCAGATTATTAAGAAAGATTTCATAAATTAAAAATATTCAGTAGCTTTTAATATACATATATACAATCAATGCTCAGTTTATATTAAGATAGTAAATCTTTAAACTTTAAAAGACAAGGTTTAATCTTCTCCATTCTCCAACTCTTCAGCCATCCATTTCATTAAAAATCTAAGGATGGAATATTCAAAGCCCTTGCTGAAGCCAATATTATTATACCCATGTTGATCTTAAATCAATCTGATCCAACACCTATAGAAGCTTAATATGACCATTTAATTATACAGAAGAGAGATGGGCAGAATACAGGCTGAATGTGTAATATTTAAATATATATATATATATATATATATATATATATATATATATATATATATATATATATATATTGTCTATATGTTACTTAATGTAATTATATGGGACTTGAACTTTCAAGCTCCTTATGTCTATCCATATTATCTTATACAACTGATACACATGATCTCCAACATAAGTATTTTGTGCTCAACCAGTACTCATCAGTTGTTCCAGATCGCCATCTCCTACACATATATACAATCAACCCTCAGTTCATATTAAATAGCAAATCTTTAAAATTTAATGGACAAGAGATGAAGAGTGAAGTTGATTAAAGCTTGTCCATTAAATTTTAAAGATTTGCCATGTTAATATAAACTGAGCATTGGTTGTATATATGTATGGGAGATGGTGATCTGGACCAACCGATGAGTGCTGGTTCAGAACAAAGTACATATATTGAAGGTCATTTATCTTTTTCACATGTATGTGGTGATGTGAATCAGTTATATAGGATAGATTGGATAGATGTAGGGTGCTTAAAAGTTCGAGTTCAAGTCTCTTATAATTACATTAAATTACATATATATATATGTGTGTGTGTGTATTGATTGATATTTTTAAATTGACATACTCAACTCTACTTATATACATAAAACGTAAATCTTCAATATTGAAATAACTTTACAAAATTATTTAATAGTGAACTGAAAGTTTTAAAAGATAAATCTAGTAGTTTAAAAATGGAAAATAATATTCTTCTTCACAATAGTTTTAATAACATAAAACTGATTTATTACATAGGCAAATATATCTTTCTTCAATAAACCATAAGAAAATAAAGTAAGCTTAATAAACCTGAAAATTTCAATCCTTGAGATGACATAGATTACATAAATGATCTTCGGATGAAATTATTTTCTTTTTGCCCTTGCAATAAAATGTTTGCTATTAAGTATAAAATCTTTATCATTTGTGAGGAGAGCTAATAAAATAAAACAGATCACATGAGCAGAATTATAGTATACAAAAGAAAGTGATAAAAATATTATTGCAAATTTTAATAACTGGTAATAGTAATAGATTAAATATTTATATATAAGTAAAAATTTATAATCAGATAATGTATGTGGATGTATATAAACACGATATAAAATATGATCAAGGGTACAACTTATACAACTTATATATTAAAAATAATATACCACATAATTATTTCCTATCATTATGTTGCATAGAAAGTAACTGACTGGAACTTTAGCATATATGATAAGAATTAAAGCTGGGTAAAACACACATAGTATATGAAATCAAGACGGCTCATTATATTACAATAGTAACCGACTTCATTAAAAAATATACTAAGATTAAAATTTCTACTTAAAGAAACAGTAGTAAGTTTTTTTTATTAATTACTATTAATGTCAGCACATATATCAAAATTCCAGACGCACCCATATTTAAAATATCATTGTTAATGTCAATAATAAGCAAGTGAAATAAAAATACTGAATTAAATAGTAAAGTTTTCCATGTTAATAAATTGAGATATTTTAAAGCAAAATTTAAAGAATTATCTGACTTTAATGTTTTAGAAGTTATGAAAGAATCAGAATTTGATCTTGCACTGCCCATTTGTTAAAGAATAAGATTTCTAAATGATATCATACTTGCATCTGATTGTAGAGGGGGATCAGGTACATGTTTTTTTATAAATTATTATGTGAATAACATAAAGATTCTTGTGAATATTACTACAGGCATTAAATGAGGCAGAAGAAAAAATAGTGCAAAAAGCGATCAATTTATTATTTATTTTGTGGTTTTTTGTTTTTATTGGATGCCATCAGGACATTTTAGTATTTTAAAAGAGGCTTGAGATTTTGTTTAAAGCTAATATTTTCTAAAATATATCTTTATCTTTCATTGTAGCAGAGTTTATCCTAATAAATCATCATGATAATGTTAATTATTTAGAATTCTAAATACAATAGAACATGGTTATTTAATTCTGCTACTTTTTCCCCTTTGTCAGATTGTTTCTTTCATATTCTTCTATTTCCTTTCCATGAGCATTACATTCAATTACTTATTTCAGCATAGGTTTAGAACATCTTGAGCATCTTTGAATTACATGTTAAAGCAAAATATTATTGAATATCACATAAAAGATTATTAATTTAACAAACATAATTTATTTATTATGTAATCAGCTGGAGAATTGGTTTTAGATCACATTTCCCTTATCTCTAAAACAGTGCATTAATTTATTTTTAATGCTGGTCTCTGAATATAATCTAGTCTTAATGAATATAAACTATTCTTAATTAGAGGGTGTCTATTTTAAATATCACTTTGATTAATTCCAATCTAGATAAGGATAAAATTATCAGAAAATATAACTAATTTTCAATTTAGTCATGCATTTTATTCTTATCTAGATTGGAATTAATCAAAGTGATATTTAAATAGATACCTCTTAATTAAGAATAGTTTTAGATTATATTCAGAGAACAGCATTAAAAATAAATCATTGCACTGTTTTAGTGATAATGGAATATCTAAATCCAATTCTCCAGCCGATTATAAAATTTCAATTTATAACTTTATATTCAGTAGTGAGTTGATTATTTATAGGCAGTCAGCTTAAAATATATATTTAATAATGAGTTAACTATTTCTGGGTAGTTAACTTAAAATGTGATATAAGTCTCATTAGTATGAACCTTACTTTGATATACTATGGATAAATTTTTCTTTCTAAAAGTATATTTAATAACAATAAAAACTGTTAGAATTCATTTTTGGTTCCCCACAAAATACTGATCATAATCATATATGAATAAATAAAAAGATATTAAATGACAAAATGTAAAAAGAAAAGGAAAAAATATATACTATTCAAATGCTAAAATTAAATAAACCACATAATAAAAGTATTTACAGTTTGTTTACATATTTATTAATTATTCATCTTACATATACTGCTTTATAACTGAAACACAGGCTTGTTATATACCTGTGGCTATATATATGTAATATAGGGTATATGAGCACAGACTTTCACACTACCCACCTCTCTCCACTCTATCTAATAACACTGATACACCTAAACACATATATGCTGAAAAGATAAATAATCACCAATATACGTATTTTATGCTAAACCAGCAATCATCAGTTGGTCCAGACTATCATCTTTACACACATATATAGTATAAGTGCTCAGATATATATGAAGATAGACTATCCTCATAGTTTAATGGACAGGCTTCAATCCACTCCACACTCCAACTCTTCAACCATCCATCCAATTGAAAATCTGATGATGGAATGCTCAAAGGCCACCCTGAGGCTGAGATTATTGTGTTTCAGTTATTACATTATAGAGATGTCTGCCCATCCTTGCATATGTATTAAATGGATTATGTCCTGTACATGTGGGGTTCAGATTGACCTTAGGTCAACATGGGTGTGACAATAATCTCAGCCTCAGGGTGGCCTTTGAGCATTCCATCATCAGATTTTTAATTGGATAGATGGTTGAAGAGTTGGAGTGTGGAGTGGATTGAAGCCTGTCCATTAAACTATGAGGATAGTCTATCTTAATATATATCTGAGCACTTATACTATATATGTGTGTAAAGATGATAGTCTGGACCAACTGATGATTGCTGGTTTAGCATGAAATACGTATATTGGTGATTATTTATCTTTTCAGCATATATGTGTTTAGGTGTATCAGTGTTATTAGATAGAGTGGAGAGAGGTGGGTGATATGAAAGTCTGTGCTCATATATCCTATATTACATATACTGCTTTATATAATTTACATTTTGTGTCTTAAATTTATATCATGTGTTTTCCATTCCTGCTTGGTCTTCCCTTGAATAATGATTTTTTTTTCAATTTTTTTTGGGGAATAAATTTCTTGTGAGTAGCTTGGAAATAATTTTGAAGATGAACGTAATTTATATTTAGTTCATGAGTAACTATTCCAAAACACATTAAGAATATTCAACAGATCAGAGCAACATTTTCATCCATATAGCACATAGAGCAGTCAGCAAAGAACAGAGTTATCAAGGCTCTTTTAGTCTGCCATTGAGAAAATGGAGATTTGACAACTTAAGATTTGGTATTAGGTAATTATCAGTTATTGCTATTTTCACACTCCCAATGATTCCAAATTTAGTATCTTGTGGTTGATCTACTCTTTAGCATAAAAAATGTAAGATAGAATTTGATTGACACAGTCTCATATACTTACTGTAATCTGTAACAACTGCTTTTTTGATAAACAGGATTTTATTTATTTTAATTTTCACTTTTATTTTAAGAATTAAATGTAGATTTTTAATCAGTTTTTGAAATTATCTTCAGTCCACTTACTACTTTGTTTTCAAGTTTTGAATTATATAAATATTGCTTAGCAAACATTTCCCTTTTACAATTTTTTATTTCAAAAATAATTTTAAAATTAAATATTGTAAGCATTTTATGTGTTAACTCTTTCTTAATATATTATAGAACATATAACATATTAGATAATAAATACTCTTTTTTTATTAATTATGCTTTTCTTAAAACTTTTAATCTTTTGTGGTGGAAAAATATTAAATGTTAACACAAGTAGTTAATGAAAACTTTTGTATTAATTAATAAAGTTTTATTCTAATATAACTATATACATAGTAATAGACTTTGTGCCACTCAATGGCACATATCACTGTTTCAATGATCAACAAAATAGAATCAACATACTATTCATGACACTTTCATTATTTATTGACTAACTTTGTTTCTAACTGCTACTTTTTACACTTAGCCTATTTTGTATAGACTTTCAAGCTGGGATTATGTTTTTTTGTAATATAACAGATATTATAATTACATTGTCTCTAATTGAAAAAAGAAATCCAGGTGATACTCAACAATCTCAATAGCCAGCAGTCTCTTGAGGTAAATCATGTTAACAAGAATATACTCACTCTGTACAAATTTTAGGACTGATCATGAAATATATTGCTAATCATTGTGTTCTATATGGATACTAACAAGACCCTCTATGGTTTCGATAGCATCAATTTGTAAAGAAATCTCTACTGATATAAAAAATTTTAAAAACTAGGAGTTTTGTTCCAGTAGCAATCTCAGAGTCCAGAAATTTTCTGCTAGAACTGCACATTATATAAAAAGATAAGCATATCTTTTTTTCTTTTTATAATTTTTTATCATTTGGTGATTTTGATGATGATAGCAAAACAACTAGAGATCTTGTACAATTCATCAATCCTTTTAATAGACAAATACATCATATGCAGTTTTCAACAGACATCATGATACTTTCATACCTCTTCATCATAACATTTTTTCAAAATCCTTAAAATTATAGGAATTATAAAGGGACCAATTCATTGTTATTAAATTAGTGCAACATTTTATTAAGTAAGTCAATGCTATCTTTAACCATTTTCTCCATTTGACATTCAGTCCTTTCTCTGGAGATTCTTATTTTTAAGACTTTTATAGTGTGATGATGATTGATAGATTCTCTGCCATAATCCTTATCAGTCATGATATTAGAGTCACTTCCAACCTAGTGGATAGCATGAGTTCTCTGTGGATTATTTATCAATCTTCTTTTTTTATAATACCTTGATGAAAATGATCCTATAATTTTCTCAATTTTTATTGCATATACATTAAGATCATTTTTTCTATACTGAAACTTATTATAGATTTTGAAACCAGTTTCTTTATCCTCATCAGCAGGCTTGCTGCTGTAAAAGGTACTGAATGGATCAGACACCTATTTGTCTTGGAATTATTTGATTTTTAGATAATGGACGGACTGTTAAGATCCAGTGTTTCCTAACTATATAGGGCTTATTTTCTCTCCTGACATACTTTGTACTTAATGCCCTCTTGATAATCACTCTAATTGCAATTCAATATTGATTGCTTGAACTAATAATATCTATCAGGCTTATAGAATATTGAGTCCCACCAAGCTTATGATACCCCCTGCCGTTGACTACAAGCTATAACAATCTTAGCTTTCTTTGTCATGTGATTGATACTGAAATACCTTTCTAGACTGTGACCAGAAAATATTATTTCTAGAAACTCTTCACAGTTGTGACTTGCATACTTATATCTCCTAGGCTGCATTTTCATTTTGATATCATCACAGTCAGGTTCAATATTTATTTCTTTTTTATATCAATAATATTTGAAATCCATCACACATCACTTCTTTACTCAACCTCTAATATTTGTATTTTAGCTTCTAGTCTCTATTGTATTTCTTTCAACATTTTTTATCTGAAATATCTCCAGCTATTGTATGAGGTTGTCCACTGTTTGAATTTTTATCAATGTCTTCCTCTTTTTATGAAGTATTATTTTTACAGTATCATGGAGATGCTTTTCTACTAGCTTGAATTTTTTATTTCTATTCTTTTTCTCTTTCTCACTGAATTAATCAATATTGTTATTAAGGTTTACTAAGCCATCATTCAATTTCTTTGATAGCTCTCTGGTCAGAATATCAATTTGATCTTTCAGCTTTCTTTGGTTGCCTTTTATTTCTTTGGCCATTTCTTCTATTTTTTACCCTTTTCATATTGAAATCAGCCTTAGCTATTAATATCTTCTCTATTTTCTTAGGCGATTTCATCCAATTTTTTGACTATCTTATCTTGAAGCCAGTCTTGGCTATATTTAATTTTTTAAAACTATGTTCTCTGTTTTGCAGACCATTTCATTTGAAGCTGATCTTGACTATTTTTTTGTTTCTTAACCTGTTTAAAATCTTTTAAACATGTATGGCACAATTGACATTATTCATTTCTGGTTTTTATGATTTTTTTTATAAAATTCACCTTCTTCAATTAGTTTTTACTTTTTCATATGTTATCATTTCCAACAATTTTATTTATTATTATTATTTGTATACTAATAATATTACCTTATTGTTCTATTTTCTTTTTATTGACTTTATTGTTACTACTACTGCCTAATCCTTCTCTAGTTTCATATATTTTATTCCATATTTGACTTATCTAATTAGTTTGAATCCACTGACTCAGTTCTCCTTCACCTGTATATCTATTTCTTAAAAAAATTATTTATGAAATTCAGTTATTAAGAAAATCCCATCATTTTTTTATCTTTTTGAAATATATGTTTGAAAAATGGAGAAAAGAAAAAAAAAATCTTTCAGATGATTTATAGCATAACAATAAATCTTAGTTTTACTAACAAATTTTTTTTTTTTGAAATTTCTTTTAATGATTTTTAATTGGGCTGCAAATTAGCCTATATGCCTTTTTAGTTCATCCCAGGGGTACAGTTTTTAATCGAGTAAGACATATTGTGTGCCATTAAAATAGTATGAATTAATTTCTATATAGCAGCATTTATCACTAAGGAAAGTCTATAGATGATTATAATTTCCCTTTTTTTATATATACAAGATAATCAAATTGAGGTTTCTAATGAAATACACATAATAAAATAGTGTATGACTAAACAGAAATCTAGCTACATTTCCTTATTACCTTATCCATTATCTAGGCTGGGATTACTCAAGGTAATATTTGAAATTGCTCACCCTTAATTAAGAATAGATTACATTTGGTCATCAGCCTTAACTATAATTAATGCACTGTTTTAATGTTAAAAAACATGACCCAAAACTAATTTTCCAGCTGAGTAGGACATATCAATTTATAATTTCATATTGAATAGGAAGTTGATTACTTCTAGACAGTTAGCTTAAAATGTTATACAATACTGATTGGTATAAAAGTAACTTTGAGACAAAATGGATGAGGTTTTTTTCTAAAAATATATTTAAATCATTAAAATAAATTGTTAAAATTAATTTTTATCTCTCCTTAACATACTAATTCTAATGACACATAAATGAATGAAAAATATATCAAATGAAAAAATATTAAAAAAAAAGGAAAAAAAAATTATTATGCAAATGTTTAAAATTAAATAATCCACATTATAAAAGTATTTTACAGTTCAGTTACGTATTTTATAAAAGCCTTCATTAATTAATTAATTAATTATTATATAAAATATCTTACCAGTATTTTTAGAGCCAATTCACCTTATAGATACTTTTTATATATTTATTTTTCTATGTCTTGATTCCTGCTTGATCTTCTCTTGGATTTTTTTTTTTTTTTCACTTTTTTTGGGGGGTAGGGGCAAGTTTCTTATAAGTAGTAGTATGGAGATAATTTTGCAGATGAGCATAATTACTATTTATTTTATAAGTAATTATTAAGCAACATATTAAGGTTAGGTATGTTCAACTAGTCAAATCAACATTTTCATCCACTTGGCATATAGATTGATCAATGTGAAACAGATATATTAAGGGTCTTTAGCTTACCATTGAGAATATCTTATAATTACATTTGATGACTTTCATAGTTTTAGAAAAATGAAGATTTGGCTATTTAAGTTTTACAATAAACAAGATTAGATTTTTAAATCTGCTTTTCAAATTATCTCCAGACCACTTATTTCTTTTGTTCTCAGTGTGTGAATTCATTAATGTTGCTTAGCAACCACTCTCTTTTTAAAATGTTTATTACAAAGATAAAAATAAGTTTAATATTAAATATAGTGTGCATTTTATATTTTAAGTTTTTCTTAATGTATTAGAGATACATAGAATATAAAACATATTGAATAATAAAATATATTTTTACATTTGCAACTTTTTCTGTTTTTTAATAATTACACTTTAATTGAAACTGTTAATTTATCATGGTGGCAAAATATTGAATGTCAATGTAAGTAGTTAATGACAATTACTTACTTATCGATCTGAGACTTGAATACTTAAAAGAAGAGCAATACAGAGACTTTAGACCACTCAAAGGAGTATGGAAAATGCATGTTGGGAATAACAAGAACAGATCAAAAATGCAATATATGGGTAAAAGAACAAATAGGTGTTACTGGCCTCATTGAAAAAATTAAAAGACTAAAGTGGAGTTGGTCTGGACATATTGCTAGAAGAGATGATAATACATGGACAAATGAAATCTTAAACTGGATTCCAAGGGATTGTAAAAGATCCAGAAAAAAACCACATGTGAGATGAATGGATGAAATAAGAAAGTGTGTAGAGGTGATGTGGAGAAGAGAAGCTAAAGATTGGTGAAGATGGATTGAACTTGGAAAGATCTTCATCCTGTAGTGTATTGATAATGGTTGATGATGATGATGATGATATATATCCTAATAGTTTTGTGCCACTTGACAGCACTTTTTTAATTAATAAACATTATAGAAATCATAAAATGTTTTTAATATGGATTTCAATGTAATTATTATTTTTCAACATATGCTTTATTACATAACAGTAAAAACATGCACATTGTGTTTCAACTTGTGTATAATAAACATGTTATGCGGTACATTCTGAAATAAAAAAACTAATGCAAATTAAAAAAACTAACACATTTTTAAATGTTAATTGATGGTCATCAAAGAAAAGAACTTTTGAGATAATTAATATTCAATAAAACAAAACAGTTACAGTTATTACTATTATTAAATATGCTTATTAAGTTTGCTTCTTAATTAAATTATTTTTTTATTTCAATTACATTTTTTTTTGATACTTCAAGATAATACATAACTTAAATGTTTGAATTAAATAAGTTTTATTCTACATTATAGAGATATAGATAATAAAAACTATTCAATTTATATATGTCAAATTTATTTTAAAAACATCTTCCTGTTTGCTTGTATCTTTATATTCTAAATAATATAGTAATTAAGTTTTCAAAGTTACTGCTTTTCTCAAATATTGTCTTCATTTTACTTTACTAATGAATATGGATGTTTACTATTACAGAGTAAAAGTTTAATTACAGAATCATTCTATTTTTATTCTACATCCTCAATATGTTCAAGAGTTAATTTGATTCTTCTAAAAATAAATACAGTATTCTCATTGAAATAAAACAGAATATGATCTCTATATAATAAAATGGTAGAAAAGTGTACACATTATAATAATTATTTAATAATAGTAATATTAGTAATAATATTAATATTAATAATATTGATAATAATAATAATAATAATAATAATAATAATAATAATAATAATAATAATAATAATAATAATAATAATAATAATAATAATAATAATAATAATAATAATAATAATAATAATAATAATAATAATAATAATAATAATAATAATAATAATAATAATAATAATAATAATAATAATAATAATAATTCATTATTTGACCTAATTTATTCTGGTATTATTTTGAGAACTTGACTGATAATAGCAGTGTATTTAATACCTATTTTTTTTAATGTCAGATTTAAAAAATACAACAAATTAGACTAGTAATTTTTTCATAATAGGTATTCAAGCATTTAGAGCAAATTTTTCAAGGACATTAAAAAATTATTACTCATTTATATAAAAAAATAATATAATTTAATATATTGCACCTTTTAGTTTATTGTGTATATAATTGTTTTCTGTTGTTAGCAAAAAAATTATAATTACTGAACTATTATTATAAACTATGACAAAAATGATATAACTAACGCTAAAATATCTTATATATATGTGTGTGTGTGTGTTATTAAAAAGTTATAATGTATCAAAGATGTAATTTAAAATTTATATGAACTTTTATAAATATATTTTATAAAAATTACTGAAAACGTTCAAATATTTTTAACATCATAATGAGTTAATGACTAGTTGCGAAAATAATTTATTCAGAGTCCTGCCCTAATGCTAATTTTTACTGATGTAATGGAATAATTTATTGAGATCCTTATTTATGAAGCTTATTCTAAAAATTTAAGGACATCATCTAATTCATTCGGAATGATCCTACCTGTTTACATATAAAGTGAGATCACATTTTTTACCATCAGCCTTAGTATCTCATAGCCATTACAGAGGGTGTGACAAGGTATTTATCATGGATTTTTTATACATTGTTGAAAAAACACTAATTGAGGTAATATTCCCATCTAATTGATGCCTTTAATCTCATTACTAAAATGAATGATTTCCATCACGTATTCAATTAAGTCAAAATTGAATAAACAAATGCATAATTCAGAATATAAAATCCTTCTTATAAATCAATTGAACTCTATGAATATAAATAATATAATCGTTAATGTGAATGACAAATAATATTCAGACCAAAAGAAAAGAAAGGGATATAATTCCAATGACATAATCCCTGTTTTTCCAGAATCAGGTTATATGCATTTCTACTTAAAGTATATTTAATATCTTCATATTTTAATACTAAGTATGAACTTATTTTTTCCATAATAAATGGAATGAAACACATTTAATATAACGAAAATATTGTTTGTTATTCTCAAATTCAATTTGCCAATTTATTTAATCATAAAATGCATAGATAATAATTATGTTACTTCTGCCTAAGTTCCAACCATATCAGATAAAATTATGTATGAGGCACAATTAAGATAAAAAATTAAATACTTTAATGAGAATATTTTAAAAATACTTTTAAAATATTAGCACATAGAGATTTTTGTAAACAAAATATTTTACTCCATAATTAATTCATTTAATTAAAAAAGATAACAAATGATGCATAATTGGCAAAAAATTATATAAATCAATTTTAAATATAGAGCTTAAATTACATTATTTAAATTTTAAATAATAAAACTGATATTATTAGTTATTGGCTGGTAGACATAATTCCTTTTTTTTTTAGCATGAATGAAACACATAAATTTATAATTTTGAAGTTTGTATACACATTTAACAATTAATAGTTTAAATGGATTAGTTAAATTAATGATAGAATTTAATATAAATGCATGCATATCATAATGTTTCATTTGCTTTTAACTTTTTTTAAAAATAAAATTTAAATATTAATAAAAATTATCAATAATTATATTTCTTCTTATTGGCTTGTTTTATTATTTTCTATAATAATGCAAACATAAATTATCATCATCATCAACCATTATCAATCCACTGCAGGATGAAGGTCTCTCCAAGTTCAATCCATCTTTTCCAATCTTTAGTTTCTCTTCTCCACATCACCCCTGCACACTTTCTTATTTCATCCATTCATCTCACACATGGTCTCTTTCTGGGTCTTTTACAATCTCTTGGAATCCAGTTTAAAATGTCAACTGTCCATCTATTATCATCTCTTCTAGCGATGTGTCCAGCTCAACTCCACTTCAGTCTTTTAATTTTTTCAATGAGGTCAGTAAAACCTATTTGTTCTCTTACCCATACATTGCATTTTTGATCTCTTCTTGTTACTCCCAACATGCATCTCTCCATACATTTTTGTGGGGTTTGAAGTCTCTGTATTGCTCTTCAGTTAAGTGTCCAAGTCTCAGATCCATAAGTAATAACTGGCAAAACACATTTATTAAAAACCTTCCTTTTCAAACACATAGGAATATTTTCTTTTAGTATCAAGTTATTTCTACCAAAAGCATTCCAACCAAGTTTTATTCTATGATTAATTTCATCCATTATGTTTCCATCTGTATTAATAATCTGACCATATAGAATTATGAAACTTCCTTGATTATTTAACTTCCTACACAATTTTTTTAAAACTATGTGTGGCACAGAAATCTTCATTATCTGATTGGTGGATGAAATTCATTTTGAATTTTTAGTGGTATATTTTTTATTTAAAAAGAGTTTTTTTGTGAATTTTTTATTTTTAGTATAATAGATAGATAATAAGAGCTACTGACATTAAAAAATTAAGTATAATATAAAATGTCTGGAGCCAATGAAAATTAAAAAGATAGATGTTAAACCTATTGTGCTAAATGGAAAGGAAGTTAATATATTTGTGCTGAATTGTCTTTTGTTTAGAAAACAAAAACAAAACAATAAGTTTATAGATAATTTTCATTTTTATATAGAAAATAAATAGATGACTTTTAAATTTTACTAAATTTTAGTAACTTTTTAGCCAAAAATTCATAAAGTAAAGTTTTGTTGATATCCATGACATAAAAAAATGGATTGCCTCTGGTCAAAAAGATTGTTTCAATATTTTGTCGATTTTTATATAAATTCAATTTTAATTTTGTGTGGATTAAAGTTATGCCTTATTATTATGTGCATAAATGTATTAAGTTTCAGAATAATTATTATTTGTTGAAAACTTTTTTACCAGATGAAGATATTTGTTTGTTTGTTTTTGACAATTTATTTCTAATTATTTTTTTATTTTTTAATTTACAAATATGGCACTATATTTTTTAGACTATTTTCATTCATAGAATTCATGTCTTTAATGAAAAATGTAAAAATTGAAAACTGAAAATAGAAAAGAAACATTATTTATTTACACAATGCAACAACAACAATAACAAGAAAAAACAATCTGAAAAAAAGTATTGCTTTTTATACATCATTTAAGGAGTTAAGGATAATAAAATATTTCTTGGGATACATCTTTTGATTAGGTAATGTATTCTTAAAACAAAAATTTGAATTTGAATGACAGATTTTTATAGTAGATTATTTACTAATGGAGTAATCCATTTCAGAGAAAGTAGTTTTTGAAGTTCTTTTATATCTCCCTTTTTAGTATATTTCAATATATTTTCTATAAATATAATACTTTTACTTTAATGCAGATTGATATATAGCTAGATTTATAATTTTATTACAAGTGTAAGAAACCAACAAAGTTTCATTTTAAATAAAATCACACTAACTTAGATAATTCCCATAAATATTTCTCTATTCCTTTAAAAATAGAGTGAAGTTCATAATTTAGTTGTGCATATATTTTCTTTTAATAAGTATTTATTTTATAGATGAATATTTTATATGTATATTTTTTAGAAAATAGTTATTAATAATAATGGTTTTCTTTTTGTGAAGTGAGTTCCTTCAAAGACAATTTAAAATTTAATAATGCATTTTGAATGGAACTTTAGCCTTTATAAATATGAGAATTTGCAAATAAAAGATTGTTTAGCAAATGATCTTATATATTTTTTCCTTTAGGAATATTTAGAACACTGCTATTAATTAAATAAATATTTCCCACGGTATTTGAACTAATTATATATGCAAGAATTCCAGTTTTCTTATTGTTGTATACATATAGATATTGTGCATGTGTTTGTATAAAAAATTTGACAAGAAGAAATAAAACAATTTTCGTGTGATCTATTTTTTCAAGAATATAATAACTAGGGATTGATAAAATTAATATCATTATTTTTTCTTGCACTATTATAATATAGGTGTATATTTATGATACAATCAATACCAAAATTGTATATATATGCACAAATGTAACTCTCAAGTACCCACAAGTTAAAGGAAAGGGCGTCTGTTTAGTTAGTTTAAGATCAAAAAATGTATTCTATAGGAAAAAAATTCAAAGGTATTAATTCTTAATTTTTATTTATTTAAATATTTGATTAATATGAGATAATTAATGTGATAGTAAATTTATTATATATCCATGTTTGTTTCTCATATACTTATTTTTTTTAAATAAAAAAATCTATATCATCACCTAATAAAAATGCACCCTCTTGCAATATATTTATAAATCATCTTGCCCTAAATAAAAAAACAATGAAGAAAATGATATTTCCTAGACTTGCAAACTTCCAGGTGGTGATAATTGGAATTGAGTTTTTATAATATTTAATAAGTCTTATTGGAACCAAAATTTTCAAGATTAAAAAATGGGAATACATAATCTATATTATTATTGTTAATGTTAACCAATATGTCAACTGGGTCTCACTAGCTATTGAAAAATAGGTGTCATTCATTTATGTTATAATTTTTGGATGCATCTGCAATATCCCTGATATCTACTACCAAGAAAATAAATATAATGTATATATATATATATTAAAACTCTAACTTTTGTTTATTTTATTCTTCTTCTGATTAATTATATCATATTTTATTAAACATTTTGAGCTACTGTATATATTGACAATTATATTATTTGATTTAAGCATTAATTAATATTTTTTAAAAAATATAGGTAATATTAACGCTTAAAAATATTCTCAGATATAGATTTATAATATAAAAAAGTATACAATATTATATGAAAACATAAATCTAAATTAAACATTTTATAATTGAAATTTAAAAAAAAAAAATATTTACATGCTTTAAGCTAAAACACGCAACCAAAAACATATTATTATAAAGCAAATACTACAAAATTTATTTACATATGACTACATACAGATCTATAATGGTTAAAAAATAAGTTTAAATGTAGATAAATATAGAAAGTATAATATAAAAAATGTTTAAGAATGTGGGATGTAATTTATATATATATATATAAAAGACATATTTTGCTGGTTCATCCATGTTAAAAACTTTAAATATGATATTACAATGTTTCGACTTTGTCACACATGTCATCCACTGGGGGATAAAAGGTAGAAAGATGGTTGTAGAGGCGCTACAATCACTGATTTGAATAAACGTTAAAGTTCCACCATAGCAAAAATGTTAAATTTAAATATGTTTTTTAAAAAAATATTTCCAAATAGGAGGAACTTTGCATGTATCATCTCGCTTATTGATACAATCTGGTCTTTTAAGTATCTCAATGGCTTCTCTAATTTTGCACTGGTAGAGATTATCTGGATATGAACCCACAAAATGTCTTTTATATATACAACCCGTGAAAATCTTCATTTCAATATATATATATATATATAAAATTATCAGGTCCATTCAATTTTCTCACTACTCATTAAAATTATTAATAACAAGTTTTCCAGTGGTTATTTGCTTTTACCTCGATATATTTAATTTTTCCATTTCAAAATTGTTTTCTTCATTTTACTTTTCATTCAAATTTCAAACAAATCTTGACTAAATACATCATCACCAAAGAAACATGTATGACAGGGAAAACTAAAATTACTCATCTACAAATGACAAAAATCAGCCTGTTGCATCTAAGCATAACTCAGAAACTTCTCATTCATTCCTGAAGCCTCTAAATGTTTAACATATAGAAATTCCTTTAAAGTTAATGTCATATATAGATCCTCCTATTAATCCACCAGGCAACCAACCTATCAACATTGCTTCTTACCAAAGACTCTTCTTTGCCTGGACTACACACCCTTTCCATATCCCCTTCCCATTTCATATGTATCCTCTTCCCTCTCACCATATTGTAATTGAATTTAATTTTGCCATGTAGTCATCTCTTTGTAAATCTTTTAATAGTTGTGTATTTTGTCTTTTTGATTAATAAAAGCTTTCATCACTGAGAGAAAAAATATTTGCAATGAATCTTTTTTTTTTTTCGTTTCAAATGAAAAATATTTAATACTGTAGACCAAGAAGGTAAATTAAATGGTAATAAAATACTGACAATTTATAATTTCAAGAAAAGGAATGGCTACATAATTAAAATCAAATGATAAATGCTTGAATAAACAGACTTATGATTATTTGCCAAAGATTTAGTAAGATCGTCTTAGCATATAGGTTAAACTTCTTTTACAATTTTTATGCAGATTATTTACAATGGTAGTCCAAAAATAAATTAGTTTTATTTTATATCGTTTGAGATATGTAAGAATTGTCAAGTCTTTAAGGATTATAATAACTTCAAATTTACATTTACATACAAATATACTCAGAAGAGAGACAAAAACATTTATATCAGTTGTGGAAGTAAAGACTACACAATGATAAGCCATTTCCAACTGTTAGTTCTCAGTATATAATATTTTCCTCAAATTAGATTCCATGAAGGAAAAGTTTTATTGATAAAGCTTAGAGATACTTTACATAATTCTGATAGTATTTAGAACACTATTATGAAAAATTGAAATGGAAAAAAAATATTAATGTTAGCACAGATGTAATAAAGTACAATCTAATGTATTATTAAATGAATACTCAGTCTAAAATAATTAAAAAATCATCTCTTTTATTTCTATTGTATGGTGTGTTAAGTCCAGCTAATGGTATACCTCACACAACTAACTATTAGAATTTAGATAATATATATCTATTATTAAATTAAGCATCAGATAAATGACCACCACAATATATTTATGGCAGAATTAACAATCCTCAGTTAGCTAAATCATCATTTATCATGTCATCATCATCTTGTTTGGTATTTATCTATACCAATTATTACAATTTAATTAACAAGTGCCAATTTTTTCACTTATTTTTTTGACATCATCTTATTTAGATAAATGCTCTAATGATTATTAGTAATTAATTTGCTGGGCAAAAGATTATTATATAATTTTTAGCCAGATATAATTTTTAAATTTTGTGCTCTTAATTTAACTATCCACTCTCTTTATCTCCCATGTATAATATCTTTGATATACTTAAAATTTTTATTTCACACAAATATATGAAAGGATAAATGAGTCTCAAGATGCATTTATGGTTAAATTAACATATGTTTTTCAGTTATTCCACATGCTTAAAAATGCAATTTAAGGATAATTTACTTTTTCAAAAGTCTGTGTTGTGTGTGTGGAGAAATAAAAGTTTTGAAATTATCTAATACGTTATAGTTGGGAAAGGAGAAATAGAATTAAACTGTTGATACTATGTAGCTGCATTTACTTTTATCAAATACAGCCACATAACATCAACAGTATAAAATTTATATTTGGGATAAAATGATACAAAAATCGTTAGCCTTATAAATGATTAGTAATTTATATTTTAAAGATATTGTAAAATGAGTGAGTACAAGAAATTTAGCACTTGCATATTGATAAATATTGAACAATGATAATGAAGTCATTGGCGGTGCTGTGACCTGAATTAATTAAAAAGTACTGGTTCATCCAAAATTGCATCTTGAGATAATTTACATTTTGTGGATATATATATTTATTTAAGTGAAGTGAGTGTGATGAAATAAAAAATTCGAGTATATTCAAATCGCTGAAATTTATATATCACATTTTATATTTGAAGGTTTTTTTTTTTTAAAATAAACTAATGGATCTGTAATTTTAAAAAATTCAAAACTTTTAGCAGACAGGATTTTATAATGTGCAAATTTTTCTAAGTAAGATTGGTGAGAACTGGCCTATAGTATCACCATCTATAACTTACAATCACTTTTCCTTAATTCTATAAATTCTACTCAAATAAGTTTATCCATTAACTAAATTTGCAGTTTTTCAATAGATTAGTTTTGTAATGAAAGTCGACACACTAAAAAGTATAATCCGTTGTGAACAATATTATAAGCAAGCTGACAGAAAAAAAAAATTAATAAGAAAAATGGATGATTTAATTTTATAAAAGCATAAAAATAGTTCATGAATTTTATTAATAATAAAAAGTGTTTTATTAAATTTGCAAAGAATGCAAAAACTATTAAATAAATACTTGTTTCGATGATAAAACATAAGTAGAAATATTTTATAAAAAGTTTCATGTCTATGTTAAAATTGAATTTTATATAGACATAAAAGAGATACACATATATTACACACTGTGTGCATGTGCATATATATATATATATATATATATATATATATATATATATATATATATTTATTTATACATGTACACACATACATATACGTATACCCAATAAAAAGACAAACTATAAAAATATAATAATTCAATTAGTTTAATTTGCTTCCGTTTTTTGAAACATTTTATTAATGATATAAAGTATTGCTTCTTTTGTGTAGACCCAGTAATACAGTTATGTAATTTAGTCTTCCTAAGCTTACAGTTTGGGAATATCCTTGAGGGATAATTCCTGACAAGAAAATCTTTTAACCTGCAGTGGAAGCACTGTGGCAGTACACCCGAAAACATATTATTAGAGGGGCTGATTCTGCACAGTGGATTGTGGGAATGCCTGTAGGTGATACTCTCTTATTGAGGGTAATTCAAAAAGGCACAGAATTTGTGAGTACAGGAATGTTTGCCCTTTTCTCAAGAACATACTTAAAGTTTGATATTATTCCATAGGGTCTGAGGATTTTTTGAAGATCAAATTGATTAAAACTCAGATAACAATTTCGAATATGGTCATTCAATATCATCGGCCTATTCATGTCAATTGTACATAAAAATTTTATTATCAATGAATTCCATCACTCCTTGGAATATTTTCTTTTGAGTGGGATCATGGCATTCCACAATTACATAATGGTTGCTTGGATGACTTAGTATTTTGTACACATGAATCCATAAATTTTTTGCTGTGATTTGGCTACAGAATTTATCAAATCAAGAAAAAAGTAAACAGTCACAACCAATTAAGCCAGAGTTATCACAGCCTTCAAAACAAATGATTCACATAATTCCACAGTCATTGGAGATAACACCTTGGGCAGCTATGAATTCTGGCACAGACTCAAATTCTTACATAATGTTAATGGAGTCTGCAGTCATGACTACTGACAAAAATAAGAGAAAGGTCCACAATCAAAAAGAAATGCCAGCAACTCTCTTTGCAACTCAATAGTTCAAAAGATAGGGAAATTGAGTAACAGTTCCTTGGATGCTGATTCACCAGACAGAAATATAAAAGGAAAGAAGTATAAGGTCAGCATCCATGATGAAGAGTCGATTGTGCCCCAGCATTTAACTGTCTCTGATAGTATGGAGGAGAATTTCATTCAGAAGTTGATGTTAAAGAACAAGGAATCCATAGATCAGACAATGATCCTTTTGGAGGTCTCTGAAACAAATGAAACACAAAGTGAGGGACTTCTTCATGACAAGAATTTAGAACATAATGTAAAATTGACAAATTGAATCTACAACTAAACAATCTAGAAACCACAGTTTCTGATGAGCTAGATGAAACAGATTTCAGTGTTTACTTTGACCAAGATCGATACCTAGTGATCAATGATAAATATAAAGATAGATGGGGGCAAAACAGATTTGAAATATGGTTGTGACTTGTCATCACTTCAGATATAAAAGATAAAGATATTAAATGTGATTCACAGCAGAGTTAAATAAGAATTTTAATAAGGATAGGGTAATTATGCAAGGAACCCCTCAGCATGCAATTTACCCTGAGAGGACTAAGTGGTCTACTGCACCTCAGAGAAGAACCTGGACAGTGGACATTTCACTGATGCCAGCCACAGGACACATATGGACAGAGTTTTTTATGAACTCTTATGGTTTAGACTTGCATGTCTTTGAGAATTTTGGCCATTGGAATCCAGGTTTGAGCTAGAAATAACTTGCATCTTGGGTTCTTAAGTGTATTGTGACAAGGGTCTAAGGTCAATAGTCAATTATTGAATGAATTGAGATGACTGATGAAAATGAATCTATTATTATTTGTAATTTGTTTGTAACATAGGGTGCTTATTAATATCATATCATTGTAGATCACATCATTTGATCATGTCAGTTTAAAAATTTATTCTGAGATAATGAAGTTCTATGGGGTAAAATTACATCAAAATCAAAATATGCATTGTGAATCATAAATAAATTTAGTTTATCACTGTATGTAAACATGTAAATTCAAAATCTAATAAATCTTTTTGAATTAAAAAAAATATTTTATTAATCACGATGCATTAATTATTATCACATTTTAGTCAATGCTAAAAAAATTATCAATTGCTCTCTAATTTTAATTGGAGGAATTGATATTTATTAACTTCTGCCAAATCATAAATGAAAACAATTCTTTAGTAGTATTATTACTAAATATGTAGTGCTTTTGTTTTTAATAGTCCATTCTTATATAACGTAATTAGTCCAAATAATTAGCGTATATATAATAGAATATCTCTGATAATATATATATATATATATATATATAACGCTAGAGGTTAAAACTATAATACCATACAATAAATATTTAAAATACTCTTTAACCAAGCATAAGACTTGCAAAACAAATTGCTTTAATTAAGGTAACCATACTCATTTTACCAATACAGCATTGGCTTTCTGGGCATTGTTCTTGGTTAGTTGTGAAATGTAACCAGTACAGTTTAGAAATTATAAGTACGTTTTTTATTAAAACTGTTTTTTTCTAATGCTACATTTGATTCTTTTGTAAAGACAAAAAAAGATAAGTATATTCCATAATATTTTTTCAAATTATATTCTAGGATCACATGCTGTCTGAGCTATGTCACATGTCCTGATGATTAGAAAAGAGAAAACAGATGTGTCTAAGGTAGCAGATCATGTATGTGCCAATGAACATATGTTCAATTGGGAAAATACAAAAATATTGGATAGAGAAGAAAAGGTATAAAAAAGAACCTCATATGACAATGGCAAAAAATTTCATAAGCCAACCTAGTGTGACTATACATAATGTATGGAAATCACTAATCAACTCTGCTCTTAGGAAAAAGTGGAGAAATCAGGAGGAACCTCATAGATAAGTATATGAAACTTCTACAGACTGTTGTCTTTGGCAGGATGACTCAGTTAGTTAAAGCATTACCTTAAAATTCAATACTCAAGAATCTAAGGATCCGTGTTTGAATTCCATGCTAATACTGTCACTGGTCATGCCAACAATACCTGAAGAAGAGGAGAGAATAATACCTCTCGAAATGTTGTGCATATACTAACCTGTTTGATGTGCTATTACTAACAGTTGAATGTATTTGTTTTTCTAAAGACATTCAACACACATATTAGATGATAGAATTAGTCCAATATAGAAATACAATTAGAACACCATCATCACAAACTTTCTGGAAAACACTCATTTAAATAATTTTTGAGAATCTTATTTATGAATTATCTTAGTAAAACTTGTTTGTATCTAAATAAGTTTGTATTACATATACACACATTACATAGACTTTGTTTAGATCATTTATAACTATATGCCATGTACTATATTATAAAGCATAGTAGTGGATTATGTAGACACAGTTTATATAAGTATATAATATAATTAATTAACAGATTATAAAGAAATTTATAATTTATCAGTTATAAATATTACATATATTATAACTTAAGCATATCAAAATTATCAAAGCTTCAAAAATATTAATTTCCATTTTTATAGGCTTTGGTTTTTACAGATGTCTTCAGTGAAGTTATTTTCATTGAATTTAATAGTTCACAGTTATCAGCTTCACTGAAATTCATAAGAAAGGTTCATCTTGCATTCATTAAATAAATTAGTTCATGATAAATTTATATATCATATTTATAGAATGCTCAAGAGTATTGACAAACAGGGTTATTTTCAGCCATGACCAAATCTATTTCTGCAATTTCTTCCTATAGTAATTCAATTATCAAGACTGACTGAATATTTTGTATGTTGTTGCCATTGAAAATAATTTGATAGTAATAATTCTAAATAAGTGTGATAACATATATTAAAATCTTATGTTTTCTTGAAAATGAAGCAAATGATAGAATTTGTGGTCTAAGATAATATGTATGCTTAATAATTAATGTTGTACAAAGTTCACAAAGTTCATTTTCTAAATAAAATATCCAGTTTAATGTTATTGTTATGAATATTTAATAAAAAAAAAACATTATGATTGACTTTAATAGCTTAATTTAGGTTATCATATAAGGACAATTTTATCACTGAAAAATCTACAATATCTAGTAAATCACAAATTAAATTTATAAATTTTTTAATTTTTAACTAAAAAAATAAATGATCTTATAATTATCTAAAATAGTTGTCTCTCTACAACCCGCCCCCCCCCCTTCTAAGATTTTTACATTAAAATTAGAAATTTATGATTTAACCAAATCTCTAATCTAGACAATTTCTTTTACATAATGAATTTAAGTTTCAATCATTGTTTACTATAGCAGTATATAGATCATACAACAATATATTTGTTTACATCCTGTAGATAGTGTTTAAATACTTAATATAGAGAGCATACCAATAGCTCAAACAAGCTCTTATTTAATAAGTGCAGTATGAGAAAATATTTAAAATCTCTATCTACAATATTCTTATTTCCAGACCAATTAGTTTCAAGCTAATGGCTCAACTTAGCAAGGAGATAGAACATTCAGACACTAGATCTAAAATATCAACTCAAAACCCAGCACTTATTTAATATGTAACTATTTCATCTTTGCAAATACAAACTTACATATTTGTAAATGCAAGCTTTTTAAAAGCAATGCCATGTTTCATGTATGACTTGCTTTATTGTTTAAATACTTTACTCAATTTTCAAACTGAAAATTGGAAAAAATGTAAAGGATGTAAACATATTTTGTTGTATTTAAGTTGTTAATGACACTTATTTATATATTTACCATCATCACATGATCATCATCTCTTATGCTAGCACATAACTGTTATTAAACAGGCAAAACTTACCATATAGTAGTGTCACCCTGTACCAACCAAAGTAATCAATAGATGCCATAAGGCTTGTGCATAAAATCCCCATCTAGTTCCTTCTCATCCAATATCCTCAGACTAGTTATAAAAGGTGGCTGCTGGAGGGTTGCATTAGCTCCTAAGATCTAGGTGCAGTGCTCTCAGATCCAAGGCTCATCACTGTTGAAGGCTACAAGCCAGAAACTAGTCTGGGGAGGTTGGATGAGTAGGCACTAGATGGGGATTTTATGCATCCATTGATTACTCTGGTTGGCACAGGGTGGCACTACTATATGGAGAGTTTGCCTGTTTATTTATCATCATGTTGAGCATAATTCAAAAAACTATGATTTTCCATAAAAAATAATTAATATATCCATATAGTTAAAACTATTGATGCTTTGATATATAAATATGCACATATATGCATATATAATCATTTACTATGCTAAAAGAAATAAATGTAACTAATCAAATTATTTCACAACATTTTTAATATGAGCTTCACATTCTCATAAGTTTTGAACCTAGTGATAAACCACTGATTGACAGATGTGACACAGTGTAAACACCCAAATCTCTCTAACCATAAATAATAACCTTATTTTTTGTTTGAATATTGTGATTCCAAACTTTTAGGTATTGTAGCTTAAAATGTTTTTGATCTTTTTAAAATTGCTATGAAAGACAAATGAAAGATGAAAGGGTTGTAGGTAAATTTGGTTATGGTGCTAGAAATGAGAGAGATCATAGACTTGTGGAGTTTGAAAAAAAAGAAAATCTTTATATTATGAATTTTTTTTTTTTTTAGAAAGATGTTAAATGGAAATGGACATGGAAGCATCCAAATGAAGGAACAGCAGAAGTGAATTATATTTTGACTAACAGAGAATACATATTTTAAGATTGTAATGTCCTTAATAAATTCAACACAGAATTGATTAATAAGATGTAAGATAAGTGGTAATGCAAAAATAAAGAGACAAAAATTATTAAGGAAAACAATATTCAGAGTTGATATTCCTAATCTTCAGAAATATTCTAATGAATTTAAATTGGAACTTGCAAATCGTTTTTAAATATTAGCAGATTTTGAACATAATTGAGATTTGAATGAAATTAATAGGAAAATAACTGATATACCTTTAAAAACTACAACAAAAAAAGCTGGTAGAAAAAAACAGGAATTGACCAATAAAAATTCCACTGAGAGTACAAAATTTATGAAAAAAAGAAGGAATATGAAAATATATAAAAATGATGCAGTAAAAAGTATTGAATATCTTGAATTTTATAAAATGGTGTGAAAAAGAGTTGATAATGATATAAGAAAGTATAATTGTGAACTAACAAGAAAAGCCATAAAAGAGTATAAAATATTTTGGTATTAGTAGGAAAATTATTTCTGAAACTATTACTAAAAGGAGAGATGACACCATAAAATGTTTAGAAGATTTCTATCAAGGATTATATGGTAATAAAGAACAAGTATCTCTTACAACTATTATATCTTCTGAATTCCTCAGGATTTTAAATAAAGAAGGGAGATATGCAATTAAATTTATAAAGAAGGGAAAAGCTCCAGGTAACGGTGGAATTATAAACAATATCTTAAAAGAAGCACGTGAAAAAATAGGATTTTTTTGGGAAAAATTATATAACAAATATCTAAATAATAAAGATGTACCAGATGATCGGAAAAAATGCAGTATTAATATTAATATTTTAAAATGGTAATAAAGTAGATATTAGAGGTTACAGATTTATAAGTCTTTTATCAGTTTTATCTCAAAATTTTTACCAAGATAATTACAAATTATTTAAAGAGAACTTTGAATTTTAAAAGGACATACTGAATTTAAAAGTTGTTTTAGTATTGTGGATTATATCCAAGTATTGAGAGAAGTTATAGAAAGAACCAATAAATATGGGCCACCATTATGCTTTGGATTTGTAAATTATGAAGACATTTGATTGTACAAGCATTTCTTCAATGATTAAAGCATTGGATCATCAAGGTATAGACCTAGGATAATGTCATATTCTGAAGAATATTTATAAAAATGCAATAGCAATAATTAGATTATAAAACAATATCAGGAAAGTTAACATTGAGAAAGATGTAACATGGATGACTCCATATCTCCAAAACTTTTTCCAGCATTGATGCTAGAAGTATTTTGTGAATTAAAATATGAAGCTAAAGAAATAAAAGTAATTTAGATTTTTCAGATGATGTAGTTGTTTTTGCAAATAATGCTTCAGAGCTTCAGAAAATATTGCAAGAGGATCAGATGAAAGTAAAAAGATATGACTAAAGGTAAATGTTAAAAAAAAAAAACTAAAGTAAGGTTCAATGATTTTTTCAAAATACGAAAATAAAGACTGATAATGATGAGCTAAAAGAAGTTAACAATAACAAATACATTGGTCACATTAGTACTACAGATGGAAACATAATGGATGAAGTTAATCATAGAATTCAACTTGGCTGGAGTGCTTTTGGTAGAAATAATTTAATATTAAAAGAAAATATGCTTATGTGATTAAAAAGAAAGGCTTTTAATCTATCTGTTTTGCCAGTTCTTGCTTATGGATCTGAGACTTGGACACTTAACAGAAAAGCAATAGAGACTTCAGACCACTCAAAAAAAGTATGGAGAGATGCATGTTAGCAATAATAAGAAAAGGTCAAAAATGGAATACATGAGTATGAGAACAAACAGACATTACCGACATCATTGAAAAAATTGAGAGACTGAAGTGAAGTTGGGCAGGAATATTTCTAGAAGAGATGATAATAGGTGAACAATTTAAATAAACTAAATTCCAAGAGATTATAAAAGACCCAGAAAGAGATCACATGTGAAATGGATGGATGAAATAAGAAAGTGTGCAGAAGTGTTTTTGAGAAAAGAGGCTAGAGTTTAGAGAAGATGGATTTAACTTAGAAAGACCTTTATCTTGAAGTGGATTGATAATGATTGACAATGATGACAATAATATTCACATATATATAATTGGTTTTAAACCTTTTGAAGCAATATCATAGCACATTACAATGGACAATTTCTAATCAATTACAATGGAAAGATTACATACTCCATTTTAAAAATTGTATGAATATTATTATACTGGAAAAATAAATAAAATAATTCAAACTTATTTACAGCATTTTTTGATATAAGATTCGCAGTCATATAAGCCGTTGAACTCATGAAAAAAATATTAGATGTTTTTCACTATACTATATCTCCCAGATATATGAACACTTGAATGTATCAACCAAAAATAATAGTCTGTCTTTAAATTCTGTAAGTGTAACCTTGCTGGTATTAAACTTTTATCATATTTTCATTCATATATTATTATTAATCTTTTAGTGTAATATCACATAGCACTTAATATAAAAGAAATCAATCTGTTATCTTTTTTAGTAAATAGCAGCTTATTAAAATGTGGAACTTATATCAAGAATGTTGGGAATTAATCTCATTGAGAACATTTGTTTCTTAAATCTAGTTCTTAACTATTACATATATTTATCTATTTATCTGCATAACTATATATCTATCTTATCTAACTATGTACCTACTTACCTATTTACTTATCTATGTATCTTCTATCTATTTAACACATCTGCTTATTTCCCTATTTACCTAGTTATTTAGCAATCTGCTTATCTATCTGTCTGTATACTTCTCCATCTGAGTTCCTCCAACTCAATCTGCCTGTGTACATTTGATTATAGACCTAAATCTATCTATTTATCTGTCTATTTATGTGACTGTTTATCTATCTGACTATTTATCTATCTAATTACATATTTATTTATCAGAATATCTTACTATATCTGTGTTTATTAATTTCCCTGCTATCAACCTACCTGACACATACTTATCTATCTATAAGTATGTCTGTCTAATTGATTATTGGACAGTTTGACCATCAATATAACTATTTCAATGAATATAACTATTTGGGGCTCTCTGTCTGTATCTCTCTTTATGTTTGCCTACCTCTCTTCTCTCTCTCTCTCTATCTATCTATCTATCTATCTATCTATCTATCTATCTATCTATCTATCTATCTATCTATCTATCTATCTATCTATCTATCTATCTATCTATCTATCTATCTATCTATCTATCTATCTATCTATCTATCTATCTATCCATCCATCCATCCATCCATCCATCCATCCATCCATCCATCCATCCATCCATCCATCTATCTATCTATCTATCTATCTATCTATCTATCTATCTATCTATCTATCTATCTATCTATCTATCTATCTATCTATCTATCTATCTATCCATCCATCCATCTATCTATCTATCTATCTATCTATCTATCTATCTATCTATCTATCTATCTATCTATCTATCTATCTATCTATCTATCTATCTATCTATCTATCTATCTATCTATCTATCTATCTATCTATCTATCTATCTATCTATATATATATATATACAGATATCTTCAAAAAATTTATTTTATGGCTTATTAGATGCCATCTCATTTTTACAATTTTTGTAGCAATTTTAAAAATTACAGTTTCCTAACTAATTTTAACTATTTCCTCCATTACAGAAGATTTATAAAAAAACATAGATCTTTGCTGTCCTGTCTGTAATAGACAGGAAGAAATCTTTGAGCATATGATTCTATCCTGTACAGGCTTGACATCTGTAAGGCTAATGATAGCCCAAAATACCTCAATGGACTATTATAAGATGCTGTGTATTAAAGATTGCATGAAAGACCGAAACTTCACTCACATAAGAATATCGACTTTTATTATATACTCACTGTGGATAACTAGATGCAAAATAACCCTCAATATCCCACCACTGAATGCAAAGGCAATATTCATCAGTACTTTAAACAAGATTTAAAAAAAGATGAAATTATATCAACAAAATTACTTTATGAGAATACTTGGAGTCTGTTCAAAATCCACAGCATCCCAACATTCCTATAATCATTCATGAAAGGAACTGAACCTTTCTCTTCAAACCACATATGAAATAGAAATCATTTTGCTAAGGCAGCTGACCTTCTTGAACAACAAAATAGCAAGAAACCAAGTGTTCCAAATGGACTACTTAAAACACTCAGAGCCTTCTCTATTAAAGTTAATTTGTATTATTAAAAAAAAAAAAACACTGGCCAACTATTGCCTTCTTCCTGTTCCCCATATGTATATAACCATATTATCTTTTTTACTCACAATATAAACATATATATGCAGAATGACTCAAAAGAGTAAATGTAATAATTTTTTATAGCAATAATAAAATTCTTTTTGAAAGTAAAGTAACTAATTTTAACAATACACACGTACACAAAGTTAACTTTTAAAAGTTATCTTTAGAATATTTTGTACTTTATGTTCATAGCAATGAGGTTTTACTTATAATATGGTTGTTTAGTAAAAAGAAGCTCTAAGAAACCTGCATAACACTACAGGTAACTATATAATATACACTTTAATCTCTGTGGCCATAAATATAAATATTTTGTTATAGTATTGTATAATCATACATTAGAGGGAAGGTCTCCTGATGATTTGTATTTTAATCTGAAAAAGGTAGGTAATTTGGTAATGTCATGTGTATTTATATGACTCAAATTCCCCGTAAATATTCCATGCTCTTTGTTAAGAAATGAATGATGTTTATATAATAGAGATACTCATTTTGAGGGACTGATTATACAATAATAGGAGAGAGATGAAATAAAATACCATACTCATTTTGAGGGACTGATTATACAATAATAGGAGAGAGATAAAATAAAATACCTTGTTTACCTTAGTTATTTAATAATTAGTTAATACATAAGTTTTATTTAATACTTGCTAACAACCTTTTCCAATGAACTGCTCATTCTACATGTCTAGATACACATATTCATTTCGCTTTAGCAGAATAGAGATTGGAATTAATCTATATTTAAAGCCGTTGCTGATGGTTAGATGTAGACTTGGATGAGAACTTAATTTATTATTGTTATAATAATATTATTTTATTATTTCATGTTTATTTATTTTTTTAGTAAATAATTTGATTTTATAATTATTAAATTATTTTGACTTTTATCTTTCATATTTTGCGTTCATCAACTAATTGATAATTTATGGCCACATGATATATTATATTTATTCGAGGATACACTGATTTTATAAGTAATTTTTATTGATATTAGTCACTAATCCTAACATGTATAATTTAAATATTAAGGTTTAGTTATTGTAAGACATCGTTTAGATACAATAAAATCCCTTTGTTATTTAGCCATGTTTATGATAAATTATAAAAGAATAATAAAGCTTTAATCCCTGAGATAACATTAGATTTGATATATATATATATATATATTAAAAACTTACAGCAATATGCTAATCACACAATTATTTTTAGATTTATTTATTCCTATTAACAGATATACATTTATAATTTAATTTGATATCCCTGAAATATTATTATTTATTAATACATATTGATATTTTGTATAAATATTTAAGGTAGAGATAACATACTTTGATCACGGCAAGAGCTTTATTAGCTACTTATTACTGGTTAAGCTAATCTTGGGTTAATCAAGTAATATTTCATCAGTTACAACATACATATTTATGTATCAGACTATCTATCCGTCTTATCTATGTTTTTATAAATCTATTTATATATTTTATTATCTATCTGATTATATGACTAGCTATATAACTGTTTGACTTTCTGTACAACTGTTTATTTATCTATCTGGCTACCTATCTATATCTGTCTACCTGCCAGCCTATATGCCTATCAACTTATTTCCATACCTACTATCTAATTAAATGTTTATCTATCTGACTACCCATCTATCTGTACTGTCTGACAATCTATATGACTTTCTATCAATCTTTCTATCAGTTTATCATTCTGTCTGTGTGGCTCTATCACTCTATATTTGGCTTGTTCTTTCATCTATATATGTATCTTGGATTGTCTGGCTATCTATTTATCTGCCTATATATCTATATGATTATCTGTTTATCTACCTGAGAGTTTATCTGTTCGTATTTCTGTTTTTTTGTCTATCTATCTATTTTGGTATATGTGGCAACCTGTTATCTATCTATCTATCTATCTATCTATCTATCTATCTATCTATCTATCTATCTATCTATCTATCTATCTATCTATCTATCTATCTATCTATCTATCTATCTATCTATCTATCTATCTATCTATCTATCTATCTATCTATCTATCTATCTATCTATCTATCTATCTATCTATCTATCTATCTATCTATCTATCTATCTATCTATCTATCTATCTATCTATCTATCTATCTATCTATCTATCTATCTATCTATCTATCTATCTATCTATCTACATACTTGTCTATCTGATTATCTTACTGATTGTTAATCAATCTATCTGTTTGTCTCTCTCTTTCTGCCTGGGTCTGTCTGGATTTTTCCCACTTCTCTATCTATCTAACTATCCATTTATTTAATTACCTAAATAACTATATGGCTCTCTATCTGTATACCTACCTATCTATCAGATTATCTATCGTATCCAATATATATATATATATACATATATATATATATATATATATATATATATATATATATATAATTATCTGTTTGAATGGGTGTCTGACTGTATGTCTGCCTACTTTATCATTTTTTATATTTGTCAACCTACACATCTACCAATTTATTTAGCTAGATCAATCTGTCTGGCTAACCTAACATTCTATCTGCCTATCCATAAATCTATCTATTTATTTCTGTCTGTTTGGTTCTATGTCTCTGAGTCTGTCTCTCTGTTTATCTGACTGGCTAATAATCTATCTGACTATATGACTGTCTATCTGTTTATCTATCTATTTAATTGTCTGATTATTTATTTATTTATTTTTTGATTATCCACCTGAAGAGGTCTATATGTGTATTTATCTATCTGAATATCTATCTAACTTAGTCTGCCTTTCAACCTATCCATTTAACTGCCTACCTGTCTATTTACCCAACTACAAACCAACCACTCACCTAACACTTACCTACCTACCAACCTATTTATCTATTGATCGATTATCTGTATTTTTATTTCTCTCTCTCTCTCTATATATATATATTCAAGTATAGTGTATAATATTTTAGTGGGTGTTATCGTGTTGACTTATGAAAATTGTTATGGTATGGCATTAACTAAAAGCCCTTTTAACATTTATAAGTCATTTTCAAAATATCTCCATAATTCATTAATGTTCTTGATACATATATATTTATAATAAAGATTTTTATTATATCATGAATATAAAATATTATTTGACAAGGATGAATGTTATTTCATCAAAATATTTGGCAAATTAAATATATATATATATATATATATATATATATATAATCCAAATAAGATTTTATTTTCGTGTATATATAAATTTCATATATTTAATGGTTAATATAAGTGTAAATTAATTTAGTAAGTGGAACCACTGTTTTTAAATTTATAGTCAATGTGTATTGATTTGCAGTAATAAATCATAACCAATAATGTAAGCTGAGTAAAAATAATTGCAAACCTGTACAAGCTACTATTAATCAAAAGGTCTTTTTGAATCAATTACTCATTTTGTTATGTATGATCTAGTAATTGAACATTATAGCTATAAGAATTGAAATAAAATGTATAGCAACATTTCTTACATCCCGACTGAAATTAAGATTCTCCTATCAGCAAGTCATGTATTTAAATTTAATATTTTTAACAGTTAATATAGATATAAATTAATTAGTAAATTGGAACACCATTATATATATATATATATATATATATAATGGTATTCCAATATATATATATATATATATATATATATATATATATGAAGTTCAATCCATAGACATTGTGTCTTGATGTACAGCAACCAATTGTAACCTAGTTCTGCAGGTTGAATAAAAACGATAGCAAATCTGTCCAAACTACTACTAATTAAAAGGAGACTTCTTTTGATCAGGCATTCACATTATTGTGTATGAGCTACTAGCTGGGCATAATAGCTATAAAAGTTGAGGATACAGTATGTAACAACATTTCTTATATTCTAATTGTAATTAAGTTTCTCCCATTGGCAAACCACATACTTAAATATAATATTTTTAATGACTAATATAGACAGTAATTATTTAGTAACTGAGATAAACATTTTATGTATGAAGTTTAATCCACAGAAAATGTGTATTGATGTGCAACTACTAATATTCAGTTCTGCAGGCTGAAAAATGACATAGCAAATCTGCCCACACTACTACTAATCAAAAGTTTAGGCCTTTTTGATCAGCCATTCATATTGTTATATATTGTATCAAACTTCTTATAGCTATAATGTTCAGCTATTAGCTCATGCATAACAATGTAAACAATCTGATTAAAAGAAGCCTCCTTTTGGTTAGTAGTAGCTTGGACAGATTTGCTATTGTTTTCATTCCAACTGCAGAACTGATTATATTTGGTTGCTGCATATCAGTACACTTTGGCTGTGGATTCAACTTCATATCACATTTTTACATGCACATGCTTAATGTTACAGCCATAGTAAATATTAATTAGCATATTAAATGAATTTAAATATATTAGTTGCTGATGTGAGAATCTTAATTTCACATAGGATGTAAGAAATGTTGCTTTACATTATGTCTCAACTATTATACCTTTAATGTCCCAGCTACTAACTCATACATAATATAATGATCAGGGTTTGGGTGATCAATAGTAGTTTTACCATATCTGCCATACAGGGCGCCACTAGGCCATTTGAACCTAGAAAATTTATATAGTAGGGAGATACATAAGCTAAAGATTCACATTTTACATATATATATATATATATATATTATTGCGACCGTCAGCCCATGCCACTAGCTCATAGAGATGCAGAGATTTATGAAGTATGAATTCTTATTAAAATATATTTTCAATATTAAAAAAAAATAAGAGAAGCCACTGCCAGTAATAACACACACAAACATTTATTAAACATATATACATTTAGAATTATTATTTTAGTATAAATTTAACTTTTTTTATAAAACATTATTATAACTTTACTTTAGCATTTAATTTATATTTTAAACCCTTTATTTTGAAGTTCGCACAGATGAGTTTAATATTTTATTAGAGCGTCGAGTATGAATAGACTACATATATTGCATTTGAAAAGAAAATACTCTATCCCTTAATTTAACCTTAGGCCAAAAGTCTGCAGTCAACCCAACATCGATCTATCTGATATATCGATGTATTCAATGCAGCATGAATACAACAGCACAATACCATACTGTCAGAAATGCACATCTGAAACACATGGTTAAGAGAAGAAATTGTTTCTTGCCCAGTACAAGAATCTTACATCTGTCTGGCAAGAAGAACAATTAAAAAAAAACTCCATAGGAAGGGATTGTGGTCCTTTTATTGACTTACGACCCCATTCCATAGGCAAAAGAGGTGATTCATGGAGCAGGAAATACTGTCTGTGTCTGATGGTCAATAAGAAATAGGCTTTTCCACCCAAGTGTGGTGTATCACATGATCCTGCCCATAGCAGACCTTATACTACATTTACTAATTATACCAATATATCCTATTGATTAATCCAATTTAACTACGAATGAATAACCTAAGATTAACCCTCCCTCAATTAAACTAATATAACTTTATAAATCTATGCAGCCATGCACGCCCAATTAATTATACATTTATCAAAAGTTTAGTTTAACAGCAAAAAAAAAAATCATAATAAAAACTTAAAAGCACAGAAAAAATAAATTAATGGAAATGATTTACAAAAAATAATAATACATTCAATAAAACAATTATTACTAACTGATTAAGTTTGGTCAGATAGGAATTTCTATTGCAATAATTTAAATACTGGGAAAGTTTATATTTAGTGTTCATTAATTAACTAATGTTCTTAAGATTTTAACATACTGGAAAAGTTTCTTTTTTAGAATTAAAGTTCATTAGTTAGAGTTCTTACTGTTTTAAAAATCCATGCTTAGCAGTTGCTTGCCATTTGGAGCCAGCGTTAATTCCCCTGATGTCCTTTGGTCCTCAATATAGGAAAACAATGTCATTTCTCTTTTTTTTAGCAAAACTGAAGGGATTGAAGAGTGGGTCTTTTCAATCCTTTCTCCTTTAACTCTCTCCGCACTAACACATATAGTCACATTGCTATCTTCTTTCCCAGCTCTTTCTTCACTAAAATTTATTTCCAAACTTTTTCTTTTTATATTAATTTTGCAGATTACATCATGATGATGATGACCCTTTTATTGAGGTCCATTTCCTGAGGGATTTCTTTTATTGGCTATTAGTTTCTATTGCTTTTTCTCTCCTATCTGACTTTTACTTATACATTTTGAAATGCCCAAAGGCTAGTTCACTTGGACTAATTAAAATAATCATTTCCATTTTATAAAAGCATTAATTAATTTATTGTATATTCTTAAAGATATATTTTTATCTTTAAATCTTTTAAGTTTTTGCTGAAAATTTAGTCTTAAACCTTTTTCTTTTTTTTAATAAAGTTTTCTTTTAGTAATTTTTTATCTGTGTGATTTTATATATATAAAGTTTACATGACTTTTAACTTTTAATTTTATTTCTTACAAAACTTTTTATTTGCAAACTTTTCAATGCCTAATTTTTAAAATAAATAATGTAATGGAATGTGTTCCCATTACATATCAGTAAACTTGCTTAAAGAACAAACAAAAAATATTTTACTTAGGGTTAGTAATTACAGTAACACGATTAATGAAGACATTTACAAAGACATTCGGTTAGTGATTTTTACAAAAAGACTATGTACAAAAAATGTTTATTATCATTTTCCTATGAACCATTTACTATTTTGCCTCCTCCCCCCAAGAATTCTATTTTCTCTATATTTCATTTCTAACAAATGGTACAACAAGCAAATTATATAAATTATTTATTTACGAAGGTTGCATTAGGGTAAATATGTTTGAAGAAATAATGGGTTTATAAGTGTATATTTGCAGCACAATTATAAATACCACCAACTTATCTATGATTGATTGAAATGCTTACATAGGGTTACACTGAAGTAAATTCCCAAAAATTACTCATTGTAAGGTATCACATTTACAATCATAAACTTACATGCCTGTGCATGCCTATACACATTAAAAAAATGAAACATATTAATTGCAACCTTTTGACTTTTTTTTAAAAAAAATTAGTTTTAAAATTATTAATATCTTTTTTTTCGCGTTTTTAATATATGTGCTATTTCTTTCTGGCAATGCTTTTATAAGATTTAAAGTATACAGTTTTATGTAAATAGATAAAAATATTTTATTTTGAAAAAAGAAATTTACTCAGGGCACTCTTGGTTTATTAAATATCTGGCACCATGTTGGGCACCAATTACAATGATCAGGGTTTGGGTGATCAATGGTAGTCTTACTGTATCTGCTGTACAGGGTGCCACTAGGCCATTTGAACCTAGAAAATTTATATAGTAGGCAGATACATAAGCTAAAGATTCACATTTTTACATATATATTTTATTGAGACCATCAGTCCATGCCACTAGCTCATAGAGATGCAGAGATTTATGAAATATAAATTCTTATTAAAATATATTTTCAATATTAAAAAAATAAGAGAAGCGACTGCCAGTAATAACACACACAAACATTTATTAAACATATATAAATTTAGAATCATTATTTTAGTATAACTTTAACTTTTTTTTATAAAACATTATTATAACTTTACTTTAGCATTTAATTTACATTTTTAACCCTTTATTTTGAAGTTCACACAGATGAGTTTAATATTTCATTAGAGCATTGAATATGAATAGACTACATAGATTGCATTTGAAAAGTAAATATTCTATCCCTTAATTTAACCTTAGGCCAAAAGTCTGCAGTCAACCCAACATCAATCTATCTGATATATTAATGTATTTAATGCAGCATGAATATGACAGCACAATATTATACTGTCAGGAATGCACATCTGAACAGCACTGTTAAGAGAAGAAATTGCTTCTCATCCAGTACAGGAATGTTACATCTGTCTGGAAAGAAGAACAATAAAAAAAACTCCATAGGAAGGGATTGCAGTCCTTTTTGCTGACTTATGGTCCTATTCCACAGGCAAAAGGGGTGATTCACATACAGGAAATACCATCTGTCTCTGATAGTCAATAAAAATAGGCTTATTTCACCCAAGTGCAGAATATCATGTGATCCTGCACATAGCAGACTTCATACTACATTTACTAATTATGCCAATATATCCTATCAATTAACCCAATTTAACTATGAAACGAATAACCTAAGATTAACCCTCTCTTGATTAAACTAATATAACTTTATAAATCTATGCAGCCATACATGCCCGATTAATTAGACATTTATCAAAAGTTTAGTTTAACAGCAAAAAAAATCATAATAAAAACTTAAAAGCACAGAAAAAATAAATTAATGGAAATCATTTACAAAAATAATAATACTTTTAATAAAACAATTATTACTAACTGATTAAGTTTGGTCAGATAGGAATTTCTATTGCAATAATTTAAATACTGGGAAAGTTTATAATTAGTGTTCCTTACTTAACTAATGTTCTTAAGGGTTTAACATACTGGAAAAGTTTCTTTTTTAGAATTAAAGTTCATTAGTTAGAGTTCCTACTGTTTTAAAAATCCATGCTTAGCAGTTGCTTGCCATTTGGAGCCAGTGTTAATTCTCCTGATGTCCTGTGGTCCTCAATATAGAAAAAATGACGTCATTTCTCTTTTCTTTTAGCAAAACTGAAGGGATTGAAGAGTGTGTCTTTTCAATGCCTTCTCCTTCAACTCTCTCTGCACTAACACATATAATCACATCTCTATCTTCTCTTCCAGCTCTTTCTTCACTAAAATTTATTTTCAAACTTTTTTCTTTTTATATTAATTTTGCAGATTATGTCATGATGATGATGACTTTTTCATTGAGGTTCATTTCCTGAGGGATTTGTTTTATTGGCTCTTAGTTTCTATTTTTTTCCCTCCTATCTGACCTTTACTTATAATTTTTGAAATGCCCAAAGGCTAGTTCACTTGGACTAATTAAAATAATCATTTCCTTTTTACAATAGGATTAACTAATTTATTGTATATTCTTAAAGATATACTTTTATCTTTAAATCTTTTAAGTTTTTGCTGAAAATTTAGTCTTAAAACTTTTTCTTTTTTTTAATAAAGTTTCTTTTAGTAATTTTTCATCTGTGTGATTTTATATATATAACGTTTACATGACTTTTAACTTTCAATTTTTATTTCTTACAAAAGTTTTTATTTGCAAACTTTTCAATGTCTAATTTTTAAAATAAATAATGTAACGGTGTGTGTGCCTGTTACAATAAAAACATGAATGACTGCTCAAAAGAGAACTTCCTTTGTTTAATAGTAGTTTGAACAGATTTGATATTGTTTTCATCCAGCCTGCCAAACTGGTCATGATTGGTTGCTACACATCAATACACCTTGATTGTGGGTGTAACTTAGTAGACATAATGGGGATCCCATACAGTAATTAATTTACACACACACACATATATATATATATATATATATATATAGCCTATTTCACATAAAATCAACTTAATAAGAAATAATGAAGATATTATTCACCATGATTGATCAGTATTTTGCTCTCTAGCTAAGAATAAATAGGTACTTATTAAAATACTAATAATGCACTAATTGACAGTTATTTATGGGAATATTTTAAGCATGATTATTATCTGAAATATGTTTATCTGTAGCCAGATAAGATTCAAACTAGGGATAAGGGTTTGTGGATAAGTAGAAGAAATAGATAATCAATGGTCTTAATCAAATAATAATGCTTGAAAGCCAAATGTAGAAGAGTTCATCTTTTAAAATATAATAATCAATTATTATTTTGTGAATGTATTATTTTCTGATGTAATGAGTATGATTGTATTTTAAAATTTTGTGAAAAGTTGTGTTCTAATAAATATATTTGTACTTTTTTAAAAAAGATTCTATTACATATATATATATCACAATAAAAATAATTATAACAGTAATTATGGGTGATATACAATCTATCAATCTGAAGTACTTTTGCTTGAGGCAGGTTAAGGAATTAACCAAAAATATTTCAGATTGAAAGATTATATATATAATAATTATTACCATTATATTTATTATTTTTAGTATGATTACAATAGTTTTTTAATTAATTAACATTTTATTTGAATATATATATTCTGAGATTATTAAGAATAAATGATGGATTGATAGTATTATTTCCCAGAGCTTCCATGTAATAAAAATACAATTGCTAAATAGCTGATGTTTTAGTACAATAACAAGTACTTTCCTCGAGTATTCTTTTTACTCAAATCATATGAATGTATATGATGAGATTTAAAGTCATTATTTTTTATGTTTGTTATTTTCTTCTCATTCTAAATTCTATTGGTTGAGAAGATTTAAAAATTATTTTATTCTCCAATAGCTTTTTCCAAATATTTTTAATTTTCTCAATCAATAGAATTTGAGAATCACAAGAAAATAATAAAGGAAAAAAAATAATGATTTTAAATCTGACCATATACATTTTTATGATTTGAGAAAGAAGCTCTGAGAAAAATACTTATTGTACTGAAATGTCACCTATTTAGCTATTAAGTAATTTAAATTGTGCTTTATGCAAAAAAGTGAAGCTTGTCTAAAATATTATTAAAGAATTATATGGCTAAGCACTTTCAGAGAACTAAAGTCTCCATATTCATAGCCTAGTTTAATGGTGATTTATGCAAAATCTATGCAAATTTTTTTTCATAATGACCATTTTCTGGAGATTGCAAAGCATGATTCTTTTCAGTTTTTTGCACAGTTGTCATTTGCAATAAAGCATGCCTCCTTAATCTTTCATTTCATATCATTATGTTCAGCGCATAGTGCCCTTGCCATAGTGGGTTCGAACACATGGCCTGTTGTTTTTTGGTGCTCGAAGAATATGGATTTGGTTTCAGTATTATTTATAGCTCTCCTGTATAAATAATGATGTTGAAATGTTCTTATTGTAATGTTGGCATGGGTCTCTCCCTAATATGCTGCTCTACATCCATTGGTTGGGCATAAAATCTTATAAACTGCTTGGGCTATTTTATCAGAAGGTATTTTGTCTTTGGTATTGTTTATCATTCTGTTTATTGAAGGTGGGATGTGGAATCCTACTTCGAAGGACTCAGCAAATATTTTATATTTCCTAGCAAGTGATGGTATGTAAGGTAGCAATATTCTGGTTTATTGTTTCTAACAGTGTCAGTTTGCAACTTAGTTTAAAATTGCCTGACCTTTTTGTAGATAATGTTGTGTGAAAATCCAACATTTTCTAGATCTTTAATATAATAAACAATACCAAAGACAAAATATCTTTTGATCAAATAGCCCAAGCAGTTTATAAGATTTCATGCCCAACCAGTGGATGTAGAGACCCATGCCAACATTACAACAAGAACATCTCAACATCATTATTTATACAGGAGAGCTATAAATCACCGTTAAACTTCAATTAAACTAGAATATGGAGACTTAAGTTCTTTGAAAGCACTTAGCCATATAACTCTTTAATAATATTTTAGACAAGCTTCATTTTTTGTGTAAAGCACAATTTAAATTACTTACTAATCAAAAGTGAAGTAGAAAACTAGTATTTTATTTAGCTATTATATTTTTATTACATGGAAGCTCCCAGAAATAATATATATATAATAAAAATCCAAAAGAAAGTGAAGATCGAATCTTACATGTATCTGCCTACTTTATAAACTTTTCTAGGTTCAAATGCCTAGATGGTGCCCTTGTAGTGCAGATTATGGTAAGATTTGATCTTCACTTTTTTTTGGATCATTATAATTTTTTTATAATTGGCCACCCAACTTGGGCCGATCTTTAATAAACCACCAGTACCCTGAGAATTTTAAAAGTGAATCATGCCAGTAACAATTTTTTTTACTGAAATAAATGTATGTTTTGTACTAACGTAAAAGTTATAGCCAGATGTTTAATAAACCATGAGTACTTTTAAAAATAAATCATGCCCAGCTAACTCAGTCAGTAGAGCATGAGACTCTTAATCTCAGGGTCATGGGTTAAGGCCCCATGCTGTCAATGAAATCAAATAAGAGTTCATTTTAAAATTTAGATTAGCTGAATCTTTAAAAAAATGATGAAAGTTCTTAATTACTTTTTTTTGTTAATTTGTAAAGTTCATAGCTCATGGTAGAAGAGTCCAGGTTCCTGTTTTTAATTCCTGCAATGTCTCCATTGGAAGTCCAATCTGATGTTCTGGAGGTGGCAATTAGCTGGTTCCATTCTGGTATTACAGTCATTTCATTTTAAATAGAGAGTGTGATATGTGCATCCTATCATAACCTCTCAAACACAAAAAAGCTGGAACTGTCTGGAACTCAACATTTTTTTTATAGTAAACCTCTGGATTCAAAAAATAAAACGTCACTGTTCCAATCATTTTCATTAAGGTCTGAGAGGCTTGGTGCTTCCATTGGTCAAGCTAATTTCTTTATTTTCTTATCTATCTTTCATCAGACTTTTTAATTATACAAGAGCCCAATTTCATCTGTGTAGATGATTTAAAATTTTAAAATAATGAGTTAAATTAAAAGAATATTAAAATCTAAAATAATAAATTTATTCCTCAAATTTAAAATGATAGATATGTGTGTAAATAAATATTGTTCGTGTGTTAATTTCTGGCAGTGGCTTATTTTATTCTTTTTTTAGATATTAATATATTTTGTGAATATAAATCTTTATTAAAACTTATTAAAAATTGTTTTAAATCTCTGCTACTCCACTGAGCTAGTGACTTGGGCTAACGGTCTGAAATAAATATAGTGAGATCTTAACAGTGCGTATCTGCCTACTTTATAAATTTTTTAGGTTCAAATGCCTAGATGGCGCCCTTGTAGTGAAGATACATTAAGTCTCTTATCCCTTATCATTATAATATATATATATGAATATATTCATATAGCTGTAAAATGCATAAAATGCAGTATAGATATTTTCACATGCAGAAGGTTAACATATATTTGTTTCAGTTAACAATAGCTTGAAACAGAAATATGCATCCACTGAAACAAATACTGATTTTCTTTCCATGCTTTTAAAGTTATTTTGTTTATGTGGAATAAATATTCTCATGATAAGAATATATGAAAATAGATTATTAATTGAATAAATTCATTAAATTGAACATATATTCAAAGTGGAAAAATTTTAAAAGATAAACTTAGACAATAAACAAAAGACAAATGCAAGAATATGATTAGCTGAGGATCTTAAAACAGAAATAATCTATGAATATTTGAAGAATAAAGGCCAGTAAATAATTTTTTTTTCAAATACAATATACAATAAATAATTAAGCATTATGTGTGAACCTATTAATTTCTAATACAATGATTAAGACAATAGCATAGAATTTTGTCTGAAGTAGCAATATAATAAATTTATTTGCACAATGTAAAAAAAAGATTGTATTTTTAATTTTTCTTTATATTTGTAGCACAAAAATAATGAGTGTAAATTACATTGCTTTTTTAATCATAATCAAAACATATTTCATAGATACTATAAATAAAGACATGCATGACCACATGCCTTAAATAGATAATATATGCCATGATATAATACTTTTTTGTAAACACTAAAAGAGACAACAATTTTAAAAATAATAAAACCATACTTTTAAAGTCTATACTTTTCATTTGATACATGATTATTTATATTCTCTATAATTGAATAAGTATACTGTCTACTCATTAAATCATTTGAGACTAATTCTATACATTTATTTATTTGTTCATAAACCCATTTTAAAGATAAAAAAGAGTATTACATATGTTCTAATGAAGATTTTTGCAGTTAAAAAAATAATCTTAGAAATAGAATTTGAAGAAAATTGAGTAATATTACTAAATAAGAAAAATGAGAATGTTGTTATATCTCTTTTCTTTACCTACTAGAAATAACTTTAGCAATTCTCTCATACAGTAGTGCCACCTAATGTAAGCTATGGAAATCAAAATTCATATGTAGTACCTACTCATTCAATATTGCCAGACTAGTTTCTAAATTGTGGTCTTCATCAGTGAAGATTCTTGGTTGATTATGTGATGTTTTAGAAATAATTTTATAAACTTCATTGTGCAAAATAGAGTTATTAGCATTTTATAGCTTTTTTGACAACTTTCTTTATTCATGACAGATTAAAATTCTGATAACAAAAAAGATAATAAATAAAAAAAGTATTGAATGCATATCATCATTATCGCAACACTTATAAAATTATTACAATAAAACCTTATTGTAATTTGTGATAAATCATATCTGGTGCAAAATATTTTTCATTGATTCACCACTTTAAAAATTTTCAATAACTTTACCCATTATTAATATATATATATATATATATATATGTATGTGTGTGTATAAGTAAGTGTAATTTAATTAAATAACTATTGTGAATATGAAATCACTAACTTTGAAAGTGATTCATCACAACAGACATGAGCAGAATATTTTCATAGTTAATTAAATTTTTATCTTCTCTTTCTCATTAAAAAAACCAATTAAGTTTGTTTTAAAATAAAGTAAACATTAAATATCACAATATCTTGGCTGATGTCTTTTATGTTTTCTTAAAAATAATGATTATATAATCTTTAAATTTATATATATAATTAATAAAAGAAATTCTGTTGCTATATTTATTTAATAATTCTCCAGTTTTATATATATAATCATAACTATATACTGAGACTAAAAGATAATAATTCTATGATATATGTTATTACTGCACATTCATAATAGCAACTTATCTTCCTATTACTATAACAAAGGATCAAACATGAAATGTGTAAAACTTTAAAAAAATATTTTATTTAGGTTTAAGAGATGTTTTAGATAGCTTATCTATAAGCAAACAAGATAACTATCCAATATTAGCTAGTAATTGGTGTCTAAATATTTTTATCTGGTGGGTCAAACCCATTTTCATTACTCACCTATTGACATACTTGGTAGCAATGCCTTTTCTATCACTGTTATTTTATATGAATGGTTGTTGAAAAGTATTTTATTCTTTATTGATTTCTAAGCTGTTTCACCATAAGTATAAAAATTTCAAATCACTTTCCCAAATGTTAAGCTTTTTCAGCAGTGCCCTCTGTCAATAAATATAAAGTCTGAACATCAAACAGTACTTTGAGTAATGCTGTTTGAAGTTCAGACTTTATTCATAGAGGGCATTGCTAAAAATAATAATATTGGGGGGGGGGGTATTGCAAAAAAGTTTTTCATTATGTCTCTGTTTAATATATGCATATGTAAACAAATATGCTTATTCAAAATTATTCCATTTTCCTAAATAAATATAAGTGATTAACAGAACTTAAATATATTATAATATGTTATATGCTGCTTAGGAAGTACTTCCAAATCTGCATAAACAATGATTAAAAAACATAAGAATGTACATAAAGAAAGAGAAAATATTTAGTCAGTTAAAAAAATTGTGAGGTTCATTATTCACAATTGTTTATAAAGTAATTACATCTGATAAAATAATAAACAAGATTAGCAGTAGGTATTATATTAAAATATATTGTCTAATGTATTATATATTTTTATTCCATTATAGGGTTATGTGATATATTGTTTTTTTGTTTTATGAAGATTATTTATTGATCAAGTAAAAATTGTTCAATCATATGATATATGTAGAAAAAAAAACACTGTTGCTCAAACACCATATCTATGACTAGGTATTTACTTCCTCAGTATTATTATGAATTTGTTTTATAATTTTATATATATATATAAGATTTTATGGGATATTTTATTTTAAATTATTAGTATGTAAGAGCCTAATGATCAAATGTTTGCATCCATATGTGGCAACCACAACAATGGCATTTAACTTAAAAACATACAGATAGTATCAGGAAAGAGTCATTAAATTTTCAGAGAGATATATAATTAATAATATTATATATACATTTTAAAACATTTTCACGGAATAATAAATTTCAAAAACATTACTATGATAATTTATAAACCAGACCTTCCCTCCCCCCTCTAAAAACATTTAAATGATCTTGTAAATTATCACGTTTTCGGACTTGGTTGTACCTTGAATAGATTTATATTATCAGCGTTACATATTCGATAAGCTGTAGTTTATATATGATCTTTTTTAAAATCATTAGAATATAAATTTTATATTCGTTCGCAAGTGCTTATCTAATAAACAATAATCTCTCATATTTGACTTAATTAAATGTATATTTATATCTGATGCACCTTTATTGTATATAAAAAAAATCTTTCTCATTCTTTAAAAGATTTGTTTATACCATTAATGCTTTTAACGCTTTAATAAAACATTCTACTATTACGTCGATCAATAAATAACACTTTTCCGAATACTGGGTTTACAGAAACGAATATCACCCTTTTAATACTAACATAAATATTATAATGAAATTATTTCTTGAGATTATATTTAATAAATTTAATGTACTAAGATATCAAGCACTTGTAAGTCAAATATAGTAATTATTACGTATTATAATAAAGAATCTTTCAGGTTTATTATTATTATATAGGGTATATGAGCATAGACTTTCACACCACTCTCCATTCTATCTCATAACACTGATACGCCTGAACACATATATGTCGAAAAGATAAATAATCACCAATATACGTATTTCATGCTAAACCAGCAATCATCAGTTGGTCCAGATTACAATCTCTACACATATATGCTATAAGTGCTCAGATATATATTAAGATAGCCAACCTTCATACTTTAATGGACAGGCTTCAATACACTCCACACTCCAACTCTTCATTCAACCGTCCATCCAATTGAAAATCTGAAGATGGAACGCTCAAAAGCCACCCTGAGGCTGAGATAATGTTCTATAAACTTCTGATTGTTTAATATCTTAGCATCGAATAATAGCAATTAGAAATCAGTGGTTTTTAAATAAATTTCTTTCTCAAACAAAATTATTTTTTTAATTAATTTGTAAATCAAATAAAAATATTGTTCTCATAATAGTTGGAAATTGGTTTACTTTTTAATATCTTTAATTAACTTTCTCATTCTCTTACTTTACAATTAGTTTCTTTATTCCTTCTTGTTGATCTTTAATTCAGCTTCACCTTTATATTCATCTCTAAATCTTTTTCAGGACTATATTTCTCAATTCAATGTAATCCGATTTAATTTTTAAATTATTTTCATTTCTTTATTTTATAATAAATTCTTGACATTAAATTTCCCATGAATTTATTAAAATTATTTTTGATTTCAACAAACTATCCGATGGTCAGATTTATAAATAGTTAAATGAATGTATGAATCATTTTTAGAAAAACAAAATTACTTAGAAATTTTTCCTAAGTCTTTTGATTAATATTCCAAATTGTCATACTACTTTGATCTAAGTTTGAGGATTTTTTAATTAACATTTGTTTATATAGGTAGCAAAATTTTGTGGTATATTTTTTATTACTTTCAGTTTTCTGCATATTTCATCATGTCCAGAATTATCTTTGTATAAATAACATAATTATTTTCACTTTTTAATTCCTTGAACTTTAATTTTATCCTACTAATTGTGAAAAATTCTGTCTGGTTTAGACTGCATTAAAATAACAGACTCTAGAACTTAAGAACCACAGTTCATGCCAGGTCTATCACTTCCAATATTTAAATCTTTTATGAATTTTCAACCAATGAAGTCATTGGAAATTAATTTTTATCATGCACAAATCATGATTCTAGCATATATTTTCTTAATTGGATAGTTTTTTTTCAAATGAAAAGATAAATAGTATTTTTATAAAGACTAAATGAAACCATTGTTTTGAGCAAAATGCTTTATTGAGGACAGTTGTATTGATTTTTGAGTTCTAGTTCATTGCAAACACATTTTACTTACTTGAATTCATCAACTTACATTTTATTTTGATTTATTATATAGTATTTCTGCTATTATGCCATTTTTTTCTATAATATAGTACTTACCAAATAAACACAAAAAAGAAGATAAATATTAATTCTTATTAAGCACAATGTCAGCATGTAATACTTAAATAAGACTATAACCTTAGTACACATGTGCCTTGAGTGCTTAATTTATTGCAGGAAAGACATCTACAAATCTAAATGCAAGATTCAACTTTATAAAGATAAGAGCAGCCATCTTATCTTCAACCTATTTTTTTAATTATATAGGCAAATCTAAAGCATTTTGATTTGGAAGTGTGAAGTTAATAAATTCTTCACTGATTAAGTCCACTATTTCTGTTAAACATTAACAATCACAAAATTTTTTGATTTACGATGAGTTAATAGTCAGATCTTAAATTTAGACATACTTTGAATTAATTTAAAGTTGTAAATATTAATTCTTATTAAGCACAATGTCAGTATATAATACTTAAATAAGGCTATAACCTTAGTACATGTGCCTTGAGTGCTTAATTTATTACAGGAGAGACTTCTACAAATTATGTGCTGACATTGTGCTTAATAAAAATTAATACTTACAACTTTAAATTGATTTAAAATATATCTAAATTTAGGATCTGACTATTAACTCATTGTAAATCGAAAGATTTCACAATTGTTAATGTTTAACAGAAATAGTGAATTTAATCAGTGAAGAATTTATTAGTTTCACGCTCCCAAATCAAAATGCTTTAGATTTGCCTATATAATTAGAAAAATAGTTGAAGATAAGATGGCTGCTCTTATCTTTATAAAGTTGACTCTTGCATTTAGATTTGTAGATATCTCTCCTGTAATAAATTAAACAATCAAGGCACATGTACTAATGTTATAGCTTTATTTAAGTAAAAAAAAGAAGATAGTAATTTTGACGTTATGAAAAGCCATAAAGAGCTGAATGAAACTCTTAAAGAGTAACTATATTTTATTGCAACATATATTTTCTTCCAACCATATACACAACACAATAATCATTGTTTGTGTAGTAATTGTTGTCTTGAAAGATCATATGCTGAAATGACAAAACAAATGTCAGAGATTTTTTTTAATAAGTAGTCTGTGTTTATATACCCTATATATTACATATATAAATAAGTAATATCACAAATTAAAATATAAATTGAACTATAGTTTTAAAAATATTTCCACTTGGGGTTTATTTGTAAAATTAAAATAAAATTTGTTTAAATGAAAATATGAAAGAGTTTTAGGATTTTGGAAAAACTAAGAAAAATCACTATATTTTGTTTTTTTATTAAACTCGGTTTTTTAAATATAAATGTAATTATTGTAATGTTAAAATTATATTTATACGCATACATTTTAAAAATAATAAGTGTAGAATATTTTTAATTATATAATATGTTTAATACTTATATTTTAATAAATAATAATAATAAAATTGTCATATCTGTAGTTTTAATAACTTCACAATGTATTATTACTTTTTTATGTACATTATTTTCAATTTCTAACCTCTTACAAAACAAGATTACTTAAATATATGAGGGTGTGTATTTAAAGTATTAACAGGGTATAGTAAATGCTGTTAAAAGTGTTTGATGAGAAGCATTTTAATTAGTACAAAGGAGATCACATTGCTACAAATCATTAAAAAGTCTTTCATCCATCAATATAGAAAAATTCTACACAAAAGTGGAGAACTGGGATTTTACTGAATCTTTATTAATAGTTTTCAGTGACAATGTACATTTATGATATATTATGAACATTTTATAGATATTTTTATTCATCATTTTTTTATAAATATTTTGATCATTCAATGTTGTGGAAAGTTGATAACAAACTTGAAAAGTGTCATCTGCTTTTAAGCAGTTAATTAGTAAAACTACTGCACTTTTTCAGATTTTTTAGAATTGGTTAGACTTTCAAATTTTTTATAGATTATCTTATAGTATATAAATGATATATTTGTAATTTTGTGTGAAAGTAAACCTTATATTTACTTTTAACCATTGATTAAAAGCTATAAATAATGTACATTGATATAATTATTTCAATTAGCTCATTGTGACAAAAAAAATATGAATTTTTTAAACCCATTAATATTCTAAATCACATGGGTTTTAGAATTTTAAAAAAATTTACCAAGTTTATCTTTTGAAAAAAAAAATAGTTTATTGATGTTAAGTTAAAAAAGGAATGTACTACTAGTTTATTTACTAATGCAGAGATCATATGTAATTGTTTTAAATAAAAAAAAATTACACCCTAAGCACATGTACAGTAATGTTGTTATAACAGCTCAATGATGTCTTGTTGAGTACTGAGGATACTCTCAAATCAAAGTACCAGATAGAGACTTTTAATAAGATAGGAGCAGCCATCTCATTTTTCCTACCTAAATTCATTTATATAGGCCAATCTAAAGCATCTTAGTTTGAGTAGGAAGATGTTTTTTTATTCACTTTACATCCATTAATTTTTTTCTATATATTAATATTCATGAATTTTTTTTTGATTTACTACATAAAGTGAATAATGAAACATCTTCACACTTTCAAACTAAGATGCTGTAGATTGCCAATATAATTAAATTTAAACACAGAAGATAAGCTGGCTACTCCTACCTTTTCAATTGTCTCTATCTTATACTTTGATTTGAAAGTATTCTCAATATTCAACTAGATATTGTTGAATAATTATAACATTACACCACATGTACAACTATCTTTATAGACACTGTTTACCATGCCTCTACAATTATATACTATTCATTTCCCAATTGTATAATCAAGTCTAAATGTTGGAATATTTAATTAAAATCATACATGAATGAACCCACAAAATGTCTTATATATCTGTAACCCATTAAAACACACACACGCACGCACTCACACACACACAAACACATATATATATATATATATAAAGATGCTTTAATATTTCAACCAGCAGATTGACTTTCATCAGAAAGCACAGGTGATTTCCAGAATTTAAACACTAAAAATTTACAAATATTTACATGGCAGATACCAAAATTATATATATATATAGTAAAATACATATAGTAATATATATATATATAGTGGTTTTTATATATAATAATATATTTATGGTTTTAGTTTTTTTTAGCTTTTTTTGTAATTTTTTGTACAAAGTTTTGTATAGTTTTGTTGTATGTAATTTTTGTAGAATCATTTATATTGTACATGTATGTATTAGAATAATTAATTTGTGTTTGTACAGTTTTTTTATTTTTATTTTTGTAAGGTTTTGAAAGTTTTATAAAGTTTTATAAGTAATTTATAAGAATTTTATAAGAATGTAATTACTGCTTTCTTGTTTGTGTTAAAAAAGTATGAGATATTTCTCAGTTGGTTAACTGATAAAAAATGTTATATAAAGGATTTTAGCCTACAGAAATTGATATTTTGTTATCTGATATTAAATGTTTGTAATTGTTTAGTGTTTAAATTCTGGAAATAGCCATTTTTCTGTGCTTTCTGATGAAAATCAGTCTGTTGGTTGATATTAAAGCAGCATTATGGAGAAGTAATTGTGTCTGTTTTCTATAAGTATTTTTATATTTCCTTGAGCTACTTCATATATTTATTATTTTCATATATATATATTACACACACACATATATATATATATATATATATTGTACCAGACCATTCTCCCTGCGGAATTCCTTCCCTAATCTTGCACTGAGCATGAAGTGACCAAGATTCAACAGGTAAAGAAATGGATATCAATTTAGCCGATTGTCTGTACTCATGTATATTGGTACTTCCAGCTAAATTGATAGAAAGAGTGGATTGACAGGACTCTTCCAGTTAAAAACACCCTTTAGTTGATATCTTATTTGAATGCCCGAATATTTAGAACAATGGCTAGTACACACCTTTGAAAAATCTATTTACAAAATAGACTTTTGCGCGTCACTTCTAGAAAAGAATAAAAATGAATTTTTCCCCCTCCGAGAATGGTGTGCAATACCATATGTCCAGTGAAGCATGAGAATAAGATTTAACACCCTGGTAGAACGATATCCCTTTGTGTCTAGCTCAGTCACTCTACATCTAGGGTCTTCAAATGGGTAAGTTAAATGATTATTATAGGTACATGGTTGATAAGGAAATGACACGTTTTTTTTATCAATATAAAGAATATGAAAACAAAACAAGTTTAATATTATGATTAAATATTTATTTAATCCCAAATACCCACCACCGTTTCATACTAATGATGATATAATAATAAAAAAATATACCAAATAATTAATTATCACAAACCCCTATATATATACGAGGCATTGAAATTGATAAAATACAATTTATATAAGAAAATAATAAATCCCTAAAGTTATTTACAATGTTTATAAAGAATGGAAGTGGTCTAAGCTTTTTTTAACCCTGTGGAAATAAGTTATACTTTGTGTGATTTGATATATATATATATCAGATTAGAGATCTTCGGTTATACAGGCATATACTTTTACTGATGACTTTAAAACCTTTTTATTGGTAGCAAATATAATAATAAAAACTATGCATATATTTGCACTATGAAATATTTCACTAATTTTATATTTTTCAACATGTCAATAAGGTTGCGTTAGTTCAGATACTATATAGTACGCAACATGAGGTACCGTATCTATTTCCTTTTTGCCATAGATAAATTCCTATACATGTATATGATGAATTTCGGGAGTAACAAAAAGGAAAACGAATAGCAACAAGAAAAAAAAAATCTCATTGCAACCTTTGTTGAAAATACTAGAATTTGAAATAGAAAAATTGACTCAAAAGATTTAATTAAAAGCTTTAACATTTATGCCCGTAATAATCGTAAATTCAATATACATATGTGAGAGACTCTCTCTCTTTTTTAAATGATTCATAATAATAACAAAAAGATAATAATATATTTAATCGGAAATATCAAAGTTAATTATTTCAATATTAATAAAATATCTTAAAATAAACTTATATATGTGTCTTCATTCTTCTCCTCTGGGCTCTGAGTGGGCTTCAAGTTAACTGGCTGTGCAGTGAGGATTTCATCTATTTAGGCATAGGCAATGCAGTTTTTGTCATTTTCGTGGGCAGCTGGAACTGGCACGGTCACATCTTGATGGCTTGGAACAGAGAAAGGGTGATGCACTGGCTGGTTGTCTACCCCATGGTCATTTTACTAGACTCTCTGGTAGATCGCGTCATATCTTCCTTTTTTTTTTATATATGTCTAATAATAATTAGGACTATTAATAAATTTTCATATGCCGTCTCAAATGGTTACTCAAATCCACAAAAGACAAGAGTTCTTAAAAGAACTGTATAATGGATTTGTTCTTAAGAATGTCACTAATAGTCCTGTTCATAAATAAATCTCTAAGTAGCTGGTTGCTTGGAGAATTCTGGAGCCAAATGAGTGAATGACTTGCCCAGAATGACTGCCAAAGAAAGAATGAATCTCCCAGCACTGACTAACTTATCAAAATCACCCATCAGAACCAATACAGATAGCCCTCTGAGAAGTATGAATCAGCCAATCCTTTTAATTTAGCTTATCACTTAGATTATAACATTGCTTACAATTTTTCCGATTAAATTTTACATTTTAGGGTTTGATACAATGATTGGTTTCCATCTTGAAAAACCCAGACCACTTGCTTACAAAATCAATTCAAAAGAATTTTTAAAAAGATAACAGTTTAATTATAGCATTATCAAACATTTTGCTTTTGATCAGATTTTTGCAAAAGCAATTAACATTCTTAGTTTACAGAATAAAATTAGTTTTTAGAAAAGTAATTAAAAAAAATATAATAAAAAAAATATATATACAAGTATGTTGGAACAATTGCTTTAATTATTTACTTTACTAATATGTTCCAACATTTGATCCATTTGTTTAATAAATTTTCTTTTCTCTATTTGAATTTTTCAGAAAAAAGCAAAATACATAAAATATACAAAAATGAAAAATAAAAAAAAATACATGAGTTTATTATACGTGTACAATATTTGTGTGACTATTAAATGTTTGCTTTAGATTGGTGTGTGTGGGCATTCTAATTGCTCAGATCCAATGTCCATTATTAATATAGCGCATTTATATATTTGTTGTGCCTAATATGTACAAATCTATATATGTATCTGCTGTAATATTCTTTACAGCAGAATTTGTGCAAGGCCATTTGATAATGCCTGGCACAATATATATATATATATATATATATATATATATATATTCCTAAATTATATTCCTAAATTACTTGTCTTAGATCTCTAGTATTTATTCTGGTTGTTGACTACAAATTGTAAAGGAATTTTATAGTTATCATTGAAATATATTTACATAATCTGTATATGAAATAATAATATATGAGCTATCAACAGCAGTTAAAAATGAGAAACATGTCAAATAAAATGATTTTAATTTACATAGTTTAAATTTTAACATTTTTATAAAATAAATTAATTAATTAAATTTCGTTTGTACCAAATCAAGATGTTAAATATATTTAAACTGATATACTTAAAGTTGATCAAATTCAGTACTATAACTTATTGTAACTAATGATTAGTATTTGAATTAGGTGACATGAGACAAAGATAAACATATTTTTCAAATATTATGACCTGATTTAGATTTTTCTATAATGTATTTCCTGCATTTTAACAATAATAAAAATATGCAAATACTAAAAGTAAAAATTTTGACAGTATATAAACTCAGGCCAATTGTACACTACTGCAATGTAAATTCCAAAGCTGCATATCAAATGCAAAAAGAGGAGACAGTTGATGAAGCTATTTCTAAATTTATGATCATAGTAGCACAAAGTAATATGAGTACTCAAAATCTATAATGGTAGGATAAATAATAGTACATCACACTGACTGTAAACTATTAACTTATGTACCTCAAGCTTAACTCTATAATGAATTTAGTATTTCATTTACTTTTTATTTTATTATGTATATAGTGACTATTTTAGTAGTACTTTTTAATAAATTACTAACTGTATTGAAATTCTTTATTATAATATTCAAATTATACTAATTATAGATCAATATTAAGAACTTGTTGTAAGGGATGTTATTAGGGATGACGTATTCATTGCAAACCCCTGGTTATGGAAATACATTTTGAAGGGCTACTAAGAAAACTGAAAGGTACTAATGTCTTTATTGTACAAAGTTTTCAAGTGTTTAATTACCTTAGGTACATGTTATTAAATACTTTTTTTTTAAAAAAATTTATGATGAATCCAACTAACCTACTAACAAAATACAATTTTAAGTTGTATGCATGATATTTTTTATTTATTTGTAAACCAATTTGCATCCAACTCCATATTAATTTATGTGTACATCATTATCCATATGAACACTTTTCTATTAGACTTGGTGATTAATTATTAATATATTGTTAGTTCATTTAGCCATGTGTGTATTCTTCTAATTTAATAGTAGTTTAATCATTTATTCCCCAAGTCTCTTGCTCCACCCTTTGCTACTGCCACCCCACAATTAAAAATTGAACTCATGTGTAACTTAGGAAATGTCATTCATAGGTTATTAAGTTATGGAGTAAGGTGAAACAGATTGAATGTTGGTCAAACTTAGGATCCCACCATCTAGATCCAATCAGCTTTAGTGTGTTTTGTCTATACTTTGAATTTTGTTACATGGATGTACAAATCTTAGCGTTACAGCATAAAAATAATTATTAGAAATATTAACTTTTATTCTTTTTTATTACTTAGAATATCAATGACTATATTGTTTTCAGTGTAATTACATTCTTTGGTGTCTGATCTTTCAAACAATATATATATATATATATATATATATATTATTTATTAATAAAACTTAAGGAAAAGTTCTGATAAAACTTGTGGCTTAGCATAATTTTTTAAATATTCAATATGGTTGCTTGCAAGTGAAGAGGTTAAATTTCACTAAACATCTAATAATTTTTTTGCAAAAGTAATTTGGGGTATTACATTTAAGTTATATAACATTTAATAGAGTAAATATGAAAACATGGGCAAAACACATGGTGCTTCAAGGTAGATGAATTATTTGAACTTGAAACTATTATGTCATGTATGTGGATGTGTATTTTATTTACAATTTACATATTTTATATATAACTGCAATTAAGGATAAGATTGTTTGGGATACTAATAACATTGTAAATTATAGATATAATTTAAAAATCAAAATAAATATTATTCTACCCAAAATTTATTTATAGTTTACTTAAGCAAGAATTTAAGATCATTTGAGTAAATATTCAACCACTCTATTATTTTTAAAAAAACAAATAAACATTATATTTCTTATTAAATATGATAGAACAGCAAGCTAGCCACATGGGTTTGTAATTGATTTTAAAGGAAGGTTTTTTTCTGATATTACTCAGACTGCTTTTATTTTGTATTTTAATTAAAATTGGAATATTTATAAAAACCTTCCATACTAAATAGTTAACAATAATATATAAAAAAATATTTTATAATAAACACTTTTATTTGCCTTGCCAATACTAAAATTTAAAAAAAAAATCTTTTTTTTTTACTGTGCATCTAATTAACTTATGTATCCCTCCCCCTCCATGCTTTTACTTCAAATTGAATCTAAACATTTCAATTGTGGTTGAAAAAACAATTAGTTTTGACTTTTTAGTGCATTGCATATAAAAGCAATTTTTTTAAATTTGTTTATCCATTTTTTAAATTTTATATTAAATTACAAATTTGCATTGCATATTTTAAACATGTAAATGATAGAATAACTATACTATAAGATAGAACAAAAAAGAATTTTGAAAAACACAATGCATGCTTTTGAAATATAATGTCACTTATCTAATAAATATTATTATAATTAGCAAAAGATTATAATTTGCATCTAATTAATTATTATATTTATTGAAATTTTCAAATCATTAAAATAATTTTTAATATTATTTTATTATAAATAAAAGTTATTTTATTATTTTTTAAAATATTTAAAGTTTGTTTAATCTATAAATTACAATATTATGATTTTTTAAAAAAATTATAGTGTTTGTAATATTAAAAATATATATCTTTAGGTAATATCAATACTATAATACGATCAAAATGAATTATTTCAAAGTCAATTAGATTACACAGTAATCAGATTTATTTAAATGTACATCTTTATAGGATTCTTAGAATAATTAGATAAAGAGATAAATCTCTGCAGCAAAATATTATCTCTTTATAAAATAAAAATCTTTCAAATTTATTTTTATCATTGCAAATTATTACATTGATTTATATATATCTAAAAAACTTTAAATTTAACATGGCTCAATGTTTATGTAAACAAAGGGAATAAATCAACCTACCCAGGCTATGATTTAAAAGCATTCTGAATGTTGAATGAAGAATCATGAATAGAAAGAATCCACCTATTCTATTCTTGATTCTTCATTCAACACTTAGAATCCATTTACCTTATAGTCCAGGGGAAAATTATTTACAGTATTTGTTTACCTATCCAAAAAAGTAAATTGAAGTTGAAGAAACAAAAAAGTAAAGATAGTATAAATTGTTTATAAGTTTAATCAATGCTTAAGAAAAGTATTAATAGAATTAATATTTTATTAATACAGCATCACATTTAGTTTACTTTGCAATCCAGTTTAAATAAATCTCATTTAAATTAGTGCATATAGGATTTTAAAAATAAGATTTATCAAAAATATAAAAATATCTAATATATGAACATATATAGCATTGGTGAATTATTACCCTACTAAACAAATTTTTATAAAAGTATATTCAGCTTTAAAAACATTTTTGTATTTACACGTATTAATATAAATTGAACATTACAAGAATAATTGTACACTGGTCATTGGTACTTATATATTAGACCTACTACCCCTTTTTACATCCATGAAAAATGTCTAAACTGGTGATTCCATCAAATAAACTCTGCGATCTTATCCGACCTCATCCAATAATGTGTATATGACAACTTCTGACAAATTAAATGATGTACACTTTCAAAATTTTTATCATTTTCCTCTTATTAGACACATCATCTATTGTCTATTTTAGTTGAATCAAGTGGTATGAAGTGTTTTGCAAAGTGTTTTTGCCATTTTTATATTTTATAATTCTCTCAATTGGCTTTTTTGGATTTCCTAGTACATTATTTATTTGGATTTAAAGTAAATGAATACATGTACTTTTTATTTTGATTTACTTTTGCATTTCCAAAATTTTCATCTATTCTGCTTATTAGACATGTCATTTCTTGTCCAGATTTCTTTGGACCAAGTGGTCTGAAGTGTTTTGCCTTTTTTAAATTTCCATTTCATAGTGCTCTCAATTGCATTTTTTGTATTTCCTAGAATATTATTTTTAATATTAAGTAAGTAAGTGAATACATATAGTTTTCATTTTATTTGCTTTTTCATTTTCTGCTTTATACTAAATTCTTTGTGTGTGTGTGTGTTACAGTACAAAATGTTGAAAATCTGGGATTTCACCACAACTGAGATAAATGTGGTCCAGTACTTTCAAGAGAAAGGAATCTTGTCAACTGAAAAACTATCCACAAACAGCTATGCTATGGACCTTTACATACACATTTCAGACTAGCAATGGTGTAGTTATGTTTGAGGATGCAATAATACAATAGACCTTCATAAATATATTATTGGAGGGTTTGAACATTACATTTTTGATGATGATATAATTGATTTATAGCTGGGCTCACAAATTAACTTCATGGAATGGGAAAATCAGAGCTTAATTTAATCAGACAAAACAGTGATACACTGGAAGAACTATACACAGGAAGTTTGTTCCACTGTGATGTTAGGGTGGGAAAAATGTAAAATTGGAGGCCCTAAGAAAGTTATTTAAATTGATGAGGGCCTTTTTGCAAAGTGAAAAAAATCAAGCCAGATGAATACTTCCTGAACAATGGATGTTTGGTGGCTTGTGCAGGGAGACCAACAAGTGTTTCATCATGGCAATTGATGATAAAACAGCTGCAACTTTTATGAAAGTCATTAAACAAAATATGGAAGAGAGCTCCATAATTTATTTGGACTGTTAGAAAGCATATCTTACTGATGAAATATATGTCGGCTATGACCATTTTTGTGTAAACCACAAAAATAGTTAATTCAGAAACTGGGATTCATACTCAGAACATTGAAAGTCTTTGGGATTCAGTGAAATGGTGTAATAAACAACACAAAGAAACAGGATGCCAACACCTAGATTCCTATTTGGTAGGATTTATGTGGTGGAGACTGTATAAAAATGATGACACAATTATTTGCATCCTAGATGAGATAAAAAAAATTAGTCCAACACAGTGATTCCATTAAAGTAAAAAATGTAGTAATTTTATTTTAAATTTTAATAAAAGTGTACTAACTTAATTTATATATTTTTAACAAAATATGTTTAGTTATTAACATTTCACAATCAAGATCCCATGCAGGTATTATATTGCAAAAACACATGTTCTTTAATTCTCCATTTAGAAATATTTGAACCAGAGGTAATAAAATCTTTATTTTGCCAATTTAAATTAATGTCCATTTTGTAAGGCCAGATATAATAGATGTTGTATTTCTATAATTTGAAGTCAATTTAATTTCCTTAAGTGGTACTATTTTTTAATTTTATGCCAGTCTTTTTTAATATGTATAGTTTTTTAATTCAAAGTAAAATGTCAGACTTGCTAGCTGTGTGTAATTTTGCTTTTCTAGTATCTCTTTTGTAATTTCATGGCATACTTAGTATTTTTTAATTTTAAGTCAATTTAATTTGCTTATGTAGTATTATTTTTTAAATTTATATAAGATTTAAATACACATAGTATTTTTTAATTTTAAATAAAATTTTAGGATTTTTTTTTTTAATTTTAAGTAAAAAAAAAATTTAATTTTGTGGAATTGCTGGCCATGTGTAATTTTGCTTTAGTGTTTGTTTTGTAATTTTATGTCATACTTAATATATTTATTATTTTTGAATTTTAAATAAAATTTGGAAAGTGGTGGTCATGTTTGCTATGGATGGTGGGGAGAAAAAAAGATGACTGTAATGACATGAACTATTATAATTAAAATGCCACAACCAGCTGTTTTTATTGATAATCATATGTTTTTATTAGTTCATATTGTTACAAAGTTCACATATGTATCAATCTGCCAAAAACTTTTCCAATTCTTGCTAAAATTTAAAATAATGTGTACATGTTATTTGATGACATCACAAGAACAGAATGTCATGGGCAGATTGATAGGAATGTGGAAAGTTGTAGCAGGTCTAATACATGATTATCCTAATCTTTCATCTCCAGTACACATTTTTTTCTTATTTCATCCATCTCACATGTGGTTCCTTTCTAGGTCTTTTAAATCTCTTGAGAGCCAGTTTAATATTTTATATATCTATCTATTAGAATCTAATCTAGAAATATGTGTTCATACCAGCTCCACTTCAATCTCTTAATTTTTAAATAATCTTTGTTCTTGATATGCTTGTTCTTGATATCCTTGAATCTTCTATAAATGAGTAGTCATTAAGGAAATTATAGCAATATATACACAATTTAAATAAATTAAAACATTCCTGCAAGGATATGACTACTTGCCACTTATTCCAAAACTGAATGAATTGTTAAAAATATAATATACAATAAGAATTGACCGTTATTAGATTAATTATATATAAATGATTAATTTAACAATCATAAGAAAATTTTCAATTCTATTATTACTTACAGATTATTGCAGTTCTTAGAATTATCAAACAATAAAAAGATTGGGACAAAGACCTAACCACATCTTGAGAGTTTTATTGGTGAATCACAATTGAATAAAAACACACTTCTACTGAAAGTCTTCCGTTGTTTTCCTTACTCATTTTTCAATCTTCCATCCTGCTGCTTTAGTAATTGATATTCCAACCAGACTTTTTTTATTAAACTGTCATGGTTTTTATAGTATCTGCTGATATTATTCTCTGAAATGATTCATTACATTTTTAAAGTAGGATTTTGTACTTCTTAATTAATAAATTCCACAATATTTGAATTTAACAATGAAAAATATAAGTAGAGATTAGCAAAATTAATATTTATATAAATGAATTGATTATATATTATAATGATCAACAGAACCTCCCTAACCTACCTGCCATACCAGGGCACTATCAGGCCATTTGAACCTGGAAATTTTATATAGTAGTCAGATACACACATGAGAGGTTACTCTTTCATCGAACTGAAAGCACCAGTTACTAACTCAGGGAGAATCAGAGCTTATACTATCACTCTGAATATTCAAATTTCTAATTCTGAATTTTAAATATTATTAATAAAATAAGTTACTGCCAAAATTAATTTAACAAAACATTTTATTATAATGCACACACACACATTAAAATAAAATTTTGAAAATGAAATTAACTAAATATATTTGAGATGAAGTATATGCACAGATGGAAGCATTTAATAGATTTAAATACAATTTTAATAAGCGCAGATATGCTATATAGATTATGCATATAACCAACCCAATCTTTTTTAATCTTAGGCTAAAATCTCACATTTAAACCAACACTAGCTTACTGATATATTGATGTGATCAATGTGAAATGAGATTATTAGCATAACACAATCATACTAACAGAAACTTTACATCTGTAGCATGATATCATTAGAAAAATAATGAATCATGGTGAGAGGAAATGAGCATCTTTCCCATGATACAAGAATGAAATTATACAAGAAGCTCTATAAATGGTGATAGCAGTCTTTGCCAGCTTACTATACCAGTCAGAGCATAAAAAAAATCAATGTCATAGAAATTACATCTACAATCATTGGCAACATGATAACTACACATTTGGGTCATATGTTCATGTGGATATTATGCCCTGTATGCTAACATGGGACAAGTGATTGAGTATCCAATGTACCTACTCATATTACATTGTCATAAAACATCTATACATCTATCTACTAGCACTGATCTACCTATGAAACAATTAGCTCAAAATTAACACATTTAACTAGCATAATCTTATGAATCTACGGAGCCATTCATGCCCATATTAAATTATTAATTTAAAAAAAAATTACGAGAATGGAAATGACATTAAACATATTAAAAGAAAATATATAAATAATTTAAAATTTCGTTCAGATAAGAGATTTCTTTTAAAAGTTAAGTAACACTTAAAATACTGGAAAAGTTCACATTATATGATTAATGTTCATACTTCATGTAAAAGGAAAGTTTATATTTTCAAATGCTGTAGGTAAAGTCGATCTTTGCAGCCCTTGTTCATGGTAGAATACGTTTTTTCCATTTTATATTGTTCTATGTGGAGAGAAGTCCATTGCCACCAGTTTCTGGGAACCATCATACTCTGGAGACTGCCTGAGCTAAAGCAAAATGCTGGAAACTTAATTTATTGTGTGATCTCTACATTTTGGAGATCCGCACTACACTTATAAATATATTTAATAATAAACAATCAACAAGAACAATCCAATTCTACTTCTCAACTCCAAAGTTTTCTTTTTATATCTTTTGTAAATTTTTATCAGCAAATTTCAGGATTGATCTTACATGGCTTGACTTTTCTTTGTGGACTGTGTGCTTATTCCCATTGTTATTGGTCAGCTTTTTTTAAAGCAGGAACTCAAAATTTTATCACTAGTATGTTTTTTTAATTTACCTCCTATCTGAATTTATGCCCAAGAGTCTGTTTGCAATTATGTTAATATAGAAAATCATTTCCATTCTAAGATTAAAAATAACTAATTAACAGCATTTTCTTTAAAACAATATTTTATATCAAAACAATTTTGTTTTTAAATTTTAAACTTTAAATTATAGCATTAGTTTGCCATCTGTTATTATATATATTAATTTAAATAAAGTTACTAACTTCTCTTTTTTTTTTTTACATATATTTCTAGTTGAGGGTGATTTATATTTTTACATTTTTATTTGAAAGAAGTGTAATGGCATATACTTATTCTGTTACTATATATATATATATATATATTGAGACAGTTATATGTCTCATGGCAAACAATGATATACTAGTGTGTGTTTGTGTATATGTATAAAGTTGAAAAAAAAGAAGAAATAAACACAGACAAAATTTTTTGTAGATATTTTTTATATTACACTGGAATAACAGTTGAGGATTAAATAAATTTTGAATTTAAAATAATGTATTATAAATTAAATATTTGAAAAGGTCTAATTAATATTTTAATAATTCTGATTTTGAAATTAAAACAAGCAAATTTTTATGTTACAATAAATATAATGGTAAATATAAATTTTTTACTATAATTTGATTAGCAATTTTTTAATTAATGCTTGTATAATGTATTTCAACAAAAATTTTACAATGCTGTTTTTCAAAGGATTAATGTGAATTAAAAAGAATCATTAACTTTTTTCAGTTAAGATAAAGAAAACTTGCTTTTAATTACTGTTTTTTCCACACTGACTATAAAAAGTTGTAAAAAAAAATTAGGGGAGTTTTTTAGAGTTTTACAGTAGTCAAGTTACTATGAAGATATAACTGAAGCAAAACAGTCCAAGTCCAGTTGCTTCTACTAGTTCATGATGGTAGTTTTGATTTACATGGCAGCAGCATCCAGCTTTTATGTAGTTCATAGCCTATAATATATGTTTGTTAATTACTGATAAGCTAAAATTAGTAGCTGAGGTGAAACTATAAGTTTATTATTAGTAAGCTTCTATTTTATGGACTTAGCACTTTTGGAACCCTTACTGCTCCATAATCATAGTCTTTTTTACAGGCTGTTGATTCTATGCAAATGCATGCAAATTACAACATCCACCTTTCGAGATCGCAAAGCACATGTCTTTTCTGTTGATTAACATGGCATCGCTGGTGATGTAACATGCCTCTTTGATCTTCCTTTTGACATCATTCCTCTCTGTCCACACAATGTCGGCTTTAGACAGCTCAAATATATGGCTTAGATGGCATAAACTGAAGGGAGATCACTGCAGCCAAGCAATTAGTAGATTATACCTCTCCCAAAAATATCAATATGCCAGTCTACAATTTAAAAGGGACCAGCTTATTCAGAGAGTCCATCAGCTTGTTGAAGAAATAGTTTATATGTATATTGTTTTATCTATATTCAGAGAAGCAAAGATAGGTACTGCATTTCTTTTGATTAGTTATCCATAGTAGGAATAGAATATAAAATGTAAATTATAGCTCCAAAATTTTAAATTTAAATAATAGTAATGCAATAAATTTTGGTATAACATAAATAAATGACTTAGTGCATAAGGAGTAAAGATAGAATTCTGTAGAGATTTAATAAAATTTTTTATTTATAATTATTTATATTATAATCCAATATATAATTTCAATACAATTGTTGTCAATCCAAATAAACAATGTTACTTATAAATTTGGCTTTAATTTATTTTTATTACAAAGTTTCACTGAAAGCTAAATATATAGAATTGTAGTAAATAAAAAAATGAAGAATTAGAGATTAGAGATTACAAGATAATAATTTATTTTAAAATTATCAGAATAGTAATATATTTTAAGCATAAATATTTAGTATTAAACTTTACATTTAAATTCAAGTAATAATATCATATATTAAAAATATAATTATTATTAATACTTTAGTCTTAAAGAAATGATTTAAATTAGTTTTATTTGTAAAATATTTATTGATTTTAATTATTTTAAATAAATACAGAAATATATTTATTTAAAAGTTGTAATAGTTGATTTGGGATATTGAACAATAAGATTTAAGTAAGTAGTTTTCTGACGTCACTTTATTGTTGAGTTTTTTTAAGAGAAAGATAGGAGCAGATGATTAAGCAGCAGATTAATAAAAAAAAAATAAAGCAGGGAGCTGTTTCAATATTTTTTTTGGTAAAATTATAAAATGTTTTAAAAGTATTTAAAGTTTTAAATGGTAAAATAATATTTAAAAACTGTTTAAGAATATAAAATATATTAATCATTAATGTCATGAATGTGAATGTAAACCAGTTTCTTCATTGTGACTTAATTTCAGTCCTGATCATCTACTTATAACTAAAATGATATCTAAAAGAAGTCAAAAAGAAAAGCTAAAGTTATTGTTTTTATATGGGATAATCATGAAAAAGAAAGACAACTACATTTCTTCAAAGAAAGATATAGCTGCATTCACACAAGGAAGCATTCATTTATTTATGCCAAATTAATATTTTTATTAGTCATATATTAAAAATAAGAAACAAGTCTAAATTTTTTTTTAAGTGTCATAGCATCGGCCGGGATGCGAACCCGCAACCCGGGCAACTGCCTGCAAGTGCAAGGCAGTCGCGCTGACCTCTCGACACCAATGCAAGACAAAGTCTAAAATTTTTAGAAATAAATTTTTAAAACTTGTAAAAGTATTTTATTGGACTTTAAAAATAATGATTTAATTGAAAGTGATAAGTCTAATAAAAATTAATATTCTATTTGACTTGAATAATTGACATGTGATAAATAGCTTGAAAAATTTTGAGGAAGAAAATGTTTAGCATATATTTAATCATAAATAAAAAGGAGGACAGATAAAATATGAATTAATATTTTTTTTGTTTTAATAGAAAGTGAAATCTTATTATATTATTATAGAAAAGGAACAGTAAAAAGGGAAAAATAATCAAAAAAGTCGGTTTAACTTTTTAATACGAGATGGCAGTCATGAAGATGTGATACTATAATACAGAAAGTAAATGAATTTATTTAAAAGTACTTAAATTTTATAAGACTAATAAGTAAGAGGAAATTAAAGAAATATGATGAAGTAAACTTTTAAAGTTTTGTAATGTGGAAAAAATAATGTGAAGATGTATTAAGAAGATTTGTTAAACTCTTTTATTAATGTATTTTTCAATAGTATAATTATGCACATATAACTTTATGCTAGTCAAGAAGGAAGAATGCATCCAATTCTGAACTTTTTGTCCAATTGGTGTTGTCTTATTTGTCAAATGTTTTGTTTAAATATACATATGTTTTTAGCAGAAAGAAGATATGAGAAACATCTAAACTCATGAGGAATGGCAAACATCTATTGGGTTAGAAATTAAAATGTTTTTTTTAAAAAAAAAAAAAAAACAAAGAGAAAAGGATTTTAATTTTAAATTTATTATTAATATTTTTTGTTTGATATGAAATATAAATGCTAGTCATTATAGTTAACAATAATTGAAATAATCTTTATATGCAATTTGGTATATACAGTTAAAAGGTATTCACCTTTTTATTATTCATTCTTGTTTTTTAAAAAAAGAAAAGGTTGAAAAGTGTACTTAAAGATATGAAGAGAGTTTCCATGAGTTATAACATGAAAGTGTGTGTGTGTGTGTGTGGGGGGGGTTATAAAAATTTTAACTTTATATTTTAGCTGGTATATATTTTTAAAAAATTGAGTATGGTAAAATATGTTGTAGAGGTTGTTCAAATGTATTATCATAAAGTATATTTAACAAAGGGAATGAACTAGTGGTGATAAATAAAAAATTATAGAATTCTATAAAAATAACCATAAATATATTATAAAATGTAATGTTATTTATAAGAGTAAGAAAAGAGTGAATGTTAATGTATAAAATAATCATGGACTCATTTGTTATCTAAAAAAGTATCACTTTGATGATGATAAAGATAGACTATTTGTTTTGTAACATGATCTCAAATGTGGATAGAAAAATTAATGGAATATTAGATTGTGTTATTGGTTCAGAGATAGATGCTGAAGACCCAGTAGGGAAAGATGAGTTGAAATTCCAGGATAGGATATAAATAATATCATCCTGAAGAATACATTGAATAGTTGAATGGAATTAATCTCTGCAATACCCATATAGTTTATTAGAAAAAAAATGGTAGAATTTTCTGCAAAGACCTGAGTGTAGGATATACTGTAAATGCTTGCTGTATAAGTCAAGGTAAAATTGGGGTAAGATCATTAGCAAAATGATTACCTGCCAAAATATGGCACCTCAGAAATAAAAGAAATCTCCATCCCTCTATTATGATAAAGTATTTTTGATAAAATCAGTTTCTTATCTATGAGGTTTTTGGGTAAGTAAGAATAAATAGGCATTGAAAGTTGACTAAATATGTTAAGTATTTTATAGCTTTTTTACTAAGTTTTGACAGATTAGTTTAAAAGTAGTAAGACCATATACAAAACAAATACTTTATATTTGAATAAAATATAAATAAATTATTATATGAATGATGATACCTGAGATCAAAGGTAAACAGAAAATATAAATGACAGATAGAGAATGAATGTATAAAATAAATTACATTATACGAAAAAGAATTCTTAATTTCACTATTCATTTTGAATATAATATAAAAATTGTTATTATTTTTTTTGTAACATTACCACAGTAGCAATAATTTTTGTTGATAATATTATAGTTCAATATTTTAATACAAATTTTAAATATGAAGTATAATTTAAATATGATAATTTTATTAAAATATCTGGAGTTACAAAATATAAGGTAAAGAGGAAAGATGATTAAGAAGATAACCACCTGATAACTCATGAAATGTAAAACTGTATAATATTAGTATGAAAGCATACATGATGGTAAGAAGAATAAGCTTATTATTTTAAAGAACTAGATAATCAATATGGGTAAGGTTTAAATGTATACAATAATTATTATGTCTATCTGTGATGAATGTAAATAATTTTATTGTAAATGTATAAACAGTTAAAAGATTATTTTGTAAGTGAATTATTTAACATAGTGTATAGTTATTTGTTGTTTATTATTATTGTTGTAAATAAATGAATATTTTAATTTAAGTTTTGTATTAATAATTTCATTGCATGTGAGAGTCCTTTCCATCACAAGGTCATATCAATAAAGCACATTATCCACATAGAATTATACATAAATATATTGATTATATCTGAAGAGTTATATTTAAGAATTTATAACTGATATATCAATTATCAATTGGTTTTAAATTATAACTATATTAAAGGAAGTTTGTAATACTTCATACTTTTATTAGATATAAAAAAATCTTGAAGATTTACTTGAAAAGTATTATTAAGTATTACAAATTGAAGAGCATATAATAGAAATTAACAGTATGTTTTAAGAGTCATATTCTGATTTTGTAATCTAATTTTGAAATGAATTTTATATCATAAATTTAAAAGTATTATATTAGTTCAGAGAACAACTTACTGACCAAATATATTTTAAGGTTTGTAAGTCTGAAGGATCTAATTATAATGGGTGAATGCTAAGTAAGTAAGAAATGCATTTAATTGAGTTAGAATGAATAGATAATACTGTAGTTGTGTAATAAAGCTTTTGATTATAATAAAAAGGAGTATTCCATGGTGGTTGTTATTAGTATAAGTATGAAAATAAATGTTAGGAAAGTAAATTAAATTATTTAAGTGAAGGTAATGAGTAGATAGTGATTTTAATTTTCATGTTATTATTATAGTTGGATTAACTTTCATATATGTTAATAAAGTTTAACACAGCATTACGCTGTTGCACATGCGCTGTGAAGATTTTAACTATAAAGGAATGAATACTAACACTCAACCACATGATAAAGTCTTTGGAAAAGATAGAATGGCCATCTATCTTTTCGAACCAAAACGCTTTTGTATGGGTGAATCTTAAGTGTTTGAAAGTGAAAGCGTGAATCTTATTTGATATTAAATGTATGTGTTAAATATTACAGTTTACAAACATCGCGCTATAAAAAATGATTTATTTACATACAGTTAATAAAGTTTGTAATAGTAAGTGTGATTTTACTTAAATGGTTGAATCCCAGTAAAATCCCTCTTGCGATTCAATTACTTAATAAGCAATTTAAGTGTTATATTCAATTTTCGAATAGAATAATTATGATACTTGAAATAGCCATAAAATAGCATTAATTCTTTTAATTTAATATAATTTTTGTTTTAAGGTTATTATTTTGAAATTATTAAATTATAGAAGAGTAGTTAAAGCATTATTTAAATGTTAGTCATTGATTGTTGTTGAGATTTTCTTAATGATTATAATATGATAGTAGTTGGAGAATTTTTACAATAACAATGCCATTGTCGAGTGTATTTTATATACTTATCAGTGTTAAAACCTCTATGTTGTAATCACCCCCAAAGTCTATCTTCAAACCCCTTAGAGAGTTTTATATTTTGTTGTTCATATATTTGATTATTTATTATTGAGCTAGTATTGTAGAGAGTAAAAAAGGTATGGTAGAGGTGTTGAAGAACCAGAAGGGAAAGTTACAATATATATAAAGTACAGCTGGTGAGTTATTTATTAAAAATGAAACTCTTTAGTGAAAATAACAATTGTTAAAATCTCTAATTTAAAAGTAAACCAAGTAAATAATTTTTGCTCGAATTACAAATTTCTTTACATTGATTCATAGATGATTTTAGTTTGAAAAGAAAAGTAAACTCCAAAAATCTTTCTAGATTAGGGAACAAAGAGCTGGCTGGAGTGTTGTTAAAGATAGTTGTAATTAGTCAAGAGAAAAGAATTTTTCAAACTGAATCGCACAATAATTTTATTTTTTCTTCCAAAAAAAAAAAAAAAATTGTTATATCATCAGAAATAATGAATGAATAATTTTTATTCGTACTAATTATATATATACACACGTATGTAAATTTTATATTTTCAACATGGTGTTAATTGTGAAAAATGTATTTTGACAAATTAAAATATAAGGTGTAAATGTCAATGCATGCATACATTTTCCTGGGTTTCCACACATATATATATATATAATAATTCAAACAAATATATTTAACACAGTATTCAAAATTAAATAATATATTCTTTACCAGAAGTACTTTCAATTGTTTCACTGACAATCTTTAATAAAGACAACAGAATTGTGGGAAATTTGAATAGATTGAATGATGGGTAATGCAAGTTTTTATTTTTTGTACGTTTGTATTAACAGTTGATAAAGATTGTCAGTGAAACAATTGAAAGTACTTCTGGTAAAGAATATATTATTTAATTTTGAATACTGTGTTAAATATATTTGTTTGAATTATTATTATATAATTTAAAAATACAGACATTTATTGGTTGTAGTTATTTATATATATATGAAAACAATCATTATTTATGTTTCATTAAAATGTGATAGCTTATATTTTTATTATTATTTGACAATTCAAATGTTCATTTTATATTATATAGGCACATCTGTTTGCTGATATATAGATATTTTATGTAAACTTATTGAGATATACATGGAAATTATAATGTAATAGTAGATTTCTTGTTGGTTTAAATCAAAATCAGATGGCTTAATTTATATGTATAGCTGTATTCAGGAAGCCTTAATTTCATTTTAATTGTTATTAATAAATTGATATTTCATTGTTAATTCTAGTGAATTTATTTCAATCTAAAATATTATAAATTATTACATGTTGTATTATATCTCTTTATTACAGTATCAGTTATAGAGCTTTTATGCTCTGATCTGGTTTCATGCATAATGGTTTATTATATAAAGTGTGTTGTGTTTAGTGTTATAGACCTCCAGGTGATGATGATCCTGGTTGACCCAACTGAGATATCCCTTAAAGTCCATGCATTATATTTTATTTTAATTATTTATTTAGCAATTAAGTTTATAGTCAGTATATTAAAGATATTAAGTGGCCAGAACATTGATGATGATCAGCATGTTTTAATATCCCAGCATTATTTTTAATTGTTATATTCTTAGGGATTAGTATTTAAGTTTGTGCATCCAAATTATTGTTTAAATAATCTGCCCCAAGTTGGAAAGTGCTAAATAATTAGTCTGGTCTATAGTGGACCCATTTCAAATAGATTGAGTGGTGATTTTTGTTGTTGATCATTCATAATGATGATAGTTATTGCTTTTATGTAATTCTCATAAACTTATAGTTACTTATAGTGTTTTTGTTGATGTCATATGATCCTAATGCTCATTATATTTATTATATATTATTCAATATGTATATATTGTTTTTGTTTGGTGACAATGATGATTTGCCCATCATCTTAGGTTTATGCCTGATTCTTCATTCCATTATTATTTTTGAATTTTAAATAAAATTTGAGAATTGGTGGCCATGTTTGATACATGAATATAAGGGGGAGAACATGGCTGTAGTAGTGTGAACTGTCATTATTAATATATACCACAAGTAGCTGTTTTTATTGAATATCACAATGTATTTTTATTATTTTGCTTTGTGAAAAAGTTACTTTTTCAGGTTCATATTAGCATTGCTATGCTTTTTATATATATATATCAGTTTACCAATAACTTTTCTAATTCTTGAGAAAATTTAAAATAACATGCACACATTATTTTATGACAATGCAAAATTAAAAAGTTATTGGAAGATTGATATGGATGTAAAAAGGTGTAGCAAGTCTGATACATAAGTAGCCTAATCTCTTCTCTCCAATACAAAAAAAATTCTTATTTCATCAATCTTACATGTGGTCTCTTTCCAGGTCTTTTAAATCTCTTGGGAGCCAGTTTAAGATTTCAGCTGTCCATCTATTAGCATATATTCTAGAAATATGATTCATACAAGCCCCACTTCAGTCTCATAATGTTTAAATGATGTTTGTTTTTGATATGTTTGATTCTTCTGTACATGATTATACATTAAAGAAACTATAGCAAGATATACATAATTTAAATAAATTAAAAATTTCTGTAAGGATATGATCCTTTACCATCTGAACAGATTGTTAATAATATAATATACAACAAAAAATCCAGTCCAGATTATTTGATTAATAATATATAAATGATTAATTTAACAATCATGATTACTAATTCTATTATCACTTACAGAATATTGCAACCATTCAAACTATCAAACAATGAAAAGATTGGGACAAAGGTCTAAGTTCATCTTGACAACTTTATTGGTGATGGTTGTTTTCCTTACTCCTTCAATTGCTGCTTCAGTGGTTGAAAGTCCAGCCAGACTTTTTTTATTAGGCTATCATGGCTTTTATAGTATCTGCTGATATTGTTCTCTGAAATGATTCATTACATTTTTAAAGTAGAGGTGTGTAATTCTTAATTAATAAATTCCACAATATCTGAGTTTAACATTAAAAATATAAACAGAGATTAGCAATATTTAAATATAATTAGGTTTTTTCTTTTTAGAAAAAAATAATTAATACTTATACAAATAAAGTATATATATATATACAAATAAAGTATATATATATATATAATGTAGTCTTTGTTCAATGAACTAAAGCCTTTTTTCAATCTTTGAGGTTTATACATTTCTGTTTTAGGTTTGACTTTCTCATGAATGGTTGATTTTATTATTATTATTATTATTATTTATAAGTCCAGTATTTATTTTTTCATTTAAATTCAGTTGTTTAATAACTGTTTATTTCATCAATAAATTTTGATTTCATCCTGTATCAGAGTACACATAGATATTTGGTACATGCTCTTATACATGATTAATGTGAGGATGGAACTGTATTACTGTTTTGAATCATATAAGCACAATTTTAATGATAATAATTTAATTACTACACCTGCTAATCAATTTTTTATTAATGAATATCTTAACCTAAACATTTTTACCCACTATGAATTCTTTGCTATTTCTTGCCATAATAATGGCAGGTTGTTTCTCAATATCTGAACTAATTTTTTTTTTAGTGAAATCCCTGGTGATGCTATTGGAGTAGACTGCTGATATAATAAAGCTGTGTGAAGTGTTTCATGGAACTGTAAAGAATCGGTTTGGTTAAAAGCTTGTTTGAGATGATGAACATCCTTTTTGGCTAGCCAATTTACCTAAAATAATATGACAGAGTACAAATGTGATTGATACCTTGCTTGTTAAATGTTATGAAATAAAATAAAAGCCATGTTTTATTAAAAGCTATTCTGAGGTTTCATGGAAGGGAGAAATCTCTTTATGTATCGATATTATTTTATTGGACCCTGTATTTTTAACAAGTCTATCTTCTAATCAGTTAAACATGAGCCAATCATAAACAAAAATAAATGCCTTTTGAAAGGTCCTGCATTGTCCATGCAAATTTGTTACCATGGTTTAGTTGCAATTAACTATGAAGTATATGTTCACACCTTCTGATTTGAAAACTACTGCACCAAACATGATCACCATTTCTTATGCTTGTACATAACTCTTATTAAAACAGGAAAAACCCTCCATACAGTAGTGCCACTCAGAGTAATCAATGAATTCCAGAAGGCTTGTGCATAAAATCCCTATGAAAGCCACAAGCTAGAAGTTAGTCTGGAGATATTGGATGAGTAGGCACTAGATATGGATTTTAAGCACAAGCTTTCTGCAGTCCATTGATTACTCTGAATTGCACTACACAGCACTACTGTATGGAGAGTTTTGACTGTTTTAATAACAGTTATGAGCAAACATAAGAACTGGTGATCATGTGATGCTTAGTGTTTTAATACCAACCTTTCCTAATATGATAGTGGTGGCTATATTTATTAAAGAACCAAAAACACCAAAGTGTATGGGTACTGAACTAAGTTCAGACCTATGTGACTGTATAAGCTACTGAGCTTGGATTGAAAATATTATTGTGTTTTCTACTTCAGACTCATAGTTTTGTAGTTAAGTTGAGATAAAAGGTGACTTCCGGATGGTTGCATTAAATCCTAAGATTTAAGTACAGTGCTCTCAGATTCAAGGTCCCTCACTGATGAAAGCCACAAGCTAGAAACTAGTCTGAGGATATTGGATGATAGTAGGCATTAGATAGGGATTTTTTGCACAAGCCTTATGGCATCTTGTACTGAGTAGTACTAATGTATAGAGAGTTTTGCCTTTTTTAACCCTTGGATTTGCATTTGATCAACATTTTGCAGATGCTTTTACCATTTTTATTGTTTTTAATCAATTTCTACCCACCATACACAGGGGCATGTTAAGGCCTTGACTTACACAATTACTGAGTGTTTTTTATGAAACAACTTTATGACTCCTGAGCTGCCTTAGAATAATATGAACACATAATCTCCTACTGCAATGCATCCCTTATTTAGCATTTGATCTTGGAATAATATAATGACAGTTTAGTTATATTGTTTTTTTATCTTAATTTGCTTTCTACTTACATCTTTGTTATGAGTCTTATTTTTTCTAGTTTGATATTTTTGTTGTATTGATTTCAAATCTTTATATAACATTAATAATATTTCAGTACCACTATCAATTACCATGGCAACTGATAGATCAGTATGTTAATTGATAGCAGTATTTGATTGCTATTCATATTATGTGATTATCAGTTATTTCCATTATCTGGCTTCTTGTATTGTGATTTTTCCTCTCTTCCTGATTATTTTAAAAACTTTTATGAGGTGAAGTACTTTTTCAAAATTGTGACATTTTTTCCATTTTCCATTTGTAGATTTTAATTATGGATTCTGACTTCCCACAGCATTTCATTGCTTCAATTTCTTTTGATTGTTTGAGTACTGGATAACAGGTGAGATCCATTTGATCACTATTTTGTGCATAAGGACAGCAACTCTCAATGAACCTTTTATCAGCTATACACCACAGAAATTGTTTTATCAATGTTTGTTTTAAATAATCACCAAAGATATAATCTTTTATTAATTTCTGCAATGCTAAATGGAATTCACAAACTTTTTAATCTTTGTTTGGCAATGATTCTGAAAATAAAGGCATACTACATGTTTGTCAGTTTTGATGTTAAAAATAATTATATAGTATCTCATTTAACTTTGAATATTTCAATTCTTTGGGCTTTTTTAATTTTGCATGCTATTTGCATTACATCAATAAGAGAATGAAATCATGACATCTGTTTTATGAGTTTATCCACTATCTTTAAAAAACAAAATAGAAAAAAGTGATCAAACCAGCTAGGTGCATCAAAACTTCTCCAAGGTCATAAAATCATGACATCCAACATGAAAAGAAAATTCAAGAAGTGCATCAATCATTCATTTTAAACTTTTTTTTGCAAACATTCTTAACCATCAACATCTGGTGCACTTTCCAAAAAAAAAAACAAAAAACAAAACCAAAACCAAAAGATTTAGACCCTTTTCTTAAGATTAATAGATAGTCAAAAAATGGAAGTTTTTTGGGAAAAAATATTGATTGCATAATTCAAGGGGCAGCATTACTAAACTGTCAATAAGACAGCTTTAAGACCATTATGCGATATGTGCATTTATGTACTTGTGGATCATAAATTGTTTTGTATAATCATTGAAAAACTCATTTTTAATTTGTATCTTTTTATATTCTCTTTTTTAATTGTAAGGATAATTCATTTATGAATGGCTATTAAAGATAATTTTTTATTACTAATAAATTTTTCATAGTAGATTTTTCTATGCTAGAATAAATCAATACATATTTTGTTATAAAAGAATTTTTAGGTGTAGTCAAAAATTTACACAAGTTATCATCATCATCTTCACCATTATCAATGGATAGCAAGCTGAGTGTCTCATTATGTTTGCTTTAGTTTTATCTGATTCATAGTCTCTTCTATTCATATCCCACCAACAAACTTTCGTAATTCATTCATCCATATCATATGTGACCTTTTTGTAAGGCTTTTTCACATTATTGGGATCCAGTTATGATTTTATCTCTATATTCCCTAGCTCTAGAAAAAATATGTCCAGCTCACCTCTATATAAGTTTATTTTTTCAATGATATTTATGATATCTGTTTGTTGTCTCAACCAAATATTTCAAATTTATATATATATTTGAGAACCGATATTTTATATATGAAAGTTAATATATATTACTTTTTATAAATCTCCATATATATATAATATATATTGCACTTATATATAGCTATTAGCACACTCTTAATTTTATATATATATATATGAAAGTTCTCTACCATTATTATTTTTTAACTAAATTATTATTTATAATTTAAGTTTATTATTATATTTCATCAATGCATCACTTAAAAAAAGTTAAATTATTCATTTTATTAATTTTGTTTATTAAATTTATACATAAGCCTTTAAAATTTTGTACTATCTGTGTACATATTTAAAAATCCTAATGATCACAAGAGTTTGTACATTAATGTGAACTATATTCTGGAAATATTATAATGTATAAATGTAAATGGATATGTGCTTGATCATCAATTGATTGAGATATCCTTAATAAAAAAAATAAAGTTAGTAACTTAAAGAGAAATAAAATGGTTTCTTAATTATTAGCATTTCAAACATTAAATGCTATCAAATAGATTGGTATAAGTCCCATTATAAACCATTAATATTTAGTACCAACATAAGGTTATTATTACAACATATATATTATATTTAATGTTTTCACGGTTGTAAGATGTAATATATATATATATATATATATATTTGTTGGGTAAAACCATGTATTATTTTCTATTATATACTGATATTTTGATGAACTAGTACCTGCTATTGTCAAGGTAAAGTCTTAAAAGAAAATTTGTTCAATCTCAAAATGTTACGTGGCTAAGTGCTAGACGAAGCATGAGAATCAGCTTGAAATAGTTTAGTATTCAGAATATGAGGTTTATTAAAATGTATATTTCTCTTAGTTTTATCACCCATTAATTTAAAGTCAATATTAGAAGACATAGATAAAATAAGAGGTTTCTATATGGCTGAAATACGTTGTGCTTTATCAGTCCTATTTAAACCAGTAGGTCTCTTTAATATTTCAATTGACTCTCTCATGGTTCTCAAATCATATTTCTCCAAATTAGCAAGCATTATTGCATTGTCAAAGTCAGGTTTGTGACTAATTTCTTTTCAAAATATATATATATATATATATAATGAATTATAATGGTGCTAAAATATTATATAAATGACTCTAATGATATTTACTTCTGTTATATTTGACTTTAAATGTTTTTAGCTCAAGAAGATTTAAAAGTTAACGAAAGTACTTCTATGTTTATTAGAGTTATTTATATATTTTGTCACTATTATAATTCATTATTTTTATTGTAATATTTATTTCATAATAAATATTTTATTTACACACCCACACACACAAAATATGTATAATGAGTGAATCTGCAAGTAAATTTCATTTTTAATCTTTTAAAAAATTGTCTAGTTTGATTAAAATATATAAAAAAATATAAATAACAATTTTCACCAGAAAATTTTTTGCTAAAAAATTAATATACTGAATCTAATTAACTATATTAATTAAAGATTTTAAATTAATTCTTTCAAATTGCCCTATGATCCAGAGTGGTTATTTGAAATCAAATAGAATTACATTTTACAGATAACTAGAAAATATATGTGATTTCATCATGAGTATCATCATCATCATCATCATAATCATCATCGTCATCATCATCATCATAATAATAATAATGATGATAATGATGATAATAATGATAATGATGATGATGATGATGATGTTATTATTTCAATAAGTTTATAAAATGAGTTAAAAAGCCACTATTAGTATTTTTTAAATTTGAAATATACATTATATTAAAGAAAACCTGTAAGTGAATAAGTAACAGAAAAAATATTATTTTTATAAACTTAAAATTTTTTAAAATAAAATCTGGATTTTTTGATGTAACATAATCAGGGACACACAGTTTGTGCTGTATCATATCATTTCAAAATCACTTTATAATGATTTACAAATTTAATTTCTTCCCATTTATTTATTCCTGATAGAAATAATTTGGTACTTGTACCTTAGCCTGTCTATGGGAGCTCAGCAATCAAACTTGATAAACATAATATCATACAAGGACCAATAATTCTTAGTAAAGCATTATTTTTAGATTAGAAATGGGTGTTAAGAGAATGTTTTAAAATGTCTTCGTTAAATTATTTTTCTGAAGCCAGTTGAGTTACATGCATTAGAAATTAAGATAATCTTTCATTAAAAAAATTAAAAAATGCTTAATTTAATTGATCTTTCAATTTTTTTTAGTATGTGTGCAAAAATAAAAAAAAAACAGCCTTTAAACAACTTTGCAGGGCAACAGTTCCCTATAAAAAATTGCAAAAAAATGCAATTCTCATATAGGTGTGCCAATTACCATGTGCCAATTACCAGATAGTGCACGTATGAGCATTTTTGTACTTTAAACAATAAAAACATGATCAAAGTTTAAAAAGAAATTATAAAGTATATATCAGAAAGTTGTATAAATTGTTATGTGATAAACAAATTAGAATAAAAATTGTATCATGTATGAGCATTTTTGTACTTTAAACAATAAAAACATGATCAAAGTTTAAAAAGAAATTATAAAGTAGGTTAGACCTTTTAAATAATCAGAAAGTTGTATAAATTGTTATGTGATAAACAAATTAGAATAAAAATTGTAATGGTTAAACCCTTTCTAGTATATAAAAAAGAAAAGGGCTTGTTAAATACTTCAAGCAAATTGTAGAATTAACTAAATTGATTACCACCCAGTTACTTAAAAACAAATTCTAAGCATGAATATCAATTTTTTTTAAATAATCAACCAATAAAATTGATTACAATAACAAATCCAAGTTTTACACTACCTGGATTCGAATATCAGATCAAGAATGTAGCAGATGGGTGTGCCACCTACTGTTATTCCACAAGATATTTTATATACTTATGCATATATGTATGTATTAAGATCAGAAATAATAAATTTTCGTTTATTAAATTGAATATTGTGTCTAAATATGTATAGATTTAATTTTAAATATTAGTCAAAAATTTTATCAAGATTAAATCTTTCGAAAATTCAAGTCTTCTAGTAATAAATGTTGTACATAATTGTAAAAATTCTTTCCAAATTGAAACATTTTATTGATAGTAATCAGGTTGTTTACTTCTTCACAGTGTAATTTATCAAGCTGTATAATCAAGGTAAATATCACGTTGAATTTTTAACTAAATGTTAGTCAAGGTTTCTTAATGAGATTCTGCTTTTAATGAGACATTTCTGAGATAATAAACAGCTCTTAACTTCTAAAGAATACTTTAACAAACAGGCTGTAATTTTATTTTCTTTCATGATATATCTTTCTGTCAAAATGTTATCATTTATTAATTCATTTTAACTTTTTATTTATTTTTTAATTTAGAAAATTACATACATATTGTTACTTAAAATAGGAAAAAAAATTCAAAATATTTAATACGTGAATGTCTAATTCTAAATACATATGCATATAATGTTACAGTATATATTACAAAAACAATCCAATGATTTATTAGTCTTGCAGGTTATTAAGCTCAAAAACGTATGGAACACAGAAGTGACGAGAAGTCGCTGCAATCCGTGGATTAATCCGACATTACGCCAGGGCGTCAAAGAAAAGTTAACCATCGGATGGATATTCTTAAATTATAACTTCTTGAACTTTAAATTAAATTTCTAATTGCCTTCGCAATAAAATAAATGTTTGAATTTTTGGCAACTCGTATTTACATTGAATCAAATTCTTAAATTAATTTTTTTAAAAAATCAGTAGATATTTATTTACGTAAACAACATATACAATATTTAACAAACATTTATTTTATTAACTCAGTTATAATGAATATTAAAATAATTTTTGCATGTTGACTTATTTTCTATATCATTTGAGCCACTAGACAGTTGTCAATGCGTAATAGTAATGACCTTAAAATATTTTTACAGAAGGTTCAAGAGCAGATGAGAAAATATTGTAAAGAATCATCAAATATTCATTGAAAAGCTTTTTTTTATAGCTGAATCAGCTATTTTCATATTTGCAATAGTTATCGCACATATTCTTGATTACAATATTTTAAACCAAAACTAAAGTTATAATTTTTTTTTTTATGATTTACATTTTTTATACTAAAACCAACTGCTGTTCCTTGTTTATTAATTTAAACAAACTGTTAAACAATATATATTGTTGAAACATGAATATGTTCCTCTATAATTATTTTATTTAAATTTTTTTAACTAAATAGTGAACATTGAATTATTATTTATAAGAATAGGTGCGTATATCGTTAGGATTGTAAATGAATCAGAAATAAAAAAAATTCGTCACAATAGAATTATGGATGATGTGTGAAAAATTAAGGTAAAAAGATTAATGAAACTTTAAATATATTGCTTTCCTGAAAGTAACAGTTGGTATAATATTGTATGTATTGTTTAGTTTAAAAGACAAAGAAATTTTATAGTATTAATGATTCACAAACATTGTAGTAATTTATTCAAATATGCATAGTGATTTGTAAAGATGGTCAGGAAGTGCTAAATATTGTTGTAAAAAAATTAAGGATGTAATTGAAAAACATAAAATTTCTCGTTCAATTGTAATGGAAAATTCAATTATTGTGCTGTAAGAGAAAAAAAATAATAAAATGGTAAGCGATTATAAATTAGTGATAAAAATAGTGTAGAGGAAAAATTGATAGTATTTTGAAAAATGAATGGTAATATAATAAAAATATCTCTGAAAAATCATAAAAGAATTTATACATGAAAAGTTGTTGATAAAAAAAATGATATATTAAGATTATGTGATAGTACAACATTCATGAATAGTCGCAAATATATATTTACATACTAAAGTGGAAATTGATTTACTTCAGAATTATCGTTTAAAACATAGGAAGAGTTGAAGAAAAAAAGAAATGAATATTGTAATATTAAATATATATATATTAAAAATGTAAAATTTGTGGAATAAATAGAAAATAAGTGATAAAGTAAATTTAAGTAAAAGATAGGAATAAAAAAATTGTGAGTTTTAAATATTAGACCTAGTGATGATACTGTACAACCAACTGAAATATGCATGTATATCAGATATAGCAACAATTCACTCAGAGAATAAACTTAACAACTAGTGTTTATTAACTGTAAATATATAACAATAAGTATACAACTTAAAACTTTATAACTAGCTGTTTGCTGCTTGTTTTTATGTTAAAGCTTTTTTGATCATAAATTTGGCAAATTCTTTACTATTTCTGTACTGTTCCTGTGGCATTCTACAATGTTTATTCCTAAGGGTTTTTTTCTGGCTATTAAGTTATAGTTTTGATTTGAAATTTATATGATCAGCAAAATTATTCTAGATTTGCATAATTTGAAAATTAGAATGCATATGTATATTTGGCATAACTGCATATCATCAGCATTATTAGTCTAGATTTGCATAATTTAAAAATTAGAATATATTTGTATATTTGGAATAACTGCATGTTGATTTTACATAGTGTCAATTTATTGAGGTTTTTATTAAGTTTCTGTCTGGCTAATATATGTATCCACAAATATGTAAATTTTATTTATAATGTTTTATAAATATATACATCAATTATTTAGTCAGATATTGTATATCTTCTCTTGCTCTGGAAAATGATCCTAAATCTAATTTCATATTATCATTAAATCATTCCAACCTTCTGTACTCTTAGACATGTCTAGGAAGTGTCATGGCCCATTCTTCCTCAATTTCTTCTGTACTATGTAATTCTATAGATATTTCAGATGTGTTGTTGAGTTGATGATTCATTTGCAAAGAATTTTTCTTCTTGTTCACATTTGGGCATCTCTTCTATTCAAACAATGATGCCCATTATAATCCTTATCTTTTATGAGTTCAGCAATACCAGTTGCAGAAGGACCCACTCTTCCATTTACTTGATTGAGTATATCACTTAAATGGCTTCTAAGATAGTTGATGTGTCTTTTTATTACCCTGCTATTAGTCAACTATATAACTCATAGTTCTTTTAACTGTAATTTTGATATGATTCCTGCTTGCCACTTTTTTCTTAATACATAATGTATCCAAACAGTTAGTAAATTTTATGTTAATTAAATTGGGCTTCCCTTTTTTTACCCTAGAAGTCAATTATAACATGTATGTTCTGAATTTCCTTCTCATCAACAGTTCTGTGGGTGTTTTAGTGATGCTGTATTAGGTGTGAAATATTAATAAAACATAATTATCATTAGAATTTCATTAATATATTAGTATTGCATTTTATTCTATGATAGCTTCAATTATTGTGCTGTTCTTTTTGGTAATCCATTGGATTGAGCATGACACAAAGGTATTCCATGATGAATAAGAATTGATGACTACCATAAAAACATATCTATTTAAAAGTGCAGCATGATCCATATGTATTCCCTTTTATGACTTGGTGGATCATGGTTTGAATGTCTTTAAAATAAGCCTGGCTGGGCATGATATACATTTACTCAATGATTCATTTCAGGTTGTCACATACACAATCTAACTAATTTCTTTGTTCTGTTAATTACAAGATATCATGTCAACTTTATTAAAATGCATGTTATACATGACAATATATTTCTGTACATTCCATATTAGCTTGATTGTGTAATTTGGTCATCTTAGAAGTCATCCTTCTTCAATTCATAATTTGATTAATTGTATCCAGAGTCATCTTCTGTCCACTTATCTATGACTGTTCTATTTAATAATTTCAATATCATTAAATCAATGCCATTTATTTCAGTGATGTATGGCTCATACTCTCACATATCCAGTATTTTTAATAAAAATTGGCATAACTAATTCAAAATCATAGGTTTCTTATATGTTATCTGCCTGATCATCCACTGACTATGATCAATAGTCCATATCAAATTTCTTAGTATTCACAATAGAGATCTATAGTTAATGTATATGTGGAAAGTACATCAATACACATACTGGGAAACTTTTTCATGACAAATACTATTGCTATAGCCTCCTTATGAAGCTAGTTATAGTTTTTACAGTGCTGTTAAACTAGATACACATGCAACCTATCCTTCCATAGCATCTAAAAAAATGACAGCATCAAGTTCATACTCTGAAATATCCATATTTATTATTACAACTTGATCATTTCTGAAGAGTATCTGTAATAAGTCTTGTACTTTCTTAAAAATATCTTGTTTGACTCCCCATTTCTATCATTTATTTTTCTTTAACATGTCTTTAAAGTGGCATTTCCTTTTAGAAAATTTCCAACAAAATTAAAACAGTCCCAAGAAAGCTTGCAGATCACTGAATGTTTCTCTTACTTTCTCCAAATTAGAGGATTTACCTTTATCAATAACCATATATTCTAAACATTTAATTTCTTTTATGGACCACATGCATTTTATAACATTCATTATACACCATATCTATTTAAATTTTAATATATTTTATTCATGTCTACCCTCAGTTCATTCTGTATTTTGGCAGTTTTGTAGGTGTCATAAAAATAATGAAACATTATATATATATATATGATAACAGATGGTGTTCTACCAAAAACACCATCAAGCGTAGTTTTCTGTTTACATAAATGTCAGAGCGAGTATTCACTATCTCTAACTTTAATTCCACTTTCAGATCATGATTTCAAGCTATTTGCTATCGTCAGTGAAAGACAAGAATAAGAAACTAGATCTAAACACAAACTCTGAGCATTTATGAAACAGTTTCTATTCAGCTTGCAAGCATGAATCTTTTAGACACATTAATGTCTTCAAACTCAGCATAGCAAGCCAGATAGCTACATGGGTCTGATTTCAGTTCAGCATCACCACATAGTAGAAGCCTCTGCAATATACATCATTGCAAGAAAGACCTCAAAGGTACATTTATGAAAAACAAAAAAACATGTTAAAAAACTTGCTAATGCTTGTATTTATGATAATAGATGGCGTTCTACCAAAAACACCGTCAAGCGTAGTTTTCTGTTTACATAAACATCAGAGTGAGTATTCACTATCTCTAACTTTAATTCCACTTTCAGATCATGATTTCAAGCTATTTGCTATCGTCAGTGAAAGACAGGAATAAGAAACTAGATCTAAACACAAACTCTGAGCATTTATGAAATAGTTTCTATTCAGCTTGCAAGCATGAATCTTTTAGACACGTTAATATCTTCAAACTCTTATTCCTGTCTTTCACTGACAATAGCAAATAGCTTAAAATCATGATCTGAAAGTGGAATTAAAGTTAGAGATAGTGAATACTCACTCTGCCATTTATTTAAACAGAAAACTATGCTTGATGGTGTTTTTGGTAGAACACCATCTGTTATCATAAATACAAGCGTTAGCAAGTTTTTTAACTTGTGTTTTTTGTTTTTCATAAATGTACCTTTGAGGTCTTTCTTGCAATGATTTATATTGCAGAGGCTTCTATTATGTGGTGATGCTGAACTGAGATCATACCCATGTAGCTATCCGGCTTGCTATGCTGAGTTTGAAGACATTAATGTGTCTAAAAAATTCATGCTTGCAAGCTGAATAGAAACTGTTTCATAAATACTCAGAGTTTGTGTTTAGATCTAGTTTCTTATTCCTGTCTTTCACTGATGATAGCAAATAGCTTGAAATCATGATCTGAAAGTGGAATTAAAGTTAGAGATAGTGAATACTCGCTCTGATGTTTATGTAAACAGAAAACTACACTTGACGGTGTTTTTGGTAGAACGCCATCTGTTATCATAAATACAAGCGTTAGCAAGTTTTTTAACTTGTGTTTTTTTGTTTTTCATATATATATATTGGCATTTGGTGATATTTAAAAAAAGCTTTAAAAAAAAGTAAAATTTAAAGATTGTTTAAAAGCTACAATTTAGTTTTTTTTTAGCTAGTATAATTAATTTATTTTTAAATACATACAATGGAGATTATTTGCCTGTATTATTATCTATTTAATTAATACAAAAGTGAAATTGGAAGGAATGTAGGCATATGTAGATTAGTAATCCAGATTTAAACAAAAAATGTAAATGTAAATGATTATGATTAGAATGCTAATTAAAGATGGCCAAAATAATTTATAAAAAAGAGACTTTGTAACTTAAAACTAATAAAGAATCTACAAGATTATCAACTAGTTTTTATGATAAAACAAAAGATAAGGACAGATGTGAAGAAGACAAAAAACTCACCCAATGCTATAGACAGGACAGAAAAACTTCAAACAGTTCTTGTTTCTTTTTTTCTTTTGGTTGGTCCTGGATCATGAAGTATCCAAGATCACTCTATGCTGAAGTAATTTGTCATGCAGAAATAGACCAGAGAATTTGTCAACTGCTTTCATCATAAAGATGTCAATTCAAAAAGCTTTCAGGACTAGACCTAGGATGGACCAAGAACAGTTTAAAACCAAAGAACGTGAGCTCTTACAACCCAGAAAATAAACACATACTACAAAACTTACCAGTAAGCTATGATATTCTTATTCATACCCCGATTGTGTTTACTTAATGGTTGCAAATGAAATTTAACTATAAAACTATGGAGAAGCTTCAAATACCGATATAGATGTTCACTGTTTTATTATTCAATGAACCTTCTAGAAGAAAGTTAAGTATAACATGAACTCTAATTATTTGATTAATATTATTTGGATAAGCATGTAGACATTCTCTCTAGCTTATTAATAATTCTCATTTAAATATGATAATTTGTTATAATAAAAATATTTATTTTAATAATAATTTTCATTGTGCATTATTAATTTTATTAGATTTATTGTTAATTAATTATATGAGGAATGAATAAGTTACCTTTTCCAATATACTTATTTTATAGTTAAGCCAGATTCATATAAAAGCTTTAAAATGACAAGAAATTGTAATTCCCAATCTTTTAATAATTTGCTTCATAAATGATTATGTGACATGATGGATCAGTGAATTTTTATAGAGAATTCTGGCAACCTGTTCTAAATAAATAGAACACTGATTCTGCTGGCAATTCAAATCATAATAATTATAAGGCCAGTTAATCAGGAAATATAGCTATATTCTTGAGATATGTAAACTCCTATATGAATGGACTATTCTTCTTTTTCATAGATTGATTAACTTGCACTTTCTAGTGTATAAAAAGGCCTAAATCAAATCTAAAATGTAAAAAATTCCTTACTGTAACATATTTTACATTTTAGACTTGATTTGGGCCTTTCATCCCCTGAACTAGACCATCTATTTTTTCTTAAAATATATGAGAACCTTCAGTGATTCCATATAATTTATTACATGTAAATAGTCATAAATTCATATTAGTAGTAAGGGTTTACTTGTTCTTATCATAGCTGCAATCTGATGGAATACTGACTTTTGATCAATTTTATCAAATACAAAGTCTTTTGTAATGAACTGAAACCTTCTGAATACTAGATATTGGGTATGCTCCTTTATTTATATACATATTTATAGTTACATAGTAATCATTGCATAGACACACAATCCCATCAAATTGTTTTGCTGGGCATAGACCATGCTAATTCCTCAGTAGGTGTAATTATACATCTTTAAACTATTTCATGAGTGTTTTTTTTTCATTTTGGTTTTCAAAACAAAAGGAATTTACATGGTCTTCAGACAACAAACTGAATGCTATCCCTTAACTCTGTATTAATTGGTTGGGTATTCATCTGTGCTGGAGCTGTCTTGAACAGCTTTGGAAATTTATTCTAGACTTCAGATTCTAAGTGAGCTCATTTTTATTATTTTTTGGAATTTCTAAAGTTTTAAACAAGTTTCAGATCGAAATTGGGGTTCATGTCCTTTGTCACAGTATAAAGAGGTTTTCACTCTCATCTATCCAATTTCCATTTATGTCAGTCACTACTAAATCTGTTTTACTCATATAGATATTCCTATAATTTTCTTATGATCTTCAGAAAATTTCTTTTTGGGGTGAGATACAAGCCTACTCTGCTGTCAATTTTTATTTACTCTTTTTGTTTGCAAATTTGAACAGCTAGTAAATTATGATTTTCAATAATAATCTTCTTTATTTTTTTGATATTAGTTTGTCATTTGCTGACTTTTTTTTATTTACAGTCCAGTAATAAATTGTATTTATTCCTTATCTGCTTATTACAATAAATTCATGATAAGTGCCCTTTAACACCACAAATATAGTCATTTTTAAATTTGCATCATAGCCTTTACCATTATAACACTAATGTACATTTTTTCAGTTTATAGACTGTGTTTGTGCTCTATTTACCATTATTTTTAAATTCATTAATTTTTTAGTATTTTAGAATTCTGCTGGCTTTATAATATGGTATCATATAATATTTTTTTTTGATAGCATAAGTATATGTCAATTCTGTTCCACTTAATGTAAGTTTTCTGAAACTTGTTATCACACATACTCCATAATAATCTTGTCTAATTGCATATCTTCCAACTCAGCTCTGAAAGTATATTCCTTTGTGAAAATATGCAAGCCTTCAGTGTAATTTTTTATGCTTTCACATGATGATTGGTTTCTTTTACGGTTGCACAGATGCATATATGTCCAGATGTAGTAGGATTAAAATAAGGATTTAACTCTTCTATCAATTTTTCCTATGGAATATTCTCAAGAGATTTTAGGTCACACAATCAGTTAGCTATCAGTAATACTTTTTTGTCTGCCATCCACATTAGTGTGGTCACTTTTAGTTCATGGTCAAATATATTGTTGATAAGTATATATATATCTTCATGAGCCACATAAATCTGCCATCCTGCTATACTGTTAAGAACAAATTCAGTTATGGAGCTTAACAACAAATTCAGTTATGGAGCTATTTTGTTTTCTTCATCTATTTTTTACTATTATCTTTGTCAGTCTACAACAATTTTTCACTTTACAGGTCTTCTAAATTGTCAGTTCTGCTACTATATATAGATTTCACATTCTGATGAACTGTGCCTTTCTGCTATATCCAGATGTGATTCTGTTATTATCACCTGAATACATATCTATATTTTATATAAAAAGCACATCACTCAAAGAATAAACTTAATAATTGGGGTTTATTAACTCTAAATAAATATGTTAATAGTGTGTACATATCAAGCATTACAACTAACTGCTTCCTGGTTGTTTTAACATTAAAGCTTTTTGCATATAAAGTTCACAAATTCTTAACTGATCCAGTCTTGACTATTTCTAAGATATTTTTCTGCCTGGTAAATTGTAGTTTTTATTTGCAATTCTTATATTCAGCATAATTAGTCTAGATTTGCATAATTTTTAAATTAAAATACATTTGTATACTTGGCATTGCATATTTTAATTATTTAAAATGTTATTTTATTGAGGTTTTTATTAACTACCTGTCTAACTAATATATACATACATAAATATATACATTTTATTTATAATACTTTACAATTATAAACATCAATTATTTAATCAAACATTACAATATAGAAAATCAGTAGATTGAAAAATAAATTTTAAAAATCTATAAAAACCTTTTAGTTAGTAATATAAAAATATAAGTCGTGTAAACAGAAAAAGTACATATAAATGGTGTAATAGTAAATTGGCATATAAAATAAATAAAGACAAATGCTGACAAAGCATATCTAGAGAAATCAAAGTTGTGGGTTCTTATTTTTCATGAATTCATTCTGCACATTTTTCGTCATTCACAATTGATCAGTTGTAGAGCATAATAACATTTCTTAAGAGTTTTATGGATCAAAGCTTCATGGAAAGTAAATGTGCAAAATAAATTATTTCATATTGTGTAAATGAATAAAAACATGCGCATACTCAAAAAAATGTGAGAATTTAAAAATGTTGCTCAAACTAGAATAAAAAGATCGTACTAAAAATTCTTACTAAAATTTTTAATAAGAAAAAAATATTTAATAATCATCTAAAGACAAAAGGTTGCTTTTAAATTTTTAAAATAAAAATCAAATTGTAATTAAAAATTTAATTGAAATTTACATTTTAAAAAATATCCTTCATTTGCTAAAAGATATAAAAATGATTTTAAATTTGAAACTATGTTGCTTTCTTTTTCTTTTAAAACAATATTTAATTTTTCTTTTTTCTTTAAACTTAATAGCTGAGAATAATTTTTAAATACAGACCATGACATAAAACTTATTACCTAATTTTAAAATAGTAAAAGTTTTTAAAAAAATAAAAGACATTTTAAATTTATAAAGGTGAGAATCATGTTAAATAATTTTTTGTTAAATAGTTATTATCATCTTATGTTAAAGAAAATTTTTATATTAAAAAAACATTAACAATAGTATGTGGTTATAGAATGATAAGTCTCCGTATTATTTTTCAATGCCTGTTTACAAATTTTTAGGCAAAACTTTTTTAGGAAAATGAAATGAATGACAATTTATAATTTGAATTGCCAGATTTTCAGCCCTAACTGTTTTCAATTTTTCCCTATGGTTACATCATAAGGTGATTGTAAAGGATATATCTAATTTAAACATCATTGAAAGATTTATAAAAATTAAAATGTTCGTAAGTTGGTTAAAAGAAAATCCAATGAACCACTAATTGTTCTTAGAAGCATTTTTCAATTAACCACATAAGGAAAAAAAATAGTAAAAAATGTTCAGCTCATATTGACTAAGATTAATTGGAATTTGCATTTTGATGTTTTTGTGTTCAAACTCTTAGCTCATCAGTAGGGTTTGTTTTCCAATTTATTCAATAGATTGACCAAAATCAACAAAGCATTAATATTAAAAATTTTGATGTAAAAGTAAATGAAAATACAAAATTAAACAAATAATTTAATAAAAAAAAAAAGTATGTATAAAGTATAAAACAAATTTCAGTGTAAACAATCAGGTATTAATTACATCTTTTAATTAAAATAAATTGAGATACTGTTGAACCTCACTGAACTCATTAAAATACGTATCCAACAGCCAATCAGAATGTCATAATAGCCATCTAAAGGATAATCAAACCTAAACACACAACAACTTTTAATTAAGTAATATTAAATTATTAACATGTAAAAAAAATTGATGAGATACACATAGGATCATATGAGGTATTAAATAAAATTGAGATGAGTGCATTTATGAACAGAACCAATGAAGAAAATATTTTTAATGCAAAATATATAATGTAAAGTAGGGACAAAAAATCCATATGTGCACTAAAAATAAATAAATAAATGAAAGGCTTTATTACCCAGAAATTCATAAAAGTTTGAGCACCCAAAATACCAGAACTAAAATCAATCAGACCATTACATCATACAGTTCATATGCACAATAATTCCTTTGTTTTTCTTTTGTACTATATTATCTTCTTCATCTTTGTCATTATCAGCATTTTTTAATTATCTTCTTTTTTATTGTTGTTGTTGTTGTTGTTATTATTATTATTATTATTATTATTATTATTATTATTATTCTTGTTATTGTTATTGTTATTATTATTATTATTATTATTATTATCATTATTACTATTCTTGTTATTGTTATTGTTGTTGTTATTATTATTATCATCATCATTATTACTATTCTTGTTATTATTATTATTATTTTAATATAACTTTATTCAATTTAATTTTTGTCAATACTTTTAGCACTTCATCTAATTAGTATAAATTTATTCAATATATACAATAAAAGCAAAAAAAAATTATGATTGAAAAAAAAAAACATGAACAATTGTTTCTTATGAAGACTTTGATTTAATACTTAATGTTAAAAAAAACCTCAAAGTCTTTACTATTCTATAATAGATAAAAAAAATCTCCAGCAATAAAATAGAAAGACAGATTTAAATGTTGATATGCTGCACAGAATATATTGTACTGAGCCTGCTTTTAACAGATTAAAAGACAGGATGTTACAATGCAATGAAATAACTGCTGGAATTAAAATAGTTGTAAACAATAAATTTGTTACTTGAAAGCAAAATTTAGACCCCTTATTGATGTAACATAAAAGCAATAGAAAATTGTTATTGAAGGATGTTCTATGTAGTTTTCCAAAATATGATAAGCCAGTCAATGTGTTCTTCAGCTTTCTGGGTATGATAGTATACAGACAACTACATTATTGTATTGATATATGAAATTGATGAATACTAAAATTTCTATAGGACTTGAGCATGATTTTGTTGAAGATACAGCCCATATTTATGTTATAAAAATTAACTCAGAAATATTCTACCGAAATTCAATATAGAAATTAATTCTAAGCATTATGTATGCTAAATAAGAAAAACTTCAGTGTAGATGTAATTAAAAACTTGAGCTAATCACTTTTAATATTAAACAATTCAAAACAAAGCAAAACTCTCCATATAGTAGTGCCATATTGTGCTAACAAGAGCAATCAATGCATGCCAGAAGGCTTGTGCTCTTGTTAGCACAAGATGACACTACTATATGGAGAGTTTTCCTTTGTTTGAATTGTTTAATAACAATTATGTGGTAGTATGAGATGGTGATCATGTGATGTTTAGTGGTTTAACACTTTCAATATCTCAGTTATGACATCATATTCATAGCAATGACTGATAGACAGAAGGGTGCTGGGTATAAATAGCATGTAAATTTATGTAAATGTATCCAAATGAATTAGATAGTTCACTTTTTAGAGGTGGGAAACAGGATTCCTTTTTATTTATGAAGTTAGAATTATTAGTGATGTACCATGTTTCCTTTATTTTGTGCTTGGAGTCATTATGTTTACATAAATTTATAACCTATTTATATCCACCATCCTTCTGTCCACCAGCCATTTCTATGAATATGATACAGCTAAGATACTAAAAGTGCTTAGATTAAGTTTTAAGATGCGTCGAAACTGAAGTTTTTTTTAATTTAGCTTCCTAGTATTTAAAATTTATTACAATTTCTTTAAGAAAAGTTTATCAATTTATATATATAATTAAAATTCAATATTGATAGTTTTCAATAGACAGATGTGGTTGAAAATAGAATGCAAAGAAAAGAAACAATTACATAAAATATTGAAGACTTTCAGAAAGAATATCAGCAGAAATTGAAACACCATTATATTTGTGGCTCGTAGATTGGTTTACATAGCAATCACACAACTCATCTCGAGAGTATTATTATTTTTTTCTGCATTTAGAATTGTCATACTCATTTGTGCATTAATACTTTTGATGGTGATGATATATATATATATATGAGCACTGAGGTACACCGATAGACATTAAATTTTTATGTTTAAAAGTAAACAAATTTTGCCATTTTATAACAAAACGTTAACTAGTTTCATAGTATTTTTATGTATAACTATAAATTTTTTAAATTTATTCTATACTAGAAAACTATAAATTTTTGACATAATTTTTTAATTAACTTGATGTCATAAAAAATAACAGCGTACGTGGGAAAGCTTTTGCCAATAATTCTTTTTATAAATGTTGCGTAATTTAGAATTTGATTAATGGGATCAATGTGTTATTGATTAAAGAAATTGATATAAAAATAGAAAATCATGTTAAAGGGGATTTTAAAATCAAGACAATTCTTTATTTTTATCAATATATATATATATAAATTATTTAAAATATATGTATATACTGTAGATAATATGTAATAAAGTAAATTCTACAGAGTATGTAAATAATTATCAACTATTACAGTAATAAATTTTAGATGTAAAAACAATACTTATTACTTTGTTGAGTCAGGATTTCGATACTATATATCTTTGTTAAAGCATAACTATAGTGAATATTACCAAAATTAATTAGCATTTTTGCATGTGCACAAACATACATTAAACTTGTCACTGTCTGTCATAGATTTGCATATTTGCATGTATAAATTAACCTAGAATTTGGCTACGCCATTAGATTAAATGACAAGGATTTTTGAAAGAAATGATTGGCACTTATATTTATAAAGTTCTTAAAATTAATTATGTGCCAACATCTAATAAATTTATAACTAAGGATATCAAAATCTTAGAGCAATAATTTATAAATACTTGTAAAGATAATTTACTCGTAATTATAACGTGAAATAAAATAATATATATATACTCTAAGCTTAAACGATTCACATAAGCTTTTAAAATTCTTACTGATGGGTAAATATGCTAAGATTTATAATAATTACAAAAACAACACTTTATCAGAGTTTAATTACTTTCTACACAATTGTATTAACTAAAGTAACAATATATAAAAGATGTCATTTCAAAGTGAATTAATAAATATATTGAATGAATTATATATTTGAGCCATATTTTAAAATTAAATTTATTATGATGGGAGAAAGATTTTTATGTTTAATTATATATATCAAAAAATTGAATGAGAAGGTAAAAGCATGTTTTAGAATTTTTATTTTAAATGAAAATATTAGGTATTATATTACGGCCAATTTCTAAATTATAAATTACTACACGATTCACGACAGTTTCAAAGAATTTTTAATTATATATGTGAAGCTTGTAAGATAGTTTAATGTTTGGAATATGTGCTTAATTAGGTTAGAAAAAAGATTATATAAGAAAAGATTAATCTACAATTTGTTCATACCTATTTGAATTAGTTTGAGACTTTACTCTGCTTTTTTCCTTTTGCCTAGGTTTTCTTTGCTCATTTTCGTCCATGTTCTTTCCATGATTGTTACATTGAGAAAGTTATTTCTAGCTTAAATCAAGTCATGAGCTTCTCAGAAATTATATGGAGTTATTTTTAGATAATACAACAAATGAATATTGAATTAAGAACTGAAATACATTTATTACATTTATAAGATAGGTACAATTATATCGTTTGTTGATGCTTCAATATGTATTCCACAGCACCCTACCTACAAAGTTTTATTAATTTTTTAAAGTGTATTTCTTTTATTTCAAATTGATCTTGAATTCTTAAATACTTTTACTCTGTATAAATCATTTTCATGTCTAATTATATTGATTTTAGTGCTCATAAATATTTTTATTAATTGCAACTTAAAAAGTGCATGACTATTCGTTAACTGAATGCAATGCTGACACTATATTGTTACTATGTCATATATACTCTTCGAATAAATTTTAATTACATGTTCTAAAAATGAATTTCTTTTTTAACAATCTTGAAATAATATCATAATTCGAGTTATAAATCTCCTAAATAGTATCAAATACTTAAGATCCTCAATCACTATATTGTCCAGACTAAATGATTATATTTAAATGATCCAGAGTTAAAATACATCACAGAATTAATTCATCAAATTGCTAAAAAGAAAACAAAATTATGTTATCAAGCAATATCCTTAAATAAAACTACAACACAAGAAAATAATCATCAAAAAATAAATACAGAAATGAGTATGGATTCAGTACCAGAATTCAACATATGTAATACAAAGTGATAAACATAGAAACACCTGCAATAATTATTAAGAATCAACATAGAAACACCAACAGTAATTATTACAAAGAATCAGCAGCAAATTAGTCAATGCCCATTCTTTGTGATTGTATTTAGAAGTGTTATACTTTATAAAATCGTAGGTCTATTTATTGAGTCAATGCCAAACTTGGGGTTTATTATAAAAACAATCCTATATCAGAAATGGTTAGATTATTATGCTATTGGTTATCAGATTACTATGATGAATTGGCCATATATGAATTAGTTATAATCTTAAAATCTATAAAATGAATGAACTTTAAATGTAATCATTATCTCTGCACCATCTAAATAATTCTAGAGAGAATTAAATACCCATCCACACAAATCCATATAAATGAATTCCATATGCTATTAGTCTGAGTCAATCTTTGGGATCACAAGACCCTTATAACAGTGAGTAAGAGGAAATATACCCAATTTATTTTAGCATTAAATATCTTCATTGGAATAACTGTAATAATGATCAATAAATTTATTGATTACAAATAATAAAAATAAAATCACCATCATCATCATCAACCATTGTCAATCCACTGCAGGATGAAGGTCTCTCCAAGTTTAATCCATCTTCTCTGATCTTTAGCTTCTCTTCTCCACAACACCCCTGCACATTTCCTTATTTCATCCATCCATCTCACATGTGGTCTCTTTCTGGGTCTTTTACAATCTCTTGGAATCCAGTTTAAAATTTCAATTGTCCATCTATTATCATCTCTTCTAGAAATATGTCCAGCCCAACTTCATTTCAATCTTATAATTTTTTCAATAAGGTCACTAACACCTGTTTGTTGTCTTACCCATACATTGCGTTTTCGATCTCTTCTTGCTTCTCCCAACATACATCTCTCCATACTCCTTTGAGTGGTCTGAAGTCCCTGTATTGCTTTTATATTAAGTGTCCAAGTCTCAGATCCATAAGTAAGAACTGGTAAAACACATTTGTTAAAAACCATCCTTTTCAAACACATAGGCATATTTCCTTTTAGTATCAAATTATTTCTACCAAAAGCACTCCAACCAAGTTTAATTCTATGATTATTTTCCTCCATTATGTTTCCATCTGTATTAATAATCTGACCAAGATATTTGTAACTGTTAACTTGTTCTAATTCTTCATAATCAATCTTTATTTTCATATATTGAGCAAATCGATTAAACATTACTTTAGTCTTTTTAACATTTATCTTTAGTCCTACTTTTCTACTTTCATCTGCTAACTCCTGCAACATTTCCTGCAGCTCTGAAGCATTATTTGCAAAAACAACTACATCATCTGTGAAATCTAAATGACTTAAAAACTCTCCATTTACTTTCACTCCTTTAGTTTCCCATTTTAATCCACAAAATACTTCTTGCAGCAGTGCTGTAAAAAGTTTTGGAGATATTGAGTCACCTTGTCTTACAACTTTCTCAATGTTGATTTTTCCAGTATCATTATGTAATCTAATTGTTGCTGTTGCATTTTTATAAATATTCTTTAAAATATAACAATATCCTGGATCTATACTTTGATGATCCAATGCTTTAATCACTGAAGAAATGTGTATAAAATCGAATGCTTTTCATAATCTACAAATCCAAAACATAATGATAACTCATATTTATTTGTCCTTTCTATGACTTCCCTCAGTACCTGGATATGATCTATTGTACTAAAACCACTTTTAAATCCAGCTTGTTCTCTTGGTTGGTGGAAATCCAAAGTTCTCTGTAGACGAATTGTAATTATCTTGGTAAAAATTTTATATAAAACTGATAAAAGGCTGATAGGTCTGTAATTTTTAATATCTTCTTTATCACCTTTTTTAAATATTAATATTATTACTGCATTCTTCCAATCTTCCGGTACATCTTTATCATTTAGACATTTGGTATATAACTTTGCTAAAATTGTTTCTATTTCTTCACCTGCTTCTTTTAATATTGAAACAGACAGATCGAAGGATCGATCTTAGTTTCATAGTTTTCATTTTGAAGTACGGTAATTCTAAATCACTATTTACCTGCAATGAGGCTTTTTCTATTCCAGGCCACATAAATTTTAAGTTTGTTATTTTATGCTTTGTTTAAAAGAATTTAATGTAAATATTACAAGTATAAATATTACAAATCATGATAAATAATATTCGTGTGTGTGGTTTGTAGGTTTATATTCGCTCAATTTAAAAGTTTCATTGCGTGTATATTTTTTTTAAATTTTAAATCTTTCAAAATTATACAAAGTCATTTAAAAATGCTGATCAAAAGTCACATTCCTTTGATCGGTAGTTTTAGTCAAATCTTACGTGTACAAAATGTATAGAATAATTAGTTTGTACTTTGAAAGTTAAGATAATGAATTTCAAGTTTGTATGCACGAATTCCTATGTAATTATTTAGTTTGTCAATTTAGAATCATGTATTGAATTTAGAAATAAATGTAAATCAAACAATGGAAATGAGAAATGTAGGACTCTTATCAAGAAATGTGAATGCAATTGTATAGCCAAAATTAGATATTGCTGGAGGCCAGAAAATCAAAGGAGGCGGAGTCATGAACAAAAACTATGCAGAGTGATCAACCGTAGCCATCTTATGTTATAATATACTAGGGGACTACTTTTTGACTTTGCTGTGCTTAGACCGTCTCGGGCTACAGCAAAGTAGTTGTTCCAGAGAAATCATCTCAACTGTGATTAAGAAGTTGCCTGGTAAATTGCAATAATGTTGGGCTAAGTCCAAGAAGCTGATCCCTGTTCTGCCGATTTAAATCTTTCGAGCTGCTGATCTATAATGTTTCCTGTGCTTCCAGTTTTCTCAATCCCAACCTTTAAATTAATCATGCCGTTCTAAGGAATCCAAAATGCGCGCCTACATTCTGCATAAACATTACCGCAAGGAGAAAGCCGGACGAAGAAAGAATGGTAACCCTTGTTACATGAACTTTTTAACTTTCTTCTAAGCTTAATAATTTTATTATTTAATCTGTTATGAATTAATCTAAGTAATTACATGTAAATTTCTTGTTTTCCTTTGTTAAAATGTTACACTAAAGCCTGTCAGTAAATTTCTTCTCTAATATTTCTGTGCTCTAGTCTTTAGATGATGATTTACTAATATTTTGTGCCTAATAGTAATTCATTAGTGAATGTACTTATATTTTTATTATTACTTACATTTACAAACAAAGCGATGCCAATAATAATATTTTTCAACTCTAGTTAAAGCCATTAAAGTTTATTTCATAGTATTATTATTATATTCATTTTAAAAGTAATTTTCTTTTATCAAACTAAAAATTGGTTCGTTTATGTTGAGTTGAGAAATATTCAAGTACCTGTATTGTTCCTTTTATTTTGTCAAAATGATATTTTAATCTCTGCCCCAAATAACAAATATTTAAAATAAAGTCTAAATTTTTATTATATTATTTTTTATATATGAACGAAGTAATAATATAAAGTGAATATTTTTGTTACTATTATTACCTTCCGAACAACTTGGGGAGTTATGGGTTTCAGAGTGAAATTAATTAATCGTTACTTTTGTGATCTTTTGATTTCGCCATGTTTTATTTTGAATAGTCATATCAGATTGTTGCGTAGAAAATGTTATGGAGAGATAATCAAGGTTTTATATAGTTTCGCTTTAAGTCCACTTCCGATCACTCTTCCTCGATGTTACTGTGGCAGTGCCTTTTCCTTCGCCTAAATTGGCGTCTCGTTTTTACTACCAATTGGAAAGAAAGAAATTCTTCTCCAGATAATCTCTTGGATCACCAGGGTTCGAAAATGATCCCGGCTGGTTGTAGTGTCCCGGATCTACTTGGGGGCATTAAGACTTGTCAAAGTACAAGCCACCCGGTCTTCTGTCAATGCACCGCAAGTTATTATTGTAGTATATCTTAAGCTCTGCAACCATCAGTACATCATTATTATATTATATTCTTATATAAAGCCTCCTCCAATTATCCGTATACGTAATGGTTTGAATCTATTAAAATCAAACAACTTAATATAAAATAGGAATTAAATATTTTAAATGATCAAATTACTCTGATTCTCATATCAACTCGTACGACCATTTAAAACATATAAATATTGGCATGCGTTTTGTTTATCAGTCTAAAACGATTATTAAGGACTAGTAGCAAATTATTATAAATATACGTATGAAAATTTTACCGTATCTGTACATATTATTCAATGCTTTCAATAATTATTAAAAATTTATCTAATCTAATTTTGTCTCTCTTTTCTTATCACTCCCGAAACCTAGTTAATCACCTGCTGTCTGTATCGACAACTTAAATATATATTGAATTATTAACCATACCAATATCTTGAATATAAGATATATATGAATAACTGATGGTAGGGTAATTTAGTCTGTGTTTTCCGATGAGCTAGTAAAGGGAAAACCACGTACCGTTGTTGTGTTGTTCATCGGTTGGTCATGCCAGGGGTTTGGGTTTGAATTTAGTTTGCATTTTGGAATTTATTCCTAGACGTGGACTGGGTTTGAATTCGGATTATTGTGCATGATTATGCATGGTGATTTTACCGGTACAATATATCAATTATAATTCCATCATTACCTGGAGCTTTTCTTTTCTTCATACATTTAATTGCATGTCTCACTTCTTCATTTAAAATTCTGGGCAGTTCGGAAGATGTAATAGATATAGAAGGTACTTGTTCTTTATTACTATATAATTCTTGATAAAAATCTTCTACCAATTTCATGATGTCATCTCTCTTTTTAGTAATAATTCCATCTTTTTTTCTTATTGCAGATAGAAATTTCCTACCAATACCAAAATGTTGTTTAACATTCTTGAGACTTTTATTTTCTTCTACAGCTTTTCTTGCTATTTCACAGTTATACTTTCTTATATCATTTTCAACTCTTTTCCGTACCATTTTACAAAATTCGAGATATTCAATTCTTTTTAATACATCATTTTTGTATATCTTCATATTTCTTCTTTTCTTCATAAATTCTCTAGTCTCAGTAGAAATTTTATTAGTCAATTGCTGCTTTTTTCTACCAGCTATCTTTGTTGCAGTTTTTAAAAGTGTATCAGATATTTTCATATTAATTTCATTCAAATCTGAATCATGTTCAAAATCTACTAACACTTGAAACCTATTTGTAAGTTCTAATTTAAATTCATTAGAATGTTTCTGAAGATTAGGAATATCAACTGTAAATATTGTTTTTCTTAATAATTTTTGTCTCTCTAGTATTACATTAACACGTAACTTACACTTTACTAATTGATGATCACTTCCTGTGTTAAATTTATTAAGAACATTACAATCTTGAAATATGTATTTCCTGTTAGTCAAAATATAATCCAATTCTGCTGTACCTTCATTTGGATGCTTTCATGTCCATTTCCTTTCAACATTTTTCTCAAAAAATGAATTCATAATATAAAGTTTTTCTTTTTCTGCAAACTCCACAAGTCTATGTCCTCTCTCATTTCTATTACCATAACCAAAATTACCTACAGCAATTTCATCTTTCATTTGTCTACCAATTCTAGCATTAAAGTCTCCCATAACAATTTTAAAATGCTGTTTACTCTGATCAAAAGCCTTTTGTACATCCATATAAAAATCTTTTACTACTTCATCACTATTAAAACTTGTTGGGGCATAAACCTGAATTATCTGCATTTGGTATCTGCTATTAAGTTGTATAACTAATCTTTCCACTCTGTCCGATACACCATCAATCTCCACAATATTGTTCTTCCACTTTTTATTTATAATGAATCCTACTCCACTTGTATTTCCAATATGTGTGCCTTTATAATAGAGTATATGTCCACTTTTTAAATCAATTGTTTCTTCACCTTTTCTTCTAACTTCACAAAGTCCAATAATGTCCCATTTAATATAAGACAGTTCTTCTTCTAATTCTTGCAATCTTCCTTCACTTGAAAGTGATCTGCAGTTGTAAGTACCTAAATAAAAAGTCATCATCAAATGGCAGCCTGGGTCTGCAATCAGGGGATTCTTAGCACCCTCCGCCTTCGGCCACCAACCGCTGCCTTGGTTGGTGACTTTACAGCCTCCTGGGAATAAGGGCCATGCTTTATTTTTGTCTGTCATAATTGTATATATGTATTGGAAAAATATTTATCATTTACACAAACATTCATTCTGCCTTATCAGACACTGAGAAGAAAGACCATGGTGTTTCTTGATCTTAAACTCAGAGGTAAAAAGCCAATAAATTCATCACACTGGCTAATGTGTGTTGGTAAGCAGCCCATCCATGTTTGTAATAACAGCTGCAATGACAAGAACGTATGGAGTGGACATTAGGAATTTACCCTGCTCGGTTTCTTTAAGGCCTCCAAGAGGAATCAAAGGGTCTCCTTTCAGTTAATAGCAAACTCCTTTCTGCAGCCAAAAAATAAAATAAAATACTGATAAGTATTCTATAATATAAATTGTATTGATTTTCTTATAAATATCAAAAACGTATTTCCACAAATTAAGAAACAACGGTTTAATTATAGTTCACAAATGTACATATTATAAGATTTATATGCACATACATGCATGATTAATAATGTGAAATATTTTAGTCATTAATAAACCAATACATGTCATCCTATTTCAGTCAACTATAATTAATTATATGTTATGCATGCATATATATATATATATATATATATATATATATATATATATATATTGTAATGGGCACACGACGATCGAAGGCTAAACTTCCCTTTTATGTGTACATAATGGGGAATTCTATAATTCAAAATCATCCACTTTCCGTTACCGCAAGCAGAGAGAAATACGGAAATAGACGAGTCTATCTCCGTATTTGACTGAACCTGTATGCTATACGGATATAGCCCCAGGTTATATTTCCCGATCAACTTTCTCCCGACTGCTGTAAGATCTGACAGAGTTACAGCGCTTGGATGATTTATAAATTTAACAGAATCAAACACTGCACCACCAATTTCCATGTGTTAATTCAATAATCAAAAAAAAAAAAGAATAATAGTTTTCCCACCCTAAGACTAGACTATCCCCTTTTGGACGTGGCGAAGAACGAGACAAGACAGATTTAAATAGAAAAAATATATTTAATAGAATAAATCAATCATAAAAAGATCTATAAAACACATTAACATTAAATAAAACAGATTATCGTCTATAGTGCTACAAGAAAAAGAACACATAAAAAAACTCTTATAAATGATGGTACATTTATAAATCGTCATTCTGGGTATTTATCAAAAAAAATTCAAGAATGTCTTTATCATTCACAAAAAGCATGTGGCCATTGTCTAAGTAAATGATGTGCACATTGAAATATATAAAAATAGTTTGTATCTTTACCTAGGTTTTAGTCTCTGAATTTATCCGACGTCCTGCCGACTGCCATGTGGATCTCTCCACTTCTTTAGGAGGGACGGTCGCTTGTAGGTTAGATTTGGTTGTGTATAGCTTTTCAGTGTTAAGGCATCAAGGATGAGGCATCAAGGACAAGGCATCGAGGACAAGGCAACTAAATGAATCCACTGGCAGGTGCTATGACGGCGGTTATTACATCTTGACAAGAACCATTAGTACAGTAAGTCCGGATCGACCAGCGATCATGATGGCCTTAGCCAGCCATTCTACATGAGGCATCGATGTTAAAAGTCATATTTGTTAACTATATCGGTTGATTATCAGAGCTGTGTTTTACCATCCTCTCAACATGAAGTCTCTAGCTCTAATCTCTCCTAAAAAACTTTTTTTTTAATTAAAAAATTCCACCAGCCTTTGTCCTTCGGATCCTTTGTTTCACTTTTATTCACACCTTCTTTCTTACTATGCCTTCGGCCATATGTAAATTGGTTTTACCCACTCTCGTAGCACTATGTACCTTTATTTATTTCAATATTCTTGATTTTAATTAAACAGATTTTAATACATGTTTTTCTTTTTTTTTTTTTAAATTTGGACAAGCATTTATTATTTCTGTCTATATCCTACTTCAAATACACTCCATACACGCATTTCGTTTATCGTCAAATGTGTACTTTAAAACCCAGATCCTTATCTTTTGATCAGGTCTAACTTTCTCTGTTTTGCGCGCTATTTAAGGTTTTTTTTTTTTTTTTTAAACTTTACTTTCTTTCAAAATCGGATTTTAACTTGCATTTTATTTATATTTCTTTATCGCTTTATTTTTTAACATACATTTCCAATATCTCTAATTTTATATTTTAATTTCACCAAAACCCGAACTTTGGAGGGTAAAAGATAAGAATCTTTTGATTCTAATTCCCTCTCTTTTTTTAATTAGTTGAAACATTTCTTTGTTCTGTAAATTTTTCCAAGCTCGCTTTTTCTTTTTTATTTTTTCTCTTCCAAACATAATATTTAATATTCTTTGAATGTTTAATATTTATATGTGTGACACAGTATGTGCGATCATCACAATATATATATATATATATATATATATATATATATATATATATATATATAAGAAGAGCACATACACGCATATTCTAATATAGAATGTTTCAATTTCTAATTATAAATATCTTTATCTTAATAATCAAGTTACTACACTTTTTCAATACTTAGTATGAAAGTTGTTATTTTTTTGTCTTCTTGCAAACTTTTAGAAGCTTCTTTGCCAACTGCTTTAAAACCTCCAGTTATTGTAAGAAACAAAAACTAATCTAGGTAAATATATTATAAATAATATATACTGGAATGCAATCAAAGGAAAAGCTATAATTGAATAATAATAATAATAATACAAAGGCAGATAAATGCTTTTGAGGGCTTTCTATGTTTTTAAATTCATATCATTAAAATGACCTTGGAATATAGGTATACATGTAAACGTATATAATCAAAACATATTCAAAGGTCATACAAATTAGAAAGTCTATTTCTTAGAAAAGAAAAGCAAGATTCTTTTCAGTTGGAAGAATTGTAGTTATGAGTTGTATGCCAGCCTTCCTTGATCTTTCACTTAGAGGTATTTCTCTTGAGGATGGTGGCCAATAAGGGCTCAAATGTATGGCCAGTAATGTTCTAATGTTTCAAAAATAGACTTATGCTCATATTTGTGTGAAGTCTTTCTATATAGATATCAATGTTGTGAGAGCTGAGTGGAGAGGGATGTACATGACTTGTCATAATATATAGTCTTTTGTCCTGCATAAGGCATAAAATTTTATATATGGTGTTTTGGTGTTTGATCTGTATCACATATATTCTTGGAGTTGTTTATCAATGCATTGTTGAAGGAGGGGTGTGGTAACCTATGCGATGTATTGGTGAGAAGATTTTGTTAATATTTTCGGTGATTGAAGGCCTATATGGAACTAGAATCCCGAGGTTGTCATTTTTAGGTGGATTTGAATTCATCATATGATAAAATTGTTTAAACCTTTTTTGTAAAGTGATTGCATTTTAGATCTTTCAGATATTGATCAATATCAGCTATTTATGAAATGTCAAACTTACAAAAGAGATGGTTTTTATAAAGAAAAGAAAATAGATCACTGAATTTATAAGAGTGTGAAGAGATTGGTTTAGGGTGGGGAAAGATTCTAATTTCTAGAGCTTTAAGGTGCATCTTATAGTTTAGATAAGATATATCTTTCTATAATTGGATACCAAGGAACTTGAATTCCCTATAGTGATTTTCCTACTTTATAGTCCACTTTCCTAAAGCACCAGAACAGCACTGGCCATACATTTAAGCACTTATTGACCATCATCTCATGTATCAAGAAAAACAATTCTAAATGGAAGATCAAGAAAGATGGCATATAGCTAATAACTACAATTGTATCAACCAAAAGGAATCTTGCTCCCCCTTTTAAAGAAATTTACTTTCTAAATTGCATGAACATTGAATAACTTTCAATTATATATACATATACACTTATATTTCATGTCATTTTAATGCTAAGAGTTTGAGGACATAGAAAGCCCTTGAAAGTACTTGGCTGCTTTTGTATTTTTACTGTTATTCGATTATAGCTTTTCTTTGATTGCATTCCATCACATATAATTTATATTATACACATGTCTAAGGAAATTTGCATGTCTTTTATAACTATAATATTATAGATTAAAATCTAGGTGAAATAACTCCATGAATGATTTTATTTTTTTATCATTTTCAACACTATATTTAACTAATAGCATTATATATCTATGATTGTCAGTAGATTTACTTCATATGGGTTTCCATAAATACATAAAAAGCATATGTATAAAATAATTACATGAAACTCAAGATCAATAAGCTGAATTCATTTAAAGATAACAAGAGTGTACTGTTCTGCATAGTGCATATATAAAACAGTGAATGCTGGTATTCCTTGACTCCATTTAGTTTTTATAATTTGATGAACTATATCCAGGTAAATGATCTACTTCTGACATATTGGGCTATAAAATTTCAAAGAATCTGGGCTGCTGTTCTCTAGCAGTTCAAAGACAATCAACATAGAAAATAATATCAAGCAGACTCCACAAACTACTATTCTATGCATTCTATTCAGTTGGACTGACCCTATTATTTATAATGTGACAAAGAAATTTAAAAACAGAGTGAATAATTGTTTTTTTAGCCCTTTAGATAATGACTATATTAGCATTGCTCTGTTATTTAATTTTGCTGCCCTGAGACTTGGCACAATGCAATTTATTTTTGGAAATTAGAAAGCAGACACTTCACAAGAATTGCACAATGCTGATACCAACACAATCCAAAACTAATACAGATATTAAATCCATCTTTTCTGAACCTGAAACCAATCAAGGTTACCTTAATTCATCAATATTGTCTGCTCCAAGGCAAATGTTGTTAAACATAAAGTTAAAGAGGCCTAGCATATTGCTGAGAACATAAACATTTTAACAAGAAAAAATCCTATGTCCCCTTATCTAAAAATGGCTTATCTAAATAAATTGATTTATTTGAATTTATGTAAATCACCACCTTTGTAAAATACCACATCTATAAAGCTCATAATTCTCTTGGGGACTCATTGCTATGATTATGACTACCAGTTAGTTCAAAAGCATGCTCAGCATACTATTTAGATGTATCTAGTACATATGTTTTCAAAGCATTAAACAGGCTTTTCTTAGGATACGCTTTGTATGTATTATCATTTATCAAAGTAATCATTTAAATAAAACAAACTATAGAATTAACTCTATAGTCAAAGTGCATTACAAAGAAAAAACATTGATTATTTGCCTTAAAGTTTGTGATGGTGGTATAGTAAATATGATAATATGTTAGACTATTTCCATCATCTATCTAGTAAATATTGAATGTATAGAAAATTTTAAACTTTATTTAAACTTTTCACATATAATTTGTTAATAATAACACATGAATAGACAATACAGGTAGTGATTACTCAATATTTTTAGTAATATTTTCACTCTTCAGGTCTTTCTTGCCTGACCAGTGACAACATTAGCATAGGAGTTGAACATACACCCTTAGAATCTCAAATATCAAAATTTTAAGGCAACACTCTAACCAACTGAGCTATTCTGTCAAAGGCAACAAATAATAGAAATTTCATATATTTATATGTGAGGGTTGGTTCAAATTCTCCTGATTCCTTTAATGTTTGTTTTTTTAAATACTTTTTTCTAAGAGCAAGGTTAATTAGAAGTTTCCATACATTGTGTATTGACTCACTAGATTGGTGTATATGATTATTTGCCATTGGTATATGAGCAGCTTCCTTGAATTTTCTTCTTTGCACCTTTTTCATTCTATCAAATATTTTTGTACTTTGGCAATTGAATGTTTAGTTTGTGTTTTTTTTATTGCTGTTCATCAGGGCAACAGATCTCACCAATATATTTTCTTTCACATTCACAAGATATTTTATAGGTGCAGTTATTGATCTTCAGACTATTTCCAGTTTGGTTTGTTAGATGTTAAAGTTTTTCAATGTGTGGTATGACTTTGGAAAGCTATTCTAATGTTATATTGACTGCATATATTATTTAATTTATCTGCCATTCCTAGTATGTATGGATATACTACAGTATTAATAATTGTCTTTTTAGTGTCTATTTCGTTGTCTATTAAAGGTTTTCTTGATAACTGATGTAAGTGTATCTGCCAATTATTGGCAAGTATGTGTTTGATTTCTATGCACTGTTGTTTTTATTTTGATGTGGGGGGTGTCTTCTCACAAGAACATCCAAGAATGCCATTTTTTGTTTTAATTCTGATTTCTATTGTGAATTTAATTGAAGGAGATATAATGTTGATATGCCTCTAGAATGATTGTAATTGTGCCTAACTATTGAGGCATAGAATGAGTGTATCATACACATAGTGAAGCTACATTTTAGACAGACATGAAGTAGTATTTATGGCTGTGGTTTGAAGTGCTTTCATGTAAATGTTGCTAAGCAAGGAGGACAGTGGTGATTCCATGGCTATTCTTTGATTTTGTTGGAAAAATTCTGAGTTATATTGAAAGAACATTGGTTTTTTGTTATGCAAAATATTAATAATTTCATTATATTATCAATAGGTAGCATTGTTTTATTTTGGAGACTATTACCATCATATAATCTTTTTCTAACAATAGAGAATGCCTCATCACATGGTATGTAAACATAAACAAACTTTCCCCATCAAACCTTACCAATATGTCAATTATTTTTATTTTCATAGAAGACTAATTCTACAAAGTTCTTAGTATCTTTGACAAAAGACTGTGTCTTGTATGCCAATGAACTAAGAACTTTGAGAAGAAACCTCAACAAAGTTTGACATGGTGAATTTCTAGAACTAACATTAGTCTTAATGGAATATTATTTTTATGTATTTTTAATCCATAAAGGTGAGGAATTTTGATAAAATACAAAGTTAATTTCTTTTTTCGAAATAACTGAAATGCCTATAATGTTTTTAAAGAAATGCTTATAATTTTACATCTGCAATTGGAATTCGTGTGCTACTTTTTGTATTAGACTGCTGTGAAAAGTCCTTGTATTGTTTGACAAAATATTTTTTTTATTGCATTAAAATTTAGATTTTAATCAAAATCAGAAATAGACTAAATAAAATATTTAAATTAAAATAGAAAACTTTTTATATCTGATTTTAAATAATTTATAATATTTCTTTCAAAAACATCAAGAAATAGTATTTAGTCAATCGACAATTAAGTCATACTATATATTATTATATATATTTGTCTGTGTTTATTTCCACTTTCCTCTTTAAAAAAGCCTTAAATACATGTGAATGGATATATTTCATTGTGTCCCACAAAACTAATCCATCTCAATATCTATAAAATAATATCTCAAAAATATCTTTATGAGTATGTGTAATGCAACTACATTACTACAAAGGCAAAATATTAATAAATCATTCTTTTGATAATATTATCTCAAATGCCTCATAAGACAGAGCATGCTAACTCACCATAATAAAAATACAAATACTCCATAGTAAGTCATTCTCTAAATTTATATATACTCACATATTCATCAATAAATACATTCAATAGCTTCAAATGTTGTTTGGATAAAATACTAATTGATATTTTTCTATAACATAAACACATACAGTGTATTTTATTTCTTTAACCATTTTTCTAGTATTTCACATTGATTATACCCCATTTGTATACAATAAACATCACATGATCACCTTTTCTTATGCTTGTTTATAACAGTTATTAAAACAGGCAAAAATTCACTATATGTATTGTCTCACCAATACATATAGTGAGTTTTTTCCTATTTTAATTTGTATACAATATTAATCCTAAAGCATAAATAATTTTTTCATTCTCAGACATTAATTATAAATTTTCACTATTATGTCTTCTTTGCATCTTTGTTAGTCTACTAAAGTTCATAAACAGTTTAATATATTTCATATGTATCTATAAACTTTCCAAGAATTAATAATTCATAAACTTTATATCATATCTAAGCAATATTAGTATTCATTTTCAAAGATATATGATTAATGAATCAAATTCTTCATAATAGCACATAGATATATGTCACACACACTCTTATTTATGCATTAAGTTTGAATAAAATTTATTTAAATAATAAAGTGTATTATTTACATATGTAGAAGTTTCATTTGAGAGTGATGTTTAGTAAATTCCAGATAATTTTGTTGCCATCATTCATTCAGATATCATAAACAGTAATTTAAAGTGAGTGGTTTATCCTCACGATTTCAGTACTTAATATTTGCCCATATATATGCATTTGGGTTGTAAAGAATAAGTGGATTCATTTTATTCTTTCATAAATACTATATCTAGTATTGGGAATGAAAGTATTCATTTATTATTAACACTTGTAAAAAGCGCATGCACAATAGCTTGAAAGGCTGATCTTTAAAGTGTATTATTGTAAAGTTTTTAATCTTTCTGCACTGGAAAAAAATTAATATTGTCCTGGTGAGTCTTTTAGTATATTTTCAAATTTTGATTTTAGTATTGAACTATTATTCACTATCAAAATTTAATAAATTAAACTAGATTTTGTAGCAATGTACATCTGCAGATGTAAAAAATTTTAAAATTCATATTTAAAATTTGCAAATATTGAAAAATGATTGTAATGACAACAAAAAATGCTTTCATCATTGAACATACTTTTTTTATATATTAACACAAACTATGTATGAATATTAACATATTTCCAGTAGAATAAATGGTAATTATAATGTAATCAGGCTTGGCCACTTGATGGCATTCTGGCTCACCAAAACACCTAACAAATGCCATTTACAAGGCTTGACTTACAGCTATAGAAAACATCTATGTTTGTCTTAGCCATTAGAAGGTTGTTTATGATGTGTAACGCAGAAATAATATGGCCTATTTCTGCTTCGTGACAGTTATTGTGAATCCACACACTTATCTTTTATTTACAGTTTGATATATATGTGTGTTTAGTTGGATTAGTCAAATTTTTACAATATACGTTACACAATATTTGTATTTATAATTTATTTAATAAACATGAATTTATAGTAATTTTCTAAATGGACACACCCTTGTTTAGAGAATGTGTAAGGTGTAAAAGCTTGCTGAGGGTAGGTAAAAAAGAATTCGGCCGATATTACATGGGAAATCTCGTTTTCATGTGAAATACCACGTAATTGATAAAAAGGACGGCGATCAACTTTTTCCGCAGTTGCCGACAACAGAAGCCGAGTATTTCTGCTGTCCAATAAAAATATACACGATTTTTTGTAAATTTCATAGAAAGCATATATTATAAACATGTTTAATAAGTAAATAAGCCATTTATATGTGTTTGTTGTTGTTTAAAAAAGTTTGAGTTTCGTTCTTTTGTCCTACGGTTACGATTTTGATATCTTTTATTTTAGTATTACAAACAACAGAGCACTAACCCTAAAACTAACCCTAAACCTAACCCTAAACTAACCCTAAAACTAACCCTAACTAACCCTAAAACTAACCCTAAACCTAACCCTAAACTAACCCTAAAACTAACCCTAACCCTACATAGTTGTTTTGTTATGTAGAAAGCAATAATTAAGTGAAAGACATCACTAAATAGACATTGCAGAGTAGCAGCTTTGTCCAAAAACAGCAATTTAAAAATAAAGAAAAGGTTGTTGTTTACCAATAATTAAGTGAAAGACATTGCTAAATAGACATCGCAGAGTAGCAGCTTTGTCCAAAAACAGCGATTTAAAAATAAAAAAAGATTGTCATTTACTAAATACAAAATTAAAATTAAACAACTTTTTTAATAAAAAGGCATGAAAAAAAAGTTATAACAATCAATAAATTAATAACCAAAAAAAAAAAAAAACAGCGATTCGATTTAAAAATATAACGCGACCCCGAACATTGTATTGTTTTTGACTGCCAACAATGCCATCAAGTGGCCAAGTCCGATTACATTATAATTACCAAATAAATTTATGTACATCATTGAATATTTAGAAGAGGAGAGTGAATTCAGAAAACAAACAATATTTTTTAATTGAAATTAATATTTAAAATGCAAATGAAAATATGTTCATTTCTCATAAATGTATCAAATTCTCCTTTCAAATATTACAATTGTTTTCTAGTTTTTATAATTCAAATTATTCCAATACAGTGTCTACAATGACATATTACCCATCCTTTTCATAAGGTGAAGATAATCAAGATGTTGTGGTTTTCTTTACTAGATGTTATAAACTTTTATTTCAAAAAATAAAATGTATGCATATAATAAAAGTGTAATAATATATACTTTTGACTTTTAAAAATTATTGCACAATTATTGGGTAAAAATATTAGCGAATCTCAATAACCTTCACCCCAGTTTTAATCATTTCAAAATAATCTCATAAATGTCTCAGAATGGGTTATAAAAGATTGTGCTAATGAAGCAGTATTAAAATACTTTGACTTTTTTACAATTCATTTATAGTGACTCTTTTTATATACTTTTTAAACTAAAAAATCAAAATACAAAACCATATTTAAAAAAAAAATAGTAAAATGTCTCAATAGATGGCCATACATACAAAATTTGAATTTGACATAATTACAATGACTTTTCTGAATTTAACTGCCAAAAGCCCTTTGAAATGATCAATAAAAAAGTTATGTCAGGTTTATAATATTGAAATCTATAGTATAAATCTTTTTTTCTATAATTTATCAAATCATTTTTCATAAGTCAGACAAACCGATTTTATAAAACAAACTTTTTTGCTAGTCACTTTAAATTTCTTTAGAAATAATTCTAAAATCTTTTATATCTCCCCCCACCACCACCATATATAACAATAATACATTAACACATTTTAAAATGACATCATAAGATCTGCTAATCTAACATATAAACATATCATGTAATTTCAACCAAACATGATATGAAACCTATTAAATCTGTATTTAAGATCCAATAATATATTTCAAATTTTTATGCATGATTGATTTTATCTAAGCTAATATTAATTTAGTATATAAACTAAATAAGATTAACATTATTCAAAGTACTTTGCCTCTATCCATTAGATCTTTCTGTACTTTAAATATGTTCTAATCCTTAAACAATATCCAAAAATGTAATGCAGAATATTATTTTAAAGTATTGAAAAATATATTTGTAATGTTCAATTACTTTTTCTCTACAAAAGTGATACAATTTTTTTTCTTTAGTAGGAAGTTTTTTAGTAGGCTTTTATTAAGATTAATTCTTTCTGGTGTTTTATAAATTGTAATATTGAAATTTCTTTGATATTTAAAAATCATTTAACTTTTTGGTAAAAAGTTTATACTGTTTCTTGTGACTGTACTATTAATATAAAATTTAAAGTTTTTCATAAACTTTGAAGAACACACACGTTATTATGAAAAATATAAATTAATAAATTTGAGTTAAACTTTTCATTTTCAATAATAAGATCAGAATATATTTAAATAAGTTTATAAGATATTTACCAAGCCTGAAAGAATATGCAGGATACATTCAGAGCTGTAAACATATAATCATAAAAGAGATCCAAAAAGTTTTTAATTATCCATACTTGACTTCTGATTTTATCAATTAAAATTTCAATTACCATTTAGTTTTCCACAAATTTGTTCTTCATAGTGGTTTTAAAACATATAAGAGTCATCTTAATTTCTTCTGTACAAATGCTTTCCATTATCTTATATAATGGTCAATGAATTTTACTAATGCAGTATCCGATTGTAATTCTATTTAGAAAGTAATAATCCCTTCTCACTTGCATAATACTATAAAAATCAGCAATGTTAAATGCAAGGACAATTTCATTCCAGCTGCAAGATAAAGAATTTAAAAAAAATAAGACTGACCATCTTATTTTCAAACCTAAATGCACTTATATAGACCAATCTTAACTGTCTTGGAATGGGAGTATGTATATATTAAAAAAATGAATTATTTAATATTGTAACATATAAGTATATACTTCAACGATATGTTGCCATATGTATGTTGTATTTATTTTTTTAAAAGAAATTAGCTCATGAGTTTACTTTGGGGTTAATAGTTATTTGGAATTGCTAATGGATATCTTCTTTAGCTTTAATATAGGGATATATTACCTCTAATAAGATTTAGAATGAGATTTTATCTATTTTTACAAACGTTCTGAACATAAAGCATTTTACAATTCACACTTCCTTTTATCTTTAAGAAAATAAAATGATATTAATTTCCTTAGTAGTTTGAGAATTACTCATAATCTTAGAGAGTAGGAAATGCACATATGTTTTACTTTAATACAAATAGCAGTGTTAATTAATAGTAAATGACATTTTGAAATCGAAGTAACACTTTTGACTTGTTTTATTTTATGTTTAAAAAAAAAGAGAGAAAAATAAATTTTTAACTTATTTTATTTTATATTAATTGAAAATACTATAAAACAAAAATTGTCATTTCTTTTATTGCTGATCAGAAATCATTTACAATATTTTAATTTTAAAGACCTCATTACAGTCAAAATAATTATTTATTTATGTATATCAACAAATAACTGATATATTACATTTTCACTTATACAAGTTTATATATATATATGTATTTGTATGAAAGTTTAGAAATCCACTGTGGATGGCAATCATTTAATGTGAGCTACAAAATGAACATCTGAAGCATAATAACTAACAACTATCTAAATATTACATAATAAAAAAAAAGAAAATGTATAAACAAACTAGACAGGAATCCATGTTGCTAAGTGGGAGCCCTTTATTATTATTATTATTATTATTATTATTATTATTATTATTATTATTATTATTATTATTATTATTATTATTATTATTATTATTATTATTATTATTATTATTATTATTATTATTATTATTATTATTATTATTATTATTATTATTATTATTATTATTATTATTATTATTATTATTATTATTATTATTATTATTATTATTATTTTTTGTATTGTATTGGTATGAATATGTTTTACCTACATCAAAAAGGATAACATTAGTTTTAACCAATATTTTTATTACAAAAGAACAAACAGCATAGTGTGGGTAGTCATAAAATTGTTTAATATGAAACTATACAGCATAGATTATTATTAAAAAAACAAAATTGATATCACTTTTTCAAAACCACAAAATATGAATTGAGGTTTAAATAACAACTGAAATACATCTCCAACTACATTTTGGAAGTTTATTTTTATTTTCGCTAAGGACCATTAGATGCCCATTAAGATTTAAAAACAAATACACACACGTATGTTTAGAATGCAGTATTAACACTTATGGATAAAACTAACACTGTTGTTGAAGATATTAAAATATAACTTTAATATACTACTAAGTGGATTATTCATTTACAACGTTAAAACATTGATTTCTACATCATAGTCACCAAATCTTTTATATCACTTATCGGAAGCGATATATTTTACCTCTGTTGATGAAAGCCTTTTATTAAATTTGTGGCACAGTTTCAAAATACATATGTAGCTCAATATAGAAAAATAAAGTGAAGGTTAATATTAAAAAAAGAATAGAATAATATTGGAAGAATTTTTTAGAAATTAACTTATGTGATATCTATTCTCCACTTCCACATATGTTGATCGTATATAATTTGTGGAATAGTATATGGTGCATGATTATTTAAAATGAATTAAAGTACCCAGTGTTCTATAGGTGAAATCAAAATACATAACTTGGAGAAGTGATTCCAAAATATTATTTAATTAATTTTGCTCTACAATTATTGAATATCAAAGGAAGTGTATATGAAATCTCTTGCCAAATCATGTGAGATCAAAATTATAGATATTAAATATTCATTGCATAATAGAGTGTCAAATTTTATTTAAAGTCCTTCTTATTATATGCATTTGGATGATGATTTTATGTATATATGTTAGCATAAAACAAATAATTAAATGTAGACAAAATTAGAGGAAACTGTAATAACTAGTTGAAATTGTAAGTGACTACAGAGTGAACCTTCTTGGAATTGCTTATTTAGATCTGATACCTTTAGTCACGGATCATGAGAAGTTAAAGTTTATTTGTTGATCTAATTTTAGCAAGATCAGTTTAAACATAGATCTTTCTCTAATTTTGAAATTAATATACTGTTCAGCATTATTAATGGTACATACTATGCACAATCACTATACGCTAAAGTTCTTTCAAAAATATTTTTATTTGTTCATTATTTATTGAACATGAATAAAAATGTCATTGTTTCTTATTAAATTTGACAGTGTGAGCTTCATTTACTCTATTCCATGTTATTGACATAGTTAAGTGATTTTTGTAGTCAAACAAGCTAATCATTATTATGTATGTTCATTTTATTTTTTAACAGAATTCAATATATTTAATCTACAATTTAAGGCATATTCATAAGAGCTAGTATCTTTATTATGTCCACATTCTAGATTGTATTGTTGTAGACAAAGGATTTGAATTCATGGTATGGTTTATTCTTCATTTAATTTATTCCATATTACTTTCTGAATTTTATAATTGATTAAATGTAATAAAGTCTCTGTCTCTGGGGTACTATTCCTTAACAATTCTATTATTTTCATATTAACTGATAAAATAGTTTTTTTCAGTTTCTTTTGAAATGTATATATATATTAAAATTATGTAAAGAGATAAAAATAATATTAAAAAGAAATAAATTAGTAGAGAAAATCAGTTATTAATTAAATAAAATATTTAATCAAAATAGTGTAACAGGAACTAATTATAGAAAAGAAAAAAGAAAATCAGATAATGGAGAAAATTCATTTAGTATCAGCTAATTACTAATTGAAGTTACAGTAAAGGTTATACTTACAAGTTAAAATAGATATTTAAACCTGGGCATATAATATTGGCCTACTTGCTATCCTGTTTATACCATTGCAATATATATTTATTCTCTCATTCCAAGACCCTTAATATTGGCCTATATAAGTGCTAAGATTGACCTATATAAGTGCATTTAGGTATGAAAGCAAGCCAGTCATTCTTATTTTCTCAAAGTTTTTATCTTGTGACTGGAATGAGAGCATCCTCACATTTGACATCACTGATTTTTATAGTACAGTGCAAGTGAGTAGGGATTATTATCTTCTAAATACAATTAAAAGTAACTTTACAACACCAGACTGCACATCATGTGTAATTTATCACACAGTATTCTGCATACTAACTTAACAAAAGGTTTTCTCTCTTTATATACCTTTTATAGTGCATAATTTAAAAACAATATAGCCAAAAATTAATATATAACAATAGATTACAAAATAACTCAACATTTTTTTTTTCTCTATTGTTTTTATTTTGTAAATAAAATCAAGACAATTGTAGATTGTTTTTCACTTCCTGATTCAAATTATTTTTGATCTTAATCCCCTGCTTTGGAAAACATTTGTAATAAAAATATATGAACTTCATAATGAGAATATCTAAAAAAAGAATTTTATTTTATTTTTTTGATCTGGAATAAAAATTGTAACAATTTTATTTAATTAAAAAAATATTATTTAGAAGAATGACTTTAAAATGTAAATTTACATTATTAAATATTAGTATATTTTTATTTATTAAATTAGTGCTTGTAATTTGAACTTTTCAAACTCTCTTATTTAAACATGCACATATAAATAATTAAATTTGTCTGTATATATGACGTTTTAACTTTCACAAATATATTATGTAATATGAAAGATAATTATATGCGAAAACATATATGAGATATGCTTAAAATCTGAATAAAATTTGCAATTTTTGTTTAGTGCACTTTCAATTGTTATATTAATCATAGTCAGTTGCCATTACTATGACTAATATAACTTAGTTGAAAATAAGCTAGGCAAAAATTGCAAATCTTATTAAGATTTTAAGTGTGCTTCAGGTACGTTTTTGCTTATAGTTATTTTCCATATTACATTTTCTAGAGATATTGCATACCAAAGATTTTTAACATTAAATATATTACATTTAAATAAAGTTTAATTATAATTAAATAATTTATTTCATCAATCTTGATCTAGTTAATTAACTTTAAATATGAACCCCCTTAATCTTATTTACTTTATTCCTGAAAATCATCATCAATGCTCATTAGTCAGGTTTAGAATTGTAAACTATGGCAAGACTAGCAAAAGCTATTTCAAATATTTTTTCAATTACATGTGCCAAGCCCTTAAATATAATTAACTATAAATTAGAAATAAATTGAGTCACAGAAAATATTTTACTGTTAACTGAATAAAGACCTTTTGGTTTCTCCTTCAAACAGGACAAATTTTTATCATGCATTTTATTTGTTTTTGCCATTGCCACTGTTATCATTACTTTATTTATATATTAAATAAAAATGGATGTCTTCTCATCATGATACATTTTTTAGAATAGTCTTTGTTTTGGCTCTTTGCCTATGAGTTTAACATGAGGAAAGATCATGGTTTTTCTTTTCAATTACTTTTTGAATGAAATATAATTAAAACTTATTAAAGACAGGAAGGATATATGTGTAATTTTTTTTGAATAGATATTTACAATTATGATGGATAAACCTAACTATGATCCTTATTCCAAGGAACTGTAAAATTACCAGCCAAAATAGCAGTTAGTGACAGCAGATCTCCTAAATATGGGTCCAGATTTCCATCTGATGATAACCATTTATTTAGATATTACAATTGCAGATGACTTTCAAATGAAAGAAAATTGCATCAATTAGAAGAAGAATTGTGTAATGTTAAATGTGAAATTGATGCATTTTGTAAAGTTAAAAGAAAATGTAAAGAAACTAATAATTTAAATAATGGTCATACCTTTTTCTACAAAGGCATAAATCTTAGAAGCAGAAATGAAGTAGACTTCATTAAAAATAAAATGAGGAAGAGCAATATTGTTGAGACTGATAATATATCTATCAGAGTGTAAGGTTAGTTATTTAATTCCCTGAAAAATAGCAAATGCTAGTTCATGTTTATGTTTAACAAGTTCTTATATTATTTATGAAGTATTATAATTTAATCTTTCTTTTTTGCATTGCTTAATTCAATTAATATCAATATTAATCACTTTATTTATTACTTCTACAATGCATTATACTACAATGCATTATACTTATTTTATTAATAAAGGTTTCAATTATATAGAAAAAATAAATTAAAAATAAGTTTTAAAAAGTTGAAAATAATAAATAAGAAAATAAAGGTTGTAATTATAAATTAAAGATAAAAATATTATATATATAAAATAGAAATATAAAAGATCAAAAATATGAATGATATATAACGTTAAGGTTAAAAGTAAATACATTAAAAGAAATGAAATAATAAATAAATGTATAATAGAATTGTATAATATATATCTATAAAAAGTATTAGTTGATTAATTAATTGATTGTGATATAAATATAAAAAATGTTAAAAAATTAAGAATATATTTGTGTAAATGTGTGTATATGTATATACGTATGGTAATAAAAAAACATATATATATATATTGATTAAAAAAGACATTTATGATATAAAAATAACTATATACATCAAAGTGGAAGTTCTGTTTGTGTAAAATATGCAGATATTTATATTTATGTTTTTTATAGATCTAAAGAAGATTACTGGTGCAATTGACACCATTATTGATATAATAAGTGTGTAATTCATTGTAAATTAATAAAGAAAATGGTTAATATTGATATAAGTGCTTATATTGTGATAATGAAGTAGAGTATTTTATTTGGAGGCACAAAATGATTTTGATCAGGGAAAATAACATTTTAAAATTGTGGATAACTTTAATACTAGTCTTGCTAATGATTAAAGATAAAAGTTATGGTCGAAAGTTTGATTACAGTGACAAAAATGAGAGAATACATAGACTTGTGGAATTCACCCAAACAGAAAAACTATATATAATGAATTCTTTTTTGAAAAAAATGCTGAATAAAAATAAACATAGAAACATCCAAATGAAGCTACTGCAGTATCTGATTATACTTTAATCAACAGATAAAATATATTTTGAGACTGCAATATGCTTAATATATTCAACACAAAATGATAATTGATTAGTGAGATTAATATAAAAATAGAAAGAAAAAAATATAAAATAATAATAACCGTTGACATTTTTACAAATTACTTTAAAATATTAACTGATTTTGAAGCTGGTTAAGATATGAATGAAACCAATAAAAGAGATAATGGATACATTAATAAAAAGTGTAATAGAAATAGCTTGTATAAAAAATAATTTACAAGTACATTTTCTAATAAGATCAGACAAAAACAGAGAAATATACATATATTTTAAAATGAGTCATTAAAAAAAATGAATATCTAAATTTTTTAAAATGGTGTAAAAAAAGAATTAATAATTTATATAAAAAATTTAATTGAGAATTGACAAGAAAACTATAGAAAAGAATAAAAGTGTCAAAAGTGTAAACAACATCTTGGTATTGTTATGAAAATTATATCAGCAGTAAGAAAAAAATATGAAACTATTACCAACATCATGAAATCTTTAGATAAGTTCTATAAAAAATTACATAACAATAAGAAATCAAAATATTCTCTACAATTATTATATCTTCAGAAAGAAGGTAAAAGCTCAAGAAAGTGATGGAATTACATTCAATATCTTAAAAGAAGCATTTGAAAAAATAAAAAAAATGTTTATGAAATTGTATACCAAAGGTGTAAATTGTAAAGATCTGACAGATGATTGAAAGATTGCAGTAGTAAAATTAATATTTAAGAAAAAATACAAAGAAGATATTAGAAATTTCAGACCTATCAAGCTTTTGACACTCTGTACAAAATCTTTAATAAGATAATTACAACTTGTCTATAGCTAACTTTGGATTCAACAAATTAGTTTTAGCTGAATGGATAATATCCAAATATTGAGAAAAGTTATAGAAAAGACACATCAAAATTTAGATCAAAAGATTGTCATATTTTGAAGAATATTTATCAAGATGCAATAATAATAATTAGATTACATGCTCATACTAAGAAGATTAACATTGAGGAGATTGACTCCAGATCACATCAACTTTTTACAGTATTTTTACCAAAAGTATTTTGTGAGTTAAAGTGAGAAACCAAGAAATAAAAAGTAAGTGGAGATTATTCAAGTTATATAAATTTTGCAGATGATATAATTGTTTTTTGTAAATAATACTTCAGAGCTTCAAGAAATGTTGCAAAAACTATTAGATAAAAGTAAGAAAGTAGAAATAAAGATAAATACTAAAAAGGTAAAGTAATGTTGTATAGATTTTTTTTAGAGAAGAAGAATAAAGATTAATAATCATAAATTAAATTAAGTGTTTACAAATTTCTCATTGAGATTATTAATACACTAGAAACACAATGGATAAAATTAATCATGAAATTAACCTTAGATTGAGTGATTTTAGTAGAAATAGTATAATATTAAAAGAATTAATATTAGATATATTGCTTTTGATAGAAATAACTTAATAAAAATAAATATGCTTATATCATTGAAAGAAAGGGTTTTAATAGATGTGTTTTACCTGCTTTTACTTATGAATCTGATACATGAACACTTAATGGAAAAGCAATTAAAAACACCAGACTATTAATAAAATGTAGAAAGATGTACATTAGGAGTAAAAAGAATAGATTGACAATAAAATACATGGTTGTGGGAGAAGAAATAGTTATCATTATTATTATTGAAAATGATCAAAATGAAATGAAGCTCTACATATTTCTAAAGGAAATGATAATAAATGAACAACTGAAATCATAAAATGAATCCCAAAAAATTGTAAAAGACCACATGTGAAATAGATGGATGAAATCAAGAAATTTGCTAATGCATAATGTTTAAAAAAAAACTATGGATCAGAGAATCTAGATTAAACTTGGAGAGACTTTGATCCTGCAATAGATTGATAATCTTAAAAATAATGATGATGATGAAAAATAGATATTTTATTTTATATCAAGCAAAATGTTGACTTTATTTGATTTTATTAAGTAAGTTAATGCATATCAGATTAAAAAGAATACACATCATTATTACTAAAAATGAGATATTTTAATACAAGTATATATTTTTACATATATGCTTGGAGTTTAGATCTAATTATAGAGGATTTGGACATATACTTTCAAGAGCCTGGTTCAGCAGAAAATACGTATATTGGAGATCATTTATCTTTTCCATGTGTGTGTGGTTATGTGTTGCACTTATAATATGAGATAGAGTTGATAATTGAAGAAAGCTTGAAAGTCTGTGTTCAAATCTCCTATAATTAAAAGAGAGATAATATCATAAAATATTCAAAAATGTTTAAAGAGCTGTATAATAATAATAAAAAACAACAACAAAAGAAAACATATATGCCATAAAATTAAACTTCCACTTTTTTTAAAGTTTATATGTCTTAAATAAAATTCTGATATATGTGATTACATATCTGAAGATTGGAAAAGCTTCAGTAAGTAATGCAATCATTAGAGGTATTTTAAAAAAAAAACAGCTCAAGAAAGAAAATAGGTGAAAATTATATATCAGGTGTTTAAATCATTAAGATATAAATGATGAATAAAATATTAAAAATAGTAATATTGATAAAAGATAAAAAATAAAGTAATAAAAATTATATGACTCTAACTTTTATACCAGTTATATAAGATTTTTATTAAAAAGATTATTTAAAATATTCTATAAAGAAAATATTGGTCTCAAGCAAGTTAAATTAATGAGTTAAATTTTAAAATGATTGTAAAGTAAATCACATATAAGTGTAATGAGTCAAAACTCTCCATACAGTAGTGCCACCCTGTGCCAATTATGTGCTAGTATAAAAGATGGTGATCATGTGAAGTATAATGAGAAGTAAATAAAAGAAATAATGATTTTGAAATGCCATTTTATATTAGATTTGTAGATTACAAAAATGTCAAGACTTAGATCAAGGATTTGTAATTTTATGTTGGATTATTTTCAAATTACAATTTAATTGTGAAAAGTTTTTTTTTTAAATATAAACTTTATATTTTTTTCAATATCTAGCTCTTAGTAGTAACATACAAGTTATATATAACACAATATTTTATGAAATTTTATTTTTCTCTTTTTTTTCAAGTATATTTTATCTGACCAGTGATAGTACTGATATGGGTATTAAACTAGTATGATTTAAAACCATGCATAATAAATTTAAATTGATGATCTTACTAATTAAGCTATTTTATAAAAAAAACACCAATGAACATAAATTTTATATACTTGTTTTTTAATTTCTCCATTTTTTTTAAAGAGCAAAGTCGGTAAAGATTGTCAAGCATTATGAATTGTCATTCAATATTAAAATGAGTCATTTGCCATTCCTCTCCCTAGTATTTTTATATCTTATAAATTGAACATGCATTCCATGATTCGTGCATTTTCTGCTATTTTAGACACATCCATGCTTTCTCTTCTAATCATTACTATTTGTTTTCTAATTGTTCTACAAAAGAATGGTTAATTTCACTAATATATTTCCTTCCATATATACTTCATAGATGAAATTCTTGTTCTTCAGCATTTTATGTTTAGGTTTAATAGATATTAAAGATTTTTTGCAGTATCCAAAGATCCAGGAAAGCAATTCTGTCACTATGTTGATTGCTATATCTGATGTGTATGAATAAATTGCGGTATCTATCTTTGTTAATTGTTGTTTCCTTTTGATGTCTTTAATTTTGTTCTTAATAATAGCTATTGGAAATATCATTTTTCATGACTTTGTTTTATGTTGAACTTTTATTTTTATAATGATTGGCTTCATTGCAGACTTCTTTCACTTTGTTATATAACTTATAATATAACATAACTTTTTGTTTTGTATATTATGATTGAATGTTTATACCAAACAATTTTTTGTATGGTGGGAATTTCTGTAAACAATAGTTTTGATTGGGCCATGAAGATTTGTTACAATAACATATAAGAATGCCAACTATTGTTTTTGTTCTAATTATATTGTAAATTTAATTAAAAATGATATGTTATTGAAATGTATCAGGATTGTTTACAATAATGCTTCATAAAGCAGCCATACAATGAATACTTTACATATGTGACAAAGCCAGATTTATAGTGCTGATAAAATAATATTTATAGTGGTAGTTCCATGTTTTTCCTTGTTATTCAGGAGTGACACTTTTTAATTGTAGTCATTATTTGATTTTATTCAAAAATATTTGTGATAAATGGAAATTTATATTGCAATAGAGAATTTTAAGGGGTCCATTTTACTATTGATAGCAAGAATTTCATTTTATACTATTTTTATTTAACACCTCTTTGCAATTGATCATGCTTTATTGCATGCATTTGTGAATAAAATTTTAACATCAGCTTACCAAAGATGTCAAATTGTTTTTCTATTTTACATTCTTAACTAACTCCATAAAACAATGAAAATTTATGGCAAATATTGTATCTTATATGTCATAGAACAATTATATGAACAAATTTTAATATCATGAATTTCTAGTACCAGTTATAAATGTTAATGGAACATGGAATTTATAAATTAAATAGATAAGGATATAGTAATTTGATAAATGTGTTACTTAGTCCAGTGCATGATAGTGTTTGATGGAAGTGACATAGTAAAATACCTGTGATGTTTTTGGATTATATTTGTAGCTTTGTTTTAAAGAGCATTTTGCACATTTAACAAGAAAATATTATAAATTTATAGAGCTATTTATTTGACTGTAAATATCACTAGCATGTTCAGCCAGTTAAACGCTCCATAAATTTATAATCTTTTTTTTTTGTTAAACATGCAAAATGCAGCTTAAATATAGAATTATATTTAAATAAAAAAAAGAAACATTGAATTCAAGAACTTTTAATGTAGACACATTATAAATATATTATTCATTGTTATTTTATATATTTTAAAATGTTTGTTAAATGATGCTATTTTATAGTAATAAATGAATAATTTTAAATATTTAAGGTTTAAATAATATTTTAGTTTTATTTTAATAATTATAAAAGCTTCATATAGGTTTATTTATGATGGACACAAAAGAATAAATTATTTACTATTCAAATAAATGATTTATCAGAGGTTGAGATATATAAACAATTTTTCTATAATGTCATAAATTCATATATAAAAAAGTGAATGTAGGGTGAGATGAAATTAAAAGCTGAGATCATTTGTCAGTATGGATGATCGGAATTTAAATGATTTTTGAACTTTATTTTTTACATGCTAAATGTTTAAGTATTACATATTCGCAATAACTTTATAGAATTTTGTTATAAAATAATTTCAGAAACTTAAATAATTCAAATATAGGGATTTATCTTTTGCTCATTTATGGGGACGTTGAGGTTGATATCTGATATATTTTTATATATAATCAATATTAGGAACAGGTGAAAAGATGTTAAATTATCAAAAGTTTGAAGTAAGGGTTTTATCAATAATCATGTGTATATTGTTCTGAATTAAGTATATAAATATATATGTGCTATTTTCTGCTCTTATATTGAAATAATATGTGTGCCCACAGGTGTGTATTTTTGCTCTTTTATTGAAATAACTATACACATGCTCATTATTTATTTACATTTTCAGATTTCATACATTATAGTGAAAATCCTGATATACAATGATTAATTGATTATATATTAGTGTGTAATGATATATTGCTCTTTTTAGATCATATATATTTAAGCATGCACTTAAGGTACAGACAGATATATTAAGAGATATGCATTATTATTATGACTTTGGGATGTAAAAAATAATTCACATCTGTCTCATATTTTAAACATTGTGATTATATACATATATTATGTTAGTCTCTTTATAGAGAACTAAGTTTTTCATATAGAGTAACAATTTGTAAATTACTTTTGATATTAGATTTAATATTATGGTATGTGACATATATAATATGATAAGATGCTTTATATGCATTATCCACAACTTCATGCATTCTAGGTCATTGATTTTAAATTCTAAAGGATCTTATTTTTATTTAGATATATATGAACTAAGAGATATAATGACATATTTAAGTAATTGTGTTATGGAATTTAAATAATAATAAGCAATACTTTCAATATATAAAAAATAGAATTTCACATAATAATAAAATTCATACACAGTTAAATGTGAAGCCTTTATAAAAAATAAATAAAAAGTTTAAGAGAAATATACTTGAATAATCAAATAAGAATTTGAGACATTTGATTTTATAATTTATTAGGGTGTATTATGAACACGCCTCGTAATTATTTTATTTTAACTTTGGAGCTACCAATATTAGGAATTAGATGACGTTTTTTTTTTAAATGTAGAGTTATTGAATATATATATATATATATATTGTTTTATTTATGTATGCACATTGATGGATTTTTTCCATTACTATATATATATATATATATATATGTTAGAATATAATATTTTTAATCGATATTTTAATGAGAATATTTAGTATATGGAATTATCTATTTATAATTATTTAATTAGAAAGGAGAACAGTAATGAACGATAACAACTCTAGGCTAAGGATGAGTGCAGTAGTGCCTGACAGCTTTATTTTTTACCCTTAGTTCTGAGACAGTACTTTTAATGGGTATTGTTCTAAGTAAAGAGCTTTTTAATTAAGTAATTATTAAGGGATAACTCTACACACTAAATATTTTCATATATATATATATATACACACATACAGATTTCAGTAAATTTATAATTTTTAATATGCTGTTAGATATTATAAATATACATTAGTAATTCATACATTTAATATTAATATTGTATATTTTATGAATTAAATTTTTATTATGTATAAAATTATATTTGATATTATAAATAAAGATTAAATAAGAGATTTTGGGGGTAAAAGGTGCAACATAGTTTTTTAATTCAATTCTTGATTAGGAATTGCACCAATATTTTTGATAAATAGGGTAATAAAAGTGGCTCAATAGCTATTTTTAAAGTTTTTGTAAAATATTTGTAAATCAATTACTGAAACACCTTACTATTCAAAAGGTGGCTGAAGAATTCCAATAAAAACTTCACATTTATTGTAGTCTTAACAAGCAAAATACATATATAAATAAACCTGAAAACTAGGTTTATATATAACCAAATACATGTTATTTTTTATTAAAGAAATGCTTCTTTTATTGAATACTTGAGAAAATATGGAAATAGCATTATAATATATCTTATTCTAATATTATTTTACTTGTCGAATATAGGCCACATACGTTTTTAAAAACGTTGTGAATTATTACTTTAAAAAGCTTTAAATTCTGCAATTATTGTTCAATAACTTTGACTGAAAGTTTTTGTAAATTTTTTTTATCGTTTTTTAATATTATCTGTCAATCATTTAATATTTTCAATCATACAATTCAAGAAGTCAAATCTTTTCCCTTCAAATACGACATAAAACTACTTATCTTACTTTTGGCACTAAATATTTTTTAATCAATTTGCCAACTCCCAATTCATCTTCCTACTTTTGAGGACTGATAGGATATTACCTGATGTTTTAAAAGTTTTTCCACTATTAATACAAGATTTGAAAAATAGTTATCGTATTAGGTCAAACGTGTATTTATCAAAAAGCTAAACAATACCATTTTTCATAGACTTTTTAATATATATATATATATTCAGAATGATGAAAATTGAAGGAAGAGCAAAATCGTTTTAAAAGCACTTTTTTTAACTTTCATGTTTAGTTTATCTATTAAATATATCTTGTCAAATCCTGTCATAAAAATATCCTGAATATTTTTATACTAAAAATAAGCCATTAGTTGCAATGAAAATAATATATCTACAAATCATATTAATTTTAAATATTGTATATTATAAAACATGCATTTTGAAGTATTGCATTCTTTTATTAATTATAAACATACCATCAACATGATTTATAAACACGGAATTAGATTTCACATTCTAGCTAAGTTAAACATTTTCCAGTTTTTATAGTGCGTTCATCTCAAAACTATTCATCTTTTAATAATTGTCTTTTTGATTATTGAAATGAAAAAGGGCATATAGCTGTATTGCTTAAGATTTTACAAGAAGTTTGCATGCCAGACCTGAAAGTGGTAAAATCAAACCTGCGACCTTCCAATATCAATTCAGACACTCTACCTATTGTATTAAATGATGCAGGGCAAAAAATGCTAATAGATTTATTGCTAAGGAGTCATTAAAAGTTCAACCACCAGAACTTCAATTGCCAGCATTGATCCTGGGACATCCTGATTCCAAACTGGACACTTTACCAACTATGCTAAACCATGCTGGCATCAAAGTATAAAGTAATGCTAATGCTTTTCCACAATGCAGATGACATTTCTCTGGAATATTTGGTTATTTATTTAACTCACACATGAGATATTGTTATATTAACTGAAAACATCTTTCTTGTTTTTTAAACAAAATTTGACATCAATATTTTATTACAAGTAAAAGCACATTTAGTGAAGCATTTCCTACTAGTAGGTTGAATATTTATGAGCTAAAAGAATTAAATGGGAATTTATATAATGAAATGTTAAAAATATACTTACATCTTTCAATTCATTCATATTTTATATTGTTGAATCTTAGGGACACATATAGCAATAGTAAATCATATAAAACTCTAATAACATCATCAATTTTATTAGTTTTCATCTAATTTTCTTCAAGTTTATTTAGTTACAACCATTTACAATTATTGTAGCTTTTTTTTAATATTGTTCACACATTAGCAATTCTTAATAGCTATTCTAATTTTGTATCAGCAATAATTTCTTATGAAAGACTTTGAATAATACATAAAATTATTTAAATAATTTAATTATTACTTTTTAAAAGCTATATTTTATTTTTTTTTCTGCTTATTCTCTCCAAAACTTTTTATAGCCTTTGTGCTGCAAGAAGTATTTTGTGGATTAAAATGGGAAGCTAAAGAAATAAAAGAAAATGGAGATTATTTAAGTCATTTAGATTTTGCAGATGATGTAGTTGTTTTTGCAAATAATGCTTTAGAGATGCATGAAATGTTGCAGGAGTTATCAGATGAAAGTAGGACTAAAGATAAATATTAAAAGGACTAAAGTAATGTTCAAGGAATTTTCTCAAAATATGATAATAAAGATTGATTATGATGAGTCAAAAAAAGTTAACAGCTACAAATATCTTGATCAGATTATTAATACAGGTGGAAACATAATGTATGAAATTAATCATAGAATTAAACTTGGTTGGAGTACTTTTGGTAGAAATAACTTGACACTAAAAGGAAATATGCCTATATATTTGAAAAGAAAGTTTTTTTAATAAATGTGTTTAACCTGATCTTACTTACAGATCTGAAACTTGGACACTTAATGAAAAAGCAATACAGAGACTTCAGACCATTCAAAGAAGTATGGAGAAATGCATGTTAGGAGTAATGGGTGAGAGAACAAACAGGTGTTATTGACCTCATTGAAAAAATTAAAAGTCTGAAGTGGAGTTGGACTGGACATATTTCTAGAAGAGATGACAATAGATGGACAATTGAAATATTAAATTGGATTCCAAGAGATTGTAAAAGACCCAGAAAGACACCACATGTGAGTTGGATGGATGAAATATAAAAGTGTGCAAGCTAAAGATCGGAGATGGTTTTAACTTGGAGAGACCTTCATCCTGCAGAGGGCTGATAATTATTGACAATGATGATGATTCTCTTGTTCTCTCTCTTTTTTCCAAATTATGGTTTCATATAAAATAAATTCTGAAGTTTGTTTTATATATTCCTTTAATTAATGTTATCCTCTCTAATTTGTGAACTTCTATATAAATGAACTATTAATTAGTTTAGTTATTAATATTTATTTTAATATATTTGAATACGTAATAAATAAAAAAGCAAACAAAAGTACAGAATTAGAACAAATTACATGATTATCCATATTATTGTTATTTATACATTGATATTAATATTTAAAGATAATAACCCATATCATGTACCACCTTATTTGATGATTTCAAGAAAGGATGCATGGTTATATTATTTAATAATTATAAATGGGTGCATGATTATAAAAGATGCATAGTTATGTTAGTTGATGCTTGAGTTATTTTCTGATTGTAAAATACTGCTCGTTATTTGGAAATGAAGAAGATACGTGGTTATGTTAAGCATATATAAATGCCACATTGTGAATTTTTCCTTAAATATTTATTTTTGCCATGAATTAACTTTTTTTAAAAGTCACATATGTATATACATTAATTTATTTGCTTAATTATTTAGTTAGTGGTAGAACTAAAAGCGTTTTCTCATTTGAGTACAATTATTTTAATATCTATACTTTCACAATTCGTTCAGTTATGACTTAAGAAAATAATTAGGCTAATTAGATTACTAGAGAAATAATTTTAACTTTGTAGGTTAAGAAAGTGCAATTAAGATGTTAAATTAAATAGCAAAGAATCTATCATTGTCACTTTTCGATTAAAATTACAAGCTTCTAACTGCTTGTCACCTACTTGTGTATCTGCTAAATTAATTTTCTCACTTGAGAATGAATGCCTTTTCCACACATTTAATTTTAATAATTCAATTTAAAAAAATGAAAGAATATTAATAAAATAAGTTTAAATTTGAATAATTTTTATAAGCAAATTTATTACAGGTAATAACCATATATATATATATAATAAACAGTTTGCCCTTCAAATTATTATTACTTATAGTTGCTTTTAATTTAATTGAATGTTAACTAAAGTTCTTATCAGAAGCAATAATTTTTCTTTAATAGTTATATTCAATATAAACATTTTTCTGTGTTTAAAAGAAAATATTATTTATAATATTCTGCATTGCTAAGCATGCTTTCAATTATTTATAGTCATATTCATAATGTAAATAATCTACTGAATGTGGTCTTATTTATCCTTAAGGGTTTGAGGTGGTATTTAAATAAGGTATATATGGAATATCATAATTTAAATAGACCATTTTTAATAGGGAGATGCAAGATTCTTTTATTAAACACCAATAGGCTTATTAAAAATACTAAAGATAAAAGAAATATTGAAGCAACCCCCCATGTAGTATATAGAATTGGGTGCCCCCAAATGGGGTGATGTGCTATTTATTATGGTGAAACTGATGCACAATTGGCAATAGCTTAGCACAACACAAATACATCTGTACACAAGCAATAACCAAAAAAGAAGGTAGATCCATTTTTGCTGACTATCAGCAAGATCTCAATCACAGATTTGAACCCTCCAAGGCTGATATATTATGCACAGAAAGGAATGTCATCAAGAGAAAAATCAAGGAAGCTTGTTTTATCACCAGTGATATCAACTCACTAAATAGAAAAGACACTTGTTATACCATTTCCAGAAAATGGATAATATAGGAGATAGTTTTGCATACATTTGCATATAATGATATTAATAATCTAAAGATGCTGTAATTATGGAGTAACAAAACTCTGAAAGCACTAAACCAGCAGAAATTATGATATAGAAAGCCTACAGAAATTATTATATAGAGAAGTTTCACTGCAACGCATCAGCGTATTATTAACAGCATGAGCATTGTTAGAAATATGCCATAGTACTTTTGCATTTCTTGTCATTTTATTCAGAATATTGAAAACTAGTTAACAAATAGTAATAAACATATATGCTGTTTTTTTTTACATTATATGTGCTTTTAAGTTTAGTATTTACATTAAATAATTTCAAAACAACGATAGAAAGTGACTTTTGATTCTGTTTTAGAAACATCAAAATGTTGCAACTGTTACTTATATATTTTATATTATTTAAAGAATGTTTCAATCTATATGAGTAAATAAAACAAATTAAATACTAAACATTAAAATCTAGATGGGAAAGAGGATATGCTTTTTGCCTACTCATTTTCATTTTTTTCTTTATCTGAATTGAAAGCAATTTATATTTTATAAAAGTTATTTAATGATGTTTTAAAAATTGTCATTTAGGATTTTCTTTTTTAATGCTTTATTTATAAAAATAAATGTTTAAAGTTAATACACTTGCACTTATATATATATATATTTGTGATGATATGTATGTGTGAGGGATGATGATATGGATCAAATGATAAGTGATGATTCAGCACAAAATACCAACATTGGAAATAATTTATCTTTTTCACATGCATGTGGTCATGTCTATTGGTTATATAGGATGGAGTGGATAACTGTAGGGATCTTGAAAGTCTGACTTAAAATCGTTTTAATCACACTTGTATTTACAAAATATGATGTGTGTGGTCAAGCAGACAACAAAAAGTTATAACGTGAAAATCGATATATATATATCATAAATAAATAAAAGAGCTTGTTTAGAGCTCATTAGCATGCTCTTAATTTTACATATTTGTAAGTGCAAGCTATATATAAGTCATGTGACATCTGACTTTTAATATTACTATTATTATTTTGTTGTTGGGGCTTTGGCTAAATTAAATGGCTAAGCCTACTAATATATGGAGTATCTGAATGAAGTTCAGGCCCATATAATTTTTTCAGTTGGAGAGCTGACTTTAAAGACATGTAGATGTCTAAAAGTTTCAAATCTTCTTTTAACAATTAACTTTTAGATAAATGCTTTGCTTGAGTTGGGTTTTTTGAATCTAATGTCCCAACTCGTCACTGAAAAGACCCATAGATCGAAAACGTTCTGGGGATGGGACAATCCAAGAAAAAAATGATTTGAATGCCTTCTTTTGTAGTAGCATTTATCTTAAATTTAAAAAAAGCTTGTTTAGAGCTCATTAGCATGCTCTTAATTTTACATATTTTTAAGTGCAAGCTATATATAAGTCATGTGACATCTGACTTTTAATTATTACTATTATATATATATATATAATTACAGAGCCATTTGATAGAAGCAAACAATTTTTAACATAAGCATTATTAACTTTATATGTTCTGAAGAAATAATATTTTTATTTCATTTTTAATCATAATACAATAAACTTAATACTGATATCAAATGTAATCAGATAAAAAGACAAGAAAGCTTGAGCAGCAATCTATCTTTTTCACAAACTATAACTAGCCACTCTTAAAGCTTGCATTAACAATTTGAAATTAATATAATAAGCCATTATGCATTTTTTATCCACTAAAATTAATGGAACTAATCATTGTGAATTCATTTTTTATTCTGATGTTTGCTTTTGATTTAAGTCCATATACAAGTAGAGAATACTTGTTACCAAATGTAAATAATTATCCTATTGGACACTACTACAATTGCAAATCCAGTCATTTCCTGATAATTAACCTTAACTGAGAAACATCCATGGCAGTATGGGTCAAGGCTTGAAGTCACTCTAAAATGGCCAATTTTTGAACTATGGTAATGTTTTTACACTTATTTTAAAGTTTAAAATGTACCATAAGATGCTGCTCTCTCTTGAATTATTTTACAAGTAAAAATCAATAATATAGGCATTCAAAGCTACAACAAAGAGAGAAGCCAGATCTTTCTAGATGCTAATTGGTTGGTTGGATTTCTGAAAATGGAAACTGTCTGTCAATAATTTTCATCGCTCCAACTTCTGTTTTGACTTTGAAAATGAAAATTAATGTCTTACAATGTTTTTTTTATTATTTTTCTTACATATGAATTATTTTCATAAAATATACTGCAAATATAGTTATTTTAGAAAAATAGTAAGATTCTAGTAAAAAATTGTATACTTTTACACAAACGTAAATTGAAAAAGTAACCAGTGCTAACAACAATTTTGAAACCTGTCAACAGTTTACTTTGCCCCAAGCTCTTTATTTAATTTTCAAACAAAAATTAATAATTTAGAGTATTTTTCTGGCATTTATTTACATATTGTAATGTATTTTGGTAAAATATGCTGAAAATATAGTTATTTAAAAAAATAGTAAGATTTTAGCAAAAAATTATTTACCTTTTCACAAACAAATTGAGAAAGAAAGTCAATGACATATGCAACATTTTTTAATAGGTTAGAATGATCTTTTTATATTCTCTGCTATGGAATATTTTTATAATTATAAATAGAAATTTATTTTGAAAAAACTTTTGTTCACTTTTATAATCTGATAAATTATTAATATACTTTTTACAAACAAAATTAAAATGAACATAATATTAAAAGATGAATCTATTTTTACTGCTGATTCTGTAATTGACCAATCAAAAGTTGTAAAACTTTAATTCACTTGGCCAATGAAAATTTAAAAAAAAATTTTTCAAGAAAAAGTTATGACTATTAGTATGGTTGTAAATTCAATAATACATTTTACAATAAACATGCTATGAATATCTTCTCTAATTATGTAAAATATAATGTAATATGAACTTAATTTTAAACTTTGCATGTTTGGTTAATATTCTGTAATTCAATACTAGAGCTATAAATGCATAAACACAAAGTTAATATTTAAAAGCTTATTAAACCATAAGATGAGTGCTTTCAAGACTCATGGCTCTCACAATTGTAGCTCTTTGTGCTAAATCACTAGCAGAATTTGATTAACCCAAACTATATATTATTATTCAAACTATAATGAAATTGTACTTATCATAATTTTCTATTCCTGATTATCACTACCTATTTCAAACTGCTATTATCGAATGCACTATCTCTGTATTTATTATTAATAAAGTTTATTACTGTAATAATATTCCCTCTGCATTATTTGAAACACACTTATTTTTTAACAAACTAAGAAATCCCATAATATGATTTTAACATTTTTGATGAGAAAAAATCTTCATAGATAAAGTAAATTATTATCTTTTATGTGATGAACTTTTAAGATTTAAGTGCAAAATAAAATTAATTTGTAAAGATAAATTAGAAATGATTCTAATGCTATCCATACATCTTTATTCTAATTAATGGGTGAAGTGAGTAATATTAAGGTCTTAGATCATTTAGAGTAATTCTAAAGCACTTGTTGTCTTCTGATCCAATAAAAGGATTTGTTGGTCCCATTGTCTGAGTAATAGAATATCTAATTGCTTTATTTGCATATTGTGCTTCATTTATATATTACATCATGTCAATTTATATAAGAAGACCTGTGCTGCATAACTTAATTCAGCACTATGATTGTGGTAAGGTTTTCATTTAAGCACAAGGATAGTCAGAAAAAAACTGATTGATACTGTATTTTTTAAATAGATCTATAAAAATCAATTCATTAAATTTTTCTTAAATTAACTGATATTGATTTTTTGTTGCATTATATTTAGTTGGTTTAATGAAATATACACACTATAGCAAGAAGAACTTTTGATATCAAGCCTACTTGCTAATTAGAAAATTTTAGGTGTCATGTTTACCAATTTAATTAAATGGGTTTATTTCAGTATTACTATTTCAATAATAGTATAGAAATTGAAGAAGGATTAAATAGTAAATGAATATATAATAAAGGAAATGAAAAATAATAATATTTATTGAAATAAAATACTAGTTTTCTACTTCACTTTTGAGTTGTAAGTAATTTAGATTGCGCTTTACGCAAAAAGTGAAGCTTGTCTAAAATCTTATTAAAGAGTTATATGGCTAATCACTTTCAGAGAACTTGAGTCTTCATAATCATAGCCTATTTTTAATTGAAGTTAAATTGTGGTTTATGTAAAATTTATGCAAATTTTATAATGATCATTTTCTGGAGATTGCAAAGCACGATTCTTTCTGGTTTATTGCACAATTGTCATTTGCAATAAATCACGCCTCTTTAATCTTTCATTTCATCTCATTACGTTCAGTGCATAGTGCCCTCGCCATAGTGGGTTGGAACACATGGCCTGTTGTTTTTGGTGCTCAAAGAATATGGATGTTTTCATTGTTATTTATAGCTTCCCTGTACAAATAATGATGTTGAGATGTTCTTGTTGTAATGTTGGCATGGGTCTCTTCATAATATACTGCTCAGAATCGTGCTTTGCAATCTCCAGAAAATGGTTGTTATAAAATTTGCATAAATTTTACATAAACCATAATTAAACTTCAATTAAAAGTAGGCTATGATTATGGAGACTCAAGTTCTCTGGAAGCGCTTAGCCATATAATTCTTTAATAAGATTTTAGACAAGCTTCACTTTTTGCTAAAGCACAATCTAAATTACTTAATAATATTTATTATATAATAAAAGTGTATGACAATACTTTGAAAATTAATATTTGTTAAACAATATTTTCTGATATTATCTCTCTCTATAGTACTATCTTTAATCTGTACTTCTGTGATATTAGCTTTAAAGATGTTATAATTACAAAAAACATGCACTGTTTTGTAATTATAAACATGATTCTATGTTAATTATTATTAAAGAAAAGTCATTGTCTTATATTAGGTGATTGAAGACTAGTGCTAGATTGATAAATATAGTACTTGTTTATTACTTAGTAAGAAAGGATATGTGTTCTCATTATTTTAAGTAATGAAACTTTGGCTAAATGTTGAATGTGTAGATTTAAATATATATATATATAACTCATTTTTGAGGATTAAAAAGTTAAAATGCAAAAAGTTTATGTGGAGGGAGGGGGGATGTTTTCAAGTCTAACCTTTTACATCCTTGTTGGAGAAATTGTTCACATTTTTACCAAACTTTTTCTTAGCAGTTGGATATACATTATGGTTTACAAGATAGTTTTTTGATTATTTTAATGAAGAAAAATAATCTATTAATGAATTAATTGATTGATTATGTTGATGAAGAAAAATAATCTATTAATGAATTGATTAATTGATTATTTTGATGAAGAAAAATAATCTATTAATGAATTGATTAATTGATTATTTTGATGAAGAAAAATAATCTATTAATGAATTAATTAATTGATTATTTTAATGAAAAAAAAATATTTTAATGAATTAATTAATACCAGGTTTCAAAATAAATTCAAAGGCATTTCATTGTATAAACTTTAATTTAGAATCAATATTGCATTGTAAAAGTTATTGGTTTCGGTGTATTCTTTATGATAAACTATTATTGATAAGAGTAATTTAAATAAATTTCATATGTAAAGAGTGTATTTTTAAAATTGTGTTTTGTAGTAAATCACTAATACTACTTCAGACATCAACTAAAGCATAAAGGAAATGGTGATTTATTTCATACAGATCTATTTAATAGCTGAAATTAGATCATAAAAGCACTGCAACATAAGAATAAATGTTTTATAAAAATGTTTCAAAGTAGGATGATTTATTTGTTGTATGGTAAAAAAAAAAAAAAAAATTAAAATTTATACTTTATTCTATGTTACAATTCTATCAAACATAAAATATAATTTATCTGTTTTAACTATTCTAGATTAGCTAAGAGTATATATATATATACACATATTGGTATAAATTCTATACATACATTCAGTACATAAATTTTTAAAAACAATTTTTACAATGTAGATGTTTTTTTCTTCATTGAATGCTATGAATCCATCATACTGGAATTATTAAAAAATGTTATCATCTATATTTCACCCATATGTTATACATAGGTTACCTTTTTTTTTTTGAGGACAATTCATCATACTTTTTGCTTCATAATTTAATAGTGAACAGAAAATATAATTGTATGCGAATAATTTTTGATTAAAAGGTTTAAGAATAAGGATGGGGAAAAAGTACTGATTGAAACTTATTTATTTTTGATTCTGGAACACAATTCTATGTTTTATATACAGAAAATTATGTTTTAATTATTTTTCAATGTTATGAATGTTGTTTATTCAGTTTGGTTTATTATGTTTGTAAGAATTGTATTGATTCACATATCCATTGGTATGTAAATTCATATGTAAATTAATATCTATTTTAGATGAATATTCAAAAATAATAAAAGATGGAGAAATGTATAGTTATACCTATATTATATTAAAACCAGAAAACATTATGTCCTATTTGGTAAGATGCTCACTAAACTTATCATAATTATGTAAAAAAGTTATTAAAACATATACATAAAAGAAATAGTTAAATACATAGGATTTATATGATTTGTAAAGCTTATAATAAATAATGTCTTGGAAAGCTAATTTGATATAACGCACGTGATCAGCTAATTAAATGCTTGCTTATCATCAATGGAAGTTTTTCCATAACTTTTTGTCTGAATATAACAAAAATTAATCTATCATTCGTTATGAAGTTGAACTTTTTAAGAAAATTATGAGATTATAAGTTAACACATTTTTTACATGTGAAAACTACTTGATATCTTTTTTTAATTGTAAATTGTTTTAAGTAAAGCAATTGTAAATACTAATTAACGCTTATGTTATTATATTAAAAAAGACCGCACTTATTTACAAACAGATTGAATGTTTGGATAAGGATAATGTTTTTACAAAAACTTAAGTGCCGATGTTAATAAAAAAAATCCTTTTTAAAACAAAATATAAATATTGAAGTTATGTTTTAAAATATAAATACCTAAGTTATATTTATGATAATATATATATTTTTAACAGCGTTATCTTCGTAAAAGTATATGTCGCTTGGGAAAGCTTTTTTTTATTTTTCTTTACAGAAATCTTATTTAAAGTTTTACTTTCTTAAACTGCACTTTTTTTTTTTATTTCTCAAGTTTTATTTAGTTAAAATTACATAAAAACTGTTTTAAATTTATCTGAAAAGATTTTTTTTGTATATAAAATAATCTGTTTTATATGTTTATAAAAAGTCAATTTAAGTTTGGATTTAAATACGTTGAAAAGTTGTCTCCTGTATCTAGAACATTATGTCTGATATATTTTTATATAATCAATACTTTTTCAAATAAGCGGTAAAGCTGAAAAATTGAATGAATATACTTATTCAATACTTCAATATTTAGAACAACTGCAGCATACAGCGTTTACTATTAACTCTTGAATTTGAAAAAGAGAAATAAACTTTCGATTTTTAAAAGAAATAGAAAAGCAATTTTTTTGGAATATATCTTTTTTAAAAACGTGACCATATTATCAGTTTGTACTGTCATACATACCACAGTGGGTAGTAACATATTTCTATACCCCCCCCCCCCACTGTTCTAATATCTTTCCAACAGAAATATTTCAGGAACCGTTTATGTATTAATATATGTGTGAGTTAATATAAATATTGAGAATATTAAAAATTATAACAATCTAACCTTATTATCATTCATTTTGTTGGTAAATGATATTTTTGAGCAACCAAAATTGTTTTTGAAACAACAGTCTAATATGAAAGTAGTGATTACCTCATTTTCCATAGTTCTCATAAATGATACCTGTCTATTATGTTTTCAAAACTTCTTTTTAATTTTATTTTAAAACAAAATGACAAAAAAAAAAAAAAGAAGATAATAAATTAAGAAACAAAATATTATAGTAAATCAAATAAAAGTTGAAAAAAGACGATTTAAAAGATTAGATCATCACAATGATAAAAAAGACAAAATTATAAAATAAAATTGTAATTTGAAATAGTATGAGAAGCAGCTGTATAATTTTAATGTGTAGGTTAAAATATCTTGAATTTATTTAAGTAATATTATAACAATATGCATTGACAGCATTGCTTCATCTAATTTTATCTAATTCTACAAAACGATTATTGGAATGTTTTTCCGCCATCTGGTGTCCATATAATGAAAAAAAATTCTTTAGACCGTCTAGGCAAATTAAATATGTAAATATAATGATAATAAAATATTATAATATTTGATATTAAAACAATCTCAATCTCTATATTACATTTATTTTAATTTAGTTTGTTTTAATATCAAATGTTATATTATTTTATTATTATAACTACTTTTGTTTTAAAATAATATAATAAAAGCATCACTTTTAGAATGGTGTTGGATAAAAATCTGGCATGAGATTTGTAGAATAAATTGGAAAGGAAAAAATGAAACAAGGTTTAACATTGGGAAGTGCTTAGTGCTTCAGTATATTAATAAAAATTAAATAAGTTGATTATAGAAAAAGAAATTTAGTTATTAGAAATGAATATGAATAAAAAATAATTCAGAGTTATATAAAAATAAAGTTATATATAAACTATGAAAAGTTGTGTAATATTTATACTAGAAGAAGCTTAAATGTTTGTCATAAGAAAAATGGACAAAATATACAAGAATTTAAGCTTATTTTGTGATTTATGTTGAAATAGGAGAAAGAAAATGTACATTTATTTTTGAAATATAATATGCTGAATAGTGTTTAAAGAAAAATGGATAAAAAATGGGGAAACAAAGTGAAGGGATTACAGATGTAAAAATTATCTGGGTTGTTTTTTTATTTGGTTCTTTATAACAAAAATACAAAATATGAATTCAGAAAAAAAAAATCAACCAGTATTAAAAAAATGAATTGGTAATTGTAGATTCAAATTGGTTAATAAAGAAACAAAGTAGATATTTAAGTGTGATATATATATATATTTTCAGGAAGTGGAGGTATTTAATGTATCTAATAGATTTTCTAAGCATATGAAGTATGTATAAAATTTTCTCATTTCATCACATGATCACATTTCCTATACTAGCACATTAATTGTTGATTACTCTGTTTAGCACAGGTGGCAAAACTGGATGGAGAGTTTTGCTCTGTTTCTCATTTCATTTAGAAGAAACTGTTTTAAATCACATTGTATACTTTGTAGAAGGTTTTATTTACTCTTTATTTTAAATAGCTGTTCAAATGAAAATTATGTATAAAAATTATATATTTTAATATTAATGGGAATCATATTTAAAATAAATTATTAAAACTATCAAACATTAATTCATAACTTTTGAAATAACTAACTAGACAGTAACATAGTAGTTCTGGAAATTTATATACTATGTATAAGCTCTTAACTTAATAAATTGAACCTTTTTTGAATAATAAAACTTTTACTAACAATAATAAAATATATGTAAAGCAGAACATGAAAAAATATATAGATGGTTATGAAATATGTCATTGGACTGTTCTTTGCAATAGTTTATCTAATAATGGTGTTTTCAAAAGTGAAATTATTAAACTACTGGTTAATTTTAAGTTACTTGCTGAATTGGATATTTCATGGCAGTTTTTTAATCAGTTGTCAACATCAGGTGGAGGAGAGAGTAAAAAGTAACATAAAGATGGTAAGAAAGTGAGACTAGCACATAGTCTATTGGTCACAAATATAATTTTGTTTCAACTGAATGCTAATAATTTAAAATCCAATTTATTATACATTTATATACCTACACTAAGAGACATATATTATTTCCATGTGCATGTTTGTGAAAATTACATTTTTTACATTAATGTAATCAATAGAAGAGTGTACACATAGTTTTAAATTGTAAATAAATTTTAAGTAACTTTTTTTTAAAATTTTACTTACTATCAAAGTTTTAATGAAATCTGATTTTGGTAAAAACAGGATAATTAAGATTTTTCATCACAAGTTTAAAATCAAAGATTTAATAAAATCTATTTTGGTAAATTTGTTGTTTAAAAACCAAGAAAATTAATCAATTAGATTGAAGACTAAAACCCAAGCTAATTACAAAAACTGTTATTTTGTAAAGTTATATTAAAACAAAAGGATTTGTGTTAGTCATTTAGCCTACTTTCAGCTCTAAGAAATGGTATGACTATTGCTTTTTCTGGATTTCTCTCTAAAACAGATATAGCCTTGAAAAGAAACCTTATATTCTACCCATTGTGAAGTAACTTTTCTTCAATATTAATTAAAATATATGATAAAGGAAACCATTAGTGAATAAGTACCCCTAGGATCTCTTTCACAGATTGTCTGCCTCAGCTGTAAATTGGTGTCATAATAATAGTCTTCCATTCTTACATATTAATAATTATCTCCACACCAAGAATCCATCAAAATAAAAAAATTTACAAGACTTCAACTTTTACTCTGTATGATATCTTGAACAAGAAATATAAAATTATCAATAATATTTCAAATATTATGGATTTCAGAGACAATTTTATGAGTAATAAAACATGACCTGAAAAATCTTTGCACTCTATCAGAAGCTATATAGTCAGACTGTAAGTTGTTTATTTATAAACTTTTATAGACTTTTTTCAGAAATTTTAGAAGAAAAAAAAATCAATCATCCAAAAATTTAGCAATGCATTATAGACTTTTTTTCATTCTTATTTTAATTTCATTACAGAAGAAAAAATGTTTTATTTTTAGGTATAACTTTCTAATTGTTTATATGATCAATAACTTGCTGTTGCATTTTGTTTTGTTATAGGCAAAATAAATTTCAAATTTCAAGAGAAAATTTAATCAGGTTGGGAAATTCATTTTGTTACTAATAATATTATAATAATTGCAGCTGGAAAAAGACATTTTGAAATGTATATTTACAATTTTATGTGTTACCATTATTAATCTTTAGGCAAAATTATTTATTGACATGTATAAAGATTTTATATATAAAGGTTTCTGAATAGAGGCCACAATAAAAGATTTATTTTTTATTTTTGTATGTATATTTAAAATCAGTTAGGATTAAATAATTTTCTTAATTATTAAAATAGATTTCTTTAACATTAGTGTGTGGATATGTGTGTTAATACATAGTTTTAATACAGAATTTGATTCATTGAAAAGAATTTAGAAGAAAAATAATTATAAAGAAGAATTAAGAAAAAAATTAAGAAGGAAAAGAATTAAAAAGAGAAATTAAGAAGTATTAAGAAAAAAATAATAAGAAGAATTAAGAAGTCTTAAAAAAATTAAGAAGAAAAAAAAAATTAAAAAGAAATTAAGAAAAATTTAAAAAAAGAAGAAGAATGAAGAAGAATTCAGAAGAAGATTTAAGAAGAATAAAGAAGAATTTTTAAAAAAGAATTAAGAAGTAGATTTGAAGAATTAAGAAGAAAAAAATAAAAAGAATTAAGAAGAAAAAGAATGAAAAACAAGAATTAAGAAAAAAATAAGTTTAAGGAGAAGGAGATGGAGAGGAACTAAGAGAGGAAAAAAGAAGACAACTATGAAGTCTCCAACAAAAACATATCTTCTTCATATATAAAAAGAACCAATAGGAAAATGATTTCATTTTCGTTACAATATTGTTGAGTACTAGGATGGGGAGGATATATTATTAATTGTAACAGTATTTATTATTTAAAAGTGATTGTGTTTAACATTATATATAGACGAAAACATTGAAATAGTATATTATTAGTCATGCTAGTGTTTAAAATCAAGCTAATGACAGATACATGTTTTAAAGATATAACAAAATGCTAAGAAAAAAGTAACTTATAAAAAAATTCGACATTAGTATAATTGTCAAAGCTGAAATATAAAAATTATAAATGGAAAAACAAGTGTATACATCATCAAGTTTATGTAAATGATAAAAAAAAATGGTTTCTCTTGATTTATATATTTTAGTAATTACTTCAAGATATATTGAAAGTAATTATGTAAAGCTAAAATAATTAATAATATTTGTTCTTATTAAGAATATTATTTTTAACAAAAGAAAAATATTGATAAAGAAACTGTTCTGTTTGCTGCTTGCATATAATAGCTTTTATGATGACAAAAATGTGGAAAAATAAATAAATATGACTTTACAATGAACAACATATTAAATATAAATTTAAATTATTTATAAATTAACTTTGTGAATTTAAATCTTAAAATGTGTGCTTAAATGTATGAGCCAATTGAAAGCAAAGTAATTAATGTCTATTTGTAATTAATTATGAAAAATTGAAAGTTTAATAGAAAAGATTAAATAACAATTTTTCCAATTAATATTAATTTTAATGGTACTTGACTTAATATTCATAGAAGAATTAAATGTAATTATTTGTTTATTCATTCATTTTGTCTGTTTAAATTTTTAGCTATCAAATTAATTCATATATTAAAGATTCGGAAAATAATTCCACAGAATTTGAAAATAGAAGCTAAAGTCACTGATAGGTTAACTATTTGCTATAGCAGATATAAATTTATATAATTAATCGGTATTTTTTAATTTATGATAATGTTAAAAAAAGTGGATAAATATACCAACATGATTTAGCTAAGATCCAGCATTTAAGGTCGTTGTCCTTCCCTCTCCAGTTATGTATCTTGCAAGAAATAAGGAAGGACATTCAACTAAGCCTGGCAATGCCTGCAGTAGAAATTTTCACTGCCTGTTAAATCATAAAATTGGTAAATAACTGGTCTGCCTGCCAAATATTTCCTGTCACAAAAAGGTAAATATTGAAGAGATCAAATAATAAAAATATTAAAAAGCAGCAGTAAAGTTAAATTGGTGCATAAAACTGCTAAGAAAACTGATATGAAAAGTATATGCAACATTTGACAAAGCTATCAAAATTTACAAAGTGCATCAACTACCAATACATGCTATCATCATCAATCATTATCAATCTACTACAAGTTCAATCCATCTTCTCCGATCTTTAGCTTCTCTTCTCCACATCACCCCTGCACACTTTTTTATTTCATCCATCCATTTCAAATGTGGTCTCTTTCTGGGTCTTTTACAATCTCTTGGGAACATGAGAATAAATATTTTCTCCAATTTATATATATATTAAGGGCCTTAATTTTTAGAGTTTTAACTTTGGATATTTATTTTTATAATTTTTTAAATTTTAGAATTATTTGCCATCATAAATTTTAATATTTATCGTATTATTAAATGTTGATTTCAATTACATACTAGTCTATCATTTGAATAAATGTATAGCACGCACACACCACCTAATTAATTTTAATAAAGTGAATAGCATATTAATAACTGCTATTTTTGTTAAATTATTTATTTATTGTTCACTGTAGCATTGCATGAACATTGTATTAACATACACCTATTTAACATATTTATTTCAAATAAATGTCTACGTAAATACATTTTAATTTCGGTTTTGAAATCAAGATGTAGCACACATATAACTCATTATGGGCAGATAATAAAATAAACATAATAATTTATTTATAATTTTTCTTGTCATAGTAATTTGTAGATCAGCACAATGTATGCTTTAAACAGTTATTAATTTGTTTTGTGTGAAATATCATTTGTTCTATTGTTAATTTTAAACTTTTCCAAATTCTATATACTTTTTAGTTTTTAAAATATTCTCTTCTAGGTCATGCAGTTTTTAGATATAAATGTTTGTCTGACACATTGTAATCAAAGAGCTATGCTCTAAGAATTGTAGTAGATAAGCAGGGAATATGAGATATGGGTAATATTTGAATAATGAACATAGCCTATTTAAAAATAATAGTGATATCCTCTTATATTAATTAAAGTTATGTTTAAAAAAATTGAAGCTGGTTTTCATTATATAGTCCTTTTCCTACATAAATATACATCTGGCATTTCTAATTAAAGATAATATGAATTGTTTCCCTTGTTGCTGTGGAGACCTCAGATTTATATGTACAAGTCTTAAGAAATGCTCTGGAATATTAATGGCTGCTATGGCTATTTTTTCTAAGATACAAATTGTGCAGTAATGTCTTAAAATCATAAAGTTGGATTACTCTCATATCCATATAGTAATCATAAGAATATTCCATATATTAAAATTAAATTTATAATGTGAAATGTGTTTTCATATTCAGAACAAAGATTTCTCCAAATGCTGTATCTAAACTAATGTACAAAGTCCTGCATCAGTAATCTCCAGCTGTTATCCCAAAAAAAAAAGGATTCTAGGCTTGCTCTTATATAAAAAGCTAATCTATACAATATGAATTGTGAAACTTTTGCAGTATTATTTGGTTTGAACTAAAGAATTCTTTTTACATGTTTTTATTTATAATAAATCCCATTCTTCTTGCAACTTTCATATTTATGTCTTTATAGTAAAGTAGAGGTTTACTTTTTAAATTATCTCTTCACTTTCTTTAACTTACAAATTCTGATAATGTCCTATTTATTATTCAATAATTCTTCCAAATCTTGCAATCTTTCTTCACCTGAAAGTGATATGCAATTGTAATTAATTAAACAACTATTCATTAATGTATATCAACTTAGGTCTATGCCATGGATATTCTTAACATTCTTATTTTTGCTATTATCTGGAGCCTTATTATACAAATTTAGTGATTCTTGGATATGATACCTATACATTATTTATGATAGCCAAAAAAAAACTCAGCAGAAATAGACATATACACACATTTATTTTTTTAAAAAAATATCCTCAAATATTTCAGTTATAAATTCTAAACCACCTGAAAAAAAACATTGTTGTTTTTTGGTTTTAAAAATCAATAACATCATTACATTTATTGATGAAAATTGGTGAGAAGTGTATCCACAATTATTTATTGTGTGAATAATTACAAAATAATAACATTTGTATAATATAAGAACATATGGAATAAACTTTAGTAATTTTCTCTATTGGATTTTTTAAGACTTCAAAGAAGATTTTTTAGCCAAAATGTTAAATGATTTTATTTATGATGCTATTAATTACAATCATCAACATCAACCATTATCAATTCAATGCAGGATGAAGGCCTCTCTAAGTTTAATCCATCTTCTCCAATCTTTAGCTCCTCTTCACTACATCACCCCTGCACATTTTCTTATTTCATCCATACATCTCACATGTGGTTTCTTTCTGGGTCTTTTACAATCACTTGGAATCCAAGAGATTAATTACAATACTATTCATTAAAGGAGCTTTGAACACAGACTTTCAAGCTCCCTTCAGTCATCCACTCTATCCTATATAATCAAGGGTAACTGAGTGGAGCTTGAAAGTCTTTGTTCAAATCCCCTTTAATTATATATAATTTAAACATATACACTATACTTGTATTTTAATACATGCATTGTATCACAATTTTTATTATGGTCTAATGTGTATATAATCTTAAACTTTCAAAGTATCTATAGGTTTATGAAATTATGAATAAAAGTTTTTAATAATAAATATATTTTTGTAGCAGAATTATATATTATATATAACTGTAAGAACATTTACACAATTTTTTAATCCATCTGTACTTGAATTTATTATGATATTCTGTCTGCTAAAAAAACATCTCAAATACTAAGTTAAAATTCTAAAAGTAGATTGAATTAATGCATTCTGGAAACTTCCAGACTTAATTGTCTAGACAGAATTATTTAATATTATATTGTTATATTATTTAACACTTGAAGTCATTTAATAAATATAAAACCATTACAGTAATAAATAATAGTAAAAAATAAATTGTTCAAATACATTTTTTTATTTTTTTCAGAATATTATTTAATTGTTATTTTCAACAGAAAATGTTATAAATCAAAGCATTAAATTAACTTTAAACATTATTTCAGTACTTACATATTAGACCTGCAACATGTATTAGTCTTGCAGCATCTTTTCACATTCATATCAATCTTCCCACAAGTTTCTAATCTTTTGATCTGATCAAAATAACATGTACACTTGGATCTGCAAACTTAAAATGGTAAATTCATCAAAACAGACCATGTGTACATGATATTTTCACAAAATTGACAGCATGAATATGTATGTAAAAGGGTGTTGCAGGTCTAATACTTAAGCAATTACTAAATTACAAAAATACTCTAAAATATCAAAAATCCTTAAAATATATACATATGATACTTACTGTGTAATATATAAAAATGTGATTGTGCATTTTTAACAATATTAAAAATTTAACTTTGACTCAAAGCATATAAAATGTGATGCAATATATTAATTTCTAACAATACTAAAAATATGAATTTCACTAAAATATTCGATCTTAAAAAGTACATTTTTAACAACAGTAAAAATATTGATTTGTCATACAAAAATATGTAAAATATGACAAGCCAATTATGCAATTCCCAAATATTACTTTAAATATGAACAAAACAATCACTAAGTTACAAAAATAGTCTAAAATATATAAAAAAACATAAATATACACATATGAAACCTGTTGTGTAATATATAACAGGAATTGTTGCAATAAAACAATCAAATTTTCTGTTTCTACTTTATTTTAACTGGATAATTTTTTTCCCAAAATGGAGACTAAAATAAAAATTTTTTATTTTTTCCAGAATGCACATTTACTTATCATGTGAATGTATTTGTGGTTCACCCAAAAATGATCATAATCAGCAGTTAATAATTCAGCATTTTTAAAAGTCTTCCAACAGTCAAAATATATCATAAAATTTTACAAAAAAATGTAAAATTTACACATACAGTACTTACCATATAATATATAGCAGGAATTGTCATGATGAAACAAACAATTTGCTGGTTCTATTTTATTTTAAGCAGATAATTTTTTTTCCAAACACGGAGGCTAAAAGTAAAATTTTTATATTTTCCCAAAATGAACACTTACTGAACATGTGAATATATTTGTAGTTCATCCAAAAATGATCGTAATCAGCACTTTGTAATTCAGCACTTTTATAGGCCTTCCAACAGTTGGAATAAAACATTGATCCCTCTTCCACATTTAGTTTAAGAAGTTGACATTGTTCCATCATTAATTGTCATGATAAAACAGTCATCAGTCTACCTGCATACACCACCAAACACCCACTGTTTGGGAAAAATTCATCCAGATGTTATTTTCCTCATTATAAAATTTTGTTTTCTATAGAATGTTTTCTAAGTATGAATTTTTAAAATAAGATAGTTTAATAATATTAAGGATAAAATGCTGTTGCTAATAAAGTAGATAAATATATTTGTAATAAATTAACCATAATGAGAAAACAAATAGTAACATTTTTTTTAAAATTTTGTCCTAAATCTAAATAAAGATGTAATTGAAATATAAATTATTTTTTTTATAACCCGGTAGATCAAACTGTAAAGTAAAAAAGTTAAGGATATCCACTGTAAATAGTGTAAATAAATTGTTTATTTATTTGTTGTTAGTAATAAACTTTGTTAAATTTTGTTATTTCAAAATTTTTGTGTCCGAGTTATTTATTTCTCCACATCACTGCATGAAATCACCATATATGCATAATAATTGAAACAAATATATAATTTTGCACAAAAGATAAATAGAGAATTATTTTAAGAATTTTAAATATTTTATTGGTATTCATTATAATTAAATAATCATAATCTTACATTATTTTATTGGTCATAAATCAGTTATCACAATATTATATTAAATTATATGCTATCAGTTGCCACACATATTTTGTTTATCAGATTATTAAAATGCTACCATGTATTTATTATATCATTACATGAAGATATAAGATCATATTATATTATTTCATTATTTTATTATGGTAATAAAATTATAGTAAAAAGAAAAGATATACAGAATTAGTTAAACAATGAAGAATATTATTACTGTTATTTATTATTATTAGTTTCAGTGTAGTAGATTATGACATAAAATCCCTTCTCATATTTTACTATCGTATTTTATTAACTTAGAATAAACTTTATGAACCTGAGATTATTTTATTTGAGCTAGATTATTATTAAATAGAAGATTAAGATTTAATTATTAGTTTAATCTTAGTGAGTAGAAGTTATTAAAGTTGTAAGAATACTATGAGTTTGTTATTTGAAATAGTAATAAAGGGGGGATAGTGTTCTTATGCCATTGAGGTAGTATCCTGTGGGATATTGGCTCAATGTAATCTATCTTGTCACCTGTATTTTCACTTCAAGTCTCATGAAAATATTAAATATTTATTTAATTTATTTTTATAAACTGAACCTTATTCGTATTGTAAATTTGAGCTAGTGAAACATTTTAATTTTAATGCTGAATATTTTATTTATTAACTATTAACTGAGCTAGAACCTGTTTTATTTTATATCATATACTATTCTGAAGTAAGGATGCATGAGGGCAAGGTCAGAATATATATATTTAAATGTACATAGATGAGTATCTATAAAAGATTTTATTTTTTTCTTTGTAATATGATTTATTTTAATTAGTCATATATATATATATATATATATAATAGTAGTAAGTTTTGGTAAATAGAATTTTAAAATGATAAACAAGACATATCTCTACTTCTTTTTTCATTTTGTTTTATTCTTGAAAGAAAAATCAATATTTTATCAAAGGCCCTTTGATATAATTAATTATAGAATAATAAAACATTGAATTATTACAAAATCGTTTTACTCTTAGAAATAATCTGTTTTGCAGTTTATTTTTTAAAAGAAAATAATAACCAAAAAGTAGAGATTATATTATCTATCTATCAGTTACATAGTACTTCACAAACTGGAATTTCCATCTAAAAACTATGAAATTTCTATAATATTTAAACACAATAAAATATTGATTTTTAATTACTCATTATTTTTAAGTACATTTTAAAATTAATATATAGACTAATATTTTTTATATTTAAGCTTGATTCAAACTAATAAAATAAAGAGTCTTCCATAAGAAAAAATGGGGGAAATTCTGGTAAAAGAAAATGATTACAAAAATGTAAAAATAGATGTATACACCTGGGTCTCTTTTTATGTGGTAGATAGGTTCCACAGCAAACCTGAATTTAAAAAATCACTCAAAAATAGACTTAACTTACATTGAAAAATGTGGGATATATTCCTTAATTTTCAGAAATCACATAAAACCAAAGTAACAACATAAAGTTACTTTAAAATTTGCATTAAAAAAATAAGGGAATAAAGTATGACTAATAAAAAATTTCAAATATTTGAAAAAAAATGATACAAGACAAACTTTTTTTACTTTTTTTTATTAACTATTTAATTTTATTCAAAACAATATGTTTATATGTGTAATTTATTTTACATTTTTTCATACATATTTTAATCATTATCACTATTTGACAATATGCAGGTTCATTTGTGAATTGGTAAGAAATCAGATTCATCTTAAGAGGAAATACAATTACCACCAATTTCAGTCTCATACTGTGTTAATGGTTTTTTGTCAACAATGTAATCAGTAATTAAATTTTGAGACAATGATTTTACTAATTGTTTATGTAGCCCATGATATCCAAAGTGTTATGTCTAGCTGTTAGAGAATGCACTTCCATGAGTGCAACTATATATATATATATATATATATATATATATATATATAACATGCTTCCATGAGTGTGTTAATAATGACTAACAGTTACATTTTCTTTTATGTACATAAACATATGGAGAAAATTTTAGACAGAAAAAAGTTACAAGTAAAAATATTTAAGAACTTTTAAAGATACATTCTTTTTAAGTAGAAATTAAAAGTTCTTAAATATTATTGTTTGTAACTTTCTTCTGTCTAAAAGTTTATCCATGTATATATGTGTATAAAAGAAAATATAAACATACACATTTTAAAGATACATTCTTTTTAAGTAGAATTTAAAAGTTCTTAAATATTTTTACTTGTAACTTTTTTCTGTCTAAAAGTTTCTCCATGTATATATGTCTATAAAAGAAAATATAAACATACATATACATAACACAGACATACAACTATTTAGCTCTCGTTGGAATTTAAGAGCTCATTCATAATTTATGTCATTAACAAAAAATGATTTTCCAGTTGATTAGAACGTTGAAGACTTTCTCAAATCATTTTTGCTGTGAAACAAACAGGTTCCACTTCTGTTTCATTATTTTTTCTAAATCTTCTAAGGTATCTAAATTTATTGCCAAATATTTTTCTAACAGGTATTTAAAGTATGTAAAATTTAATGTGTGTGTATAAAATGGGGAAATCCCAATTTTATGTGAAATATGAACTTCTTTATTGCATAAAAGAAAATTGCATAAAAAGATATTAAGAAAAAAACATGAATCGCATAACTTCAAAATCGCATTTAAAAAATGTGTACAAAAAGAGACCCAGGTGTATATACTTATTTAAGTTTAGATGCATTCACACATGTAATTACATTGAAATGTATATATTTTTGTTTATTAAAAATGTATATTTTTTTTCAGAAATTACCAGTACATATTTATATAAATTTAGACAAATATATAGTCAATAAGAGATTTTTAATCTTTCTAACGATTTTCTTTTCTTGCAGAATTTAATATTTACATTTGCTATTTTCTTTTTAACTTTATATGAATTGTTTTTTTAATAGATTCAATATAAAAATTTGGGGGTCAATAACAGCAAAAATAGACCCCCCTTATTACTCCTATTTGTTTGTTACTTCAAAATATCTATGATTCCAATAGGTACCTAATTAAAAAGTAAAGTAATTAAAAAAACATTTTTTTGATAAAATCATATTACATACCAAACTTGCAAACAAAAAAGTAAAATGTGTCATTAAAAGACTCACATGTAAGAATGCATGAGGATACATGTAGCACAAATATGTCTGTGCATTGTTTTATCAAACATATAAAAAAAAGCAAGTGCGGATATGAAAATCCATTGCATGTCTACACTTGCTCGCAATGGGATGTGATGATATTCAATATTAGCAGAATCTATCAATCTTGTATGGTCATGCTTTTATAAAACACTACAAATTGTTTCATTTGATGTGACAAGTACATATATGTGATTCAAAATTTGAATACAATTATTTATTGAGGAGCAGTACTATGAAAAAAAAATGAGAGGACACAATTTATTTATTTCAGTCTGAACAAAAAATTTCTGTTTCAAGTAAGTACATACTTTATTGTTTTTTTAAAATTACAGTGACTATTGAAATTGTTTATTAATAAAAGTTTTTATTTCTTAGGATAATAATATGACTGAATCAAAAAAGAAATGCTGACAATACAGCTTGGACTATTTGAATCTAGGATTTGTTCCATTATTATCAAACAACTATTTATCAATGTGCCTCATATGCGAAAAAGTCTTTAACAACAAACCTGCTTCAGAACAGACATTGATTACATTTCACTGAATGTAGAGATTTGAGAATGCAGCTCACTAATTTAAAACCAAATGTAGATAAATTGACAGATCATCAGGTGCAACCATCTCATTAAATTCAGTTTTCCAAGCTAATTTATTTGATCTTGTTTTTATAATTTTTTTCTTTCATATGCCAAAGCATCGGCTGGGAAGCAAACCCGCAAACTTGGGACAACTGCTTGTAAGGCGGCTGTGCTGACCATTCGGCCACAAATGCTTGACCTTGTTTTTATAATTCTAATTAAAATCTTTAATTGTTGTAGTTTTGTTGATGTTTAATTCTGTCTGAATATATTGATTTTTTTCACTTCATTTTTATAAAACACAGTTGCTGAATATTGATCTTATTAAAGATGCTAAAATTAATTCTAATTTTAAATCTGCAGCACTGGATGTTATGGAATTGTAGAGTCCATTGATCATAAGCAGTCAATAGATATAGTCAAGTTATCTTTACGTAATAAAGTTTTTCCATCTAATAAAGTTGACTTTATTGTTGGATTTTTGACTTGGCTGGAGAAAAATTTAGTGGCTACATTTAAAGATTTTTGTTTTCAAATGATGAAGGGTTGGCCTATGGGCCTTCCTCTTAGTGGAATTCTCTCCAGTATAGTTTTAGACCATTTTGAGTATAGAATTATTTTTACATTTATTAACTCTGTACCAGATATTATCTACACTAGATATGTAGATGATATATTTATTGTGGCTCCTGAAAATATCATTTTGGAGATTCAAAGTAGTATTCATGAGGCTACCAGTTTAAACCTTACGATAAATTGGGAAGATGCATTACAGGAAGTGAAATGTTTAGATATTATTGTGCATAAAACAGAAGATCATTTGGACTACCATATGTTTGTGAAACCTATCAAAGTTAGGGGTTTAATTCATCCGCATTCATATTCTCCTCAAGTGTGCAAGTTGGCATCTTTGAATTCATTTTTATATAGAAACCACCATCTTTGTAAATTTGAGGCACATAGGAAAGAAAATCTTATTTGTTTTATTGAGGACTTAGTGAAACTTGGACATAAACGTTCAATTATCAATAATAGAGTTGTAAAATTTTTACATAATTTGCAGTTTAAACCTGACAAGATGGAAAAACCTTGTATAGTTTTGCCATATATTCATTCTATTGCAAAACAGTTAATTAATAAGTTATCTCTAGATTTTCAAGTAATTTTTCATTCACCTCCAAATACAAATAGATTGATTAACAATTCCAAATTTAAAATTGAATCTAATTTAAGACAGCATGTGGCTTATAGTGTCTCTTGTCCTCATAAAGATTGTTGTTCTATTTATTAAGATAAAACAGGCAAAACTCACTATACGTATGCCACAATAGCAAGCTAGAGTAATCAATGGATGCCATAAGACTTGTGCATAAAATCCCCATCTAGGGCCTACTCATTCAATATCACCAGACTAGTTTCTGGCTTGTGGCCTTTGTCAGTGAGGAGCCTTGGATTTGAGAGCACTGCAGCTAGATCTTAGGATCTAATGCAACCCTCCAGCAACGACCTTTTATATCCTTTTAACTATAAAACTATGAGTCTTAAAACACTTTAGTGTTTCCAATTCAAGCCCATCAGCTTATATAGTTATATGGGTCTGAACCCAGTTCAGTTCTCATACATTTTGGTGTCTTTGGTTATTTAATAACCATAGCCACCAAGAAACCTATTAGGCAGGATTGGTTTTAATCCAATAAACATCACATGACCACCATCTCTTATGCTTGTGTATAACTGTTGTTAAAATAAGAAAAACTCACTATACATATGCCACACATAGCAAACTAGAGTAATCAAAGGATGCCAGAAGGCTTATGCATAAAATCCCCATCTAGTGCCTACTCATCCAATATCCCTCAGACTAATTTCTGGCTTGTGGCCTTCATCAGTGGTTGCATTAGATCCTAAGATCTAGATGAAGTGCTCTCAGATCCAAGGCCCCTCACTGACAAAGGCCACAAGCCAGAAACTAGTCTGGGGGATATTGGATGAGTAGGCACTAGGTGGGGATTTTATGCACAAGCCTTCTGGAATCCATGGATTACTCTCTTGCTGTGTGTGACATAGGTATAGTGAGTTTTGCCTGTTTTAACAACAGTTATACTCAAGCATAAGAGATGGTGGTCATGTGATGTTTATTGGCATAAAACCAATCCTGCCTAATAGGTTATTGGTGGCTATGGTTATTAAAGAACCAAAGACACCAAAATGTATGGGAACTGAACTGGGTTCAGACCCATATAACTATATAAGCTGATGGGCTTGAATTGGAAACATTAAGGTGTTTTTAGTTTATTAAGGTGTTTTAGTTTAAGACTCATAGTTTTATAGTTAAATGGAGATAGGGGGTGGTTGCTGGAGGGTTGCATTAGATTCTAAGATCTAGATGCAGTGCTCTCAGATCCAAGGCTCCTCACTGATGAAGGCCACAAGCCAGAAACTAGTCTGGGGATATTGGATGAGTAGGCACTAGATAGGAATTTTATGCACAAGCCTTCTGGCATACATTCATTATTCTAGCTTGCTGTGTGTGGCATATGTATAGTGAGTTTTGCCTGTTTTATCAACAGTTATACACAAGCATAAGAGATGGTGGTAACTGGCTATTGCAGTGGGTGGCCAACAAAACTAAAATTGTTATTTATTATAAACAAAATACACATATTTATCAGTCATCAATGCAAAGATTGTTATCTATGAAAATATTTCATTTACCAATCATATAAGCTCAGAATAAGAACAGGCATGTTATATATTTTTATAGATAGAAATTTGGAAGTTTCTATATTTCAACATATACCTTAATACTGAAATGAGTTTTTTAAAGAAAAAATTACTATAAAGCCATAATATATATTGTTAAAAATAACAAACATTTTTCTTAGAAATATTAATTTTTTTAGAAATCAAATGACATATTTAACACTTTTTTCAATGTGGACTATATCAAATAGGAGTTGATTACTGCAATTATATAAAGAGAATTACTATTAATTAGTATTATTTTATTTTCATATTATTAAAATGTAGAGCTTTATCAAAATTATTATTCAAATAATTTATAGCAACTCCCACTTTCAGATATAAGGTTTTTTTTCCTTGATATTACACAACATAAGTCTATAGTTTGCTTACAGACACAAAATTTGAAAATTATTCCAACTATCCAAAACAAATAATTTATTGGATACAAATATTAAGAAAATTATTACTTATTTTTGCAATCTAATCTTTTCTCTGAACAATACTTACAGTTCATTTAGAAGTTGATATCCAATCAATAGAAAAAAATCACTTAGCTAACTTGATTGTAAATATTATGCTATTTGTTATACTCCTGATATCTATGTTTATTACACATCAAGAGATCTTTCATTTTAGAAGTTATAAATATATCCATGAATTAGATTTTAATTATATTTTATAGGATGTTTTACCATCTTATAAAATTTTCATTGTATGCCATTATATTTTATTATTTTAATGTCAATGCTGAGGTTATACTCATTTATTTTACTTTTGCAGCCGAAAACATAATATTTGTTCATCTCAAGGTTTTAAAACCAGTAATATAAATAATATTAAGATTAATTTAGATTATATAAAATAAAAGAAGCAAAATAATATATTATTAATATCTTCTCTAAATATGAAAGTTAATTTATCATTCTATTAAAATTTTTAATAAAATTTTCTCCAAATCATTTCTTATAAATATTTTATATACTTTGTCAATAAATATAATTTTAAATTAAAGCATAACTATTAATATTATACCGAAATAAAAAATAAAATATAATTATTATCCAGACTTTACTAAGTTTTTCTTCTATGTATTAATTAATGAAATCTAGGAAATCATATTAAAAATTTAATTTTGAACTCTAATCAAATAAACTTAATTTTATATTTCAGAAATCTCTATCATTAATCTAACAAAAATCATGTCATTTTTCGAAGGCTAGTAATAATGCCAAAACTTGATTAGAACTATGTATTATAAAATATTTTTTGTTCTTTAAAATTTAAATAAACTCTTGGTATTCGAACTCAAGAGTTTATACATTGTACAGGCTTAACACTGCATTTATATATGTAATATATGCAGGATTCAAATTTAGACTTTCACATCAACCACAACTCTCAGTGCTATCTTATACTGTTGACCCACCTGATCATACACATGTATGTGTGTGATCATGTGTGTCAGCAATATATGTGTGTAATCAGGTGGGTCAGCAACATAAAATAGCACTGAGAGTTGTGGGTCATGTGAAAGTCTGAGTTTGAATCCAACATATGTTACATATATAAATGCAGGTGTTAAGCCTGTACAATAAACTCTTGATATAAACATTTTTTTAAAAATAGCAATATATCATTGTCATCATTATTTTCAACCGGTATCATTCCACTACAAGATTAAGGTCTCTCCACATATAATCCAATTTTTTGAATTCATAATCTCTCCTTTTGGCAACATGGGCAAGCTTCCTGACTTCATCCATCCATCTCATATGTATTCTACCTCAATGTCTTTTTAATCACTTGAAATTCAGTTAAAACTTTAACTGTTCAACTATTATTACCTCTTATGGCAATATATTCATTCCAACTACATTTCAATTATTTGATTCTTTCACCTAAGTATTTCATTTTCAGTTTTTGTTATTTAAACATACATATTTCCATACTTTAATGAGTGATATGAAGTTTATGAATTTCTATTCCATTAATTGTCCAAGTTTCAAATCCATTAGTAAGAAAATGGTAAAACAGAATATTAAAAGCCTTATTTTTTAAATATATAGGCATATTTTCTTTTGATAATAAATTCTTTCTACTAAATACATTCCATCCCAGTTTAAATCTATGATTAATTTCATCCACTATGGTCCATATATAAGTTAACTTTTTTTAATTCATGATGATCTATCATCATTATCTTCTGAAAAAAGCTATTGAACATTACTTTTAATCTAACTTCTTACTTTCATCTGATGACTTTTGCAACTTTTTCAGAAGCACTAAAGCATTATTGACAAAACAACTATATCATCCACAAAATGTAGATAACATGAATACTCTATTTTATTTCCTTTTTAATTCACAAAATATGTCTTGTAAAACTGCTGAAAAATTGTTAAAGCACTCTGTCTTACACCTTTCTCATCATTATTTTTTTAAATGTCATTTTGTGTTTATTCTTTTCTCATCAATATTCATAACTATATCTTTCAAGAGATAATATATTTATTTCTTTTATATAGTAAACTCATAATAATATATTTATCAAAAATATTTTAGGTCAAATGTTATAGTTAATCTGTGATGCAGTTTGCATGCATACTTTACCACGCTCTACCCCATTTGACCAAACTGCATATTATCTGACATTAAGTGAAAGAAAAACTAATTGATAAAAAATAAAATACATGCATTTATTCATTAATTTACTAATACAGAGGCATATGAAATAAAATTTGAAAAATAATATATTTTGAATACAAACAATTTATTTAACAAAACAATATCAGTTACTTAAAATGTAAATACATTGCTGACAAATAAAATTTACATTGAAATGGGACTTAAATTATTTATGTCATATTGATCAGAATTTATGGGGAAAATATTCTTGAATTAATAATAACCACAATTTATCATTAGAAATATAATTTAATATATAATGGCATTTATTTGGGAACCAAATTTTAATTAATGCACTTTTATAACTAGCAATGACTGAAAATAAATAAGCAATGTCTAATTATGAAAGTAATATAATTGATTTAGAAAGCTAACCATCAGGATATTACATTTGTTATGCAAGTGAACATAACACTATAAAAAGTGTTGGCACAACACAATATCAAATCTAGATTTTACATTTCTGGAGGGGAGAATCTATCATTATATCTAAGTGTGTCAAACATAATTTATTGTAATGAGGACTAACAAATTTACAAAAAGTTAAAATCGAGATTGATATTTCTCTCCATGTGGTGACTGATGGTTGTATATGCATATCCACAAAGCAAGCAAAGTTAATAACATTAGATAAACTTTTTATTTAAATAAATTGCACGTATCTTAAACTGTTATCATCCAATGAGAGCAAGTTGAAGTAGAAAATGAAAAAACTCATAAAGTATTTTAAATCCTCAAAGTGGGAAAAATTATTTATATTATTTAAAATAAATGCAAAAGAAATTATCTTAATAAAGTTGTAACTAAATCTTGAACTATTTCCATGCTGTAATGTTGGGTGATGGTAATGTCAGTTATTTTAAATCTGATAACACGTTTGATCATTTATTAAATGTATCTTAAAATATGGTCAAAATAATTTATTTCCAAGTGATATGTAGTGAAGAGACCTGCTTATTACATTTTTTAATGATATTTACAACATTTTTTATATATAATGTTTTTAACATTTTCATTTTGAATGTATTATTTTAATTATTGGGTATTATGAATTTATATTAATTACACATTTGATTTTTAAATAAATAATGTTATTTTCATGTTTTCAAACATACTACATCTTTTTTTTTTATTTTTGGAAAAAAAAAATATAATTTCTTTTTTAATCACTATCTGTTATGACATTATATTAAATACATGTTTGTTTTTTGAATAAATATTATTTTATACATTACATTGCTCTCTGTTTTTTATTTTTATTTTTACAAAGAATTCAAATTATTGATATATTTATTTGTTAAAAAACTGATATTGTTTGGTTAAATAAATAAATAAATTTTATTTTAAAATATATGTCTTTCTTGATTTTATTTAATATATTTTTGTATAAGTAAATTTTATAATCACATGGTTACCATTTCTTATGCTTGCTCCTGTTATTAAAACAGACAAAACTCTCCATACAGTAGTGCCATTCAATGCAAGCCAGAGTAATCAATGGATGCCAGAAGGCTTGTGCATAAAATCGCTATCTAGTGCCTACTCATCCAATATCTCCAGACTAGTTTCTGGCTTGTGGCCTTCATCAATGAGGAGCCTTGGATCTGAGAGCACTGCACCAATCCTGCTTAGTTAAAAAGCCAAAGACACCAAAATGTATGGGTACTGAACTGAGTTCAGACCTATATGACTATATAAGCTAATGGGCTTGGATTAAAAATATTGTGTTTTCAATTTTATTCTCATAGTTTTGTAGTTAAGTAGAAATAAAAGGTGGCTGCTGGAGGGTTGCATTAGATCCTAAGATCTAGGTGCAGTGCTATCAGATCCAAGATTCCTCACTGATAAAGGCCACAAGCTAGAAACTAGTCTAGGGATATTGGATGAATAGGTACTAGATCCCTGGGATTTTATGCACAAACCTTCTGGCATACATTGATTACTCTGGCTTGCACTGAGTGGCACTACTGTATGGAGAGTTTTGCATGTTTTAAATTCTATAATGTAGTTATTTTAATTTTTATTGATTAATATTGCTGTTGTTCAATGATAACTAAAATGCCTGTCCATTATATTTGTAGGGGCATAGTACAGTCTATATGCAAATAGCACCCATTTATTTTTAATTATATTTTCTTTTTTCATGACTTCTATTTTATGCACAAGGTTATCTTTTTTTAAATATTTAACCTCACATTTCCAAAGTCTTACAATATTTTTTCTCTTCTTTGCAATCATTCAATTTATATTTCAAACAATACATATAATAAGCTTTATTGAAAGAATAATTTCTTCTGTTACTGATTTTTATAGTTTTATTAAATGATTTAAAATTTTAATTTAATTTCCTATTACTCCATTATTACTTATTCATGACTGGGTAGTAGTTATATTGAGTAAACTATTTATATAAAAAAGTAAATTAAAATAGTAACTAAAAAAGGAGAGAAAGTAATCCAAAAGTAAAAATAAATTTTGTTGAATTAATTATGTGTGAGTGTGCACACATATGTAACAATATAAGCATACGCTAGAATGAAAACGTCAATTGTTCACACGTACCTGTTACAAATATGTGCAAATACATACATTTTTAATTAACAAGAAAATATGTCTGTGAATTTTTACTTTTTAATAATTTAAGAAATAAATACTTTGAATAAATTTGTCTGCAAAATAATGTTAATACTGTTGCATATTTAATCTGAAAATTTATTAGTGATTTAATAAATTAGCATGGTAAAGTTTAAAGCACATTAATTTAAACTATATTAAAAGTTAATGACAGACAAATTGCATAAGTTTTTGCGAGAATTATTAAAGATAAAAATACTAGTTATGTTTTAAAAATTCTATTTTTTTACATATAATTTTATTTAAATTTTAAATATTTTTTGCCAAATCTGAGAGCCTTTCAGATTACATCATATATTATTCAAAATGCTTGTGATCCCAATGAAAGATTATAAGAAGAAAAAAATAAAAAAGATGCATAACAATATAATTAACAAAAATATGTAATAGGTGTAAAGTGTTAAATGTAAATTGATTTAAACAAATGGTTCAATGATTCCTTGCCTATTGCACTCCTACATTTTATATAATTAAATATGTAGATAGCTTATTGCAAAAGTTATAGAAATAAAATTGTTTATAGAATGAGAAGGAAAAAAACTTATTTTAATATGTTCTGTAATTTTCTTGTAACTTTATACTGCTACCATTATCTAAAATTTTTCTTATTTTATTTACTTTACATTTTTACTGTATTATTATCTCAAGTATAAACTTAAGTTTTTACTTTCTGTTATTATTTAATTTTCATCATAAAAAATTGAAACTCTTATAAAATTATGAATCAAATGAAAAAATAATCAATAAATTGTTGGAGAATGATCAGATAAAAACTTTTAAATTTGATAAAATTCTGCCAAGAACTTTGATAAATTGATGAATACCCTTTAAAATACATTTTAATTGAAGTTTACTAAATCTTATTAGTAAACTATTTTAAAACTTGTAGTTAATAAACAAATATAAAAACCTTTGATGTCTTGATAAGTTGCTGGAAATGTATTTTCAATTCAAAAGTTTTATTAATGTTTGATGGAAATGATTAAAAGCTCACTATTAATATTTTTCAAAGAAATGGGGGAGAAAGATTCTTTAATATTTAACTATTAATTTTGTTGACTTGTAATAACCTATATTTTTAATTATTTGTCCTTATTCATATAATTTTTATATTAAGAAATCAATTTATTATATGTTTTAAATGTCTTCTCTTGGTAAATTTGTTTATACTCGTGAATTTTCCTGTAAAACAAGATGGCAGCCTGTATGTTTGATAAATATACAGTTTCAAGGATCTATAATTTACTAAAAATGTGTTAGTTATTAAATTGAAACAAAAATAAGTCATTGTTAAATTTTAAAAAAGGAATAAATTCTATTTTCATTAAGAATCTTATTTCAATTTTTTTATATACTTATAACATGGGAAGCAACAAAACACTCTTAACAGTGGTGTACTTTGGTTCAATTAAGCGTTTCTTTATGTCAGCAGTTTTTTTATATATTGTCATAATGATAAAAAATTGGGACCTTCCTGTCACAGAACATAGTGCAGTAGACTATTTCCAAAGGTACAGCATCCTGACAAACTAAAAAATGTGTGTTAATTGTCATAGTATGATTGCATCCACCAATGTGAATAAAGTGTAAATATTACATTTATATATATTTTTAATTTTTCTTTTAATAAGTTAATCCCCCCCCCCCCAAATTAATAATAAATAAACTGTAAATATTATAATTAATTTGACTACAATGATTTTTTTTAAAAAAATAATAATAAAAAATAAAATGTAAATATTAAATACGAAATTTCCTAGCTGACATTTTTTTGTAAACATTTTTAGGGGACCCCAAAACTGTAGATTTATCAAAAATACAGGCTGCCATCTAGATTTACTGGAAAACTTATAGTGCTAATGTTTTTATAAGTAAACATGTGTAATCCAAATTTCATGATTACTTTGCAACATTCTAAGCTGCTCTCATACCAGAAGAAAAGCAATTTAAAAATCATTAAATTGTTCACTTATTTATAAAATCTCTATAACATCAAAAAAATTGTTTCCATCGTTTTTAGGAATTTTATTATTAGAAACTCTTCTGGTTTTTTATTTTTCAATAATTTCATGGGGGAAAATATATCTCTCCCCATCTTTTCCTTCCTTTATTAAAAAAGTAAATAAAAGATTCCAGAAATAAGATTTCAAATGAATGATAAGAGGGAATCAAATATTAATAATATATTGTCATTTTAAAAAATCTTAAATTCTTGTTATATTCTACATTTTGTCTAAATGGATCGTTAAATTTCTGATAAAAGATTATAGACTAAATAAAAGAATTTTTTTTTTCAAATACATGCTTGTATAGGAATGTTTAAATTAAAATTGTAGTGAAATGTTAGAAGTCTTTCTCAAAATATATATTATCAAAATCTTTAGACATAGTTAAACATTGCCTTTGGAGATATTCCAGTTGACAAAATTTTAATTAGTATTGAATTTAAATAGTTGTGTAATAAATTTTTAACTTTGTTTATCTTTAGTTTGTGAAATGTTATTTAACTTAATACAATTTTATATCCTGTAGTCAGTGATTAAAAAACTCATATTTTAAAATAAATGTTTGTTTATAGAAGAAATTATCTTCTTATATTACATTGTATTTATTAAATTTTTGCTCAGAAATATCCGTACCCTTAAGAATATATATAGCAATGATGGAAATAAGTTTATATATTCCTACCAAAATGTTTTAAAAATAAAATTCTATGTATTTTTTAATAGTACTGGTAAGTTACTGTAAACTGATATTTTTTGAAGTTATTGTAAATTTTATGAAATTGCTAAATATTTATACTTACTATTTCTTTTAGTTCTTGATATTAGGTAAGACAATCTTTTAAAATACCATGTATGGTTTATGAGAAATGTTTTATTTTATTCTGTTTGGCAGCTTAAATCTCAGTATTTATTGTAATATGTTGTTTTTATTATGACCCATGTGCAACTTTAATATATTTATCAATCTCACACATGCATGCTCTGTACTTGCATATATATACATATGTATATTTAAAATATTTTCATGGGCTATAGATATAAATGACATATTATCTGGATTTATTTATGTACTATTTCATAGTATTATTGTACTTACAAATTGGTTGATTGCACTGATCATTAACTGGCTAATTAATATTATTTTAAAAAAGGGCATATGGCTTTATTGTTTGTAAGTTCAAAAGTAGTTTGAGCACCAGAATCAGTACTGGGAATTTGCGATCTCAAACTAGAGACTCTACCTGATTCTTGAGCTTTCTGATCTCAAGTCAGCAGCTGTACCTACTATGCCAAACCACATAGGACATTAATATTATAAAAATGTTACAGAGGCACTATAAGTATTGAGATGTAACAAGATTAAAAGCTCATCCAATAGAAAACTAGAACTGAAAAAATTAAAATATAAAACTGTAGTTGGAATATAATAGAAAGAGAAATAATATAAAAATCTACAGATATTAGAATTAATAGGTTTTAAAATTTCCAAATAGAAGATAGTTTAAATTTATTGGTACAATTTGGTTTCTTAAGAATATCAATAGTGATTTTCTTTTGGTGGAGAATGTCAGAATTGAATAAAATATTGGTGTTTGAAATATCTATGTTATGACTAGTATACAGATCATGAAGTGAGATGTTGAGGCTGATGAATGGTACTTAATAGCGTTAACACGTTCATCTGTCCTAGTACTTATCCAAAAGTTATTCGTATGCACATTAGAGATTCCAAATATGATTTTATACATTTCATGGACTTTAATAGGAATTAAGTCCTTGACCTAGACAGAATGTTACCACTTTTTTTGTTAGTAGTATAAGTCATTTCTATGTCATAACACTTTAGATGCATATTGTTGATAGTTCCTTTTATACAAAAAATATAGACCCTAATACTTGTAGATTTTTATTTCTCATTTTTTATTAAGAATGTTTGAGTCTGAATTAAGGTTTTATTTATAATTAATTCTGCTATTATAATTATCTATTTAAGATATATATTTGTATAACTTAATTTTATAAGATTTATAATAATAGGTTAACTGGATTAATAATGTGAAAGCTAAACACCTTCAAACAGATACGCTTTAAAAATGCTTATGTGACAGCCAATCAGATGGAATAATGGCATCACATGGGACTCTAAATTCTAAAACACAAGCCAGAACTATTAGAAAAAGATGGGTCCCATCTTTTTCTCATCTTTTTCTATTAGTTCTGGCTTGTGTTTTAGAATTTAGAGTCCCATGTGATGCCATTATTCCATCTGATTGGCTGTCACATAAGCATTTTTAAAGCGTATCTGTTTGAAGGTGTTTAGCTTTGACATTATTATATATTATGTGTTTACGCTTAAATTTAATATATTTACATTTGTTAACTGGATTAGTAAAAAGAGTTTTGGCTACAACTTAATATTAAGTAGATGCTATTTATATATGAGAAGAAATCCTATAATTTATCTGTACTGTTACCAGACAACAAAGAATTAGCTATATGTCTGAGCAGAATAAAAGGTTTTAGAAATACTGAATTACATATTTTCTTTAAATTGACAAGGCAGATATTTTTTTAGTAATGATACGCTAATGAATAGCTTTTTAGTATTATATGGCTGGATGAATCTTCATACCAGAATGATTGCAAACATTTTGGAAAGAACAACGAATTGGAACAGATCAGTTGTTTTTACCCACTATTCTCTGAATTATCACTTCTGGTTTTTTCCTGCAGAGTTTTCAATGGCAACTGATTTGAAAAATATTTAAAACATAAATTATTAAGAATTTTATATTAGTTTAAACAAAAGATCTCCAGAAAATTGTCTAATTAAAAGTTTTCTTAAAAAATCTCTAATTATATAACATCACGAGGAAAATATATATATATATATTTTGCTGGTAATGAAATTTTAACTAGATTTGCTTAATATTCATTAAAATTTCTTATTCTCCCACCGCCAAAGAATTCATTCTTCTGGATACCTATTGTTTACTTATCACTTCAATAACAATGCTTGAGTAGTTTTGTTCAATTTACTTTTAATCTTTTAAAAGTAAGAAAAATAATGAAAAAATTAAGAAAATTTTTTGCTTAAATAAGAAAATTTGATTAAAAGAAATACTCTGGTAGCAAAATTAAAAGCTTTTAGTTCAAAATAAAAGAATGCGCTCTTTTATTAAAACCTGACTCAAATCAATTTCTGTTATTTTAATTTAAGTTTTTAACAACTTTGATTTTATTATCAATACCTGTTTCTCATTATATATATATATTTAATACTTGAAATAATATGAAGTAACTAATGATATTACAACTAAAGTGAATTAAATTAACTATTTGACTATATTTAAATGTATTTTCTGTTATCCATTCATGCACACACACACACACACACTAGATATAGTTATAACCAAATATATTGTCTACAATTGAAGAAAATATATGTAGAAACATATATTTATCTTTAATATATATTAATTTAAAGAGTTTTACAGTCTCATTGGTGTAAATATTGAAATAACATGAATTTTCAAGGTTATAAATAGTTAATATTGGTATAAGAAGCAGAAGCCATATAGTTTTGTAAAGCAATAGCATTTTTCTGATTCATGTTAAGCCATATTCAGATACATTTTTAACTTAATAATCTAATCATTGAGAAATCGATTCTTTTTATAGATTCTTTATGTGTATTTAAATTTGTAAATGGAGAACTTATCTGAATTAAAAATGCTAATATAAAATTAAAAAAGGAATTTCTTTGCTATAGCCAGCTTAAACTTCTTCCATCGTTTTGAGTAGCATTACGTTAATATTTAAATCTCGTTAAAGTCACACAACGGTAATATTCCCACGTGAATTGCCAACTTTCCATAAATTGTGAATACTAACACAATAGCACTGTTATCTGTAATATTTATAAAATATGATTTCTTAATTTTTCTTTTTTTCAAATCATTTACCTCGTGCAAAACAAAAACATTATCAAAACAGAATTCTCTTCTACAAATCACTGCATGTTCTGCAAAATCAGATTTATATCTATCCGCGGAACAACCTAACTTATTAGATAATAATTCTATTCCCTGCGTCTTTTTTTAATGAACATTTAGTCTTTCTGATGTAATTAAATCTACAATGACATAACGCTTTATGTATAATATTGCATTTGTTGACTTTATTAATACAATCTTTTCCATTAATAACTATCATTCCAGTATTTGCACCAACTTTAAATGCAATATCAAAATCAGTAGTCAGCTCAACAAAATAAATTTCAGACATCATGCTTTATCTTAATATTGCATTTTAATTACTGGATTATATTTGAACTTGGTAAAAGAAGTCCTAAGAATAATAGAAACTATGGATAATAAACATTCATCATTGGTTGCAGGTTGTTTGATTTTATTTAAGATTTAGCACTAAATTTATATTAAAAAGTGATCATTTTATTGTATGTTTTGTATGTGTGGGAATGTTTAGATATACAGTCAATCCAAGGAAAATTGCAATAGTTTTTAAAGTTGATAAATAATAGTTAAATTGATTTTTGTCCAATAATTTGTATAGGTTAACTCAATATCTTTTTTGAATTTATTAAATTATAATTATTATAAAAAATTCTGTGCTTTGTTTTTAGAATGAAAAGATAATGTTTATTAGATGATTTTTTGGGAAAATCTAAAAAAAAATAATACAAACAATGAACAAATACAAACAACAGCAGCTATTGGATCTTCAGAACAATCTGAAATGTCTTTCATAGCTACACTTTCTCCAGAGATATCAGTTGAAGGTGATTTGTTTATTATATTTTTGGAATGCTTTAGAATAGGATTATTTTAAAACTAAATATGAATGGCTTCATGTAGCTAGCAATGAAAATGTTGCATGTAATTGGAGTTCAAAATTAGGATCATTAAATGTTGAAAGTACTAAACATTTGCACATTTTATTAGAGTGCAAATCATGTTCTATCAAAGCTCATAGGTCAAATAAAAAAAATTATAATCATAAATCAGAAAAAAAAAGAATCCCATCACATATAAAAGTTGAAAAAATAATCAAAACAATTGAACAAAACATTATGCAAAAAACATTGGATGTGGCTAATAAAAAGTATTTAAATAGCACAGTATATTTTTTAATTTGGCTTATTTCATAATTAAAAACAGTAAACAATTTAGTGATTTTTCAAATTTAATAGCTTTGCAAAATAAAAATAATGTAGATTTGGTAATTTCTTCACACTTAAATATTTATGGTACTTCTTATCATGAAGCACATATCTACAAAAATAAGAACAAATATTTTTAAAAACCTTATTAATTCAGGTTCTAAATTTTCTATTATTGTTGATGAAGCTTCAACTGTTTTCTATAAAAGTGTTTTTATCATTTATTTAAAAGCTGAAATGAAAGATTCTAAAAAGTTTAACAGTTTTCATAGATCGAAATGACTTCAGAAATGAGTTTTAAAAGGCTATTGTTAGTGTTGGATAACTACGGTTTCACCAAATCATAGTTGACTGAAAATCTCATTGGATTTTGCTCATATTGTGCCAGTGTGATGTTAGGACAAAAGTTTGGTGTAGCTTCAAGTCTTGAACAAAAATTGCCAGGTATTTGCATTTGGTATTGCCTAACACATCATATTCAATTGCTTCTATATGATGCTATTAAAGATGTCAAAAATTGAAACATTTTAAACATTTTCTAGATAAACTTTATATTTATTATTATAATTCAAGTAAACATTATAGGGAATTAGATAATGTTCCCAAAGAGCTTGGTAATGAAGTAATAAAAATAGAATGAGTAGTTTGATCTCAATGGGTGACCTAAATTGCCAGCACCATAAATGCAGTTTGAAAAACATTCCAAATAATTTCTTCATATTTTTAAAACAAAAATTTTTTTGATTGATTTAGCTATAATGAACAACATCTTAAAATAAATTTATCTACTTTTTTCAGTCATGCAAGATACAAATGTTTCAATTATTAAGGCAGACAGATTAATAAAAGGAACTATAAATGTAATTGACAATATAAAATTAAATAAAAGAACATATGACAAAAAAGCAGAAGATATTGTTATAAATAAAATGTATATTATCCAATTTGAGGTTTAGAGGAAAAAAAATATTAATTGTATCTTCTAAAGAAAAAATGTTTAATTGTTTAATAAAACATGTGAAAATGTATTTGATTATTGATGGAAAAATTGGAGTGTTTTAATATATTAAATCCTGAAACTTGTCTGGGTGATGATTGTGAAACACCATGGATTAGTGGTGAAAGTAAACTTTAAACATTAAATAAAATAATAAAATTCACAGTTTTGATTAACAATTGAAAATTTTGTTGATAGAATAGATGTAAAACAGAAAAATATTCCAAGCAGTGTTTTGACAACTAAAAAAATTTTAAGATGAAAGAGGGTTCAGTGTGATGAATAACTTATTTGGTGTAAAAATAGTTTACTACAAGTCATTTAATGACAATAAGTTTGATGGGAAAATCTTTAGAAGAATTTGATGCCATTCAGCATGTTAAATCCTGGCTAAGAGAAGGACATTATTTGGCTAGTAATGAGCATGTAAAACAAAAGTTCCCAACAACCAAGTATAAATAAAATGTATGATATGGAAGTTATTCCTTGTGCATACTATTGATAAGAATATTGAATATTTTTGTATGATTATATATAATACATTTTCTGCAAGCTGTCAATAAAACTGAAAATAATATTAATATAGTAAATATTATTTATTTACCTTCTAACATTTTTCAGTGTACCTATTGTTAAACATTTTGAATATCACTCTTAATTGTACTGATGTTTGACAATTAAACTAATATTTTATGAGAATTAAATTATTGCTGAATTTTATAAATAAAATTCTTAACTATAGAGTTTAGTATTTGATGCTTTTAAATACAACATAAATTTAACACACAGCAGTTTAAGGGTTATTTAAAATAGTAAACATCACATGATCACCATGTCTTGTGCTTACTCATAACTATTATTAAACAGGCAAAACTCTCTATATGTATTGCCACTCAGTGCAATCCAAAGTAATCAATGGATGCCAGAAAGCTTGTGCATGAAATCCCCATCTAAAGCCTACTCATCCAATATCCCCAGACTAGTTTCTGGTTTGTGTCCTGAGTCTTGGATCTGAGGATCTAATGCAACTCTATGGCAGCCACCTTTTATCTCTACTTAACTACAAAATGATAAGTCTTAAATTGAAAACACTACAATATTTTCAATCCAAGCATATTAGCTTATGTAGTCATATAGGTCTAAACTCAGCTCAGTACCTATACATTTTGGTGTCTTTGCTTCTTTAATAACCATAGCCATAACTATCCTAGGTTTTAAGCCTATTGGTTTTCACCTGTTTTAATAACAGTTATGAGAAAGCATGAGACATGGTGATCATGTGATGTTTATTGGCTTAAAACTAATCCAGCTTAATAGAATAATGGTGGCTATAGTTATTAAAAAAGCAAAGACCCCAAAATGTATAGGTAGTTCAGACCTATATGACTATATAAGCTAATGAGATTGGATTGAAAATATTATAGTGTTTTCAATTTAAGACTCATAGTTTTGTAGTTAAGTAGAAATAAAAGGTGGCTGCTGGAGGGTTGCATTAGATCCTAAGATCTAGGTTTGCTGCTCTCAGATCCAAGGCTCTTCACAGACCAAGGCCGCAATCCAGAAACTAGCCTGTGATATTGGAGTAGGCACTAGATGGGGATTTTATGCACAAGCCTTCTGGCATCCATTGATTACTCTGGCTTGCACTGAGTGGCAATACATATAGAGAGTTTTGCCTGTTTTATTTAAAATAAATATCAATTGTAAATTTATTAATAGATTTTTGAATATTATATTAACATAAATTTTAGATTATCTTATTTATAAAATCCTGCTAAATTCTTATTCAGGTATTCTATTAGAATAATATGCTAACTTACACAGCATTACCAATTTTAGTTTATACTTATATTCATTCTAATTTATATCATTTATTTAATAGTAATTTGACTCATTGTCTAATAATTTCCAGGACATCAATAAGATCTAGTATTCTTTATTATTTGTTTTAATTTGAATTGTAGTGATATAAATTGGGGGTTTGAAGCTAAGATATATAAATCGAGTCTTTTAAATTATTTACTTCAATAATTTTTCTGTTATTATAAACTTTGAATATTAGATTTGATTTTGGAGAATCTTTGTCTCTTGGGAATTGTACACTGTTATAATTTTAAATATTTCAATTCATAAGGCATACCAGAGAAATTTTTCTTGTGTTTTATTCTATTTTCATTGCATAATAGATTGGTACATTAATCTGATTACATAATGGTGTTCTTCTCATTGGTCCCATTTTATACTGGTAATATATATATATATATATATATATAATAAAATGTCCGTTAATTAAAAGCAAAATTGTAATTATAATTAAAATAATAAATTTAACGGTTTACAAACTATTACAAACAATCCTTAAATCTGCAAAACTACTTTGGTTAATTTCTTAAACCTGCCTCAACTACCATTAAATTCAATGGCAGTTGAGGCAGGTTTATGAAATTAACCGAAAGTACTTCTGTGGATTTAAAGATTGTTTGCAATAGTTTGTAAACCATTAAATTTATGATTTTAGTTATAATATATATATATTGTGACTTTCGGCTTTGCCAAGAAAGTTGTATTTTGTTATTGCTGATGTTTAACTAGAAAAAAAAATAAGAAAAATTTATTAAATCAAATATATCTATAGCTGACCTCAGCTTATGTAATTCAAATGAACTGATGATTAAAATGTTGCTGTCATGAATATTTAATATAATGTTTTAATTCATGGTTTTTCTAAAAATATTTAAACATATAGTTTAAAGCATGTGTTAATAAGTTATCTAAATGTAGTATTGAAGTTTATATTATAAGTTAGTGAAAAGATAGGAATACCTAAAGTAATTAGCTAATACTGACAAATGTAAGTAGTATGTTAAATTTTAAAGAATAGCAATTTAAAATTTAATAAAATATTTGATTTAAAATCAGTTGTAGAAATTTAATCCATCAATTTATTAAAGAAGAGTACTAAATTAGAAACAGAAATAAAATAAATCAGTTTAATTTAAAAACAGATAAATAAGTTATTGCTAGTTTTAAAAAGCTTTAAATTCAATAGTTAAAAGATAGAGAATGATTTTTAAATGTGTGGGTGTGCTTTCATGGTAATTTATTTATTGGGAAAAATATTGTTTTTTATGTGCCATGTTTGGTACCATTTAAGAGCCTTTTGTTTGATTAAAACTTTTTAGTCAAAGTCAAATGTACCTCTAAAAGCTTTTATTCATAAAAATGAACTTAGTTTAAATAATTTTTATTTGATTTTATTATTAGTTTTATTTTTTTAATTTAACCATCGAACTTAATATTTAGAAATTCCAAAGTATCACATGACCATCTGGCTATTTATAACTAATTAGTGTCAGAAATAAAAACCAATCAGATATTAAATTAAAAGTGGAGAAATTAATAGGAAGTGATGTTTCTTGTCAAACATTCTGATTGACAACAGTAAGTTATATAAGGATACACACACACATTTAGGAGACTGGTATTGGAAGTGAATTAAGAAGAAATGCATTAGAGGGAAGTGTAAGAAAAGTACCTAAAAGGTTGCAGACAAACTTGAAATTCAAAGAAGTGTAAAATTTTAATAAGTTTTTTTTGTTGTTGTTGTTGTTGTTAAAGTTAAAATGTCTACTTAACATTTTTGTATTGGGCACTAAAGTTTTCATTCTGAAATTAACCAAGATTTCTTGATCCAATATTAAAAAAAGTCTTTATCAGCAAAATGTTAATTAATGGTACATTGATAGTGGAAACTTTGCTTTTTGAAGTCAAAATGTTGCAGGTAACATTTTTAAATTGTCCTATTTTATCTAATGGTGTTATTCATCACAAACTGTTTAGATAGCTAATGTTGGAGCAAATGTATTGGAAAAACAACTTACATAATTTTAATCTTCTGGCCTTAACTTGTTAAAATAAGACGATTCTTAATCTTTTAAAATGTTTATTATCATTTGTAACAGAGGAAATTCTTAAAGAACTAAATAATTATAAAAAAAAACATTTTTTGTGAATGATAATGTTTTATTACAGTAATAAATAACAAATGCTTATTGACTAGAATATGAAAAATTTTATTGAAGAAGTTATTGAGACTTACTTATGAATTAATATTCCTAATTTAGAGAATGGTTAATATGGAATTATGTATATGGTAAAGTGTTGAATGATTAGCTAATATTATTTTATATAAAGGACCGTACGTAATAGTTACGGAATATACTTAAAGTTAGAACGTTTTAACTTAACTGCTATGTGAAATAATTGAATAAGCAATATTATGTGTCAAGATTTTCATTCATAAATTTACTGAATCTTATAAAGTAGATTGGATAAATCCTGTATGAATACTACTTTAAATTTGATCGAAATTGCATGATAGCATTAGAAGAAGATAAAGCCTAAAATGGGCAAAATAGGAAACAAAAGGATGATAAATCAGCCATTAGCATTTGTATTTTATATATAAAAGGAACTACAGTCAGTATTGGATGTATATTAAAACCCTATAATATAAATACAGCGTTTTCTACTCATCAAAAGATCAGCAATAAAATAAACAAGCCTAAGGTTTCAATCCCTCTTGAATCTCATGGTGTTTATCAAATCTCATGTGAAAATTGTAAAACTTCTTACATAGGTATGAGTAATTGTCACATCAGTGTTAGGAGAGAGGAGCATGCTAATGCAGTTAAACAACACTCATCACCATCATCACTCTCACTCCATACTATATATTCAGGTCATAAAATTGATTTTTCTAATACCAGGATCATATCCAGATGTAATAATCTCTATCAGTGAAAAATTAGAGAAGCCATTGAGCTAATTAAAAGACCAGATTGTATCAATAAGTGAGATGATACATGCAAAGTTCCTCCTATTTGGAAAGATTTTTAAAAAAAAAAACATTCTTAATTTAACATTTTTGCTATTGGTGGAACTTTAACGTTTTTTTTTCAAATTAGTGATTGTAGCACCTTTATGAACCGTTTTTCTATCTTTTATCACCCAGTAGATGACTTGTGTGATCAAATCGAAATGTCTGTATATCAATATTTACATTTTTTAACACGGATGAACCCACATTATAATATATATATATATATATATATATATATATATATATATATATATATATATATATATATATATATATATATATATATATATATAATGTTTGATTAAAACTAAAAGCAATACTATTAATATATTAAACTAAGAATACAGATGTAACAATGCTTTTATTATTAAGATATGTGAGTTACAATTATGAAAAAGTAGAATAGTATATATTTATTCAGCGATTGTGTTATTATGTACTTGAATTTTTTTAAATTTTACTTTAAGTTTGCCTTAGCAAGAAACCATTTGTACTCATTTTTTAATTACAACTTTAACTAGTTGTTTAACTGTGAATTGCTATTCTTGTTTACTATATATATATCCACACACGTGAAATTATACTGAATATATTACATTTGCGTATATGTCCATTAAAATATTCATGATATATATGTATGTTACAAAACCATTAATAGTTGTAATATATAAGTTTTTATGATGAAAATTTATTTTTGAAGCTAATGATGAAAAAAAGTTGATTATATTTTTGTAATTCAACACCTAAAATATTTCTCATGGGTCGTTTGAATAATGTATTTGAATATTTCATTTAATCAAAAATATCTTAATTTATTAAAAGTTTTTGTAATTTTCATCTTTATCAAACTGTTGCACTTTTACTCTCAAGAGATAGAGAGCCTCATCTTAATGTAATACACGAAGATCTTATGATATTAAGTTTTGTTTACATTTTTAAACTAATATTAATCATCATTACCATCGTAATTATTTGTTTTAGCAAATATTTATTTTATGAAAACTCTGCGCTAAAATTTAAAATATACAGTTGCAAAAAAAGTGATCAGTGAATTTTAATTTTGTAGATTTCATTATGTCAGACTGGCCTTAATGATTTTAGTAAATGACAGATGAATAATTGAAAGATAAATTCACATCAAAACAAAGTATATTGTAAAATATTAAAAATAATTTTATATTCTGTTTAAGAAATCATATATAAAGAGAATTAAGACTCTTTTGTCAAAAAAGATGGTAATATTTTTATTATTAACAAATATTTTGATAAAAGGAGCTATGATCCATTTTACATTTATTTTTACACTTCTTAACCATGTGACTAGAATTTTTGAAGCATAGTATATGACAAAAATGTAAACCATAATTTTAATTCTTACACTTGCATATAATAATGAAAGCAATTAAACTATGTGCATCTTGGGCATCATACATCTTTTTTTAATGTCTTTGGGCATATTTTTATGATTACATCACTCATCATAGTGTTAAAAGTTGGATAGATACCAGTCCCTATCTTCATTGTGGATGGTGTAGTAAAAATTGCACTATAAAAATATTATTCATTATTAAATAATCTTTAGTCTATGGAATAACTAATAAAAATTATTAATGTACTTCCATTAATTGGTTTGTGTCAAAGTTTTGTGTGGGCAGCAAATTTGACACATCAGTTAAACTGTAGTAATTTGTTATCTATATACACTGAACAATGATAAAAATATGTGTGAGAAATTGTGGTCTGGGCCATCAGATGAATGCTGTTTCAGCATGAAATGTTTATTTTGGGGATCATAGCTACTTTTAACATGTCTTTGGTCATATGTTTATAATTACATTCCTTCACAAGGTGTTAAAAGTGGATAGAAACCAGTCCTTACCTTGCATGAGAGTGATATAGTTGAAATTACATTACAGAAATATTATTAATTATAGCACAATAATCCTTTTATATTTTTTATCCCTAAATATTTCTATTATGGTGACAATTAAAAATAAATTTTCTCAAATGTAATACATATTTTATTATAATTTGCATATTTATTAAAATCTCATGGCATGAATTAGAATTTGTGACAAATAAAACTTAAGAAGGTTTTAAGATACCAGTTATGCTAGCTGACCACTGAATATTATCTGATGTCTGATCATTTAGACATTTAGATATAAATAATAAAACCAAAAAAACAACAACAACTATTCACTACCATTCATATGATGCAATGTCTAGTAAGTAATGTTTTTATCCTTACTGTATTTTAATAATGGATTATTTGAGAAGTCTTGATGGTTTTCTGCAGACATTGTCTTTTTGCAATGACTGGTTAATAATATCTCCATCCTCATTATTTTTATGACAGCTTATTGAAATGGTGTTTGGTCTTCAGCAGACATATCTTTATATAATCATATACATTGAGAATTTATTTATAATCTTGTTTGTAATATTTCTTTTCTTGTATTGATCATACATATTTTTTAAATATTAACTAGAGTGAAAATTCTCAAGTATATTACTGATTTTGTATTTTTAAAATATTGCTTATGTTAATTCATTTAACTGTAAAATTTATCAACTTACACATTGCATATAAAAAATTAATAAATTTGTTAATGTCTTTACAATATACAATCTTGGTCATACTATGGTTTGGAATGGATTATTTTAATTTATGGTTGAAGAATTTATTTGTAATATAAAAATTAAGATATCTACAAAGTTTGTAGAAAAGTATGAACAGTAAGATTATGTTCTGAAAATAATTCCATTGCCTAATTAAAATTTTTTTCTAAAGAATAGAAGATCGAATTTATGTTTTAAATTTGATAATATTATTTTTTAATGATATGTAATATTGTGATATTTTAGAAAATTAAGGTTTTCCAAATTATTTTGTTTAACAAAGGATAATTTAAGTTTTATAGTTTTCTGAATAAATCTACTCCAAATGTTCAAATATAAGAGGAAACATGTACCAGCAATAATAATTTGTAACTTTAAAACATTTCTTACTTCAACAAAGTAGCATGAATTTAAGGACTCCAATTATTCTAATTGCAATGGAAACTAGTAGAGATCTACAAGTTATAAAAATATTGAAAACCCTAAATTAATTATAATATTTGTAAATTTTTTAAGTTTTAACAAATCTGTAGTTTTTGTGAATTACAAGTATATCATTCTCAAAAATTTGTCTGATAATCTAAAATGCTTCTCTCATATAAATAAAATAATATATTATTGGTTGATTTTTGCCATAAAACTGAATGATTATTTTGTTAAGAATATCTTCCAAATTTATAATATTTTCCCATCATTATAAAAAATATGATTTATTTGTCCTATAATCATATAAAGACAGACTTTAGAAATGAATAAATACCCATATATATTGTGACCTTTTATTTAGGTCCCTGGATTAAATAATCCAAAATTTTAAATGATAATATATCCGGTGTTAAAATTTTACAAAAGTGGCTTTCAATAAAGATTGTTTTGAATGCACTGGGAAATTTGCTGAAGTGGAGATGAGATTTCAAACCCAGTCTAGGCTTTGAAACTAGAGATAAAACAACAATTTAGAAATATTGTTATTAATTGAGAGATAAATATATTGCTATTTTATTGTTGTTGAATAGCAATAATAAAATAAGTAAACATTTAAATCAAATTTATAAATCTTGTAAAATCAATTATTATAGTAAATTACTTAAGCATATTTTTTTAGTACCAAACACAAAGCTGTCTTAAATAATAATAGGTAGTTATTAAAAATGAAGCCAGAGATGGTAATACTAATTATGCATACCAAAATTATTGGCCAATCCACTCCCAGAATGCATTATAATAAAAGCTATATATGTTCTAATCCAGCTGTAGGGGGGTGGACTAATTAAGTAAACAAGAACTAAGTAACTACTGAATTCCAGTCTGATCTCAAATAAGGAAAAAAAACCTAAATATCAGAAGATTCTGAAATTTAATTCAAGGAAATTATAAGATCTTGATATCTACAAATGCTGGAATAGAAAATCTAAAAAAAAACCTTGCAGTCATTTAAACACCAGTCTTCTATTGATCAATAATTCTAAGAAGTTATACAGAAGGAGAGATGGAAACCTTATGCATCCTAACTGTTTCTCATAAATCTTATTTCAAACTCAGGAAATTTCAAGAAGTAAGCTTTTACTTTAATATTATTTATATATTTAAAATTTCTTCTTTAAAAATAATGCACAAATTATTTATTCGTGGACTAAAAAGTTGATAATGTTTATATTTTCACGCCATTAGTAAATGTAGAGCAAAACAGATGTTCATTTGAAAATCATAATTTTAAGAAAATAAATTCAAAATAGTTTTAAAGAGAGATTTTAGAATATATTAGAAATAAAATTAAAAGTCATTTTATATCATATAATGTTCATAAAGTTTAAACAAATAAGTGCGTGATTTTATTCTCAATTCTCATCTGCCTATCTTCATCGTGCCAACTTTGTGTAATGTTAAAAATTAAATGATTACAGATTCATTAAAATGTTGAAGATATCATGGTGATAATTGGATAAATTATTTCTAATATTGAAAATCACATCATATTTTGCCAATATGAATGGAATGAAATAAATATTTATTTTAAAGTTTTATTGAGAAATATACGTCGTTATAATAATGTTTCACAGTATTAGAATATTCCGGCTGTTTAAACATTGCTACACATATATATTACCGTGCAGAGAGAAATAAAATTAACAGAGTTTTAAAAGAAAAGGAAAGATAAATATGCTAAGTGTAATGAAATTCCACTAATTTTTCAAGGAAAATTTATCTTAATTTTAAATGTAAATAAATGATTCTTGTTATACTTCATTTGAAACGCTTATAGGATAAATCAATAAAGATCTTTGAAAGTTTGTTTGAAGATTATAATAGTTTAAAGCATTATTCAGGAAAATTATCTAGAGAAAAGTAGATAAATTTCTCTTTTAAATCTGCTACAATTGGAAATGTGAATGTTAATTGCCTGATTAATTATCGGTACAGAAACCATCAAATAGTTTTTGCTTTTGGATAAGTGTGAAATAGTGTTCTATTATACATCCAACAGGATAATGAAATATATATGCTTAGTCTGGAATGATTGCTCATCCTAATAACTGTTTTTATTATTCTAACTCACCAGGATAAAATAACTTGGATAAACAGAGTATAAAATTTAATGGATAAAAATGTGCTTTTATTTTTCTTTATCATTGCTGTGTTATTACTTATGTAATGTGTTACTTGGAAATTTTGTTTTAAAAACATATGTATTTTACAGTGGCATGAAAAATATATATATTAAGTTAAAGAAGAAAAAGAAATGTGTAAAATATATATATCTATTTTATGTATGTTTTTTTTTAGTTAAGAGAAAACTGGAAAATATATATATCATTTATTTAGAGAGAGAGTGATAAAAAAATATTTACTTCTCTCATATTTTAAAACTAATTTTAAGGTATATTAATAAAGAGGTAAATATACAGACATTTTATCAAAAATATATATTGGCATGACTGAATCATCTTCTGATATAAAAGAAAATTTGATATAGACCTTTTTCATTTTTGTAATTTTGTTTGAATACAAATGCAGGTTTGATCTTAAGAGCTTAAATTTGTCGTGCTCTCTTTGAAAAAAAAGTATAGGTGTTATTCTAAAATGATTAACAATCATTGGACATAGGTATTTTGGTTTGGCTGTTGATACATTAATGGTTTTACATTATAAAATGGAATATGTAGACTCCCACTGATATTGTTGGTATTGTTTTGTCTTGCTATAACTTGAGAATGATTAGTGACAGCTTTTGGCTAATAGGATGTTCCAATAGAATGGCCTCCCATATATTAATATTAATATGGAGCATAGACTGATAGAGTGTCACCTATTGCTAATTTAATGAGAGAAAAAATGGTAGAGTCTGAGTAGTAATTAATGCTCATTAGTATAAATAATCCTAAAAAGAAAGGCTATCTATGGTTTGAATTCTAGTCTTTTCATGGTGAGGCAAGGCCCACACACATGTGTATACCCATTAAGAGGTAGTAGAATCAATCAGATTATTACACAACTGTCATGTTGTTTTATAAAGTCTCCTGCCTTAATGTTAAATTCCTCATGAGAATATAGAGGTAGTTTTTCCACCATGTATGGTGAAGTATAATAGGTCCAGATCATATAGCAAGTATAAAATAATATTAAATTTAGGAACACTCATCTAGCATAGTGTTTTCTTAATCGAAATAGTGTTTCTGATGTGGTGGGATCATTATCAGTTGTTGACAGACCAAACCAGAATCTATTAATGATGGTAGAAAATTTTAAATGTAAAAGTAAGAGATGCACATTGGCAGAATGGAATCATTTTCATCAAATAATGATGTGACAATAGAATTGTAAGATCAGTTACGTATTCAAGGGTTGAGCTTGGGACATAGGTAATGGTTAATGAGATCTATGTGTATTTGACTTTTAATGTCTAGTCTTCATTTAATACACTAAACTTATTCATTTCAAAGTTAAATAAGTTAGTAATTGCACAGAATATGATAATTGCCCTTATCATATTCTGATAAAAGCAAGGGTTTTAGGAGAATGCAATATTTTTCAAAAAAAATTCTGAATTCTAAATTTATACTTAGTGCATGCCCTAAAGTTCTAGGTATACTGCTAGTTATAGATTTCAGTGCTCATCAGCTTAAATAAGTTTTAGTATCTTATTCTTAAAAATATGTCAAAGAGTAACAAATGATATTTTGAATATTATTTTCTGAGCAGGTTGTATCATTTGCTGAGTATATGGTCAAGGGGATAATAAGTATTTGTCCCATCCATAAATTATTTTAATAGATTAGTTTTATTTCATGCCATATCTGTGAATTAAAAATTTGTACATAGTGTAAATAAAGTTTGTTGTATTTAAAAAATTATGTAGTTGCATGTAATCTTATTGCTAATTACCACATCTATACACTATTATTGTTATTGCTATCAACCTATCAGAAGATTATAAATTGAAATCATCATCAACTAATATAGTACTATAAACTATATTATGCTATATCAGAATAATTTTGGTAAGTCTTGGTAAATCTAAGGCATTATCACACAATAATCAAAATGTTAATAACTTAGAGCACAGATTAATGCAAGTAATAGATTAAATATAAACATAATATCGATTTAATTGATTTAGTTAAATCCACAGAGCTATCATTCACTGATCTTGATCACATTGTTTATAATTATTTAAGAAAAGGAGTTTGGTAAGTTATTGATTTTTATTATTAAAAAGTCATTCCCAGTCATAAATTTTAAAGTTTATATTAGTTATAAAGTTTCTTTAGAACTGCTAAATATAATTATTGATTTAAGTTATATTGAGAGCTATTAGGTGCATTGGTAAAATCCCTCTTACTGACCCAAATATAGTTTATATAATGATTTTGAGTGTTTGAACCCCTTATGAAGAATTAGTTGTTAAATTTCAAGATAAAATTTAAATTTGTAATGAAATTTATATTTAGTCAATTGTTATAGTAAGACTTGAAATAGATTAATTTCACTGTTTTATGAAAGTCAATTAAGCTTTAAGATGCAAATTATTTTCTTTTGGTATAAAAGTATAGTTTGTTTTAACTTCATGATAAATATTCTGGTTGTGTCAAGCTTGAAATCCCTATTTTTATTTAGCTTATTTTTTTTTTTTTACCATTTAATACCATATTAGTTTATAGTTTAAGATTTCAGTCTCCATCATTAACATTGTTCTTCAATTTCATCTTGGTCCATTATTTTATTTATTCATTCTCATTTGACATTAATTCATTATTATAATTGATTGATCATACATTAACTTTTATTCTTTTTTTATCTCAACTATTCATTAACTCTTATTCTATCATCATCTTAATCATTTATTATTCTCATACATCTTCATTCTTTTCTCTCAATTCTTTGACTCATTTCAATTTACTATTTAATGATTACTTTTTTCCATAATCCATTTAGTCATTTACATCATAATTTATTCATTATTTCATTTATAGGTTTAATTTTGTAATCATTCCAGAGATACAATTATTAGTCATTTATTAATTTGCTGAATATCAAATTCAACTCATCTCATTTTGTTTGTGTGGATTTCAGGGCTGGTTTGACTAGAAGTTTTTATCTTTATTAGTCATCTTGTGATCTTCTTTGGATAGACAGTTTCATGCTAGTTTTATTAAATCCATGAATCATTTCGTTAGTTTTACATTTTCATGTCTTTATGCTCATATTCTTGATAATGAGAGTACGATAAGTTGCATAAGGGAATTTAATCACTAAAATGTATGGTATGATTCATTGATGACCAGCTAGATCAGGAAGCTATGTTACAGTTGCGATTATATTGACCAACGTGAATGGCATGATGATTAGCTGTAGCTAGGTTACAGTAGTGATTATGGTGCCTAAAACGTGTGATATGATTCATTTATATTACAGCGATCCAGGGAGAAGGTTCCAATATATATAAATTCTAATATTCTCATGAATAAATAATGAATTCACAGTGTTATTTCTGGGAGCTTTAATCTGATAAAAATATAATAGCTAAATAGCTGATGTTTCAGTATAATAACAAGTATTTTCTTCAGTTTCTTCTTTCTCAGATCATAAAAATGTGTGTGGTGAGATTTAAAATCATTATATTTTTCATTATTTTCTCCTCATTCTTAAATTCTATTAGTTGAGAAGTTTTAAAAAATATTTTATTTTTGAATAGCTTTTTCTCCCAGAAATTTTATATATATATTCATACATAAGTATGCCCATATATATATATATATATATTCATACATAAGTATTTTATATATATATTCATACATAAGTATGCCCATATATATATATATATATTCATACATAAGTATGCCCATTGCAATTTCAAAAGGAAAAAAAAAGAAGATTATACAAACCAATCTGTAAATCATAAATTCATCCAGAAATAAATCATGTTGCTTTATTTTTCTACTTATTTAATATTTTGTTAGCGATGTTTGTTAATATCATTTAAAAACACTTCTTTCTGAAATATGTCAACACTTTGTTTAATTGTAGTTCTTCAATGTACTCTTTCTTTGGCAAATCTTTGCAATCAATATTTAAATTTCTATAGCATGTTTTTGACATAGTTCTTATAAAGTAGATAGCATCTATCTCTCCCATGAAATTTATGCTCAAGTTTACCTCAAACATCCTTTTATGAAGTTTTACATGTTAATTCGTGTTACTTGTCTAATTCAAAGAATGATTTTACAATAGTTTCACATTCAGCAAGTTAAAGAATATATTGTTCAGTGTTATGATTCTGCTATTGTATTTTTAAAGTTTTATGGAATACCTTAAAGGAAACTTTTCTAATGCCTTTATATTGCATTGATGTGGTTTTCAAATATCATTTTTGTACTATAGATTAGGTAAAATAACAATTCTATATACAATTAACTTTGTTATAATAGTTATTTCCCTGCAATAAAATATTCTTTCATCTTGTTAAATGCAACACTAAATCATTAGAGTCTATGCTGCACCTTATCATTTAACTCCATCCTTTTACTTATAAAACCAACATATTCATCTGGTTTATATTATCAAGTTGGTAAACTGAAAACTGCTGAGTATTTTTCTTCCATCACTGTCTGATAAAAGAGTTTTTTGAACATAAATTATTAAACAAAGTCTTTAAATATTGTAAGCAAAACATTAAATACATTATGTAAATTATCTTTAGAACTGGAAAAAATAGCACAATCATAAGCATACTGTAAACCCAGAATTCAAAAAGATGAAATTCTTGTCTTTGTTTTTAATTGATTCAAATTAAAGATTCTACATCATACCTGGACCCCATCTTGACATTAAGCCATCTATAAACAGTTTCAAAGACAACTGTAATAAAAGTTGAAAATAATGTTAGAAATACATATTTGTTTTCAACATCAGCTTTCATTTAATATATTTCAGATTTTCTCATTATAGTGATAATACATCCTTTCATTCCAATATATATAATTTTATAATATAAATAAATTTTAATGGAAAAACAATTAATTTTAAGCAATGCCATAAAGCTATCCATTTATTTGAATTAAATATGCTGACTTTTTCCTGAAAATTTTCTGTTTGCATGGCAACAAAAAACATATCTATAATGTATCTTGATTCTAGAATAACACTGAATTCCTGGTAGCTATTTATTTATGACTGGAAGCAATCTATACAAAAAAATCTTTAAAAATGTCTTTACTAAGTGGATGATAACAATATTTTACAATAATTATCATAATATTGTCTATATCTTTTATTTTCCAAATTTTGAACCATAGATTCATCATTAAGATAAACTAGCACAATTTCATGGGTTCATGTATTTCAAAGACATTTAAATATTTTTAGAAGTAACATATAATCATGTTTTAAAACTTCTGTAAGTACTCCGTGAAAGAGCTATTTGGACTTCACGAGCTTGTTATTTTTGTCCAAATCTAACTGAGTAGATAAAATGGATATATTATTAAAAGTCATCATCTCAATTTTTCAATCATTATTCAAATGATGATCAAAATACTCCTTCCATATGCTCAAAATATCATTATCACACAAAAGGTTGATATTGCTATATTTAAGAAGATTCACATGATCATCATTTCCTATGCTTACACAAGCTGTTAAAATAGTGATAAACTCTCCACACAGTAGATTTGCATGCTATGTAGTAATCAATAGATGCAAGAATATTGTGCATAAAATCCCTATTTAATGACTACTTATCCAGTATCCCCAGATTACTTTCTAACTTGTGAAATTTTGGTCAGTAAGGAGTTTTATGGTTAACTAAAAAAGTAGAACATGGCTGTAGATAGTTAATTTAATAAGTTTGTGATACTAATTTTCAAATACATTTGTTGCTTTCAGTGAACCAACAAAAAAGAGTTAGATTGACTCTCATTAGCAAATGTCTGTATCTTTTTTGAAGTTTTAATTTATCCATCATTTTTATGTCTTCTTATTAATTATAAAACTTCTGTTATACATCCTTCTATTTATTATAAAATTCCACATAAATATAATTGTTTAAAATATATTATTTAAATTGATATTAGTATCAATATGCAAAAACAAATACCTCTATCAGTCTTAGAAATATGTAATGTCAAGGTTAGTAACTAATAGAGATAGGAAGAAGTAGTAAGATGAAGTATCCAAAGTAGTTTTATCACTTTTATTAGCTTCTTTTACATTTTTGAAATTATATGAGTTAATGTTTAAAAGTTTCAAAAAGTTTATAATTTATAATTGTATATTTTGGTCTTTTTAGCTATATAGGTCTGAACTAAATCAGAAATAATATATAAGGAATTCCGTTTTATATATCAATTACAGATAACTTTTATTCTTTAACAAAATGTCATATATTACAAACAAAACAACACACAATTGATTTTCCAGTTGATATTCAACATTTGTATTGCAATCAATAATCTGTAGGTCAATTCAGATGTTTAATGTCAGTTGAAAAAATGTTGTGATGTTTGTTTGCTTAATGGTAATGTTTTGCTAAAAGGCCAAAAATGTCTACCCTTAAAATATAAGTGAGATTATTAAATAATATAGTATTTGATTTAATACAAATGTAAATAGCTATATAGGAAAAATGGTTAAGATATAGAGTTTTAGAAACTTTTATAATTATACTGGATGGTAGAAAAAAATATAAAGTTAGGTTTAGTATGTGTACATGTGATTGAACATCATATTTTTAAAATCCCACTTCACCATAGAGAAGGTAAAATTTCCAATGTAGTTATTATAACCTTTTAAACTGTCTTTTTAAAGTGTCTGATACAATTAAAAATAATTAGATAATCATATTAATATTAATATTTTAAAGCAGTTTATCAGATATACCAATGTTTAACTGAAAAAACAAAATAAAAACGGATTCTCTAAAATGAAATAGTAATATGACCGGTTAAAAACTGAGTTACAGTAACCACAAATAATTTATATCAGTTATAAAGGAGAAAGTCTAAATTCCCTTGAGAGAAAAAAATAATTAAACTTAATTAATAACAAAATTGTTCTACTCAATGTAGAATTTTTATGAGATTTTCTGAATGACTGATCATATAAAAAAAATAGTGTGCTCTAGGGAGACAATGAAATTTTTATAATGTTAGACTTTGTGCTATAAATATTAATCACCAAGAAAAGTTGAAATCGTTACACATTACATACAGAATTATTTGTTTTGATTTACAAGACAAAATCCTAATTTTTTCAAGGTTAATCATATTAAGAAATAGTACAATAATCTCTCATGTAGTTTTTTGATATTGTACGTAATATTATATAACGTACTTTAATTAAATTATTAGTATGTGAATGAGAGATATGTTTTATATTATTTCTGGTAAAACAAAGCAAATTCTATAAATATTTTAGAAGTTATCTTTTTATTAATTAGTTTTTTTTAATATAATGGTATCGTAATATTTGTAGAAAGGAATCCTGCTCTTACTATCAAATCACTCTATTTTAGTCTACAATTAAAAAAATAATGCGCTATTTTAATAATCTGCAATTAAACTTTTGAGACTTCTGTCGTTGCATTTATAAATTTAACAGAACAGATTGTGTATCCTTCTATAAAATACACTCTGATAAGATCAGATCTTTTTATTACTATTTAATATCCTGCTTTTTAGAACATGCTATATAAATTTCATATACAGTTGCATGTGGTCCTTAGCACGCTGAGTATTGCTTTTCTTTAATATAATTATAAAAGTTTTTTTTTTAAATATAAAATTCATATTTCAAAATGTAGTGCTTTAAGGTCTGCCCATATTTTGTATATGTATGTAAATGGATTATATCGTGTACATGAGGGGTCAGAGTGACTTATGGTCAACATGGATAGGATGAGAAAATTGGCATTTAGGTGGGCTTTGATCATTCCATCATCAGATATTTAATGAAATGGATGGCTGAAGAGTTGTGGGATGGAGTGGTTTGAAGCTTGTCCATTAAAGTATGAAGATTGCCTATCTTAATATAAGTTGAGATTTTGTATATATATATATATATATATATATATATACAAAATCTCAACTTATATATATATATATATGTTATACTTAATGTTTTCATGGTTATATGATGTAGATAAATTATAAGTTTTTGGGATGTACCATGTCTTATTTTCCATTGAGCACCGATATTTCGACGGAATAGCAACCGCCATTTTCAAGGTTAACTTTTGAAAGAAAAACCCTTAGATCTTAACAAATAACGTGACTGTGTGCGAGATGAGAAATGAGATTCCAGTTCAGCAATCACAATATGAGGCTTATCAAAATGTTTATTTTCCTCAGTATTTTTACCTGTTAATTTTAAGTTAATATTGGATAAAAAGAGAGGTTTCCACATAGCTGGAATAGATTGTGCTTCATCAGTTCTATTTAAACTAGTAGGTCTCTTTAATATTTCAATTGACTCTCTCATGGTTCTTAAATCATATCTTTCCAAATTAGCAAACCTAATTTTGACAACACAAAACTACTTGCTAATTTGGAAAGATATGATTTAAGAACCATGAGAGAGTCAATTGAAATATTAAAGAGACCTACTAGTTTAAATAGAACTGATGAAGCTCAACATATTACAGCTATGTGGAAACCTCTCTTTTTATCCAATATTAACTTAAAATTAACAGGTAAAAATACTGAGGAAAATAAACATTTTGATAAGCCTCATATTGTGAATGCTGAACTGGAATCTCATTTCTCATCTCGCACACAGTCATGTTATTTGTTAAGATCTAACGGTTTTTCTTTCAAAAGTTAACCTTGAAAATGGCGGTTGCCATTCTGTCGAAATATCTGTGCTCAATGGAAAATAAGACATGGTACATTCCAAAAACTTATAATTTATCTACAATATATATATATGGTAATCTGGACTAATTGACGAGTGCTGGTTTAGTATGAAATATGTATATTGGTGATTATTTATGTTTTCAACATGTATATGATCAAGTGTATCAGTAGTATGAGATAGAATGGATGGTTGAGGGTCATGTGAAAGTCTGAGTTCAAGCCCTTATATATTACATATAGAAGTGCATATAGAAAAAAACCTATAGTGTAAAAAAATCATATTTCAAAATAAGTAAATCCAATTTTTATTTATTTTAGATAGTCTTTAATACAGCATATTTATTTCTCCCAAAAGAAGGTTATCTATCTTGTTTTTTTGTACTGATATCTTGTCTTTTTCCAAACACATATGTGATGGAGAAACCAATTTTTAAATCAAATTTATAGAGTAATATAATGTTATGTCATTATTTTTCCGCATGCTCTGACTTAGTTCACTGTCAAAATAAATTACAAACAAACACTGTATGTTTGCGTTTAGAAAATTGATAAAAATAAATTAATGTAAGCATTCAAAGTTACAATCCATATTGTTTTTAAATATCTATATCTAAAAAAAATTAAAATAACATAAAACAGAATCTAAATAGTTTTTAATATTATTTTCATTAATATGTTTATCTTTATTTTTTTATTTTTGTATTTACACCTAGATAAAAATGTTTAGTTATTGCTTTTACTTTTTAAAATTATAATTATTATTTTATAAAAATTTTATATTTAATTTATATGTGATTTTTTTTTCAATGCTTAAAACTATTCAAACGTTTTTTCTGAACAATATCACTTGCAGAATTGCTAACTGTAGAAGATCTGAGAAATCATGTGTAAGTAGTCATTTTATATATTCTTGGCAGACTAATGAGATTGCACACTGATATTAATAGAACTTGAAAAGCTTATTATTTCAGTAGGTACATATAGTGTGAAATGACATATGCCTATATGTTTGAAAAAAGGTTCTAATTACTCATCTCAGACAATGACACTATACATAAAAGCAGCATGGAGATTTTGGATCAGTTAGTGAAGCATAAGAAGTATATGTTAGTCATGACAAAATAAATTAAAAATCAAATATTTTTCCATGACAGAATTAATAGGAATCATTAAAGTAACTAAAATTGAGATAGGCTGAAAATATTTCTAGAAGAGAAATGCTTAAAATTTTGGCTCTGATAAAACCATAATATTTTTATGTTTATATATATTTTGCTATTTTTATCAATATTTCAGATAATTGTTTTATTTAAAATATTTATTATAGTAATGTCCTGTTAGTATTAATACTGTGGTAAAGAAGGGGATTTTAATGTTCTTAATCCATGAGTCACAATGCCAGATCTTGTGAACACCTGAGCTATAAAACATTGGAAATATTTAATTTATTATAATTTTAATGTGAAGGTAATTACCCTTCACATAAGCACCATACTTTAATATTCAATTAGTGATGTTAATTACTAGTAAACTCTCAATCCAAGTCACAAGATAAAGACTTTTGAAGAGATAAGAATGACCACCTTATCTTTTGTACCTATATACAATTATCATAGGTCAATTTTCAGAATCTTGGATTGAGAACATAAATATATTATACTTTTCACTTTACTTACATTTCTATTTTATTTTATTGAAAAATCCTGAGATTTACTATGTGCTAATATTAAAAAAATATTATATTTTAATGTAAATAATATTTTCAAAAGTATTTATCTTGTGACTTGGATAAAGAGTTTATTAGTATTTACCATCACTAACTGAATATTTAAGTACAACTTGTGAGTGAAATATGAGTACCTACATACCAGAATTACTATCTGACTCTGTACTAGTAAAAATTTATAGATTATTTTCATTATCTTATTATAGTAATCACATTTTCAAACTGTCAGCATGAGTGTTTTTTCAATAAATAATTCCAATATACAAAATAATATTTTAGATTTTGGGAAAAAAAACCCCAAACATCTTTGAATGCTTTATTTCATTAATTCATCAATTTCAATCATTGGATGACTCTCTGAGATAAATATAAAGATATTTACAACAAAAATGAGAAATAACTTGTTTTGATTGTTATAAATTATTCCTTCATCCTAATATGCAAGATATAAAATATTAAGATAATTTGAAGTGAAAATTTTTTTTTTATATCACTTGAAAATTAAAAACATTATTTAATTTAAAAAAAAAAAAGGAAAATAGACTATTAACAAAAAATGCTCTTATTATATATCTCTATGGATGCCAGGTAAATACTCAATTCAAAATCACAAAAATGCTTTTATATAGATGGTCTGAGTGATTAGAACTTATAGTTAAATATTAAATAATTACATTTATTGAAGTGAGTAAAAAAATCGTATTCATTTGTAAGTTTACAAATGTTGTAAATATTGCATGGCAGCTTCTTCAGGAGTTTGATGCTAATGTTATTTATAAGAATTTTTTTTTATAATTTCCAGATTATTAAATATATATAATTTTAAACTAATTTTTTAAAAACTTTTCTTCTGATAAATATTCAGTAATTAATTATATTTTTTAAAAGATAAGTAAGTAATATTTACTAAGGCAAGAATATGCGTATAAAAATGCGATAGTAGGAACCTCTACAGGTCTTAACCACAAGTTTACGTTTTGGAAGAAAAGAGGGAAACCCTCTTTACTTCAACCTACTTTCTATATAAATAGGTGATAAGTAAAGAAATTTAGTTATTTATAAGCCTACAAAAATTAAAAATATTGCAAAGAAGTCTCTAGATTTTTATTTTTAAAAACTATTATCTTATTTAACATTCCACCTGGGAGAATTTTTTTTTTTTAAATGTATAGACTAATTTTCTATTTTAAAAAAAGAGTTGTTGGTTATTTTTATGCTGTCTTTTATAATATTTTTCCATTACTGGATTTTATAACTGAATTCAATAAACTGATTTACAACGAACTATTATTGGAAATGTTTTATATTTAATATACTTTTTACAAGTATATTTTTTGTTTTATATGTTCAAACTTTAAACACTTATATTTCAGGAGGTGAAAACTTTTCAGTTTTAATCAGAATTTAATTCTGAGTTGTTTAATATACTAAAATCAATATATATGTAGGACATCAGATGATATTCTAAAATAGTCAAAATTACCAGAGCAATATAAACTATTTAAATATTTTTATTTTGTTATATAGATTAACATGTTGCTTTCTAACTACAACTAGTTTTTTTTTTTTGTTTTCTATATAGAAGAATCACTATATGTTATAAATTCTGATTAATCTTTGAATGCTAGTTTTATACTTATTAGTAGAAAATATATCAATATTATAAATAATGTGCTTGTGAAATAAAAATAAAATATTATTTATCTCAGAATGCTTTTGAATAAATATTTAGTTTTCTGATGCTAAGATGTAGAATAAATATTTAAATGCCTCAGGGAAACAGATATTGGATATTTTACTGTTCTGATGCCAAGACATAAAATAAATATTTAAATGTTTCTGGGAAACAGATGTAGGATATTTTGCTGTTAAAATATAAGATAATTAATATATTTATGACTAAACATATTGTTTATTTATTAATTTATAACTAAGTAAATAACTAATTGCATATATATATATATTGAAACAGACAGATCGAAGAATCAATCTTAGTTTCATGGTTGTCATTTAAGAACGGTAATTCTAAACCACTATTTACCCGCAATGAGACTTTTTCTATTCCCAGCCACATAAATTTTAAGTTATTTATTTTGTGTTTGTTTAAAAAGAATTTAATGTAAAGAGTATGAGTATAAATGTCACAAATCATGATAAATAATATTCGTGTGTGTGTGGTTTGTGGATTTATATTAGCTCAATTTAAAAGTTTCAATGGCGTGTATATTTTCTTTAAATTTTAATTTTGCAAATTATACAAAGTCATTTAAAAATTCTGATCAAAAGTCACATTCCTTTGATCAGTATTTTTAATCAAAATCTTACTTGTACAAATGTATAGAATAATTAATTTGTACTTCGATAAATTAAGATAATGAATTTATATTTTTGTATTCACGAATTCCGATGTAATTGTTTTGTCAATTTAGAATCATGTATTAAATTTAAAAATAAATGAAAACCGAACAATGGAAATGAGAAACGTAGAACTCTTATCAAGAGAGGCAAATGCTATTGTATAGTCAAAAATTAGATATTGCTGGAGGCCGGAAAATCAAAGGAGGCGGAGTCATGAACAAAAACTGGGCAGAAAGGTCAACCGTAGCCATCTTAAATATAATATAGACTCTAACTTTTGACTTGGCTGTGCTTAGATCGTCTCAAGCTACAGCAAAGTAGTCGTCTCAGAGAAAACACTTCAACTGTTATTAAGAAGTTGCCCGGTAAACTGCAATCATGATGGGCTAAGACCAAGAAGCTGATCCCTGTTCTGCCAATTTAAATCTTTCGTACCGCTGATCTGTAATGTTTTCCGTGCTTCCAGTCTTCCAAATTCCAACATGTAAATTAACCATGCCATTCTAAGAAATTCAAAATGCGCGCCTACATTCTTCATACATATCACCGCAAGAAGAAAAGCCGGACGAAGAAAGAATGGTAACTTTTGTTACATGAACTTTTTAACTTTCCTCTCCGTAATAATTTTATATTTAATCTGTAAACCTAATTAATTGCATGTAAATTTCTTGTTTTTCATTTGAAAATGTTACACTAAAACCTGTCAGTAAATTTCTTCTCTAATATTTCTGTGCTCTAGTCTTTAGATGATAATTATTAATATTTGTGCCTTCTAATAATCCATTTGTGAATACATTTATATTTTTACTATTACTTATTTTACAAACAAAACGATGCAATAATAATATTTCTCAGCTCTAGTTAAAGTCAGTAAGGTTTATATCATAATATTTATTATATTCATTTTAAAAGTAGTTTTCTTTTATCGAACTAAAAATTGTTTTTATGTTGAGTTGAGAAATATTCAAATATTTTTATTGTTTCTTTTACTTCGTCATGATATTTTAATCTATACTCCAAATCTCAAATACTTAAAATAGTCTAAAATTTTATTATAATTTTTTTTATATATTATTACGGAGTAAGAATAATAAGTGAATATATTATTGCTATTATTACCTTCCGAACAATCTGGGGAGTTATGGGTTTCAGAGTGAAATTAATTAATTATTACTTTTGCGATCGTTTGATTTCGCCATGTTTTTATTGAATAGTTATATCGGACTGTTGCGTAGAAAATGTTACGGAGAGAAAAAGGTTTTATATAATTTCATTTTAAAATCCACTTCCGACCACTCTTCCTCGATGTTACTGTGGCAATGCCTTTACCTTCGCCTAAGTTGGCGTCTCGTTTTACTACCATATGGAGAGAAAGAAATTCTTCTCCAGGTAATCTCTTGGATCACCGGGGTTCGAAAATGATCCCGGCTGGTTGTAGTGTCCCGGATCTACTTGGGGGCATTAAGACTTGTCAAAGTACAAGCTGCCCAGTATTCCGTCAATGCACCGCAAATTATTATTTGTAGTATACCTTAATCCCTGCAACCATCAGTACATCAGTATTATATATTATATTTTTATATAAAACCGCCTCCCATTTATCCGTATACGCAATGGTTTGAATCTATTAAAATAAAACAACTTAATATAAACTAGTAGTTAAATATTTTAAGTGCTCCAATTACTCTGATTCTCATATCAACCTGTACAACCATTTAAGCACATAAATATTGGCATGAGTTTGTTAATCAGTACAAACCGGTTATTGATGACTAGCAGCAATTTATTATAAAATACATATGAGAGTTTTACCGTACCTGTAAATAATATTATTCAATGCTTTCAATAATTTATTAAAAATTTATCTAACCTAATTTTGTCTCTCTTGCATTATTACTCTCGAAATCTAGTCAATCACCTGCTGTCTGTATTGACAACTTAAATATATACATTAAATTATTAGCCGTACCAATATCCCGACTATAAGATATCTATGAAATAGCTGATTGTAGGTAATTTAGTCTGTGTTTTTCGATGAGCTAGTAAAGGGAAAACCCCGTACCATTGTAATGTTGTCATCGGTGGGTCATGCCAGGGTTTGGGTTTGAATTTAGTTTGCATTTTGGAATTTATTCCTAGACGTGGACTGGGTTTGAATTCGGATTACTGTGTGTGATTAAGCATGGTGATTTTTTACCGGGACAATATATATATATATATATATAATAAAGAATAAAAATAAGGAAATAATATTCATATAAATAGAGATAATCTTTAACCTTTGATGTTGCCAAGAAATTATTAGTTACTACTAACTGATAATTCCCCAGGCTAAACTAGTTTTTTTATTTAACTATAACAGTTGTTTTTGGGAGTTTTTTATTGAAGTAAAAGGGATGGAATATGTATATACATATTATAACAGAAACAAACATTTATTACTTTTTTGAATTTGGAATGTCCATGTTAGAATTCTACATTCAATTTTATGTAATTGATATTTGTATGAGTTGTATGCACATCTATATCCAATAAATGACTAATTAATCAATGAATTTACATGGATTGCAGCTGAAATTATAAACTAGTTTAAGTTTAATAATCATCATGCCTACAAATAATCTGGCCCATACTAAATATTTTTAACCAGAAAAAAATAGTTATTTTGAGATAATTTATTTTTGCTGAAAACATAATTGGATACAATTAGCTTTATTTATGAAAAAGAATGTTATAAGTGTATTTTAAATTTAAAGTAATAAAATGGTTCTGAATTTTAATTTTCATAAAACTGATTAGATATATCATGATTTGTTATTAAAAATGAGTATCTGATTACACTTAGGTACTTTAGATGTCTAATGGACAAATAACAATTATATCCAGTCATTTTCTATCAGCCATCTTTTCTATCCTACATAATTAAGAAAATCACTTTCTTAGATATTAGAGCTGGAGACTAGAGTCAGAGATAAAAGCTTTAGTCTAAAATCTAGAAATAACACACAAAATTACTACAAGATAAAGTTAAAAAAATAAAATCAATTTATTTATAACAAAATAATTTAACAAAAATAAATCTTAACAACACTAACAATGATAAAAATTAAGAACATTATTAAATGATTTTATTCCATCTTACTATTTTTTATGGATATCACCTGAGTGTCTTGTCTAGAAAATTTATTTTATAATTATTAAATATCTTTATTAAAAAGAATACTATTGATCAAAATGAAGTAAACTATGTGTTTTTATTCATATGCATCCTCAAAATATCTTCTAAATTAGGATAAAACATATAGATGAATAATATTGATTATATATTATCATCCTTAACACATACATATTTATTGTCTACTGTGTGTACTAACATATGTTTTATGACATAGGGTCAATGGATTATCTATGGAGATCCTTTTAACAGAAGACCAACTAGACAATTATGAAAGTACTTTATTACTTAGACCACATATATTAACACATACATTATAATTTTGGAACATTATAGTAAATGAACTTTATCTTTCAAGGATATTTCACAAAGGACTAATATTAATAAAATGTTATCTTATGTATGCTCTTTGAAAATGACCATTTTATTATAGAGAGTAATTAACAGAAAATTTTGCAAATATTTACATGGATAAATTTTATTTTTATAAAAGTTTTCTGAATGCATATTAACTATCATTCAAGGCTAAATTCAATAAACATCAATACTTAAAATACATATACAATAGTAAAAATGTAACTACAATTACTTTAAATTATCTTCTCTTTATAAAAGAATATGCGTGTCTAATTTATAAGTACATGAAGTGCTAATTTGTTTAATAATAATATTTTCTAGATTATTTATTAACTAAAATTTAAAAATATCCAATTATTCTCCAAATCTAACTTATGATCATTGACATTATATGTTTATATACACACACAAACAGTTATCATATCTTAAACATAGTAGTTATTTTACAAATGAATAAAATAAAATTTTAAAGTAAAATATGATATTAGAATTTCAGTTTATAGGATATTACGGCAAAAATAAAGAAAAGTGTGATTTTGGTAATATTAGAATTAATTATAGTCATTTGAAAATGTTATACTATATTCAATAAATTTAAGTCAGAGTAAGAATTATATAAAAATAATATTAAAATTAAAACTCTCTTTACAGATTAAAATAATATATTACACTTTTTCTTATTTTGAAATATGAGGGCATTAAAAATGAATTTGTTAAGATATCAAATGAAAAAATATTAATAGTCAATTGTCCATGATCGTTCATATGTGTGACTTTTAAAGAGTTTAAACTATAAGGTCTTTTGGAAATCTAATCTTTTTCACTCTTCTTCTTCTTCTTCTTCTTCTTCTTCTTCTTCTTCTTCTTCTTCTTCTTCTTCTTCTTCTTCTTCTTCTTCTTCTTCTTCTTCTTCTTCTTCTTCTTCTTCTTCTTCTTCTTCTTCTTCTTCTTCTTCTTCTTCTTCTTCTTCTTCTTCTTCTTCTTCTTCTTCTTCTTCTTCTTCTTCTTCTTCTTCTTCTTCTTCTTCTTCTTCTTCTTCTTCTTCTTTCTTCTTCTTCTTCTTCTTCTTCTTCTTCTTCTTCTTCTTCTTCTTCTTCTTCTTCTTCTTCTTCTTCTTCTTCTTCTTCTTCTTCTTCTTCTTCTTCTTCTTCTTCTTCTTCTTCTTCTTCTTCTTCTTCTTCTTCTTCTTCTTCTTCTTCTTCTTCTTCTTCTTCTTCTTCTTCTTCTTCTTCTTCTTCTTCTTCTTCTTCTTCTTCTTCTTCTTCTTCTTCTTCTTCTTCTTCTTCTTCTTCTTCTTCTTCTTCTTCTTCTTCTTCTTCTTCTTCTTCTTCTTCTTCTTCTTCTTCTTCTTCTTCTTCTTCTTCTTCTTCTTCTTCTTCTGCTTCTGCTTCTTCTTCTTCTTCTTCTTCTTCTTCTTCTTCTTCTTCTTCTTCTTCTTCTTATTATTATTATTATGATGATGATGATGATGTCTCAAAGATAAAATTTATTGGTCTGAGAGAGTTAGAAGAATTTTACATAGTTTAGATTGCTGTGGTTTACATGGACAATCATGTAATTGAAGATTTACATATATAAAAATTGATTTATTGGTTTACACAGGATTGCAGGAATTTTTTCATACTGTGGATTAGTTACAAGGGATTTTACATGGCATGTATTGCTGCAGTTATATGGGCAACATGTAGTTGTAGGTTTACATATATAAAAGTTATTTTATTGATTTACACAAGATTACATAAATTTTACTTGCTCTGAACTGCTGCATCTACAGATGCAAACCAGGTTTAATTTTATGTGGTTGGGTTGTCTGGATAACATAGGCAAGGAACTATAATTTCCATGATAGTGTGTCAATTGTCTATGAGGTTCACACTGATATGAGATCAACATGTTATTTTTGATTTTTTAGGATGCTGAATTTTCTTTGGTTGACCAGGTTTTTCTCTTGGTTCTATTGGCAATGTGATTTGGACAAGGTGTTGGTGTGTATGGAAGACATAGGAGGATTACTTCAATAATTGTTAAAACTCCACCATGCCTGATTTTGGATGCATTTGAATAGATAAATATTCCAAAGAGGGTGAGGGTGACAGCTATGTTAGAATTGGTGGCAATTGTTAAATTGGAGTTTGTAGTAAGTTGGTTAGACTCTCTGTTTATCTGTGTTAAAGGTAGAGGCTGGGTAAGGCTTTTGATAAGGTTTAAGCTAAGATCCATGAGTAGAGACTCCTGATTTCCAGAATAGGATGCATTTACAGTTATACTGGTTGCTATTGTTGGGTTAGAGTTTGTCATATGTTGGTCAGAATCTGGGTTAGGTTCTGTTAGAAGTAGAAGCTGAGTGAGGCTTCTGATGTAATTTAAATGTGAAAAACATGGTTAGAGAATCCAGATATAGGGAGTGGTAAATTAGTTAGACTCAACATTGCTATTGGAAATGACTTAGGTTTTTTGAAATTATCTAGTAACTTGATAATAGTTGAAGATTTGAATGAAAAAATTAAAACAAAATTGGAAATAAGTTTTCAACTGATTGGAAGTTGAAAAAGGTATATAAAGTTAGGTTTTTTTCTTGCTAGCCTAAAGTTTTGACATCTTTATAAGTATAAATAGTCTGAGCTTGTTAACCTGGTTTTAAGCAAGTGAATTAATTGCTGGGGACATAAAATCAAATTTATATTACTAAACAGAGATGAGAGTTTGCTACAATATCATTAAAAGTAAGCATATGCTTGACTGACCTTGGGACCTTGAAACTTTGTGCTGTATTATTGGCAACAAACACTGGTCATCAGATGGCTTTTCCTAATTATTACTAGGAAACTTGATTTTAATTCAAAGTTTGAATTAAAAATGTAACTCAAAATTGGAAGTAAGCAATCAGTTCATTAAAGGCATATTATTATCTTGCATTAGACTAAGGTTTTGAATTCTTTTTTAACATAAAAACCAGAGCTTGTTAACTCATTTTTGAGCAAGTGAATTGCTTGCAGGGAAATTTGTAATTGGAACTTTTTTTGCCCAACAAAGATCAGAATTTGCTACAAAAGAATTTAAAAAAGCTTATGTTTGACTGCACTTTGGATTTTGAGACACTGTGCTGGTGATATTGACAGAAAGCATCTGGTCATGTGATGGCTTTGTCTCCATATTATTTTCTAAAATTATCATTGTATAACTTGATTCTTATTGAAATTTTTAATTAAAAATGTACACAAAATTATTAATTAATTATCAACTCATTGAAAAATGAAAAAGGTTTACCAATTGTAAGTATTTAAAAGTATGATTATTATTTTATAATAATTATTTTCAATGGGTAATTAACAATACAATATTTGATAAATATAAACAAGAAATATTTATTTATTTTTAAAGGCTATGATTTTTAAAAAAATATAAATATTAAGATTTTATTTTAGAATATTTATTTTAAAAGTTTAAAATGAAATATTTTGTTCAGGGATGCTGATATATTTCATATAACTCTATATTAAGTGAAATGGTGACTCTTTGTAGTAAAAAGTTATAAAATTGAGTGGATCATTAGATACAGTATCTATGTTGGTGACATCAGTATATCAGCATTGAAAAGATCATATAAAATTCCTGTGTTTTAAAATTAAACTCTTTCTTTCATTCTGCATTTTTAGTATTATATATAAAACTTATATTGAATTTGAAGTCTAGTAATAGATTGCCAGATAAAATAAAGTATTGGCCCAGACAGTCATTGTCTTCAGAGTCTTATAACAATGTGAAATGGTCTTGAAATACTTGTATAATAAACCTGGAAAAAGTATTCAATGCTCTGATGATGGAATTTATATATATATATATATATATATATAAATTCCATCATCATACACACTATATATATATATATATATATATACATATATATATATATATATATATATAGTGTGTGTGTGTGTGTGTCTGTGTCTTAAATAACTAAATGATAGTAATTTGAATTACTAAAAAAATTAACTTATTGAAGGGAATAAATAATGCTTATTGTTATATAATGACAAAAATACCAATATTGACCTGATTTACTATGAATATATTAGTAATGAATGCTTACTTCAATAATTTTATGAAATTACAATTGTGAAATACATCTTTGGAACATATATAAACTTTAAATATATTTTGCATCATGGAGTTCATCTACATCAAGGTTGCTAAGAAGCATCAGCATTTTTGAACTTTAAACACCAACAAAATATTTTTTATTATTATTGTACATATTATAAAATTTTTTTGTAATAACAATTTATTTAAGGGACATCAACAATTTTTAAAAAAAATTGTGAAATTTATTATTGCATCTAGTTAATATATTTTATATTTGTTTAGTTAAGTGTATCTTAAAAAAATTTTTAAAATATTTTTATTGAAATTTAACCTTAATTTTATATAATATTCTAGAAGTATATTTTTGTTTCTTTCCTTACTCAATCTAGGTTTGAAGGGTAATATAATTAAAGTATAAATAAGCCATTCATTGTTAAAATGCATCATTTATAGATATATTTAAATTGATCACTTTTGATTATGGTAGTAATAGGGTTGGAAACGAATTAAAACAAACTTAGTCATTCAATTTATATATATATATTTATTTGTCCTTGTATCATTTATAGTCATACAAGTTAAGAAATTTATAATATAGATACTATTAAATCAATTTATATATTCATTAATCAATATATATATATATATATATATATATATTATAATGAAAGGAAATGAGTTTTGGGCCAGAAGATGGATAAAGAATTAAATATCAGGTAAATATATGTTTTTAGAAAAAGATCTCAGTAATGTGATTAAAAGAAATTTAATGGATATTATGAAAAAATGGTAAATTTAAAATTTTTTAATAGAGTAGTTTATATAAAATGTTATTCTAATGACTACATATCAGCTAAGATGTTTATGAATGTTAAGACTTACAAAGATGGTTTTCCTTTAAGATTTATTTTTGATTTTACAAGTAGTGTTGTAGAGGGTATTTCTAGATTCTTGAATAATTTTTTAAAATAATTTGATTTTGGTCATTATACAGTTTCTTCTTCTTTAATAATTGTAAAATGGAAAGTACTTGGGTATTTTGTAGTTTAAAATTGAGAATATATATCAGTCTGTTAATAGATTAAGCGGTATTGATGTTCTTATGTCTGTGTTGGTTAAGCGAGGATCTTTGTCAAAAAATAAAATTAATCAAAGATTTGCTTTTATTATTAGAAGATTCTATATATTTTACTTATAATGCTAATTTTTATAAGATTAAGGAAGGGTGGATAATAGGTTATAATATTTCTCTTTAATTTGCTCAGTTTATATTAATTATTTGTAAAAGTAACTTATTATTGAGAAGGATTGTATATATTTAAAATTATTTGTTAGATATGTGGATGATTGTTTGTTTCTAGTTGAGAATGATAAATTTAAAAAAATTAGTAAATAAGTTTAATTGTTTTGATCCTTCTATAAAATATATGGTAAAAGAAGGGGGATTAAATTTTATTAAATTAAAATTTTTAAATCTAATTGTGATTAGAAATGTAAAGTATACTTGTTTGGTATGTAGTCACCATGTTAATGTAAAGAATTATCAATAATTTAACCTGATAGCTATCAATCTGTATATGATAAACTATCTGCTTTAAGGAATTGTTGTTATAGAAAAAAAAGTTTAAATAACTCTAGTAGAGTAGCTTTGTTTCAAAAAGGACAATTTTATAATAATTATTTTCATATTGGCTACTCTGATAAATTTGTTAAAAGTATTTTATTTAATACTAATAATATTTGTAATGATGTAAAGGTTAAAGAAAAATATGATTTTTTTTTTTTTTGCTATTTAAATTGTCTTTGTATAAAGTTGTATGTAAAAATAGTAACATGTTTGGAAATAAAAGAAGTACTTCGAAAAGGTGTATTACTTTGAATAATTTATTAAATAATACAAAGGAAATTTTTGATAGAGACTATTTCTAGAGGTGTATATATTATCCATTGTTTTTGTAAGAACATATATAGATCAGAGTAGTTTAGACTTAAATGAAAAAATAAAGGTACATAAAAGTAGGGCTAGAAATAATTATTTTAGTTCTGCTTTATATATCCATGAAAAAGATACAGGTCACACTATTAATTTTGTTGAGCATAAAAATCATGCATAAGGTCATTTAAAAAATTTATTTGGAGATAACTATAGTTTTTGTTTTTTTAGTAGTTTGAAAATATTGTCATAAACTGAAGATTATAAATATGTCCTTAATTTTTAGAAATGAATAAACACACACATCTCTCATGTTTATTCACCTTGTTTAATTGATCTCTAGTAAAAACAAAGGAATGTCAGGGTGAGGAATTTTTTTGCAGGACTTCACCAACAATATCTGATAAAATTGTTATTTAAGAGATTATCATGCTTTATAGAAGTCAGTGACGAAATTAAGTCCTAACAGTTTTAATAGGAATTTAAATAATTTTAAAAATTTACAAATCACTATTAAAATATAAAAGGAAACTTTAAAATTTAATTTTTTGTGAACATTTTTCAATTTTAAAACCTGGTAAACACAGAGCTCTAATTAACAATATTAATTATTAAAAAATAATTAATCAATATCTATACTTATTATAACATTTCTTTAATGAACCTACCCTTAAATCAACTTTAATAATATTTAATGAATCTTTAAGTTTCACAAAGTACCTACCTTATTACCATACCAAGATATTATTTACAAATCTAAGTATTCCATAAGGTTAAAATGAGGTCAAATATAATGGCTATCTTTACTGCAGGTAGGGTAAAATAGGGTATCAGATTAAGCTGGCCCAAAAGTTGTATGTGAACTGAAAACTCTATGTGCTCAAAACTTTTGTTTAAAGTGCTGAAATATTGGTTCTATCATATTATATTCAGCACAAATCACACCATCAGCTGCAGTGTAAAAGGAACCCTTATAGAATATGGGTAGCTGAGACCTGTAATCTCTGGTCCAAGTGTGCTGTTATGTTAGACTATTTTTTGTTGCCATTCTTTTATGGTGTTACAGGCATTTTTATGTTTCATGAGATGTACGCTTGTGTTTAGTGCAGATTGACTGATTGTGATTTTCTTTTATAGTCCATCAGCTAAGGCTTTTTGTTTAGAGAGTATGAAGATAGCACATATGATATGATTGATATAAAATGATTGGCTTATAAATTAGATGCAAATTGCACTGGATGAAGAGGCATGTCTTTAAGTTTAAAAAACATGATGCACATTTCTGAGTATAGAAATTTAGTGGTTCAGGCAAACAGAAGGATTGTCATTGTTTTGTGTAAGTGAATTGATAATGTGTGCATATCACTGAGATCAAGTACAAACATTTGAGCAAAGTGATCAGAGAATGTTGAAGGGTAAAATGTTACATTGATTTGATGATGAAGCATGTGAGTAAAAACATAAATCTATGAGAAAGGCATGACAAGTAGAATAAAATTCAGTTGTGTAGAGGAAACCTTCAACACTCATAATAGTTAATGAACCTTAATATAACTATTTTGTGACAAAGACATGATAGTTTATATTAAAATACTTTAATAATATGACCAGTTAAGAAATTGATGAGAGCAGTGAGTTTATATTGAGTATTATACTTATAATTATTACAAAACAGGTAGTATGCAGATGAATATTATAGCAGGAATAATAATGTGGGGGGTAAAATGTGGAAACAAGAAAGTTTGTATCTGTCTTTATTATTCTAAATGATGAAAAAGGGCCTTTTGATTTACAACTATTCCAATACTGTCTAATGGTGATGATGATTCTCTTGATTACATACAAAAACCTTGCTTTCTGAGATAGGATATATAATCAATCTGAGATCCACTATATATCTTCATCTCTAGAAGACCTGATATATGTCACTGTGAAAGTTGAATCCACTTATATAATTGGTGGTTGTCTAGCACTCAGATCAGTCCTCTAACATTGAAGGTTCCTATTTTAGCTGCATGTCAGATTATGTATAAGAGAAATGCTTACTATGGGAGGTTAAGGTCTGAGTGATAGATTTAATAGCTATTAGTAATTAGCTAATGTTTGTCTTAGGACATAATGTTGTTGTCTAATTATCAAAAAGCTTTACCATAATGTAGTAAAGTATTATAAAAAATAAAACTGTTTAACTGAAATTTTATTCAGCAAAAAAAAGAGAGACAATAATGATGTAAATGGACTCATTTAACAACAACAATAACAACAATGACATAACAATAATAGTAATAATAATAACAAAAACAACAGCAGCAGCAACAACTACAACAATAACAATAATAGTAACAATAACAACAACAACAATAATGATGATGATAATAATAATATAGTTCAGTAGCAAACAGTCTTGTCTGTATAATAATTAGAAGTTCTCTAGCTCAAACTTTTTATTTTCAATCATTAACACTATTATTAAAGATAATTTTAAACTTTTTTGACAAGAAAACTTAAAACATTATAATATATTATAAATCTAATGAATTATTGTGGGTGCATATGTAAAATCATTTTCATTTATTTACATAGTGAGTAAAACAGTTCAAAATAGCCTTCACTAGTGCTATAGAAAGTTCAACTTTAAACAATGCCATTTAAAAAAATCTTATAACAACATAACTAAACACAATCTTAATTATTCAATTACAAAGTCAACCGCATAATTTAGAAAAAGTACATCAACTGACATGGAAAACTTTGATTTAGTAAATCAAAATAATGAAGAAAGACCTGTATCCTCTCCATGATATGGGCAGTTTACTTGCTTGAGAATATTGCTGAAAGGTTCAACAATACCATTATAAGTGCTCTTTAGTACATTCAAATGCTTTTTATCTGATAGATCAATAGTTTTGTCTCCCATTATATACATTGCAAACTGTACTATTTTCCAAGAGCATTATAAAATGAATCCCTTACCCTACACAATTAATAGGTTGGCTGATCATCTCAACTCAGAATAATGGTATCTAGTTTCATGACTTGATTCCAAGAGCCATTTCAATGCAAACACTTGCTAACTTTGCACTAATTGCTGTGGATAAAAACTGTCAGGACATTACAGCAGGATACTAAAGAACACATATCTTGTGTATATAATTCAATATTTCCAAAAATTAATGGAACATTTTGGGAAAGTGATCTCATTATAACCAAACCAAGGTTAAGCTAAACAAAGAAATTGAAACAACTGCCATACCTATACAAACACTGACAGAGAGACCACATTTTGTCTCCATATAAGAGGCTTAAGGCTATAATGAAACTTCTGTGGACAGTATGGTCATAGAGCCACCAACAGTACTATTGCTAGATGGTAACAATGTGAGCAAGTAGTTGACCACACATCTCAATGTATCCATAATAAAAATCAAGCTAACATTGATAATATTGCACATGTGTAAATATGTGATAATCCTCAACCTGCTACATTTCATAGAAGCTTTTGCATAAGTGAAAATGTGCAACTCATAAACCTCTTTACAAATCAAATTCATGTGACCAGCAGCCAAATTGTAGATCATAATTTTTATCAGAAACACATCTAAATAGATAAATACTGTATAGAGACTGGGTCAAATGGAGCAACTAAAAATTCCCAGCCAATTGTTCCAAACAATAAAGCAATTAATAACCATTAAAGTTTTCATTTTATGATACACAAAATATTCACAGATATTATGAACCTTCCTACACTATGCCTTTCACCTAAAAAGCAGTCCCTCAGATGGCTTTATTAAAAGAAAACCCAGTTGGTCACAAAAACCTATAAACCAAAAAGGCAAAAACACTCAACTACAATACTAGGGCAACTGAGCCTCACAATAAGATGCAAACCCACAGAAGTCATTAATACAGAACACAATCACATACACTTTTCAAAAAACATTTTGCATAAAAAACTAATTTTAAACTCTGAGATATCTTTCAGAAAGGGTACTATACAAACAGACACAACATCCTCTGCACACAAAGTAATATTATTGTAATTGATTTCATATTAACAGCCCTAAATAACAGAATTAAGTCCTAAGGCAAATCTTAGATAACTACTAATAACTGTCAAACCCATGACACAAGCCTTAACCCTCCCCCATAATAAGCATTTCTCTCATAGATAATCTGACATGCAGTTAAAAATAGGATCCTTCAAAGTTAGAGGATTGTTTTGAGTCACAAACAACCACCATCTATATAAGTGGATTCAACGTACACAGCTATACATTCTTGGTCTTTCAGGGATAAGATATATAATGACTTTCAGATTGATCCTATATCTCATCTGAAAATGCAAGTTTTTATATCTAATCAAAAAACATTATCACCCTCAGGCAGCACATTATTAATCAGAACTCAAAAGACCATTTTACATCATCTAGAGCATATATTTAGATACAAATTTTCTTATTACAACAATTCACCACCATATTATTACTTCTGCTATAATAATTCCCTACCATATTATTACTTCTGCTATAATATTCATCTACACTACCACCCAGTTTTACAATAATTGTAAGTATAATAATATAAACTCACTGCTCTCATCAACTTCTCAACTAGTCATATTACTAGGGTATTTTAACATGAACTATCATGTCTTTGTCACAAACTAATTATATTAAATTGCATTAACTATTATGAGTGTTGAAGGTTTTTTCTACATAACACAATTTTATTCTACAACAATTGTCATGATTTTGTCATAGATTTATGCTTTTATTCATATATGCTTCCTTATCAAATCAATCTAACATTTCATTCTTCAACATTCTCTGATCACTTTGCTCAAATGCTTATACTTGAACTTAATGATTTATCAATCCACTTACACAAAACAGAGTTCTTCTCTCTTCCTGAACCATTAAATTTCTAAACTCAGAATTGTGGATGATGTTTTTAAACTTAAAGATACGCCTTTTGATCCAGTGCAGTGTTGTACTTTATTTATAAGCATATCATTTTATATCAATCATGTGCTATCCTCATACTCTCTAAGCAGCAAGCTTTGACTGATGGGCTGTGCAAGCAAATCACAATCAGTCAATCTGCACTTAACACAAGCACACATCTCAAGAAACTTACTGAAGCATATAACAATGCCTGTAACACCTTAAAAGAATGACAACAAAAAAGAAATAGTCTAACTCAACAACAAACTTGAACCAGAGGTTAAAGCTTTAGGCTACCCATCTACTACAAGAGGTCATTTAGCACTGCAGCTTATGGTGTGATCAATGCTGAATATAATATGATAAAACCAATATGCTAGCACTTTAAAAAAAGTTACAAGCACATAGTGTTTTCAAACCAAATATTATCTTTGCACCACCTTAATCTGACATCCTATTTCAACCTACCTGCATTAAAGATAGCCATTATATCTGACATGTCATTTTGGTCTCATTGCATACTTAGATTTTTAAATAATACCTTGATATGATAATAAGGTAGGTATTTTGTGAAGCTTAAAGATATCATTAAATATTACTAATGTTGATTTAAGTTGGTTTAATGGTAGGTTCATTAAAAAAAGTTATATCAAGCGTAGAGGTTAATTAATTATTTTTATTAGTTATTATTGTTAATTAAAAATCTAAGTTTACCAAGTTTTAAAATTGAAAAATGTTCACAAGAAATTAAATTTTAAAGTTTTCTTTTAGATTTTAATAGTAATTTATAAATATTTAAAATTATTTAAATTTCTGTTAAAACTGTTAAGACTTAGTGACAAAAAACTCCTATGAAACATGATAATCTCTTAGATGACAATTTTCTCACGTTTTGTTGGTGAAGTAAATATTTGCAAGATCTGTTAATGATCTCCAGCAAAAAAAATTCTCACCATGCCATTCCTTTGTTTTTACTAGATATCAATTAAACAAGGTTGAACAAACATGAGAGATAGAATGTTTATTTATTTAAAAAAATTAAAGATAAATTTATAACAGGCAAAACTCACTATATGTATTGCCACTCATTGCAGTCTAGAGTAATCAATGGATGCCAGAAGGCTTGTGCATAAAATCCTCATCCAGTGCCTACTCACCCAATATCCCCAGACTAGTTTCTGGCTTGTATCTGAGAGCACATGCTCTCAGATCCAAGGCTTTTTACTGACAAAGGCCACAAGCCAGAAACTAGTCTGGGGATATTGGATGAGTAGGTACTAGATGGGAATTTTATGCATAAGCCTTCTGGCATCCATTGATTACTCTAACTTGCAGTGAGTGGCAATATATAGTGAGTTTTTACTGTTTTAATAACAGTTATAAGCAAGCATAGGGTATGGTGATCATGTGATGTTTATTGGCTTAAAACGAATCCTGCCTAATAGGATAGTGGTGGCTGTGGTCATTAAAAAACCAATGACACCCAAAATGTATAGGTACTGAACTGAGTTTAGACTTATATGACTATGAAAGCTAATGAGCTTGAATTGAAAATATTAAGGTGTTTTCAATTTAAGACTCATAGTTTTGTAGTTAAGTAGAGATAAAAGGCAGCTGCTGGAGGGTTGCATTAGATCCTAAGATCTAGATGCAGTGCTCTCAGATACAAGAATCCTCACTAATGAAGGCCACAAGCCAGAATCTAGTCTGGGGATATTAGATGAGTAGGCACTAGATGGGGATTTTATGCAGAAGCCTTCTGGCATCCATTGATTACTTTATCTTGGAGTGAGTGGCAATACATATAGTGAGTTTTGCCTGTTTTAATAACAGTTATAAGCAACATAGGAAATGGTGATCATGTGATAAATTTATGACCTTTGGCTTATGACAATATTTTCAAGCTACTTAAAAAAAAAAAAAAAACTAGGGTTATCTCCAAGTAAATTTTTTTAATGACCATAAGCATGATTTTTGTGCTGCTGATTGTTACAATTATTAAAAATATACATTAAAAAATTTGATAATAAATTATATCTTGTATCTAAAGAACAAGCAAATACACTTAAATAATAAATATCCCTTTTTTCTTCTTCTTTAAATAATGGTATTATTCTAAAAAAAAAAGAATTATTTAAAATAATATTACTACATTCTAAAAATCCAATCTCAATATGTGCTAATATATATTTAAGAGTCCATATAAACATTATAGCATGAACAGTATACATGTATATGTAAAATCTTTTTAAATTAAATGTACTTTAATAAAAAGATTAATATTTTTAAATTTTATTTTAGTATGAAAAAAATAATATTTTGTCTAAAATCAAAATTCTCAAAAATTATTATAATAGTATACAATTTTCCAAATAGATGCAATGTATCATTTATAATTTCTTCAGAATAAGTTGCTTCCATGATAATAATTTCTTTTATTTAAACGTCATTTATTTCTTTAAGCTTAGCAATTTGTTTTTTATATTTAATACATTGAAAGATATTTTCTTGATAGTTATAGTGCTCTCTATCTGTATGATTTTGCTCTTTTTCATTATCCTTTAAAAATATTATTTTCTGGATTGTAATCATCTGCTGTACTTTGCTTTAGATTATGTTATTGTGAAAAAAACTAAAATATTTCACAATTACAACTTTGTATAATTTTTATTGTAGAAACTACATTTAATCAATTTTTAAAGTAGTATCGAAAATGATTAGTAATAATCATTAGTGTATTTATCTGAAATGGATGGCGTCAAAATTGTGAGTGAGGGAAGTTTGACAATGGTAAATGAAAATGTAATAATTTACTCTAGATAAATACTTTGCATATAATAAAGATATATATATATATATATGAGGAATAATGACTTGGGCCAACTGATGAGAGCTGGTTCAACACGAAATGCATCTTGGGGGTTATTTGTCTTTTATTGTATCTTTATTCATATGAATTTAAAAAGAATGGGGAAGTATGGAGATGTTTATTATATCTTTATTTTACTATGATTATCATAAAAAGTTTTAAATTTCATTTATCTATGTAGATTAATTTTATCAATATGCTTAATGAATTGTTTTGAAATAAATGGGGCTGTTGCTATTTTTTTAAATCTGCACCATTGATAGATAAATTGTTAATTTACAGAAGATTTAACAGTTTGTTGTTTGTTTGTTTTTTTTTTCAAAATTATAGTTGTATTACTACTATATGTAAAAATTGGATAATCCAGTAATATATGCTGTTTATTATTTAAATTTACAATCAGTTAATACATTATCAGAAATTTATGTAATATATTTAAAAACAAATTTAAAATGTTACCATTATCAACACTTTTCATATAAACAAATAAAGATGGTTGACATAATATAAATGATAAAGTGGCAAATTTGTAAATTGTTCTAATCATTTTAATATTAGTTGTTTTTCTCAAAATATTAGTTGCAGCACTTAATTTACAACCAATTCAGATCAATACCAATCATTTATGAAACTAGAGATGATTTTTATCATAGATATAAACTTTAAATTTTAATAAAAGATTAATTCATTTATTTTTTAATTAAATATAAACATATGGATTAACTCAATTTCAACCCTTTTTTCCTTGCGCATCTTTTTTAGATATGCTTAAAATTTCCACTCCACTCCACATTTCTGAAACATATGAATAAAAACATATAAACAAAAGAAATCATTCGAAGGTCCATATTATTCTGAAGCAGCCTTCTTCAGTTAGTTCAGATCACAGTCTCTTATGTATATGTAAAGGACTGTGATTTATGATAGTTCAGGATAATAAGCATTATGGAGTGATTTTTTTTATTTAAAGTCTTTATTCATATGTTTCCAAGAAAAGATGGAATAAAATTTTAAATATGTGTATAAAGAGAGAGAGAGAGATATTAAAAACCTTTTTATAATCTGTGAAATCTAAGCACACTGAACGTTCCTATTCATAACATCTTTAAAAAATGATATTCATTACATCTTTGAATTATTTTATTTCTTTCTAACAGATTCATCTTTCTAATTCTTGAATGTCCTTTTGGCTGTGCAAATGTATATTTATATATTATTTTCTATTTTGAAGCCTTTTATAGAGTATTATATATGTTTAAGCATATTTCAAGATCTGTATAACGAAATTACGAAATACATGTGTTTCTATATTATTGGCAACAATTCGAGCTGTATTTAAATGCATTACTTTCCATGGATAGTTTGAAATTATCTCAAATAGAAAATAATGCTTCTTCTAATTATTCATAAAATACAACATTTAAAAAGGTTTGAAGTTTTATGATGAATCCATTTCAAACAATATAAAATTTCAATTATATGGTAAGAATATAATTGGAAAATCAAAAATATTGTAATAAAGATGTATATTCAGGTGAAACCCTTCAGTATTTCGGCAATGCTTCTCTTCAAATTAAAACTTATTTACAAAGATAGTTTTCTTATTTTTTAAAGACGATTTGTATCATTAATTTCAATTAGACAATCTAATTAAATACATTCTTAATAAAAAGTTTAAATATCCTATTTGTTATGTATTTTTAAATTTAATTAAATTGTGCAGATAAACATAAAATTCAATACAAACACATTTTGAAAGTATTTATGTAATTAGTAATAGTATTGCTGTTAAGTTTCCCGAGCAGCTAATTATCTTTCAAGCTATAAAAACTCTGTTAGTAAAAGAGGAATGTAAGCAATATTAAATGAGTTTAAAGCTGCGCAAATTTTTATTATAATGTTTAATTTTTTTTTCTTTTAAAAATAATCAATGGATTTTAAAATGAAAAGTCTTTCTGAAGTTTTGTATCTTATTATCGGTCTGTGGCAATCAATAAACAATGCTTTTCATTGTATATATATACATTGACTGTGATTAATGATTTAAAACAATTTACAAATATGAAAAAATATTGGTATTATTAAAAAAAATGCAAAAACGTTATTGTAGCAGTAAAATTAAAAGAAATTATTTACAATTTCAAAATACAAAATGCATATCTGATGAACATTTTTTTTTTCGAAATTATTAACTGTGAATGTAGAGAGGTTTTTGAGGTATAAAGTAGAACGATACTCTCAAAATAAATGATTAAATAATGAATCTTTAATTTATGTATAGAGGTGTTACTATGCTGTTACAGTTAGCTTTAAAATGGACATACTGGAATAAAGTGTTTTAGCTAAAAACTAACACCACACAGATCGTTTGAAATTATTGGTTTTAGTAAAATTTATGTTTAACATACTTGTTTATAAAAGGTGCTGTGAGCAAATGGAAAAAAATAATCGATGTGGATAATTAATTATATTTATTTATGCTAATTAATGTTCCTAGAGCAAATAAAATATAATAAACGAGTAAAGAAAATTCAATGTCATAAATTATTTTTTTTAGTAAACTCAGTATTATGTAAGATGAACTTATATTAAAAAAAATAAAAACATTTAATCGTTGTATTTTTATTGTTTTAGATATCTGATAGTAAACTTAATTTTAATTTTAATGAAATAAGTAAGTAATACAAGAAATGTAGAAAATATATAAGAAAATGAATAGATTAGATAATTAATGTTTTTAAGCTGTTTTTATTACTATTCTTTATAAGTATTATAACTTTGTCTTTCTTATTGCATTGCAAATCCATATAATATTAATATCACTTTATGTTCTTTATTACTTTTTACAATGCTTTTTACAACCCGTTATTGATGGTCTTGATTGCCCCAGCAATATTCTTCAGTTAAGATTTGAAAATATAAATAGAAGTTCTGAAGAAGATTTCTGTGACAATCAAAACCATCAATAATGCGTTGTAAAAAGCCTTGTAAAAAATAATAAGGAACATAAGTGATATTAATATTATTACTATTACTGTAAATATCAAATACCTAAAATACAAATAAGTTAAGAAATCAGTGAGCAAAAAATATAATCACTATATTTGAATAATTTACTAATAGATATCAAAAAAAAAATAAAAAAATATTCTTGAAAAGAACTAATTTATAACTAGTTGATCATAAAATTGAACAAATGTCTAGATCATTATAAAAGAATAAAGCCGACATATGCTTACATGGATAAAAAATAGGAGTCTTTTGTTTTTAATGGGCTACCAAAGTCTAATTAATGATAATGATAAATGTTATTGTAAGTTATCTAATCATTATATCCCAAATCCCATTTGTTTGTTTTTGAAAAAATAAATGACCCTTTGTTTTTCATTAATGTATCTTTATTACTTACTTTTTGTTACAATTAATTATTGGTGAATACATAATTTTTTATATAAATCACAAACAGAGATGTATATAAACTGATAAAAATAAATATTTAATATTTATCATTTTATATGTAACATACAAAAATCAAAAGTCGATAACAAATGCTGTAATTAAATGATCATTTTGTCAGAATACAAGATGTCTGAGCACCAAATTGGTTGAGTGAGCAGAATTCAGTTGACCAATGTTAGTTTTTTTTAAAATTTTCTTGATCTGTAAATAAGTTATAAACTATTTAAATTCTTAATCTGCCTCTTTTATCACTGCAGTAAAATATCCACAGCAAAAACAAAGTGTTAAAGATAGAGGATAGTGAATATAAAATCTGCAGAGATATTGGCAAACTATGGATTGACAACAGTTAAAAATAATATATTTGATAATATTGTGATATTTTCCCTTTGATTTAAATATGCCCAATGTATATTTTTAGAAATTAATTTTACTTTAACAATATAATTATAATATGTTAAAGAGTTTTTATAATTTGAGCACTTTCTTATAACTACATTCTTTATTAGACTGGATGAACAATTGATTTATTTACTTATTTTTTTTTACTTTTGAATCACAAAACAATATTATTAAAAGCCCTAATCACAGACCAACAGATATAAAAGGTTTTATTTATTAACCATTTCCAGTTTTTTTAAATCTCTTATAAAAAGGATGAATAAATATAATTGCTACAATGCTCTTATTAATATGATGTCTAATTATATGGTGTCTTTATATGTTTTTTCTGCATATTTATTCACAAAATGTAGAATTTTTGAATTTTGTTTATTATTTGTTTATTATTAAAACGTCAAACAATTGCAATTCTTTTCATAAATCCATTAATAAAATTATCTCTCAGATTCTATTATTATACAATCCTTCATTGGAAATGTTTTACTTTTAACTAATATCAATGGCTTTTTGTAACTTTTTTCAAACATTACAATTTTTTCCCCTGGATGTTTGGTCATTACCCATGTTTTATAACCATCTAATAATTATGAAACATTTTTTTATTATTTTAAAATCATGTCCATGTTTTATAATCTTGTACTTTTTCTGTCTATTTTTAATTTATATATATATATATTGCTTGTAACAGTTCTTTCATATACACTTCAATGCAAACAAATTAAGACCAGTGATAAATGGGAAGGGATCATATTTTGATAAGGTATCTAAATGGTTAGTACATAATATTTTTAAAAAATACATTGATAAGAAAAACAGTGCTTTTATAAAAAACAATAAGGAATTAATTAAGGAAATTAAAGAAAAAGTTAATAAGTATAATAAATACAGATTGACAATGATTAAGATAGATATAGTGTCGATGTACATGAATTTAAATGTAGATAAAGTAATAGATTTAGCAATTAATAAATATATGGAAGATGAAGAAAAATTAATAGAAATACCAATAATTAAATTAAAACAGATTCTGGAGTTGTGTTGTAAGGAAGGAAAATAAAGTTTTTAAAAAAAATTTCTTGCAAGAACGTGAAAGAGAAGAATAAGAGAATATTTTTAATTTATTTTATTTTGGCTATCAAAGAATATCAGTGACAATACTATCAAGATATACAAAATTTTTACAGTTACCTAGTTAAATTCTATCAATTTTGATTTTTTTTTCATTATTTTATTCAAATCATTGTTTTGTTGTGGCCATGTATATACATAATATTTATCTTTATGCTTTTTTGTTTAGTCTTTTTAAGTCGATTTACATGTTTGTTTTTTATTTTCTTCTATAATATCTTCTATATATCTTATGTTGTTAATTCATTCTACATGCTGACGTTTCTTTTCACTTTCTTTTAAATTTACTATTAATTTTTCATAATTGTGATGATTATTCTATTTTCAATTTTGAATTGTTTTTCAATTTATCCAAACATTATCATCTGTGTTTCTGTGTATCTTTATAGCTTCTCATTCAAGTGTGTCATACGCTTTGTTAATTTTGTATATGAACTATCATAAATAATTTTTAGGAAGGAAGTTATTTTATTTCTTTTTATTAAATAAAGAATAATGTTGCTCACATTTCCAATGCTTCAAACTTCTTCAAGTCAAAAAATATCATGTTGAATGCAAAGGAATAAAAGTACTATTAGTTTTATTACTATCTACTCATATTGGAACACTTGGTTTAATTTATTCCTACTGAATAATAAAAAGTACTGAAATTGTATTTTGTTTTTTTAAAAAATAAATGTACATAATTTCACCCATGTCCAATTAAAAAAAAAAAGTACCTTTGAGCCCAAAATGTCCAAAGAGTTTATAATTATTATATATAGTTTATTTTAAATTCTTCTTTCAGATCCTTATAAATTTTATCCTAGTTTGAAGATTAAATATAGACTTTGAAGCTGTTATTATTTTTTGTTGTTTGTTAATAAAATGAGAAAACAAGGGAAAAATCAAAACAATTTTAATTGTTAGTTAGAGAAACCCCTTATATATATATATCAAAAAAATTAAATAAAAAAAAACTAACCAAAGGAAAAAAAATATATATATATATATATATATATATATATATATATATATATATATATATATATATATATATATATATATATATATATATATATACTGTAATCTTATGTTTGGGCTTGATGTTTCTCAAGCTATATTTTATTAATCTATTAACTAAAATTTTAAATTTTAATCAGCAATAATCTTACTTATTAAATCTGTGATTTAATACAGTAGTGTGGTTTAATGATTGTTAATTTTGGTGAAAGAAAATATGAAAATTTAATAAATGAATCTCTGTAGAACGGTAAAGAGTTGGACTGTTCAATATATATGCTAACTCTCTGCCAGATTGTGTGCAAGACTTTTCATATACAGTATGTCAGATAAATTAGTTTTCATAATTTCAATATAATAATTTAATATTGTTATTAAATAAAACCATAGAAATACTTAATATTTTTATTATTACAATAGCTTTTCATCATACTTAAAATTATAATTATTTTAATTTAAACAATATAATTAATCATTAAATAAATTTTACTCTAGTTTAAAATATTATTGAACAGTTTAATTAATTATCATTTGTGTTTAAAGGTGGAGATTTACTAATTATAGACAAATATAATCACTTACAATAATTTTATTGCTTTATTATTTGTACACTCAGCCCCTTTGTTAAAAGTCTATAAATAGACTGGCACAAATAAAGAAAGTGAAATTATCATAAATTCAGGATTATTATTATAGATTGGGGAAGACTATTGTAGATTGTCAGGAAGGCTATTACTGTTCATTGGAAAAAATAGTCAATTGTGTGTTGAAATTTATTACTAATATGTAATAAAAGTAATGTATTTTTTTTATTATTAATTGATAAACCATGAAGTAAAATTTAAAGGACCTTTCACCCACAGGAGAATACATTGTTGACCACCAGCTGACAGTTTGAAATTGGAGTTCACAGACCAAAGAAATTTATATCAAGAAATTGGCTGCCAAAAAAGAACATAACTATAAGAAATTTAAAAAAAGATGTAAACCTGAATTTTCAACAAATATCTCATAAGTGTTTTAGTTATAACAGCAGTAAGATACATAGTAAACATTGCTATAATAAATTTAAAATTGTAATAGAAAATAAACTTGGGATTTTTTTTCATAAGGAAAATGGAAAGTGATTTATATTTAAAATTATATCCAATTTTAAGTGCTGTTTTTCCTAATACACTCTTAAAATTCCTTTATTAAAATGAAATACTATCTTAAACTAGACTGTTATACACTGATAAATTTAATTAACATGATAAAATTTACAAAATATGGGGAAAAATAATTAAAATTATCTTATTGCTTTTAATTTAGTAGCAATAACATTCATACCCACTTAAGTTCATTAATTATGAGTTAATGGACTATTGACATTAAAGTTATTAAAAAAAATAGGTTATTGAAATTCTTAATATAAAATACTAGAAATTATCTTAAACTTAATGAAAGACTGGATGTGACTTTACAAGTTTTTGGTGAAATCGTCACATTCATTAATAAAATAAAGGTATTTCACCAATATTACTTTAGATTTCAGCTTCATTTTCAATGTATAATTTATTGTGTTAATAATATTGTAAATGTTAAATGTACAATAGAATATTTGCTTGATAGTAACAACTCAAGAAGCAAGAAATCTATAAATTATTACTCTGAGCAAAATTAAATAAATAAATCAGTTTATTATAAATCACTTTAAATAATTCTCACGTTTACCCCATTATAAGTAAATAGTTTTTACTGGAATCATTAAAAAAATCCTAGAACCCAAAGCTGTCATGAAATGAAGTCACACACACTGCAATTTATGAAACAGGAATTGAATAGATTAAAGAAGTTAAGACTAAAAATATTTTAGCAATTATTTAATAACTGAATAATAATAAAAAAAAACAAATGACATGATAGTATAAAATTTTAAATTTTTATTTAATCAAAAAATATATTTATGTAAAAATTATAATCAATCAATTGATTTCTTTTCATGTATTAACTTTTAATTCTTTAAGTTATTTCTTTAAAATAACTAAGATTTGGAAAAAACATTTTTAAAATCAAAGATAACAAATTTTAATTTAGCTTAATTAACCTTTTGTTCGATTTTTAGGAGGGAAGTATAATTTAAGTTTCCAAAAAAATATTGAGAGTGCTGTTTGTTATTAATAGTACTATATTTAAAATGGACATCAAAATTTAGTATAAATTTGTTAGACCTGATTGAAATGAATTTTCTGAATAAATATATTAATTTCTTCAATATTTACAAATTTATGGCATTCATACAAAAATCTGTCTTCACAATGCATTATAAAATAATAAATTAAAGCAAAAAAATTTCTGAATATTGAATAAGAATCATTAATCCATAATAAATGTTAAGCACAATATATTTTAATTGTTTTGTCTTAATAACATATTTTAATTCCTTTTTAATTTTTTTATTATTATATAAAACAGTTATTGTCAAGACTGTTTACACTAAAATACATTAAAGTTATATTTCATGTTTTTAATATTCTCTTTCTATCTGAAATTGTATTAAAATTACTTTTAATTTGCTATACAGAGATATAAAACCTAATTTTCATAAAATTTATCAAATTATTCATTATATCAAAATTACAAACAATAAAATATTGAAAGGGTACTGCATATTAGTTGTGCAACATAGTAGAGATGGTAAACCTTTTCACATTTGTGATAAATGTCTAACCTTGTGAGCCCAATCATATAAACCATGTGATCCCATCCAATCTCATCCAATAACATGATCAGTTTATACTTTCATTTATTGTCAAAATTTTGTTCAGACAAGTTCTTCTCAAAGTATTTTTTATTTCAATGCTGATTTATTTTGTTCCAATTTTTTAATTAATACTACAATTTTTTCTTGTTTTTTTTTAAAAAAATACAGTACAAAATGATGAACATTTTACCCACTACTGAGATCATTGTGGTTGAGTACATCCACACTTCAGACAAGCAATGGCACTGTAACATTCAAGGATGTAATAATAAAATAGGTCTTCATAAGGGAACATAGTTGGAGGATTCCAGAATTCCATTTTTGACAGCAATCCAGTTTATTTACAACTGGGCTCACAAATTAACATTCATAGAATAGGAAAAAAAACAGAGTTTGCTTTAGCAGAAAAAAACATGACATTGGAGGTCTCAACAAAATAACTGAAATTGACAAGAGCCTTTTGCATAAAAAGAGAAAAAAATGCAAACCAGATGAATTCTTCCAGAACAGTGAATGATTACTGGTTTGTGCAGGGAGGATAAAGAGTGATTCATCATGAGAATTTGTCGTAGAACAGTGGCAACTGTGATGGAAGCCATGAAACAAAATGTGAAAGAGGAATCAAAAATTTGTTTAGACTGTTATAAAACCTATAAAACTGCTGAATTATGAGCTGCCAGTTACTAACCATTTTGATATAAATCATACTGGATGACATCAAAAAAATTAGTCCACCACATTGAAGAAATACTAAAAATGAAGTAATTTCAGTTTTTTTGGTTGGTTTTGAAAAATACATTTACTACTTATTAACATTTCTGGTGATGATCCTGTGCAGGCATTATATTGCACAATCATGTGTTAAATAAGTCTCCACTTTGAGAAAAATAAAAAAATAACTTTTAGTCTCCATTTTGAAACAAAATTTTATTCACTTAAAATAATGTAGATAATAGATGATTAGATTGTTTCATTGTAACAATTCCTGTTATATATTACATGGTATGTGCATATCTTGAATGTTTTGTAATTTAGTGATTGTTCTGTCCATATTTAAAATAACATTTGGGAATTGCATAAAACTTTTTCATATTTTTTGTGTGTAAAATTCACATTTTTATTATTGTTAAAAATGTACTTTTTCAGATTTATTTTTGCATGAAATTCATATTTTTAGTATTGTTATAAATTTATATTTTTAGAATTATTAGATTTACTCTGGTGCAATTACTGGAACTTATTAAAACTGCTACGCCTTTTCACACACGTATTCAGACTGCCAATAGCTTTGTAAATCTTGAAAATATATCATATACACCCAGCACATTCTGATGAATTTATCATTTTAAGTTTGTACAAGATAAAAGTATACATATTATTTGGTCAGATCACAAGATTAGAAAGGTATTAGTGAATTGATATGAATTGAAAAGAGTATAGGATGTCTAATATTCCCCACCATCCTGTGATAGATTCCATATAGTATAGGATACATGAATCAATGATTTCAAAAAAAGATTTCTCTCTACAAACATATAGAAGTTAACCTACTTGCAGTTTAATTCTATTTTTATTAAGTTTATGATTATTAATAATGCCAGTTAGCAAATGACAATGATAGTAATTGATAATAATAATATAATTTTTGAAAATTATGCAACAAAATCAAATATAACTGGTGAAAGCCAAAAGCTAGAAACTAGTCTGGGGATATTGATTGCATATGCAGTGCTCTCAGATCCAATGCTCTTCACTGATGAAGACCAAAAGCTAGAAACTAGTCTGGGAACATTGGATGAATAGGCACTATATAGGAATTTTATGCACAAATCTTCTTGCATTCATTGAGATTACTCTGGCTTGCACTGAATGATGCTACTATATGGTGAGTTTTTTTTGTGTGTAATCATTCCACTTATTGATACATCACAACACATAGTGTAAATTATATTTTAACACAATTTCAGAATAACTACAAGCAATTTTGAAATCACTATAACTAATCATATGGAAGGGTTGAACCTCATATATAATCCAAGCTAAGTACAGATGGGTCCATTCTGTATTTTTCATTTATTGATGGGAGTTGTATTTATTTACATATAGTCCTCTGGTAGCTGTTAGTAGCTTTTGCATAAATTTCATGTAAGCCAATTATATTTACCTACTTTTTTATGTATTATTTTCTTTGATAGACCTTTTTGTCCTTAGGAATGTATGTGCTTATAGAGCAAAAAAGTAAATAAACTAAAATCTTTTACAAAACATTATAATACATATTTTTTATTCCCAAAAAAGTTAATACAATGAAAAAAAGTAACTTCATTTACTTCGGGGGAATGGCAATAAAAATAAATGAAGATTAATAATAATGTACGTCATATTAGTTCTAATGAAAAATTAGCTTTTTACAATTTTTCCAAACCATTGGAAAAGTTAGAAGGTTTGTTTATTAAAAGTTAGTTTTAATAGTGTCTCAAGAGTATTTATTTTATCCAATAGGAATAACATGCAATAGTAATAATACGAAATACAATTTATACTCAAATAAGATAGGTAAAAAAAATTCAAATGACTTTAAAAATAGTCTGAGCATTAATCAATTAAAATTACATATACATTATGGGGCACAAGTTGCAATTATCTTTACAAAAAATGTTAATATTTTTAAAAACAAATTAAATACAATAAAACAAAGAGATAAAAAATGCTCCCATCAGACATTTTCCCAGCCACTTGGTCAATTATCTACCAGTGCTATAATCTCTAGGGAGATCTATTTTCTGTTTTATATTTTATTATAAATGTTTCTAATTATTGTATAATTCATTGAATGCTATTCAAAAGTTTTCATTGTAGCTTTCTTTGATTAGCTTTGCATTTTTTTTTTAAAACTGAGACTAAAATTAAGAATATATAAGATTCAGACACTATGGCCTCTGTCATGTATTTTCACAAAATCAACATCCTTTCAAGACCAGCTGAAGAAGCCTGGTTTTTATTTATAGGCATCCTACAGACAATATTAAAACACCACACCATGAAAGTCAAAGGCCCTAATGGCCTCTTCAGAGATCTTCTACAAATAGAGAATCAGCTTCAGATGCTCCAAAGTCAACCTATCAAAACACAAGATATATATAGTCTTAAAAACCTATACCGATCAAGACAAAAATCCCTGGCGGAATACCTATCCATTAGGAGAGCCAAATGTTATTTATCACAACAACATCACTGGACAAAAGGCTACTTGATATGGGCACTTGGAGGGAAAAATAACAAAACCACTCCCACCTCCATCATTGCAGATGGGAACACCTATGATGAACACAATAAAAGAACACTTCCGGCAAAGAATGCAAACCGCAATCTTCAATGGCACACAATCCTGGTCTGAAGTTGATCCACAGGCACCACATGGGATCACAGAAAACCTATTCCAACAGAAAATATCTTTCCTTCCAGATGGTGTACATCCTGGATTACATGGGATTCCCAGATTCCTAATCCTACACCTCAATCAATTTGCAATTCCCATAATGAAGAAGATGGTGGATTACCTAGCAACTGGTAATAGAGTGATACCTAACCTTTACCCAGTGGCGCTAGTTCCATTTATAAAAAAAAATCAGGTTATGGATCTCTCAAACATCAGACCTATTTCCATGACACCCCTGCTAATTAAAATTGTAGAGTCTGTGATCAAAGACCTCATCCAACCAAATGTCTTAAAGCACATATCTAACAACCAATAGGTCAAGAAGGGATCCTCTACTGCACATGCAATGGGCAACATAATCTCCATCATTGACTATGTCAGAATCCACCGGAAGTCAGGGCCGATAGCTATTCAACTGGGCATTGCTACAGCCTTTGACTCGGTACATATAGACATACTCTTAAATATTTTGGCCGAGAATGATGTTCCTGCAGCTGCTGTCCTGATCATAAGCAACTTACTATACAACACAGAAATTTTTATCACTATGGATGGTAATATCACCTCCGGATTTAAACCGACACAAGCTTTCCCTCAGGGTTCCCCCCTCAGTGCCTTATGCTTCATCGCATATATAAATCCTCTCCTGATGGATTTGGAAAAAAAATTAACAGGTCTTTTTATACCCAATTTAAGCAGAGAATTCATCATGTTTGCCTACATGGATGATGTAATGATCATCCTACCATCAAGAAAACATATTCCTTTGCTACAAACAATATTAAGCCACTATACTGAGAAATACAGGCTGCAATTCAACCCCAGCAAGTCTGTCTCCTAGCAAATTATTTCAGGAAGGAAAATTAACACCCTCTTCTCTGCCAAGCCACAGAGATATCTTGGGTTTTCCATATTCAAATCTACCATAGCAATGACCAAAGAGATTCAGGATAACATCCTAGAAACAACAAACAAATTCATCACTTCCTTGTCACAAGTCTACCTTTCCCTCCCTGGCAAGGTAGCACTAATTAACATGAATGTGATGCCAAAAATAGCATACTTTCTTCCATTTATCAAATGCAACAAAAGCTTCATAAATAAAATAAATGGCTTGTGCTCAAGGCTTTTCTGGAAAGGTAAAATGGTCGTGATCAGCCTCAAAGGCACTCAGCGACCAAGAAAGCTAAATGGTCTTGCTCTCCACTCTATTCAGGCATTGATTTACCAAAAAACCCACAATGTCATACACAACTTGGTAGCATCATATGGTTTTAACACAATTCTCCAAAAAACTTTCCTTCAAAAGGTAACACCCACTGACCGACCCCCACCAGACAGACAAACATGGATCACTAGAAACACAAGCTTTATCAAACAGCACTGCCCAATAAATGACTCCACATTCAATTCTAAAATATCATTATGGCAAGCATACACAATCCTCCATCCAATCTTACATCATATAATCAACACATTTTATTACGATAATCAGAAACTGGTATCCAACTTTAAAAGATGGAGTCTAGAGGCCAAATACCTAGACTTCCTCATTAAATACAACATTAATGGACTACCTACTAATCACTTCCTCTTTTACAAACGTGGTCACAACATAGACCCTACTTGCAGCATTTGCATGAACAGCGATGAGACATTGGAACACCTTTTCTCACAATGTATGGGATTCAGAGTGATCCGAGAAATCATACTCTCCAACACCAAGATAGATTTCCAACTGATCTCATCTCTGAAAGATAGTATCAATACTAAAACCTATCCAATAATATGTCTCTCGGTGTTTTTGAACTATGCAATATGGGTTACACGTTGTAAACTAATCATGGAACACCCACAACCTAATATAAAACAGGTTTTTTCCAAAACAATGATTAAAATCCAGAAGAGAGACCAACTCCTGGCATCATTGAAAACATTTGAAGACACTTGGACATTATACAATATGCCAAACTAACAACAAGGCAAAAGGGGGGGGGCTAACAATCAGATAACAAATATGTGAAAGATCTAATGTTCACACCATATTGGGCAACATAGACTCATCAGAACCCAAATGGAAATAACAAGATAGTTAGAACAACAATGTAAACCCCAATTGTATGATTACACATCACTGTATACATTAGAAATAAGAAATTATTATTGAAACTAAAAATTAAGAATATATGTTCTCATTTACTGATGAAGAAAGCATTCCTTATATGCATTAATGAATATGGCAATACACAATATGGGAATTTTTCAGTCTAGAATTACAAAGTCTAAATATTTTTCCAAGATTTGGGTCATATACAACTCCCCCTTCCCCTTCAACAAATCCAGTTAAGTTTTTATTTGTTATACATATATGTAATCGATTTGGACAGATGTAAAATGCAATAATGCAATTAGCTAAAGGGCGGCTTTTATTAATAACGATTTAGGAAAGTCTTTTGTGCCTTACTTTTAGCATGGATTAAAATTAATTGTTTCAATGATAACTTATTTCTTTTGACTGAAAGATCTCATTAATATACGTGATTTTGTAAAGTAATCTTATTGATAAACAGACTTCTATAAACGATGATTTAGTTTACTTGTAAATTATACTTAAGGAAATAATGTTTACTTTTATTTGAGGGCTGTTCTTTAATGTTTATGTGAATTAAATAATGGTCTTCTTTTCTTACTACGTTAAAATATGTAATAAGTAATTTATGTAACTTAGAAACTCTATACAAAAGCAAACACACGTAAATACTAATTATATTTATACAGTGGAGATTCACAACTGTAGAAAAAAAACTTTATAAATTAATGTTTTAGTTTTTCTTATTTTTTGTTGTTGGTAGATATCATTTATCACTTTAAATGTAAACTATTTATCAAATAACACCACTTTAATTTATTGTTCCACGATTTTCTGTTTATTTTGATAAGGAATAAATACTAATAAGATTTTTTTTTTCTAAAGAAAACAATCATTAATCATTTATATAGAGGCATTAGACATTGTTAAAATTAAAAAGAGAAATTAATTGTTAAAAAAAATGTAAAAACTTAAAATAACTTAATTTTATTTAATGAATAGACAAATTGATGTTTTTCAAACAAAGTTGCTATTGTATAACTTATATAAAATATATACTCATTGTTTATTTTTTTTAAAAATATATATAATCTGAAGCTTAATAACCTATTTTATTTAACATAGAGTTAAATTATTTCCAACTTTTAATCTTTACAATTTAAATCTTTCCAATACCATATCAAACAATTTAAATAAACTTAATATTAAAGGCATTCACAAATCCATACAAACACTCTTTAATTCAATATTTACTACACAAAATCAATCTATTATTTAAATAAAATTTGCATTTTTTAAACTACAGGATTACAAAATGTACATTATGTTTTGCTAACAGTAATATAGTAAAAAAATAACAAATCTGGCTTCAGCAATATGACTAAAGCCATTGTGGAAACTTTTATGATGTGTTCAAAAAATACTGGTCCAAAAAAAAAAAAAAACACTTCTTAATGCCTAGATAGTTTAATGATCTTTCTATAAAATTTTGGTACTATCTAGCAACTACAATGTATTGTAAAAAAGCAAATTATATATAGCAAACAAAATAACATTTATTAAGAGGATAAATAAGTTCATACTATTATTCCACTTCACAATCATTTACTCTAAATATAAATCATAAATAAGGATATTTTTTTTCATATGTCATAGCATCGGCCGGGACGCGAATTCACAACCGTCTGCAACCAACTACCTGCTTGCAAGGCCGCTGCAAAAAAAAAAAAGACCTCTCGGCTAACAACGCTTGACATAAATAAGGATTTGGTTGTTAATTCTTAATAAAAGACGATTAGTAATTATAATAATACATTAACTATGATTGTAAAAATGAAATTAAAATTTTAAAGTAATCATTGTTAAATATTTAATCTTAAAAAGAATGAAAAACAAACTAAACATAAAAAAAAAAAAACTGAATTTATGTTGTTTATTTTTAATAAATGTCTACTGATATTACTAAGATTTTAATCATTAAAAAATCTTTTTTTTATTATTATTTGTAATACTTGTTATTTGTTTCTTATTGGTGTTTTATAAATAATTAAAATCATTCTAATAGTATTATTTATTTAATATTCTCTTCCTTGACTTATAGTTTTACAATGTTTTATATTATTCAGTTAAATACGATTTTTTGCTTCTAAGCTTTAATTAGCTTCCTTGATGAAGGAAACTGTTAAAGATGATCACTTTGTAAAATTTCCTTTCAGCATCTACTTAAAACAAATATTGACAAAATATTACTTCTGTTTTATTACAGGACGTGGAGCATTTCATGCTTTAAGATTCTGTAATCAAAATATTTTCAATCAAAAAAAAAATATTACTAAGAAGAAAAATTATACAATAAAAACAGAGTAAACATACAATGTAAGATGAAAAATATAAAAGACAAAATCAACAAATAGTAATTAAATTGAGACGGAAAAAAATGAAAATAAAATAATAGTGCAAATTCAGTTTAAAATTTTTTAAAGATTTTATTGTATAGTTTGTATAAATATTGTATATAAACACATGCACACATATGAATAAATATTCGATAATTATACTAAATATCATGAAAAGTAATGTTATTTATTAGTGCATAATAAAATGATATAAAAAGAAAACTTAACGAAGTCATGTATGAAGTTTTTAGGCATCGTTCTGTGAAACTCAGCGTTGGGATTACGGTTGTTTAATAAAATTTGCAAAAGTTTTAAGAGTGTATGTTAATACTTAAAAAAATGATTTTTTAGTTATTAGTGAAATTATTCCTTATGCAACAAATAAATATTTGAACTCTTCAGTAAAGCAGCCTTTTAAATAGTCCAAATGAAAGGTAAACAGATTTTTTCAACAACAGAAAAGGTATTACTTATTAGGCTTATATGAGCAGCTTTCCATCTTGTTTTCCATTTTCATATTGACCAAAATTAGATAGTTAGCTAGATTGGATAAGGGATGGCTATCTGAAAAATAAAAAAGATTGTATGCCTGATTAGTACTTTAAAAGCTTTCAAGTTTTATTGCGATTATATTCAAACTCAGGTCTTAGACATGCCTTACACTTCTGTCACTACTATACTATATTTTTCTTATGAACAGGTTGAAAAATTACATTCATTTTCTTAATAATAATAATCATATCATGTGATGCTGAGGAGAGATGTGATGTTTGAGCATGGCACATAAGAACTAATTGCAACAGTGTAATAATTGTCCACAACTGACTATACTTAAAACAGTACCTTGGTGGAAGCTATATAACAGAAGTTCACCACCCATGTTTGTGTTAGTTATCCATTTTCAGGGGCCTCAACTATTTGTTTATATTTATTTCTTAAAAAATATTCTACTGACATGTGTTACTTATTAAAATTAGCCAATGTTAAGAAAAAAAATTATAAATTACCGTTATCTTTAAAAAAAATTTAGTAATTGGCTTATAAATTCTATTTCACCTCACATAATTAGTATGTTTTTTTATGCATATGATAGCATATGAATGAAATACTTAGCAAACACTATTGCCATGATTTGGAAGTATTTTATTATGTTTAGTATTATATTATTTTTGAGCTTTTATTTTACTTGTTTTTTTGTGGAAAATATTAAAATTTGGGATCTTCCAATGATAAAAGAAATAAACACACAGGAAAATAATGAGACACTACACCAATTCCTATTTAGTAAAATTTATGTTGTGCCAACTGCATAAAGATTAAAATGCATATGTGGCCATGATGCATGCTATTAAAGATTCCTATCCAACAATATGAAAAACTCATGTTTGTAATACACCTTTGCTATACTTTTTTGACCAGCTTTATCATTGATTATTTATATTAAAAGGTCCTTTATATATAATCACTTATGTATTTTCTTTTGTTTTTTTTAAAACCATATTAAAAAAATAATATTAAATGCGATAGCTTGCAGTCAGCCACATTATTTGCATTTTTTTATGTCCCTGTAAATGGATAATTAAAACAAACACAGGTAGTGAATTTCCATTATATAGCTTCTACAAAAGTACCCTTAAAACTTGCATTGCAACAGTACAAAAATTTTACATAAGGGACTATACTTAAAACTTGTAATTCAAATTTAACTAAATTTTAACATTTATATTATTTCACAAAACAAAAGCTTAACTCTAAAATTTGTTGTTTTTTAATAATATAAACTGAATACTGATTATATATGTGTGTGAAAGATTAGGATTTGGACGAACTGATGAGTGTTGGTTCAGCAGAAAATATTTATATTGGAGATCATTTATCTTTTCCACATGGATGTAACCATATGTATTAGTTATATAAAATGGAGTTGATAGCTGATGAGAGCTTGAAAATCTGTGTTAAAATTGCCTTTAAATTGTACTTTATTATATTATTTTCTTTTAAAATATTTTTAATTTTTTTTACTTACTCTAATTAATATGTTCATTTTTTAAAAAGTATTGATATTATTTTAATCACTATTTTTATTTCCTATAGATAAGGTTAATATGTTGATATTAATTCAGTTCTTATAACCAAATATGATAACCATAATTAAGTTTATAAATAAGAAATACCACTGAAAAGTACATTTATCTTCATTCTATTCTAGAATCATATACTGTTAACTTGAGACTTAATAGAATGGTGTTATAAAATCCTTAACTGAAGACCAGTTTCTGACAATTGTCTACATCAGGGAAGATGTGACAATTAAAGCTGAAATTAATAATTTCATGTTATTAGCCTGGATGGAATAAAATTATCAAAAAAAAAAGATAAATGTGTAAATACCTTAATTTCTAGCTCTAAATCTTATTCTTCACAGATCAAGGCAAAAATGAGAAACTTACTCAGAGATGGGGATTTTGTAGCCTTATATTAATTGCCTGGTGTTAGTTCAGAAAAGATGGTTGCAAAGTAGGATAAAAATAACTGCTCTTTAAATATATGATAAGATGGTATGATACCAAAGGATGAAAGTTGCTTATAGTTGTTATAGAACTAGTTTCTAATTGGATCATATTTTGTTCTTTATTATTATCCCCCAAAAAGACCCACACTAGGCCACACACAATCACATTGCTCAACAAAATATAAATATGAGGTATAATATATGTTCTACATGAAAAAATATTACATTTTGTAAAAATATTAACAATTACAAAAAGCTATTCCATGTTAAAATATTTACAAATTAAGGCATTTAAAAAAAAATTACAATTTATAAAATTTAAATTTCCACTTCCAATTTATACTTATAGTTTGGTTAAATTTATGGGATTTTGATAGAATTCTCAAATCTAATACATAATTTTCAAGTCTATTTTTTAGCTAGTTTTGTACTTGAAGATTTTTTTTAGTGCTTATTTCTTTAGCAAACATCCTTATGCTTTAGGACTTCTTCAACATTCCAATCTTATATCAAGGAACATATTTTAAATATGTCAGGTTTTAATCTCAAATTCACAATTTAGAAAATAATGTTTTCCATCAATTATTAAGAATTTTCCTTCACATTTACTGCAGGCTAGAAAAAGTAGCAATTCAAAAATAATGTACCCTAAGCTAATTATTTTAGTATTTTATTTCACTGAATTGAGATATAATATAGTCAGTATGTTCCAGAGAAGAAGTGGCAGATACTCTTTCTAAACTGCCTGTAGTACCATATATGAATTAATAAATGTGTTAGTTTATTTATTATAAAAAACTAAGATGATAGCATGTCTATCTCATTAATTACAACATTAAATGTAGCAATGTGTTTTTTATCTTTGTATAAAATTCACAATGGGACATTACCCTAACATTAAACTTTGTTTAAATTGGACAACTGCTATTGACAAATTTGAAGTGACTGAAACTGTGTATAAAAGTCATAAATCACAAAATCATTTACAAGTAGTTTGCAAGATATTTTAAAATTCTGAAATATATTGTCTAACCTTCTGATTCCCATATATATATATATATATATATATATATATATATATATATATATATATATATATATATATATATTATATATATATATATATAATTAGATTCCAACCAGTCACCATCTAAACATTCACAGTAAATATAGTAATTAATATTTTTCACAGTTGTCAAGGCAACCTTCTATATTTTTTATGAAATAATATAAATTTAAAAACATAAATTTACAACGTTAGAGTTGGGGGAGTTGTTTTGTTTAAAACGTTAAATTTATTATTATAATTATATTATTTTTTTAATTAACGGATATTTTTATTTATTTTATATATATATTATAATGCAATCAAATAAGAAAACTTAACATATACACAACTTGAATTAATTATTTCACTAAAAAGAAATTAATGTTATTTTAATAAATACCATTTTTAATATGTTTGATTATAAAATACATATATATCTGTTTTAAGACTATATTTTTAAAAATCATATTCTCAATACAACAAAATAATAATTGGAAATACATATAAGATAGATAATTAGGACTAACTAAAGAAGAAAGTTATACTTATTTTCATTTGATAGTATTTTTTTGAAACCAATACCTTTCTTTTTCTTTCTTCTCATAAGACCACAACAAAGAATAAAGAACATGTCAAGCATTGTTAAATGAGAAGTCAGCGCCGCTGCCTTGCAAGCAAGAAGTTGCTTGCAGACAGTTGTTGCGGGTTCACCTCCTGGCCGATGCTATGACATATGGAAAAAAAAATAAAGAACATGATTTAAGTGTGCATATTTAATTTGGTTTTATCTTGGGTTTCATGACTATTAATTTTTTTTAAGTTTTTATAGTAATGATTTCACCTCATTATTATATACATTTTCCTCAAATGGATATTAATAAAACTAATTAAATTGATAGTAAATAAAGTTTATTTCCAAGTACTCATTTGCTTAATTACATGGTACATTGCACTTTGTTCATTCCACATAAACTATCTAACAAGCAAAAATTTACAGAATCATAATTTTTATTGCTACTTTTTTATATCATGAATATTAGACTTTTGAAGGCTGTTTACAATATTACTGCTGCAATTTCAAAAAGAAACAATCCTCCTTTCCCAAACTAGTCATCTTATGCACCCCAGATATAAGTGTATTACATAAAATTAATGCTTGAATGTACACAGATATTGATTGTTATTTAGAATAAATTTTAGTACAAACAATTTAATTTTTCCAATTTCCTCTTTTTAACTTTTTTTGATTTTTATTTACTAAGACCAGGGAATAGTAAACAGACATGTAATTTTTAGTTTAATCAAAATATTAAAACGTATCTTAATCTATGTTAGAATTTTATACATAGAATTCAAAAATAAATGTTATATTTTAACATTTTAGACCACAAGTTCTTACATTTATTTGGCCTACTACTTACTTTTTAGTAAAAAAAAAAGACTTCAATCCTCTCTGAAATATATACCTTTATAAGTAATAATTTAAAAAAATGCAATGCCAAATTTACATTCTCTTATATATAATTCAATACCAAGAATTGTTTTCTACTTTCGGAGCAATTGTAATATTAAACAGACAAAACTCTCCATACAGTAGTGCCACTCAGTGCAAACCAGAGTAATCAATGAATGCCAGAAGGCTTGGGCATAAAATCCCTATCTAATGCCTATTCATCCAATATCCCCAGACTAGTTTCTAGCTCATGGCTTTTGTCAGTGAGGAGCCTTGGATATGAGAGGACTACACCTAGATTTTCATTGATTACTCTGGCTTGCATTGAGTGGTACTACTGTATGAAGAGTTTTTCCTGTTTTAATAACAGTTATGAGCAAGCATAAGAAACAGTGATCATGTGATGTTTAGTGGTTTAATTGTAATATGCACATAAATGTTCTGGAGATTTTTACAGTAAATATTGTCTATATATTTTAATTTTAGCTTTTATTCATGGTTAGCATGCTTTTGATATATAACATTCTATATAATTACAGCAGTTTTACTTTTCTAGTGTTCAGAGACTAAAGAAGTAAAACTGCTATGATTATGATATGTCATATATTGAGAACATACTAAGAATGAATAAAAGCTCAAATTAAAATATTTAGATTACCTGTTTTCTATTATGAAAGTCCAGAACATTTATGTGAATATTCTTTTATATATAAAACATGAGATTAATACTCTAATAACTGGTTTATTAAATAAATGAAATGCTATCAACCCAAAAAATAAGACAAAACTTTTTAGAAAAAAGAATGGACTTTCATCTCTCTTTATCTCAATTTCTTTCTATATAGATCTATTTAGAAAGACTTTGGAAAGAAAGCATGAATATTTTTAAATCTAATAATATTTATTACTTTAAGCCTGTATTTTAAATTGATTTACATTATTTTATTTAGCATTTATAAAATTTTTCAATATACATATTGTCAATACTAACTCAAATAATAAAATATGTAAAGATAAACATTTGTGTTGATTAATATTATGCAATACATTGAGATTATTGATTTATAAAGTACAGTAAATGAAATACTCTCAATCCAAGCACAAAACAAAACTTTTTTAATGTGTAGCTATATTTTTCTCTAAGTCCTACAACATAATGAAAAAATATAAACAATTCACTTAGAAACTGAAAATTATATAAATATTTTTAAATCAACTATAGTAACATTTATACTGCAAACATAAAATTATAATAATGTGGATATTAAAATGAAAATAAAGAATAGCATTGAAAGTAATCCCAATGACCAGTTTGAACCCAGTACACTGCTATCTATTAACAATTGCCTCTTTTAAAATACTGTAATTAACTTTATCCAGTTTTTTTTTTTATTTAATGAATTTGTGATTGTACTGAATCTATATTCCATTAAATATTATAAAGGGAAAGCCATTAAAAATCTTCATAGTATACTATGTAATCTAGGATAAAATGTAAGTATATGAAATGCATTTTCATATAGAACTGGTGGTGGTTGTCTTTGAACTTAATTTTAATTCATTCATTATACTTTATCAGCTCTTTTTGTAATATTGAAATTCTTTAATGTTTATATATGTAAACAATATTTAAAACCCAATATGGTACACTTATTTAAAGATTATCTTCAAATTATGTTTTGAAGTCAGGTTGATAGATGTCTAAATATTGACCATATGAAAGAAAAGTTTTTATTATGTTTATATATTGTTGATAAATTTGAAAATGGCTAAATTTTATTCATCCTAAATTTTGTTTATACTGAAGTAGTTTTGTCAGAAGCATGATAATAACAATTGTTGTTTTGAATAAATTTACCTTATCATTTTGGTGATGTAGATTTGTTTCATGAAAATTATTAAACAAGTCTGTAAATAAGATATGCTAATTTTTGGTATCTATTAAGTTGGCTCTTAAAACATCATCTTAATTGTCTAAGAACTGTAATATTTAATCAAGAATTTATAATATTGATCCAAACATTACAAATTTTTGATAGCCCATTAACTATAAATGATTGAGTTTTTAAATATAGAGTCTTCAAAACAATCTGTTCTTCAATGAATTGCTTCTCACTTTATTGACTATTTTAATGACATAATATAATAAGATATATAGAAATTCACTCAGATTTTTAAACAATAAATGTTGTTAATGATTGGCAGGAAACTACTTTTTAAAAATAATTAAGAAAACCTCTTAAGTTCCCTGATGGTACTGTAACATCATCAGTAACAACTGACAATATATTTGTCAGTGGGTTTCTTTTTCTTTAAAAAAATCTTCCAATGCATAAAATATTGATTCTCCTGAAATATCAGTTTGCAAATTTTTAGCATGTAATATATTAAGGTCTTTTTTCTTCTTTCATGAATGATATGTATACTAAAGCAAGGTTTTATTTCCTGGCAAAGTGACTCATTATACTGTTTTAATAACTGCAATGCTTTTTAAGTACATAATATGTCTTCAATGTCTTAGGTTATTTCATCAATACTTCTTTTCATTGCATTATTGCTCAAAGAAAGATTTTTGTTATTATCAGATACTGTCTTGTATAACACAATGCATATTACCTCACTACAGTTTTTCATGATAGTTTGAAGTTTTCATGATTTAGCAATAAATACCAGATTGTTGTAAAAAGTATTCAATTCATCATCAATTTGTTTGAGGCTTATAAAAAAAGATTTGCCAATGTTATGGTCTTAAAAGTTTTTTATTAAGTGCCTGAAAATGAAATATAGCCTATTTTTCTTATCAAAATATGCTTTGACAATTTTTTTTTGTGTTAAAGGTTTCATAACTTTATTTGATAAACCATTTTGCAAATCAGATACATTTGTAATGGATTGTTTGTGACATTATAAAACCATAATTCTAGTATTCAGTCTATATCTTTTTTTCATTTCAGTTATTTTATCTACAATAAAAGTAAAATCTATATGCTTATTTATATAGAAATATAAAGTTATCAAAAGATATACCAAGTATAATTGACAAAGTGTAATTTTATTCGCTAGAACCATTTTTTTTGCTTAGGTTGTGTTAATACAATAGCATCCAAGACAACAGATATACAATAGTTTTTGTATACATGGCAAAAGATAAGCAATGAAAATATTAATGAAAGTAATAAATTGGGTTTTGTTCTATGTTTAGCATTCGACTTATGTATGTGATATTTAATTTTTAAATATCAAACTAAATTTATCAAGAAATAATTAATTTTTTAAAAAATATATCATATTCAATTAAAAATCAGTTAATAATTTTAATTTGAATAATTTTACCTTATTAACTTAGGTTTTATTAATCAATTAACACAGATGATTTGATAGGTATAAATAAATATTAATAATTAAAAGTTTTTTATGATTTCATTTTTTTCTTTTCATTAATAATATAATAAAAAATTAAATACATAAAAAACAAGTATACATTTCATTGTACTGACAGCAGACACAGTATTGTGTAGTAATTATGTAAGAAAATATATAAAAATGTTCACGTACAAATTGCTATTTTATTGAAACAACAATAATGTAATTTGCATTGTTTTTTCCCTGTGTCATAGCATCGGCCGAGAAGCGAATCCACTTACCCAGGATAACTGCTTGTAAGGCAGATGTGCTGACCTCTTGATCACCAACGGTTGATAATAATGCAATTTGAATTGTTTGTAATTGATTTGTTCTGCAAAATAAATTAAAGTTTATTTATATTAATATTACCTGGAAAAAATTTTTGTTGCTACTAAAATTTTTGCTTAGTGTGTGGAAGTGAAAAGAAAATTGGAATGGACAGAGATAGATTTAATTGGATTTGAAAACATTGGGAATAATATTGATAATGTTTGGAAAGTGTTTTGTTACTCCATCTAAAAATATAAATGGAAAATGTATTTGTGTGTGTGTAGTTTGCTTACTGTGTGAAAGTGAAAAGAAAATTGGAATGGACAGAGATAGATTTAATTGGATTTGAAAACATTGGGAATAATATTGATAATGTTTGGAAAGTGTTTTGTTACTCCATCTAAAAATATAAATGGAAAATGTATTTGTGTGTGTGTAGTTACTGCAAGGAGGCTTTAAAACTAAGTTGTATGTAAGATTGGTTGGTTTTTAAGTGGGTTTGCTATTAAAGAATTTTTTAATATATGAAAGAGAGTCATTTATTTGAGAAAGAAAATAACATTTTTGTGGCATTGTATTTATGATCGCCATTGAAAAAAAAATAAAATTTTTCTCCTTTTGTATAAAGAGATTTGAAGAGTAGTAGAGTCAAGTCCCATAGCCCATTCTGCCATCTAGTAACTGGTTGATAAATCTATATAAGGTGCATCAATGTCAAACTACAACATTGTAAGCTTGTTTTTTAAAAACTTTTTTTTTGTAAAACGAATACATAATGACTTTTAAAATCTTTTATGAGAATGGTTAAAATTATACCTTTTTTTTTAAACTTTGGTTTTAAAATAAATAAAAGAAAAAAATGAAAATAACTTTTATTATGAAAAGAAAGTAAGAAAAAAGTGGTTTTTCATTTCTATAAATTTAATTTTAATATAAAAATGTACAAATAGATTTCAATTCATATTGAATTCCAATTTGAAAATATTTTATTTGCTTTCGTATAATAAAAAATTAACTGATTACTTACCAAATTTGCTAATTGCAAATAATTAGAGAAAATTATGTCAAGTTTGTTGGTTTTAACAACAACTACATAATATTCTGTTTGTTGATTTGTTTTTGAAATTGAGTACTATATAAGACCTTTGTAGATTTGACAAGTTAAATGTTTTAGAGAGTGTTTCAAGTTTCAGTTTTAAATTAAATCTTAACAGATTTTTAAAATTAATTTATAACTTTCTGACTGGAGAGCAAGATATCTCAGTAAAAACAAACAGATAAATAACATTTAAATCTATTTCAAGCTATTCTGTCAATACTTAAAAAAAAAAAAAACTAATAAGAAAATCTCATTTGAAATTCAAGTAGCAGTTAAGAAAAATTCTTGAAGAATGGAGTGTATATTTCAAAGATGGATAAAACTGCTTGATATAAGTGATAATTTTAAAGTGAAAGCCTTTACCTATTTTATTAGCAACAAACTGGAAATAGCAGAAATTGTGTTAGAGATCAATTTTTTTGCTGAATTTAAAGGTCAAACTAACTAAGGAAAGTATCCAGTGAATAAAAAAAGCAAGCAGTTATAAATAAATTTTCAAAAGACTATCAAGCAAGACATTTCTTTTTGGAAGTACTGTACTAAAAGGCACCCAAAAATAAGAAAATATCTTTGAATTTGCTATATTTTTTATTATATTATTTTGTTTAATTTTGATAATTATTAAGTAAAGATGAATATTAAATAAAATATATTTAATATTCTTGAACATCCACCAATATATAATTTATGCATAAACAGAAAGTTTTAAATAATTCAGTCAATTAATAGAAACATTAATTTAACTATATACATGTATATTATCATAAATTACTAGTGATAATTAAATATTTTTAGGTATTAATTTAGAGTACTCTCTCCATCATTTTGAATTCTAAGACCCACCCCAAAACATCTCTGACTCATCCAAATGATAAATGACTGAATAATCCACAAAGGGTTGCTTGGATTTGTCAGTGATAGTTTTGGATTGTTCTTAGAATTTAAAATAGTTCAGCGCACCCTCTATATCAGTACAATCAAACCAAGCTTATAATTTTTAAATATTAAAAACTTATTATACCTTCTAAAATACAAATTTTATTACAATAATGATGGTGCTTCTTGCCAATGTATGCAGAGATGAGAAAGGATGTTTTTGATGACATGAAGTATCATCTAAAAATGCAGAAGTCCAATCAAACCAAGCTTATAATTTCAAAATACTAAAAGCTTATAACTTTTAAAATGCAAATTTTGTTACAATATATGCTCATACTCACATATTAAATAAACACAAAATTGATTAAACTGAATTTATAATTTTAAAAACCAAACTTATAATTTTTGAAATATGGCAGCTGAAAGAGAAATTGGCTGAAATAAAGCATATTAATTTTACAACTATTTAGATTTTTTTCTAGAAACTCTTATGCTCCATGCTTCCTTTGGTATATGTAGTTAGAAAAAAATGGAGATAAGAAAAAATAATGTTCACATTTGATCTTCTGATATCGATACTGGATCTACCCTTGATTACTTGAAATAGACATATGTGAACAATGCTAACCTTTTGTCATCTCCACCTTTTTTTTCATAATGACGTGAGAAATGAAACACACAACAGTACTCACTATGATAAGAAAAAAAATTGATTTATTAATTATTATTGATTGTAAAATTAATATTCTTTACTTTAGACATATTTATTCTTTTGGCTAATGCCAAAATAAAATGCAATTTATTACTAATTATAGAATTAATATGCTTTGGTAATTGTTTCTATATTTATTGAATATATACATTATTTCAACGTGTGATTATGGGCCTATATGGTAATAAAATTCATATTTTAGAAGTTACAAGCTTTTAGACTTTTGAAATTATAAACTTGATTCAATAAATTTTATATTTATTCAACATGTAGTTATGGTCATGTATTGTAATAAAATTTAGTTAATGATGGTGCTTCATGTCAAAGTATACAGATGGGGGAAGGATGTTTTTGATGATACAAAGTATCGTCCAAAAATGCAAAAGTCACACATACATGGTCTGTTTACTTTTTAAATGACTTTTCCTTTTTTTAATTAATTTATGTGTCCATTATTTTTTTCATTCACTTTTTCTCTTTAAGTATTTGAAATTTATATTTTATAAATTATAAGCTTTTACTATTTTAATATTTATTTGTTCATCCCATTTGTTATATTTTATATATTTTAGTCATGTGATTTGATGAAGCATAGTTATGTGAAATTTGCACTTTAATTTTTTAATTATTGATGTAAATTGTGATTTTGTAACAAATAATCATATTGTGACCATGTGTGTATTAGTTAATGTCATTTATCACTTGGATGTGTCAGCAGTGGTTTTGGGTGGTCCTTAGAATTCACAATGGCAGAAAGCACACTATAAAGTTCCTACCTCTTTATTCTCTCTAATTAATATTCTTTCTTTCTCAGATAAACCTTACTGTGGATGTGAAACACATTTTTTTAGGGAAGATGGTGCAGTGTAATAAATTTCTTAGTACTCAATATGGGCAAGTTGATTGGATGCTACTAAATATGCATTTAAGCACACATCATTATTTAATAATGATATATTAAATCCAATACAAATAATATCTAATGAGAGGTATGTTAATCATCATCAGTTGTTATTATTTATTTATATTATTGTTTTCTTTTGATTCTGTTCTGATATGTGTGTTGATATTGAAATTGTTTATAGGATTTCTCATGGTTTTTTCCAGATAAATTTTTACAGAATTTTATCTAAAAAATATGCGTGGAAAATTCTATTAATGAAAATTATCATGCAACATGGTCATTTCTAATAACACCTAAATCCCAACATTATATATATTTTATAAGGGATTTGGAATCAGACTTTTAAACTCCCTATATCCATCTAATCCATCTTATATAGCTGATATATATGACCACATACATGTGAAAAAGATAAATGATCCCCAATATAAGTATTTTTCTGCTGAACCATCACTCATCAGTTATTCCAGATCACAATCTCTCATACATATACAATCAGTGATTATTTTATATTAAGATAGCAAATCTTCAAAGTTTAATGAACAAGCTTCAATCTTGTCCACTTTCCAAGTCTTCAGCCATCTATTTTATTGCTAACTTAATATAAACTGAGCATTGATTGTATATATGTGTGTGAGATTGTAATCTGGACCAACTGATGAGTGCTGGTTCAGCCTGAAATATGCATATTGAAGATCATTTATTTTTTCACATGCATATTAGTTGTATAAGATGGATTGCATAGATATAGGGAGATTGAAAGTTTGAGTTCAAGTTACTTCTACTTACACTATGTTCAATATAGACAATATACATATATTTAAATATTACATATTCAGCCTGTATTCTGCCCACCCCTCTTCTGTATAATTAAATGGACATATTAATATCCTATGTATGAGGGATAAGACTGACTTGAGTTCAAAATGGGTATGACAATAATATTGGCATTAATGAGGGCTTTCAGCATTCCATCCTCAGATTTTCAATGAAATATTATGGCTGGAAAATTGGAGAATGGAGAAGACTAAATCTTGTCCATTAAAATTTGAAGATTTGCTATCAATATAAACAGAACACTGTTTGTATATATGTGTGAAAGATTGTTATCTGGACCAACGGACGAGTGCATTCAGCACAATATATATATATATATATATTGGAGATCATTTATCTTTTTCACATGTGGTCATGTGTATCGGCTGTATACGATGGATTGGATAGATGTAAGGAGCTTGAAAGTCTGAATTCAAATCCTTTATAATTACATTAAGTTTAGTATAGACAATATACGTATATTTAAATGATATATAATTCTATAGTTGAATTAAGCTGGAGCATTATCAATTTAACATAAAATGAAAAGAGAAAAAATATATAGAAGTTTAAAATTTCTCATTTTTAATTTGTTTCAAATATGAAGTCAATAGATAATTTTATAAATAAAATAATACACTATATACCAAATGTTATTATAATTTTGATCAGAATTGCAATTAGACTGACATTATCAACTTTTATTACTCTAAAACAATAATATTTCTATTTGTGTGCTTTAAAATAAATTTATAATCCATTAACAAAAATTACATTAAAAAAAGAAGTTAGTATTAAATAGTTTATTAATGAATAAACTATCATTAAAAACTCATGAATGATAAATTCTTGAAATTTATATGATATGAATAATGCAAAAGCAAGAAGATAGAATAAATAATATCATATAAATAAAGATACAATAAAAAAACAAATAACCCTCAGGGTGCATTTCGTGCTAAATTAGCACATCATTTGGGCCGGGTCATCATCTCTGACATGAAGAGTATTTATGTAGAGCAAATTGTTTATCAAGAAGATCGAATATTTCTATCGATTAAATTCAATGCATTCTATTTAATACTATCTCAATTTAATTCAATTTTTTTTTCTTATTTTTTCAGAGGGAAATTAATTTGAAAACCATGAATTTTGAGCTCAGCAAGTTATTGTTGAAAGATATTCTGAAAACAATTATTTTAAAACATGAAAATATATTTTGGATTATTGATTAACAACTGTGAGAATATGTTTTTATACAAAAATAATTGTAATTACATTTTCTGTTTCATTACTAAATGCGTTAGTGGCCTAGTGGTTAGCATAGCTGCATTCTAACCAGCTGGCCGGGGTTATCTCCCCGGTCAACGCATTTGACATATAAACGTTATATATATTATTGTTTATAGAATTGAATTTAATAGTCTTTTATCAAGCGAGATAAGATAAGATACTAATTAAAGTTTTAAACTTTAAATTACACATGGCTCAATGTATATCTCAATAAAGGAAGTAAATCACTATCTCCCAGGCTATGATTTAAAAGCACTCTAAATGTTCAGCAAAGAATCAAGGATATAGAATTGAAATTCTATCAATATATTATAAACTTGCAAGAATTTCAAATTTCCTTTTCATCTTGCAAATTTAATATTTTTATTTGTTGTAAAATAATCAAAATGGACCATTTAAGACTAAAGAGTCAATTCAAAAATTTGAATTTAAAGGCAACTCAACTTTCTTATTATTTCAATGAGAATCTTCTTGTTATTTTAATCAATTTAAAAATAAATGGAGTTAAATTATATTTAAATTTTAAACATGAAAATAAATTTATAAAATTTAATATGTTCTCAAATAGATCATCAAATATCAAACATATCTGACTCTACTAAAATATTTATCAAGAATATTGCAGTTTTTTCTGTAAATCAAATCACATTGACTTTATAATTATTCTTAGTTTAGAAAATTAATGTATAATGCACTTTTATAAGTTTTATTTGTTAAATATCACTATATAATTTATATAAAAAAAGTTAATCAGTAAATTTGTCTTCTCCTGTTAAAGTATATATTGATATCTTATTTGATAGAAATAGAACAAAAATTGTAAATCTCTTTACTAATGTTTTGCACAGAGTAGCTTAAGGGTTGTTACTTATTTTTTTAATTAGATATTACCCTTTTTAATATGAGATGTATTTTAAAAGTACTTGATTTTGAGAAAAAAACTATTGTAATCATTACAAGTTTTTAGTTTCAATGTTGATCTTAGATCCTTAGAGCAGATTAAAACTGTATATTTATCAACTTATAAAAACCCATTAGGAATTAATAATTTAATTTTCTCAGGTTCTGCATTATGAAACTACATTTAATAGTAACCCTTTTTTTAATCTTGAGATGTTATAAAACAATTGTTGTTTCAATCATTGACAACTATATAATAGTTTCTGTAGAAATACAGACATTGTTACTGTTCCCTACTTTTATTCTATTGACTTTTTTATAAATTATAATTTTATTAAATGTCCACCTTGGTTAATATTATCTCAAATGTCTTGAATAGGCAACTTTTTACTTAACAATTCTTTTCTTCAAAATAATACTTGCAAATATAATCTCTCTGTCTTGCATTGTTAGCTGAGAGGTCATTGCAGCTGCCTTGTAAGCAAGTAGTTGGTTGCAGACGATTGTGGGTTTGCCTCCCGGCCGATGCTATGACATATGTAATATATATATATCTTCTCAGAAAGATAAATCTTAATAATTTTCCATTACACATTTTTTTAACTATTAGGACTTATTATGGCTAAGTTGCATTTAATTAAAAATCAATTTATAAATAACATTTTATTGCTGTTATTTTACTCTAAATATCATTAACTTTAGGGATTTGAACTCAGGATTTTTCAGTATATTTATGCCCATTCTATCGCAAGCAGCCAATATATGTGATCACACACGAGAAAAATATAATTCTCCCCAATATATGTATTTAGTACTGAAAGCACGCATTATAAACTTTTGAAAATTAAATTTTACTTATTATTTTTAATTAATTCATTAAAAGCTCATTAAGCTGACCTTATAAATATCTGTTGTTTTTGTTTTAGTGAGAGCATGCTTAGATTCTGAACTTCTTTTATATATTTTTTTTCAATATTTTAAAAGTATATTGCTTTATAATATAAATTTTGTGAATTTTATATTAGATTAAAAAAGTATTTTTATATGTTTTTTATTCAACTTATTTTGTTTTATGTCTGTAGATCTGAATAAAACCTTATATCATAATTTACACCCAATTTTCCATCTAATTCAAATTTTGTATACTTATGTATTCCTAATGAGAATATGTTTTGTTTTAGAATTTGCAAATAATTTTAGCAAAAAATTAAAATTTTAATTATTAAATCACTCCCAAAGAATTATTTAAATAAACTTCCAACTATTGTCCACTTTCTTGTACAATTTCAATGAAATGGTCATATAAAATAAACTTTTTTATTTGGTAAATAGATTGACATTGATATAAGAAAAGAGGCAGTATTTGCAAGTCAATTTGAAGGATTCTTAGGAAATGTGAATATTAAGTTATGATTGAAACTTTTGATACTTAGTGTCATTATTTGTGAAACCAGACACTTCAATCTTCTTTTGATCACCAAGGCTGCTCACTAACTACCTAGAAAATATAATTTATGTTGATCCAAAAGTTAACAATGATGATAAATGCTACCAGCTAGACCCAGAGAGAGAACATTGTTCAGATCATTGAGAAAAGGACACATAGATAAATATTAGCCACAAATAATTATAAATAATTTTAAAATTTATTAAGTCTAAAATATTTGTCAAACAAAATATGAAAGTTTGATGTAATTTCTCCACCCTGTTTATCAGAGACTATATAAGTGTATTGGCAGATTAAACATTTCAACAGATAAGGAGACACATCTGAGAATTAAAAGGGAATAATGATTTCTTCCTGCCAGTGATTTATCTTAACAAATTTCACTTTCCTTTATTTAGAGATTTCAAAAGAGAATGATTTTTTTGTGGAATTCAATGAACAATGCAGGCAAGCTTTTCTTAGCTTAGAAATGAAACATCGGGAGATAACATGATCAAATGCCTGCAAACATTTATGAAGAATTTCAAACTTGATTCCAACAAGACAAAAAGAAAAGATTATGGTATTGCATAATCTGAGACCTAGGAAAACCAAAATCTCTATTGATTAAGAAAAAAAAACCCAATACACTCGATAAATCTCCAGCCAAAAGATTTAGGGTCTGCAAGAAATGCAAACCCAGATTATCTAAATTTAATTACAATGAAAGAATAAGGAACAGGTGAGTTAAAAGAAAACTAATTACATTTGCCCAAGCATTTATTAATGGTTAGTAATATAAACAAAAAAAAACACTTAAATATAAAACATACACTCACACTACACCTTTGGACAAATAAATTTAAAATATAAAATCTTAAAACTAAGACTCCAATACATATAATAAATAAAATACATAATAAAATAATTAGTGATATTTAAATAAGTATGCACAACTTATTATAAAAACAAATTTATTTTTTTTAGATTAAGCTGAAACTTTAACATAGAAATTTAAACAAGAGATTTAAGCCCTGATTATATTATGAAAATGTTGGTTTACCTCAAGTAAGGTTTTGTCTGGATGATTCCTTCCAGTGGGGTAACTGTGGTTCAGGTCTATACAGGGTTCATTTTGAAGATTTTGATTTCTATTTCTTTGGTCAGGAATATGAAGGCAATACTTAGGATCAGTTCTGGACTAGATTTTAGGTAATGTTCTGGAAGGCACAATTATGGAGCCCCAGGGTTCATCTTTGAATTGATTTAGCAATGCATATTATTATTAAGGTTCTTTATGGTGAGTATTTATGCATGCTCAATGGATGGTCACTATCTAATGTTTCAACATATTTATTTTTTCTATTAGCAAGTAGCCAAGCAATTCTTTCAGAACATAGCAAGCAGCAAATACTATCAGTGGACAGCAAAAATTTCATTTCAGTGATCCATGTTGAGCAAATAGCAAATATAAAAGTTATAACAGCAATATAAATAAGAATCCCAATAAAAATTTAAATAAGAATAAGAAGCAATGTAATAATTCAATCAAAAACCCAGGGCTATTTAAGTGAATTGTTATCTCCTGCCTAATCTTTAATTAAAACGTTTGACCAGGGTAAATCTCTATCTCCTACTCAATATTAATTTAAAAAACAAAAACAAAATCTAAACCATGCCTTTATCTTTTTAAACATTAATTAAATTGAAGTAAATGAGAAAATAAGACACAACTTTTAAAAGCAGATTAAATTCAACAAAATATAAAAGAAACTTATCACAATTAAAGCTCTTTTTTAAAATTTAGAATGTTTTTACATTTTTATCTATAATTGGGTACATGTGTTATGGCATGTATTCTTAATAAATAAATAAAAAAGTTTAAAAATTTTTAAATTTAAAATTTTTTAAATTCAATTTCTTTCGAAATCTGTAAAATTTTGAATTTTCTGATGGTGCTTTTGAAGCAGATAAAGCATCTGGTTCAACTTGCCTAACATGTCACAAAAGAAAATAAAAAAAATTGAAACATTTAAACCCTCTGTCTTATAAACCCTGCTGTACATTTATCCTGCCTTCTGTCTATTGAGCTATTACTACTAATTTAATTTCTATCACTTACTCTAGCATTATTGACCTGCTCAGCACATATGAAATTCCAGGCATTATAGAATCCATAACCCAGACTTATTCCCCAGGGTAAATGCATTTTGACCACTTTCCTTTTGTATGTGAATGGATTGTCATATATAGGGATAATTTTTTTATACTGATGCTGGGTTGAAATTACTAACATTAGGCTTTCTGACAAAAACCAGGTCATCAGTGTCAAATTGATGTGGTCACCGGTTTCCATACATTACACATAATTTGGCCATATGCTTTACTTTTCTTGTCTCTTTCTCTATTAATATTACCTTGATCAGTGAAGAATGTGGCCTTGATAAGTATAGGATAATTCTGACTGAAATGTAATCAAATTGGTTTAATCCCGGTAGACTCATTGAGTATCCAATTGATGTAGTTAGATAACATTATCAGTTTGTTTGACCCACTCTATGTGGTTCTTGCTGACATGCAGTCAAAATGGATGGTTTAACTCTTTTATAACCTGCTCATAGGAATTAGGTTAGGGATTATATATAAATGTTAATAAATCCTGTGAACCCTGTTGTTGAATCCACTTCTTCCATTGGCAGAATTTAAAAAGTATCCAATGATCAGTAAGTATAAATGTTGGTTTTCCAATTCTAGTGATCTTCTGTTTTTGCAAGACTTTAATAGTGCTTATATCATTGTCCCTTCATAGGCCTAAGTTGTCACATATTTTGAGAAAACATCATGCATGACCACTAAGAACCAGTACCATCTGTAAGCTAGGAATGGTCCATAAAAGTCTATGGCTTGTAATTCATTAAGATTATGAGCTGAAATTGGTTGCAAGACTCCAGTAAATTTTTTTATTTACATACTTCATTAGTGAAGATGTGTAGCAGCTTCTGAAAACAGATAAGATATTTGAGTACATCCCAGGTCAGTAAAATAATTCTTGGAGTACATAGTCTACCTTATGTGGTCCAAAATATTCATAAAGGCATTGTATGTATTCATCAGCTGATTCCTAAGATTTTAGATATGAGGATCCTCCAGGAATCCACTTCTAAGGTAACCATGTATTGCAATATCCTATACACAATTTGATAGATTCCTTTATGTTACTCTAACTTAGATGTATCAGCTGGTAATGGAGTCAGACACCTCTCTTCTATGTTATCATCTGAGCATAACCAGGGTCTGTTGCCTCTATTTCAGATCTCTATAAATCTTGCTCCACTGACTTATCCATAGATAATGTGATTTGTTGCAATACTTAAATTATCCGACTGGAGTTGATGCTGTGATAGATCTATGGGATGCTGACTCAAGATATTGGCTACAATGTTATCCCTGTCTTAGTAATGAACAACCCTATATTGGAATTTATATAAGCCTAGGCTCCATCTAACCAACTGATCATTTGTCAAATAACAGCTGTTCAGATATTCTAAGCTCTTATGATTGGTAATCACAATGACGGTTGATCCCAGCATAAATTGTTTACACATTCTGAAGGCTCATACAATATCCAGAGCTTCCTTTTCTGTAGTTGTATAATTGTTTTCAGCTCCCTTAAGTATTGTGTACAAAAAAGCAATACCTTGTGGTGCTTCTGTTTGCTAATTTGAAATAATACTACCCCCAAACCATGTCTACTACTTTAGTTTGCATATAGAACATTTGTAAAAAGTCAAGATAAGCCAGAACTACTTGTTCTAGGAACTTCCTTTTGGAATGCTGAAGCTGTTGTTCCTGATGGAAATCCCAAATCCTATTTCAGATCTTTTTTAATAACTGGACCAAAGTTGATGAATCTATGGTGAAGTTTTCATATAATTGATATAAAAATTGCAGAGTTCTAGAAAGGATAATATCTGATGCCTATTGGATGGTATAGAGAAATGCTAAATTGCAGCCAGTTTATCTGCATAGGGCTTAATGCCATATTTTCTGATCAAAAATCCTAAAATGCCACCCTGTTGATGACATTCTGTTAAAGACATCTCTAAATGTTCTAAATGTTCTTCTATATTTTTGGAAGCAATAATCACATCATTCATGTACATCACAATAATATTCTTAATCATTTCATATAATAACTGGTACAGACACCTTAAAAGTTCTAATCCAATATTAGTCAGACCAAAAGCATCCCATTAAAAACATATGAATACCCTTTATACTGAAAGCTGGTATATTGGCAGTCAGAAGGATGGAGAGGTATCTGCTAATAACTGGAGGTTGAGATCATTGTAGTAAAAATGCTTTTCTCTTGAAACATAGCTAGAAATTTAGTTATTGTAGGGGAAATGTCTCTTTTTGGAACCATGATAGTATTCAATTGCTGAGTATCCAAACATATTGTAACAGTCCTATCTTTTTTCTTCACCACTACTAAAGGGTTAATATATGGCAATTCTTGGTTACCAATAACACTCCATTCCATCGTCTGTTGTACCTGACTATCCACCTCAGTTATATACTAAAATGGAATGAGGTAGGATTAACTTTGAAAATGATTTTCTTCCTTAATCTTAATTTGATGGACATACCCTTCAATAGCTTGAGGACTATTAGAAAAAAATATGTAACCTAGCCTTAATACCTCGATTAGATGATGTCACTTCTCTGTCCCTTTTAGAATTGATAGATTTACTTTATTTTTCATTTCAGCTATGTCTATCATGTGCTGTATATTTGCAGCAACTGATAATTGTTTAACCCCTCCAAGGATATTATGCTTTCTCTGCAATAAAATAAGCATCAATCATAATCTAGCACACATTTATGCCTGTAGAGAATATTGGCTTCAATTATGACATCTTGTATCAGCCCAGGCATTATCAAAAAGAATTCAATGATTTTCAATCAATTCCATGCTTTCCAGGTGTAGCTGTATTCATATCTTCTGCATTTCTATGTTTGTCTTCTTTTCATTAGCCTTTGTAACCTGCAGTCTTTTTAGTGGAAGTATGTACAGATGTGTCTGTTCCTTTTTTATCTGTAAATAAAAATGATTAGAACCCAGGGACATCTGACTCCCTGAATTAATTAAAACCACCAAGAGGGATCCGATCTTTAAGGTTATGATGGGACAAATCAGTTTAGCTCCAACTAACCTTGATTCATTTTTATCTACTGCCACATTGGACACTGTTCCCTTGGTTTCTTCCTGCATGCTTCTCTTCTTCCCTTTCCCTTCACAAACCTGACTATGATCCATATCTGTTAATAATTTCATTATTTCTTCAACTAGGATTTTATTATTGCTCAACATGGTTTGTTGCAAGACCACTGGCATATTGTTCCCTATTATATTGATTATCTGGCTTTCAGAAAAAGAAAATACTGTCAACAATTTTAAAGTTGTAGCTTGTTTACAGAAAAATTGAGTATAGATTTCCCATTCATCCAGAGTATGCTTGCTGTAACACTCTCCACAAGGTGCACTGTTGTCTCTCTTCATTCCAAAAGCTATACATGATGGCATAACTATAATATACAATTGCCTGTGGCTTTGTGCTTAAAGTATGCCACCAATCTTCGGCTACAGCCTGTAAATGATTACAGGCAACTGCTATCTTTTCTTGTTTCTGCCATCTGTGAAATTGAAACATTTTTTGAAGGATTTCAAAATGCACAGCTGAACTTTCTCCTATATCAGCCCTGAAAATTTTTATCTGGTTTGGTGTTATAACTGTAGATTTAATTTGTCTAGCCTCTACTTTCTTTCTGACCTTATTTTTCCCCATGATGCTCAATTTCTTTAGTGTTTGATCAATTCTTTTCTTAAAGCAAAGCATATTTTGCTGACCTATTGTCCTTATCTCCTGACAAGTTTGCCATCCCATCTTGGCACCCTTTAGCTTCTCTATCTATCTGCATCTTCTTATTGGAAAATAACCCTACATTTATTTAATTCCAAACTCAACTATATATTTTTAGTTTTTCATTACTAATATCTATTTTTCACTCTTCCTTTCATTCAAAATTTTTAGAAATCAACTAAAAAAACACTATTTGTCTATTTACTTTATTATTTATTTAAAAAAAAGAATCCCAATATATCTATATTTTTTAACTTTTATTTTCAGTTTTATACATTTTTTTTACTTTTTAAAAAAATATACCTTCTTAATATTTATTTATTTATCTATCACTCTTCCTTATGTTAAAAAAAATGTGTTTTAGCAATTCAAAATTAATTATTTACATATTTTTATAATATTAAAAGACAAACCCCCTACTCCAAACTGCTCCTACAATACACACCACAACTAGCACAAACTGATCCCTAATATTAAATTTTGACTCATTATCCATAAAATATTTCTCAATTGTCTGAACAAAATCGCAAGTGGGTTTTTAATTCAAGGCCCTATGTTGGCAGTATTATAATTTTACTTTCTATTGTACCAGTCACTTTCATCTTCTTTTGATCACTGAGGGTGCCATTAGGCTACTAACTACCTAGAAAATATAATTTATGGTGATCCAAAAGTTAATGATAATGATAAATGTTACAAGGTAGACCCAAGGAGAGAAAGAGGTCTTTAACATTGTTCAGACAATTGAGAATAGGGCACAAACATTAGCCATAAATGATGTTAAAATTTATTAAATCTAAAATATTCATCAAACAAAATATGAAAGTTTGACCTAATTTCTCCACCTGGTTTCTCAGGAAGTGTGCAAGGAAATTGGTGAATTAAACCCTTCAGTAGATAAGGAAACTCATCTAGGAATTAAAAGAAAATTATGATTTCTTCTTGCCAGTGATTTATCTAAATAAATTCCACTTTCCTTTATTTACAGATTTCAAAAAAGAATGATCTTGCACATAATTCAATAAACAGTGCAGGTGAACTTTTCTTAACTCAGAAAAGAAACATCAGGACATGCCTACAAACTGTCATGAAGATTTTCAAGGATGATTCCAACAAGAAAAAAAAAGATTATGGTATTATATAATCTGAAACCTAGCAAAACCTAAATCTCTATTGACTAAGAAAAACAGAACAATACAATAGAAATCACTAGCCAAAAGATTTATGGTCTACAGGAAATGCAAACCCAGATTGTCTAAATTAATTACAATGAAAGAATAAAGAACAGGTGAGTTAAAAAGAAAACTAATTATATTTGACCAAGTATTTGTTAATGATTTGTAATATAAAAGAAAAAAACACTTAAGTATAAAATATACACTTACAATAGACCCTTGGACAAACAATTTTAAAATATGAAATCTTAAAACTAAGACTCCAATACATATAATAAATAAAATACATAATAAAATAATTATTGTTATTTAAATGAATATGCATAACTTATTGGAAAGACATGTTTCTTTTTTTTTGTAGATTAAGCTGAGACTTTAACATAAAGATTTAAACAAGAGATTTAAGCCCTGATTATAATATAAAAATGTGTGTTTACCTTGAAGCATAAAGTTCTGTTTGACTGATTTCTTCCAATGTGTTAACACACAGTTCAGGTCTATATAGAGTTCATATCAATAAGATTTTGATTTTGATTTCTTTGGACAGGAGTGTGGAGGCAAAGGATCAGTTCTGAACTAAACTTTTAGGTCATATTCTTGAAGGCACAATTATGGAGCTCTGGGGGTCATCTTTGAGTTGATTTAGCACTGCATATTATTATTAAGGTTCTTTATCATGAGTATTTCTGCATGCTCAATGGATGGTCACTATCTAATGTTTCAGCATATTTATTTCTTCTATTAGCAAGTAACCAAGCAATTCTTTCATAACATAGCAAGCAGCAAATACTATCAGCAGTCAGCAAAAATTCCACTTTAGTGATCCATGTTGAGCAAATAGCAAATATAAAAATTATAACAACAATTTGAATAAGAATTACAATAAGAATAAGAATCAGACTAATAATTCAGTTAAAAACCTGTAGCTGACAAATGTTGTTAGCTGAGGGGTCAGTGCAACCACCTTCTAAGCAAGCAGTTGGTTGCAGAAGGTTGATGCAGGTTCGCCTCCTGGCCAATGCTATGACATATGGAAAAAAAACCCTGGAGCTATTTATGTTAATTGTTATTTCCTGCCTAATCTTTATTTAAAATTTTTGACCAGGGTAAATCTCTACTTCCTGCTTAGTCTCAATTTAAAAAAACAAACAAAATTCAAACAGGTCTCTTATTTTTTTCAAACATTAATTAAATTTAAATAAATGAGAAAATAAGTCTCAACTTTTAAAATAGATTAAAATCAACAAAATAAAAAAGAAACTTGTTACAATTAAACCTCTTTTTTTTAAATTAGAATGTTTTTACATTTCTGTCTATAATTGAGTATGTGTGTTATGGCATGTGCTTTTGAAGCAGATCAAGTATCCAGTTCAATATATATAAATAGTACATTTTCTTCCATAATAGCACTTCTATAAACAATTATATATTTTTTTCACAAAAGTGATTGTTTATCTAAATAATGATTTCAATATTTTTTTAATAATCATTTCCGTTTAATTATTTTTCATAGAAAATAAAATATAGGCCTAGTTTATCTTTTGGAGAACTATTAGTTGTTTCACCATACAATTAATTTACATAAATAATTATTAGCAATTTTATCTTTTGCTGTTACATAACCAATGGTTCATATACTTAAAAACATAATATAATCTTTTCAGTTTGATTTAACGTATGCTTTCCAGAAAAGTTCTATTCATCCTATTTCAGTAAAATTAAAAAATTAATGAGTACTGGATAATAATATATCACACACATCTGATCACGTTTTGGTAGGATTTTGCCTTCACAAATGAGGAGTAATAAATCAAATCTGGAATAAATGCAATTATGCATCCAGAAGCCATCTTTTACTATATATATATATATAATAAGTCAGATGTCACATGACTTATATATAGCTTGCAATTACAAATATGTAAAATTAAGAGTGTGCTAATAGATAAATGCTTTGTTTGAGTTGGTTTTTTAAATCTAATGTCCCAACTCCTCACTGAAGAGACAAATAGGTCGAAACCGGTCTGGGGATGGGGCCAATCCAAGATAAAAATGATTTGAATGTCTTCTCTTGTAGTAGCATTTATCATAAATAAAAAAAAAGCTTGTTTAGAGCTATTAGCATGCTTTTAATTTCATATATATATAGTAAACAAAGGGAGTAAATCACCTTCTCCCAGACTATAAATTAAAAACACTCAGGAGATTAGATGTAAGACCTGAAGTCACTCTGACCCCTCATGTATAGATGTCATGGGCATGGTAATAATATTGGAATCAATGTGGAATTTAGGCTTTCATCATCAGATTTTCAATGATATGGTTGGCTGAAAAGTTGGAGGTTGGAGTAAATTGAAACCTTCCATTAAAGTGTAAAGATTTGTTATCTTAATATAAACTGAGCACTGATTATATATATGGGAGATGAAAATCTGGACCAACTGTTGAGTGCTTGTATAGCATGAAATATGTATATTGGTGTTTATATATCTTTTCTACATGTGTGTGGTCATGGGTGTCAGTTGCATGAGATAGTGTGAATAGTTGAAGGGTGCGTGAAAGTCTGAGTTTAAATCCCTATATTTACAATTAAGCTCCAACTTTGTGTAGAGTGCCTGGTTTTCAAAATATATTAAACTTATTTAATTATTACAATAAAGGTGTTGAAGGTAGGTGCTATCTCCAGTCTTTGATTGTTGATTATGAGTTTCTGGCTGATAAATTAAATTCACTCTGAACTGCCAACAATGTTGACAAAGATTTTTGATATTTCGTTTAATATTTAGACTGCTTTAAATACATAGCCTGTGGAAGAGTGATTTATTCCCTTTGGGTATATTTTATGCAGATTTAGAATTAATTTCACATAGAAATAACATAATCTACTAAAATAATCGTCCACTTAGTGATTAATAATAGATAATCTTAGAGAGTCAAATAAGTTAAGAAAATTTTGAAGCACCTTCACACAAAATAGCAGTTGAGAAGCTGCTGTGAAATATCTTAATTTTTAATTTTTTCTCCAATGATGATTCCTGGAGAAACTACGTTTTCAAAATGATAATTCAAAGCAGCTCTTAGTTTCTCTTTAACGAATAGTTTGAATACTAAACTCTATATATTATATAGTACTGATCTCTAAGAATTTTATACTTACATATTTCATTATTTGAGTCAGTATTAATGACATGTAAATTGAAAAACTCCATAAAAAGTTAATTAATGTAGTATAAATCAAATTTAAAATATAGTTTTAAAAGTAATGTGATTGATTTAAAAATATTCATTTCTTCTTTGCAAAGTACTTCAGAAAAATCATTATAAAACAAATTGAGGTAAAGAAAGAAGACGGTGCGGTCCGTTCCCTTTCTCTAAAAAAGTTTTGTCTTCAGCTTTGGATTGAGAGTTTGAGTATTAATCTCGATACATTATATAATATAAATTAATAGAAATATTATATATATATAAAGAAAAAATAACCACAAATATATGAAGAACAGCTGTCATTCTTTATATATACATAGGCTTTAGAAATTAATAATTCTTTTATAATAGTTATGATTTTTCTTCCCATAATTTTGTTTATTTAATCTATTTTTCTTTATTTGAAACTAAAATAAATTCCTCTAGAGAATGTAGGAGCTCTCAAAACTGAAAAAAATAATACATTCAAATTCTACAGAGTATTGTAGTTTTTTAACCATTGATATTATATTATTAATATTTGTTATATCTACAACAGAGAGTTAACCAAAATTATTTTATTTTTGTTTTAATTTAATTATAAAATGTACACTTTTATTGGTTGAATTAGTTATTCAGGAAAAAAAATTCAAGTTGTACTTATATAATTAAATAATTTCGATGTAATATGTATGTAAACAAACTTAATTAAATGTATGATTCTATTAATCAGTGTTGGAAATTTATTGTATATCAGTGTTGGAAATTTATTGTATATCATATTAGATAAAAAGTTGATTAATTGTTCTACAGCATGTATACATTAAAATAAAAATCGTTCACATCAGTTACTTAAAGCACTGCCAGTCAGTTAAAGCAAAATTCTCCATATAGTAGTGCCACTCAGTGCCAACCAGAGTAATCAATGAATGCCAGAGGGCTTGTGCATAAAATCCCTATCTAGTGCCTACTCATCCAATATCCCCAGACTAGGTTCTGGCTATATATAGTTATATGACTATATAATTTATTGAGCTTAGATTGAAAATATTGTGTTTTCAATTTTATTCTCAGAGTTTTGTAGTTAAGTAGAGATAAAAGGTGGCTGATGGAGAGTTGCATTACATCCTAAGATCTAGGTGCAGTGCTCTCATATCCAAAGCTCCTCACTGATGAAGGCCTCAAGCCAGAAAATAGACACTAGATAGGGATTTTATGAATAAGCCTTCTGGCATCTATTAATTACTCCAGTTGCACTACTGTATGGATAGTTTTTCCTGTTTTAATAACAGTAATGTGCTAGCATAAGAAATAGTGATCATGTGATGTTTAATAGTTTAACACCAATCCTGCCTAATAGGATAGTTGTGGCTTTGATTCTTCTACTTTGGGGATATTGGATAAGTAGGCACTAGATAAAGATTTTATCCACAAGCCTTCTGGAATCCATTGATTACTCTGGTTGGCACTGAGTGGCAGTACTGTATGGAGAATTTTGCCTGTTTTAATAACAATAATGTGCTAGCATAAAAAATAGTGATCATGTGATGTTTAGTTATTTAATATAGCAATTATTCTTATATTAATAAAAAATGAACTGACTTAAAATACAACATTAAATCATCAATACTGATTTTTAATATCAAATCAGTTTATTTAATCTTATTAATATAAAATGAATGATTTTTATGTGGGAAATTGGCAGCGGATGATAACGTTCTCAAAACATTTACATAGGAGTTAGTGATTGGCCATTTTTTTTGTTAAGTATAGTAATAAAGCAATGAATGTCTCAAACATTGTGATTGTAATTTATATTTATGCAAATTTATATATGTATATATATATATATATATATAAATTTTTATATATATATATATATATATATAATCAAAATTACCCCAAATCCAAAATTCAACCAGATCAGCATAAAAATAATATTAAAACACTAGCAAAGATTTCACTGCTACAAACAGACTTCTCAAGTGTAAAAAACTACAAAAACTACACAATATATATAATATTAAACATTACCCACAAATCCATTCACTTCCCATCCACCCTTAATATTAAAAGAACTCTTAAATAAATTAATTGCTTCAGAATAATAAATTTTCAATTCAGAATAATAAATTTTCAATAATAAAGATTCTTTAATTCTTCTTTTGATTTCATTTCTCTCAAAGAAGACAACCCTAGCTTCATCAAAATCAATAGTGTGGCCTGTATCTTTTTCATGGACATACAAAGCAGAACTAATATTTATTTTTAACTCTACTTTTATGAACCTTTATTCTTTCATTTAAACTCAAACTACTCTGACCTATGTAAATCTTCTTACAAATAAACAAAGGATAAAATAGACTACACCAGGAACAGTCTTTTTATCAAAAATGTCTTTTGAATTATTTAATAAATTATTCAATGTAACACCCCTTTTCCAAGCAATTTTCTTATTTCCAAACAATTTACTATTTCTACATACAATTTTATAAAAAGACCATTTAAATGGCAAAGAAATAAAATCATATTTTTCTTTAACCTTTGCATCCTTACAAATATTACTATTAAATAAAATACTTTTAAAAAATTTATCAGAGTAACCAATCTTCAAGTAATCTTTATAAAATTGATATTTTTAAAACAAAGCTACCCCACTAAAATTATTTAATTTAATATTTTTATGACAATAATTCCTTAAAGCAGCTACTTTATGAGATACAGACTGATAGCTAGCTATCAGGTTTAATTATAGATCTTAATTCTTACTTTTAAATGAATTATTTTTATGCTGGTCTGGTTGAATTTTGGATTTGGGGTAGTTTTGATTATATATTGACTAGTTTAGCTTTATGCTTGTAATATATATATCATTATCAACCATTATCAATCCACTGCAGGGTGAAAGGTTTCTCCAAGTTTAATCCATCTTCTCCGATCTTTAGCTTCTCTTCTCCACATCACCCATGCACACTTTCTTATTTCATCCATCCATCTCACACATGGTCTCTTTCTGTGTCTTTTACAATCTCTTGGAATCCAGTTTAAAATTTTAATTGTCCATCTATTATCATCTCTTCTAGCAATATGTCCAGCTCAACTCCACTTCAATCTTTTAATTTTTTCAATGAGGTCAGTAACACCTGTTTGTTTTCTTACCCATACATTGCATTTTCGATCTCTTCTTGTTACTCCAACATAAATCTCTCCATACTTATATATATACTGGCATATGGCTTTATTGCTCAGAAGTTTGTAAGATGTTTGAGCTCCAGATCATGGGGCCTTCCAATCTCAAGTTGAACACTCTATCAATAGTGCCAAATTGTGCAAGGTTGCATATATATATATATATATATATATATATATATATATATATATATATAATGCAACAATGCAAATATATTTTAATTTTTACTATTTTAATTTACTAATGATATTTCACACTTTAATATACATTGCAATAGAATAAATTAAGCAAGCATTTATTTTGTTCATTTATTCTAATATAATTAATTGCTTCCACTTAATGTATAAAATTATAAAATATCTAATTCATAAATGAGCAAATATTTATTTATCCTAACTTGTAATCTTTTCTAATATCTGAGCAACATGGAAATAAGAATATTTTCAAGTGCACAAGCCAAAACTTCCTATTGTAGTTAGCAAGGTCTTTCAGTAAGCACATCAAAAATACAGATCATGAAACACTATTTTGGTTATGTTAATAATAATAAAAAGAGCTCATAATGAAATAATAGTACAACTCATCAGAATATCTGGTGCTTACAAATATTTATCAAATCCATAATAAAAGAAAAAGAGTGACAGGCAGTATAGTATCTATAACAATATATAACTTTTTTTTACAAAATATAAATTAATTAATGATTAACAAAAAATAAATATCTGATATGAGCAATATCCTGACCTGATTAATCGTATATATTTTTTAAATATTCTTTTGATTTGAAATATTATTGCTATAATTATTGTCAAAAATGTACAAATATATTAAAATTATATATATATGAGTTGTGAATAAAATCTATTATTACCACTCAAATTCAAGCATGCCTGTAAGACAATAACTTAATACTACATGATTACCATCCCATGGTTATATAAGCTGTTAAAACAGGCAAAATGTTTCATACCATAGTGGCATCCAGTACACACTGAGTAATTAATGAATGCAAAAAGAGTTGTGCACAAATCCCTATCTAGTATCTAACTCGTCCATTATCCTCAGACTAGTTTCTAGCTTGTGGATTTCATCAGTGAAGAATAGGCACTATATAGAGATTTTATGCAAAAACCTTCTTGCTTCCATTGATTACTCTGGCTTACAATGTATGTCACAATTGTTTTGTTTTGCCTCTGTTTTAATAGCATGTGTAAACATAAAAAATGGTGATCATATGATGTTTAGTGGTTTAATGCCAATTCTGCTCATAGAATGATAATGATTATGGTTATTAAAGAACCAAAGACACCAAAATGTATAGATACTGAATTGAGTTCAGATCTATATGACTATAAAAGTGAATGGGCTTGGATTAAAACATTATCATGATTTTATTTTGCACTTATAGCTTCATAGTTAACTAAAAAGATAAAAGGTTCTTGCTGGAGGGCTGCATTAGATCCTAAGATCTAGGTGCAGTGCTCTCACATCCAAGGCTTTTCATTGATGAAAGCCATATGTTAAAAACTAATCTGATGGATATTGAATGAGTATGCACTAGATAGTGATTTTATGCACAACCCTTCTTGCATCCATTGATTGCTCTGACTTGTATTGGATAGCATTATTAAATAAAGAGTTTGCCTCTGTTTTAAGACAATAATTTATAATTCCTGCAAAACAAAAACATATATTATATTGAACATGTATTTCAATTACATATTATGAGTATATTTTCATTATCAGTAGCATATATATGTTGATTTGTCTAAGAACATAGACAAAATGAATATTTCAAATTAATATAAATGATTATAATAATTCTTATAAACTAAAACATGATCAAATTGAGCTCTTATATAAAATAACTGCTTCTATTATACTATCAAATTTATTAGTTTAAAGAAAAGAAATATTTCTTTATTTATGTATAAGTTAAAATGAAGTACCTTATTTATAAGACCATATTATTCTAAAGGTTTTATTTGCTAAAACATAATTCACATCAAATAGATTAAAAAAGGTATTGGATCTTCTTTTGAACACTGAAAGAACCTCCACATTGATCAATATCCTGGATATAGCATTAACTTTCTTAGTGAATATTTTTCATGTTACCGATGTTTTCTACAAAATATTTTTTCATCTCTGAAGATGAAGTTTTTTTATCAGTATTGCTTGAAACATCAGTCAACATTTAGCAATAATAAACTGAAGGATCAAAAAAAATATTTAAAATGAAAATTAAAAGTTACCACTTGCATGAAGTTAAATTAAAATACTGTTAACCAATTATAAAGTTATTTTCCTAATTCAGAGACGAATTTTTGTATTATGTTAAAAAATACATGGTAATGGACCAGCTTTAGAAACTATAAGAATCTATATTATATATAGATAAAATCTCATTGGATCAAAGAAAGCTGTAAAAAATTTACTTTATTCAGATTTATTAACTTTATTAGAACTCTTTTAATAGAGAAAAAAGAAAGATCATTTAAGCATTTAATTTGTTATTACCTTCTCTTAATTGTCAATTGTACTTATAATCCTTTTTATATTGAAATTGTTTATTATTATTACTGTTTAAGATAATATTTTATATCATGCTGATTATTTATTAATTAAAAATAAAGATATCTTTTAAATAAAGTACATTTAGAGCAGATAGCAATTAAAACCTACTAATTGCTGATTTGTTTATTGGATGAGTGAGGAAAAATCTCTAAACATTTAATTGGTCAAGTTACAAACTCAATTGTTAAAATATATTCATCTTTTAATATTATATTCACTTTAGTATTGTTTGTAAAATGTATATTAATAATTTGTCATGTTATGAAAGTTAACGAAAGTTTTTTAAAAAATAAATAGTTATTTATAATTTTAAAAAAAATTCAATAATGCAAATCTTTAACAAATGTTATTCACCAATTCAAAAGTGTTGCTGACATTTTGTGATATGAGTTATTTTTTTTACAGTTCTTAAAAATAAATAATTTTTGCTAAACTCTTAACTATTTTTTTAAAATAATTTTATTTTTAGCATATTTTATCAAAATAATTTATAATATGTTAAAAAAACCTTTTAGAATGGTCTAAAACATTCGTTTATCACTTTCAAAATAAAACAAAAGAAATTGGAGTGATTTCGTTATTGACAAAAGATTTTCTTTGTTGTCGAAATTTATTAGCCAGTCATCTTTGTTTGAACTTAACTGACAGATTTATTGATTTTTTACTTGTAAAATAATTCATAAGAGGGCATCATCTTACAAAACTTTTTATAATGTTCCAAACGATGGTAAAATCTTTACCCTAGTTCTAAAATTGCCAGGATTTGAACGATGGAAATTCCGTCAAAGTTTGTCATGTTTTTAACCATAATTGTCAAAAAAATAGGTTAAATACTGTTTGGAATAAAGTACATTTAGGGCAGATAGCAATTAAATACTGTTTGGAATAAATGTTAGATATTTTAATGAGCTTATAATTAGCTTTGATAATGGAAGACATTAGTAACAATGTGAAAAAAAACTTTATTTGATTCAAATATGAAATTAATATGGTTTAGTATTACATATATTTAAAAATAATGTAATATTTTACTAGGTTAGTGGTTGTTAATCATACATAGAATAATATAATATTATTTTAAGACAGTAAAAGAAAAAATAGTTTATAATAATTTTTAATAAAATACAATTAATTAATAAAAAATGTTCTTTTATTAAATAGATTTTTCATTTGAATAAGAAATTATTATAGAAATGTAAAAAAAAATATTTGCATTATAAATCATCAAAATTAAAACTTTTTGTCTTATTAATTATTAAAAGTAAAGAACATTAGCCGAGCGTTAATGGTCAGCACAGCTGCTTTACAAACACTTGTCCTGGGTTAGAGGGTTCGCTTCCCTGGCTGATGCTATGACACATGAAAGTAAAAGACAATAAATATTAGTGGAAAAAATATTAATAAATACTTTTGAATATAATATATGTTATGTGGAAGAAATATGAGTCATTGGTTGTGTAATTTTAGAAATGAATAGTATGACTAATTAGATAATAATATTTATATGATTTATTTATTGGTAAAAAATTATGAGAGAAAAAAACATATAAAATATTAAAAAATTATTTTAGTTAAAGTTTAAAAATAATAATTTGTTTTATTGGCAGTGTTGTGTAGGTTCAATATATGATTGCTTTTGAATGCACATTCTTATTTAAGAAATAAAATGAATGTATATTTGAAAATATTATTTATAATTTAACCATACAACATTGAAAGTTATTGCATATATAGTAAGAACCAATGAATACTATGGATTTATTCATACTTTGTCATTAATAATTATCATGTCCTATATCATATACCTAGTACTAACTTAGGAAAGATCAGGAATTGAATATTATATCTTAGTGTTATTAGTTTTACATTTCTTAAAATTTTTTCATGTGAAGATAATATGTCTTGTATAAGCAGCCTTAAGAAAACATTTAACATACAAATATTCATTTCTTAGCATTTTGCCATATGCAGTTAGCATGTCCTGTAATACAAGCAATATAAACTATTTTTTTTGAGATGTTATATATAAACAATGAGCATTGTCAATTGCTCAACAAGCTTTGTGATAAATGCTTAGCCAGAAAAAGCATTTAAAATAACTGTCTGAACCCCCCTCCCAACACCTGACTATGGTTTCATGCTTTGGCACTCTTTAGAGAGGCTCAAGGGTAATTTCAGACACTAGATCTAAAAGTACCAACCCAAAGCCATCATTTATCTAAAAGTTATCTAATGATTGGAAAATCTGAAATAATCAGACACCTACATGTCTTCAAACCCAGCTATCCAAATCATATAGCTATATGAGGCTGAGAGATTTTCAAACATACCATATATTAGTAGTCTTAGCAATATGACATCCCATGAGACTTAAGGCAGAGACTATAAATAGTTAAAATAAGAGTTATAGATTACATGACCCAATTCTCTTAAGCTTTTAAGGTATAAAAATGAGCATTGACAATTGCTCAACAAGTTTTATGATAAATACTTAACTAGAGAAAGCATTTAAAATATCTCTGTCAGAAAACTATTAACCTAACACCTCTCTGAGGAGTGCCAAAGCACGAAACCATGGTCAGAGGTTAGGGGGGGGTTACCTGACAGAGATATTTTAAATGCTTTCTCTAGTTAAGCATTTATCACAAAGCTTGTTGAGCAATTGGCAATGCTGATTGTTTATTTTTTACAAGCTTAAAAGAATTGGGTCATGTGCTCTATGACTCTTATTTTGCCTATTTATAGTGTCTGCCTTAAATCTAATGCGATGATATATTGCTAAGACTACTAATATATGGTATGGCTGAATATCTCTTAGCCCCATATAGCTATTTGAGTTGGATAGCTGGGTTTGAAGACATGTAGGTGACTGAAAATTTTAGATTTTTTTACTCAATAGATAACTTTTAGATAAATGCTGGCTTTGGGTTAATATTCTTAGATCTAGTGTCTGAAACTACCCTAGCGCCTATCTGAGAAGTGGCAAAACATAAAACCATGGTCAGAGGTTGGGGAGGGGGTTCCTGACAGAGATATTTTAAATGCTTTCTCTGGCTAAGCATTTACCACAAAGCTTGTTGAGCAATTGGTAATGCTCATTTTTTATATCTTACAAGCTTAAGAGAATTTGTTCATGTGATCTATGACTCTTATTTTGAGTTGTTTATATATATATATATATATATATATATATATATATATATATATATATATATATATATATATATATATATATATATATTGTATCAGTCAAAACATGTTTATCCATCTAACATGAGTTGGAACTCACAAATTGTACTTCAAACCCAATCAAGCCCAAGATTTAGGTCAGGGACCAGCCTGAATTTGAACCCACTCTCTAAGCCCCAGATCTAACACCTAATGAATAACATAATAGTGATGGCACATGAGAATTAATTTTAATCTGGCTGACTAGCAAAGCTGAGCAAAACAATGAGACAACTATTAACTATGACTATATTAAAATATACATAAGCATGGCTGTAATATGTAGAAGTGGAGGAAAAGCAATTCGAACTACTCAAATAAGTTAGACAATAAAAATATAGTTTAATATACTGACAAATTATGATACATTTATAAATTAATTATATACATTAGTGTATGTGTATATGAGCAAGCAGTAGATGATTACATAGTGTCATTCACACTATTATTTCTCATATGCTCTTTATTAGCTAAATGATATGTTATAAATAAGCACACATCTTTGGTGGGTCTAATATTAAAATGCCAATCTTATTAGAAAGAAGAATTCACATAAAATTGTTATTAACACTTTGGATTATGGTTCTGAAACATGGTGACTAACATTATTTAGGGGAGTGATCTGGGATTCAATACAGATATAAGATAAACTATTTTCATGTCATTATGGTCATGAAAATAACAAAATACATTTGAAAGATTATATTTGAATCTATGACAAAATATTTAATGAAAAATTATTTTAACAATAGTAAGACAAACACTTTATTTTCCCCAAGGCATATACCCTCAAATAGATAAATAACAAATTATGATGGTGTGATTGTATAAGACAAATAAATTTAATTAATAAAATAGAAAATAGTTGGCATTTATATATATTTTAAGCCGAGCGCAATTTTAATATCAGAGCATTAAAACTGGGTCATGAAGCAAAAGAAATAATAAATGTAAAGAAGTTTGCGGTGCTGACATAATAGCCTAAAAATAACTAAGAGGAAAAGGTCATGCTTCTAGAAGAGAATGAAGTGGATGGGCATAGTGTGTGCCAAACTTAGGGGTCACCGCCAGTGGCCTTTTTATACGAAGAAAGTAGATATGCATAGTGTATGCCAAACTTACAGGATCACCACCAGAGGCATTTTATATGGAATAAATGTGGTTCCAGATAGCTCAACCATCTATGGAATGAGGTACGAAAAGAAATCTATGGGTTCAAACTTGTCACAACCCCCAGATTAGAAGACTAGAAGCACATAATATATATAATAAAAAGATAGGCTAAATGTCAGTAATGCAGTGTGACTGAATGTCCCTAATGACATGAAATATAATTTACTGCTTTAAAAATAAATGACCCTTGTTTGAATACCATAATATAGACAAATAATATGCTATGCAGTTATATATATATATAGAGAGATTTTCCTAAATAAATATAGGTTAAGATTTTATCTAGTAAAATAAACATTAAGATTTACTTAATAACTAAAATAGTAAAATATTAAAATTTACCCCCTTCCGTTTCTGTTATTTAAAATAAATCAATCCCACCTTCATTGATTTTACAATAAATGGAATATATAAGTACTTTATTTGAGATTTTAAGAGTATGTAAATATAAGAAGACTGGCAGTTATAAAAAATAACTATTGGGTCACTCTTTCAGAATTTAATAAAAAACATTTTAAAAGATTTCAAAGTTTTAATTAGCTTAAGTTCTGGATTTACCCCAAGTAGAAAATCCAGAGTTAAACAAATATATTTTTATAATAAACCAACATAAATAAAATGTTAACTCATAAAAACAATCTGGCAAGTATATTAATTAATAATGCATTGTTTTAAATGGACGTTAAAACCTTAATTCATGAAGGTTTACTTAAAAGAAAGAAAATATTTTATAAAATTCAACTTGTCAGATTGTTAGAGATTGGCATAATAATAATAATAATAATAATAATAATAATAATAATAATAATAATAATAATAATAATAATAATAATAATAATAATAATAATAATAATAATAATAATAATAATAATAATAATAATAATAATAATAATAATAATAATAATAATAATAATAATAATAATAATAAAAGCATAAATATAAAATCAAGTAATAAATAACTATAAATAATTGACCACACCAAAGTTAAAGAAAGTTAAGAGCATATGAGAGAGAATTAAATAAAATAAATTACTTAAGAGCAAATTACATATTAAAACAAAGTGAAATACATTAGAAGACATATTGATAGATGAGTTAGGCTAGATTTAGTTTGAGGTGATGGCTTAAAAAGTTACCTGGCAATTTTAAGAGTCCAATTTAAAATATTGCACGTGCACGGCAATTGAAATGAAAGTTCTTCGGTGGCAACAAGCTTCTATTAGCATTCTAAAATTTTCCAGTCAGGCTCTTACTTCATTACTATGGGCGCATGATATAACAGCAGTAAAAAATGACACACAAGCATTAGGAAAAGCTTTTTACTACATCATTTTTAGATTTCAAAACAGCATGGTGTCTACCAGCAATCAGTTCTTTCAACTGTGACTCAAAATTCAGCAATTTTATACTTTTTCTTTATCGGTTGTTTTTGAAGATGCAGCAGTAAGATAACAACCAAAAATAAATTCAAATCTATTTCCAGATTAGAAACAGATTTGACAACATGTTTTTAACAAAAGGATCTCTAATCTTAATCCAATTTTAAGTAAAAACTTTAATTAAAATACCTTCCCCAGATTAAAACAATAGTGTTTCCCACCCTTAATTATTTTTAGACAATCAACTGTAGCATCTTCCATATTGGATTTTATAAAAAATATACAGTTTAATGGAAAAAGTACTTTAAAAAGAAAAGGTTTAAAAAATGAAATATAATAAAATATTTACAAAGCAATATTGTTAGTAAGTTTTTGCTCATATATATATATATATATATGATATATATATATATATATATATATATATATATATGAATCGCACCTATAATACTTTAATAAAAAAGAACTAATAATTAATAATAGAATAATTAATCATAAAATTAATAATAAAATGTTATTGAAAGTTAAAATTGATAAATTTAGGCACGCATTTCAAATATATACATAACATATATATATATGACAAAAGGAGCGGGATAAAATATAGGATTTAAATATAGGTTAGTAGGTAGAAACAAAAAGCACAATCTTAAGCTAAGATTGACTGCTTCAATATATATATATATATATATATAACTATTCAAAACAATACAATAATTAATACAGTAACAATATTTTAAACAAATATATACCAATTTAATAGAAGTACTTTCAACTATCTATGTAGTCGTTGTCAACTAGACTCAAATTGTATTAGAAAAAACCGTTACAAATGTAAACAAAAGCAATATGTCATACATCAATTTTCCCACAATTCATTAATTTTTATATTGGCTGTCTGTCTATTTATCAACTGTTGCTTTTCACTTTTCATTAACATAGCTTCTTTAATTTTGCGTTTATTATTATTTCTTTCAATACACAGAATTTTAACTTTATTAAAATCAAAATCAAAAACATAATTACATGTTACATGTACATTGGAGAAAAGATCAAGGGAGCATTTGTTATTATATAAACGAGTGCAAAAATCAAGACAAGAGAATGTTAGAAATGATGATGTATCACCATCAGTATTTTTTGATCATAATGTAACATGTAATTATGGTTTTGATTTTGATTTTAATAAAGTTAAAATTCTGTGTATTGAAAGAAATAATAATAAACGCAAAATTAAAGAAGCTATGTTAATAAAAAGTGAAAAGCAACAGTTGATAAATAGACAGACAGCCAATATAAAAATTAATGAATTGTGGGAAAATTGATGTATGACGTATTGCTTTTGTTTACATTTGTAACGGTTTTTTCTAATACAATTTGAGTCTAGTTGACAACGACTACATAGATAGTTGAAAGTACTTCTATTAAATTGGTATATATTTGTTTAAAATATTGTTACTGTATTAATTATTGTATTGTTTTGAATAGTTATATATATTTTATTATAATTGGAATACAGACATTGATTAATAATTTACATATATATATATATATATATATATATATATATATATATGTCAATATTAATATATGTATATATATATATATATATATATATATATATATATAGAAGGAGGCTGCATTGACAATAGTTTGAAATTTTTGATTGTTATTGATATTGGAATTGTCTAAGTGTTGGCTGGATTTTAATGATATATATATATAAGTACAATATCTGCCTTGTAACATGAGAGTGGTGTATTGAAATTTATCAAAACTGTCAACATGGGCAAGGCAACTTAGGTGTTGATATCTCTATAATACTGTACCCATATTATTAATTAAATGAGAATTAAATATTATATTTGGGCTAGAGATAAAGTAATAATCATTAAATGGAATTCTGTAAAGTGATTTGTGACAAAGTTGTGAATTCAAAAAGTTTGACAGTTGTAATCAAACTAGAGTAAATTGCTATCTATAAAATTCTAAACAAATGATGAAAATATGTGCAAGAGATTGTAATCTGAGCCAGCCGATGAATGCTGATTCTGCATGAAATGCACATCTTGTGCGATCATTTATTTTTAGTTAAATGTTTCACAAAAGTGTGATGAAATAAAAATTTGAAATATATATATATATGAAGTTAAAAGTATATTTAAAAAAAAGTGTATAAGAAGTAAAAATTACAATATGAGCTATATATGACTTATTCACTTAAAAAAAAGTGAACTGGATGTTTCAAAAATGCAACCAGAGTGAAAAAGATTGGTTTGACTTTCAGGCTAATGAATGTTTGTGATATGATTGAGACGTTATTTCTTTTTGTTTGATGATGTTACTAAATAATATGTCCAAATTTGCCATTTAGTAATATTATTACTATATTTTATCTGTATTTAATCAACTTCTGGCATATATATATATATATATATATATATATATATGCCAGATATTGATCTACACTATATATATATATATATATATATATAGTGTAGACAATATATAATTTCAAGAACATGAATATCATTAGAGATTTAAAATCATTAATTGTGAAATTAATTTAGTGCAGTGAGAATCCTTAAAGCTTTATTAGAAAAATTCATCTCTAAAACATTTAATCTAAAACTAATGTATTATATATATATGAAAAACAAAAACAAGTTATAATCACGTAACTTGATATCACTTGTATTTATGATCAATAGATGGCATTTAACCAAAACCACCAAACAAAGCATATATTTGTTTAAATAAATGACAAAAGAATCAGAATTCAGTATCTCTTTCTTTTTCCCACCCTCAGATCAGCTGATTTCAAGCTAATTTGCTATCATCAGTGAAGGAGAGAGCTAGAAACTAGATCTAAATACTGACTCCAAGTGTTTATGCAAAAAGTTTCTATCAGTTTGCAGGCATGAATTTTTCAGACTGGTAAAGTCTTCAAACCCAGCCTAACAAGCCAGATAGCTACATGGGTTTGATCTCAGTTCAGTTTCACCACATAGTCAAAGCCTCTGCAATATATATATATATATATGATATTGTTTATGCAATATTGCATAAACACTTGGAATAAGTGTTTAGATCTAGTTTCTAGCTCTATCCTTCACTGATGATAGCAAATTATCTGAGGGTGGGCAAAAGAAAGAGATAGTGAATTCTGACTCCTTTGTCATTTATCTAAACAAATATATGCTTTGTTCAGTGGTTTTGGTAAAACACCATCTATTAATCATAAATACAAGTGATATCAGTTACGTGATTATAACTTGTTTTTCATAAATGTACCTTTAAAGGCTTTTGCAATGATATATATTGCAGAGGCTTTGACTGTGTGGTGAAACTGAACTGAGATCAAACCCATGTAGCTATCTGGCTTGTTAGGCTGGGTTTGAAGACTTTACCGGTCTGAAAAATTCATGCTTGCAAACTGATAGAAACCTTTTGCATAAACACTTAGAGTCAGTGTTTAGATCTAGTTTCTAGCTCTATCCTTCACTGATGATAGCAAATCAGCTTGAAATCAGCTGATCTGAGGGTGGGCAAAAGAAAGAGATAGTGAATTCTGACTCTTTTATCGTTTATGTAAACAAATATACGCTTTGTTTGGTGGTTTTGGTAAAACACCATCTATTGATCATATATATATATATATTCTTGAAAGGTAATGAGATGTCTTTGCTGTCTAGTGTTTCAGCAATGTAAACAAAATTGCATTATATTCAATAATATTTACACAATATTAAATTATTGTAATTCAAACACTTAATAGAATTACACTTTAGTAATAGAGATGTAAAAATATGGAAAAAAATCCATAGAATTAGAATTTTAATTTAAGTTAAGCAATATATATATATATATAAAAGAAAGCTAAATTTAAATTAGAGTAATATAGAAATAAAATAGTTACATCTGAAGAAATAAGTAAATTTATATTAATATATAGAAGAACTGTGATGAATTGGAAACCAGATTGCAATAGGAAATATTTTTTATACAATGATTATTAACATAATATATATTAATATATTGATAATGATAATTATTGATAACAGTGAATATAATCTCTCCTCTTGATACTTTTGAAACAGCTTAATTTAATGAGGATACAATAAAATATCAGGACACATTAGTTGTATCTGAAATAAATTGTGGGATGTGAATAATTATTGAAAAGAAATACAAGAGTGACAAGTGAAGATGAAGCTTTGGAAGAAAAGAAATGCAGAACAAGCTAACAAACTGTAATCTTTATTCATTTTTATAATTAATATGTGATGTGATAAATTCCTTTTGTACTTTTGTTTATAAATCATACTGATATGTTTTAATAAAGATTGAGACTGAATTCAGAATTACTTATCACCTAACTTCTGTATAAATTTAATTGTGTCTAATGAAAGAAGAAGCTACAATATTATATTGTAACGGGCACATACGTACGTTACATTATTTTTTATTAGTAAACATATTAAAAAAAAAAAGTTCGCCAATAAAAATTTCTTTTTTAAGAATTAAAATAAAAAAATCATCTTAAACTAGTATATATAAATCGCACAGATAAAAAAAAAATTATTAAAATAAAACTTTATTAAAAATAGAAAGGTATTTTAAAAACTTAAAAAGATTTAGAAATAAAAATATATCTTTAATCTTGGAAAACACATTAATTAATCAGAAATGGAAATGATTGTTTTAATTAGTTAAATGTAAACCAGCCTTGGGCATTTAAATGTAAAAACATCGATCAGATAGGAAAACAATAGAAACTTTTAGCAAATAAAAAGAAATCCCTATGGAATCGGACCTCAGGGAAAGGACCATCGCATCGATGACGTAATGTAAATTCAACCCTTCAAATAAATATAAAAGGACAAGTTTGAAAATTATTAAGGATAGATTATTTACGATGTGACAGATATGTGTTAGTGCGGAAGTGAAGGAGAAGGGATGGAAAAGACGCACTCTTCAATCCCTTCAGTTTTGCCAAAGAAAGAAAGAGAAATGAACTATCGTTTTTCTACATTGAGGACCAGTTAAAGCAAAACCTCCAGATGGTTAAATAAATCGGCCAACTGAATACCAATCTTAGGACGGCGTGGGAATTCATGTTCATGGCAAGCAACGGATAAAAATGAACTGTTTTTAAACTGTAAGAACTTTATAAATAATGAACATTAAATTAAAACTTTCCATATTTAAATGATTGCAATATTATCCTATCTGACCAACGTAAATTAATATTAATAATGTTATTTGATATTTTTTTATTTAAAATCATTTCCATTTATTTATTTTTTGTTCTTTAAGTTTTATTATGATTTCTGTTTTTCGTTAAGTTAAATTATATAAATGTTAAACTTAAGTCGGGCGTGAATGGCTGTATGGATTTGTAAAGTTATATTAGGGGAGGGTAATCTTAGATTATTTGTGTCATTGTTAAATTGGGTCAATGGATTGGATATATTGATGTAGTTAGTAGATGTAGTCGGAGATTCGCTACTGGCAGAATCATTTATATATATACTGCACTCACCCGTTTGCCTATGGAAGGAATTATAAGACGGAGAACGCAGTTCCTTTCTATGGAGTTTTTTATTATTGTTCTTCTCATTAGATAGATGTAATATTCCTATCTGATGAGAGTCAATGTCTTCTCTTAATCTTTTTGGTGCTGCCGTATTCCATATTACATTGAATACATCGATATATCAGATGAATTGATGCCAGTTTGACTGCGAATTTTAGCCTAAGGTTAAATAGGGATATAATATTTTACTTTCAAATGCAAATCTATGTAGTCTATTCATACTCGACACTAAATAAAAATGCATTAAATTTAAGTTGTTTATAGATGCTTGCATGGATTGGTTATCAGTTAAGTATGTTTTGGGTTTTCATATTTGATCAAAATATATAGACATTCGATAAATAATGATACCTTACAGTGAGTATCTATAATGTATTTATTCGGATGTCTTTTAAGTTATTGGTGACAATGCAAGTATCTTATAGTGAATACTATTGGGTTACTTATAAATTTCCCTCTGCAATCGTTGGTATCAATGATTTTATATTTTGATTGTTTATGTTGATTTTGAAATGTTTTTGACCATTGTAATCTATGTAACCGATTTATATGCAACATATTAAAACAAGCTTTTATAATCCCATCTGTGCAAACTTAATTAAAATGTAAACTTATAATATAATAGAAATTAAAATGTAAATTAAAATCTAAAGTAAAGTTAAAAATAATGTTAAATGTTAAAATGTAAACTGATACTAAAACAATTTTCAATCTTATATATATATGTGCATAAATAAATGTTTGTATGCTAATTACTGGAAGTGGCTTATTTTATTCTTTTTTTATATATATTATTAGATTATATTATTTAATCTCTGCTATTCCACTGAGCTAGTGACATGGGCTAACATCCGGAACCAAAATATCTAAAAAAAAAAAAAAAAATTTTTTTTGACTTACGTATCTGCCTACTTTATAAATTTTTCTAGGTTCAAATGCCTAGATGGCACCCTGTTAAGTGCTATTCACTGGATCATTACAACTGGCCACCCAACTTGGGCCGATCTATTAATAAAAACCACGTATACCCTGAGTAAATTTCTTTTTTCAAAATGAAATATTTTTATCTGTCTATCGTAAAGTCATAGTTTGAATTATGTTTTAAAAGCACTGCCAGAAAGAAATAGCACATATATTAAACACTAGAAAGTATAAATAATTTTAAAACTAATTTTTGTTAAAAAAAAAAAAAGTCAAAAGGTTGCAATAAATATGTTTTTTTTGTTTGTTGATATATATTATGCTTTAACATATATAGGCGCGCTCAGCCACATAAATTTATGATCGAAATGTGGTACCTTACGATGAGTACCGTTGGGAATTTACTTCAGTGTAATCCTATATAAGCATTTCAATAAATCATAAATAAGTTGGTGGTATTTATAATTGTGCTGCAAATATACACGCATAAACCCATTATCTTTCAAAATATATTTACTTCAATGCAACCTTCCTAAATAATTTAAATAATTTGCTTGTCATGCCATGAGTAAAAATAAAATGTATAAAATAAAATAGAATTCTCAGGGGGAGGAGGTGTAAACGTAAATGGTCCTTGAAAAACGATAGCCAACATTTTTTTTTCTTGTATACTGTATAGTTTTTTGTAAAATTACTAACTGGATGTTTTTGTAAATTTTGTTAATTGTGTACCGTAATTACTAACCCTAAGTAAAATATATTTTTTTTTTGTTCATTTTTTTTTAAAGCAAGTTTACTGATATATAACGGGCACATACATACGTTACATTATTTTTTATTAGTAAACATATAAAAAAAGTTCGCCAATAAAAATTTCTTTTTTAAGAATTAAAATAAAAAAATCATCTTAAACTCATATATATAAATCGCACAGATAAAGAAAAATTATTAAAATAAAACTTTATTAACAATAGAAAGGTATTTTAAAAACAAAAACTTAAAAAGATTTAGAGATAAAAATATATCTTTAATCTTGGAAAACACATTAATTAATCAGAAATGGAAATGATTGTTTTAATTAGTTAAATGTAAACCAGCCTTGGGCATTTAAATGTAAAAACATCTGTCAGATAGGAAAACAATAGAAACTTTTAGAAAATAAAAAGAAATCCCTATGGAATTGGACCTCAGCGAAAGGACCATCGCATCGATGATGTAATGTAAATTCAATCCTTCAAATAAATATAAAAGGACAAGTTTGAAAATTATTAAGGATAGATTATTTACAATGTGATAGATATGTGTTAGTGTGGAAGTGAAGAAGAAGGGATGGAAAAGATGCACTCTTCAATCCCTTCAGTTTTGCCAAAGAAAGAAAGAGAAATGAACTATCGTTTTTCTACATTGAGGATCAGTTAAAGCAAAAACCTCCGGATGGATAAATAAATTGGCCAACAGAATACCAATCTTAGGACGGCGTGGGAATTCATGTTCATGGCAAGCAACGGATAAAGATGAACTGTTTTTAAACCGTAAGAACTTTATAAATAATGAACATTAAATTAAAACTTTCCATATTTAAATGATTGCAATATTATCCTATCTGACCAACGTAAATTAATATTAATAATGTTATTTGATATTTTTTTTATTTAAAATCATTTCCATTTATTTATTTTTTGTTCTTTAAGTTTTATTATGATTTCTGTTTTCCGTTAAGTTAAATTATATAAATGTTAAACTTAAGTCGGGCGTGAATGGCTGTATAGATTTGTAAAGTTATATTAGGGGAGGGTAATCTTAGATTATTTGTGTCGTTGTTAAATTGGGTCAATGGATTGGATATATTGATGTAGTTAGTAGATGTAGTCGGAGATTCGCTACTGGCAGAATCATTTATATACACGCCGCACTCACCCGTTTGCCTATGGAAGGAATTATAAGACGGAGAACACAGTTCCTTTCTATGGAGTTTTTTTTTTATTGTTCTTCTCGTTATATAGATGTAATATTCCTATCTGATTAGAGTCAATGTCTTCTCTTAATCTTTTTGGTGCTGCCGTATTCCGTATTACATTGAATACATCGGTATATCAGATGAATTGATGCCAGTTTGACTGTGAATTTTAGCCTAAGGTTAAATAGGGATATAATATTTTATTTTCAAATGCAAATCTATGTAGTCTATTCATACTCGACACTAAATTAAAATGCATTAAATGTAAGTTGTTTATAGATGCTTGCATGGATTGGGTATCGGTTAAGTATGTTTTGGGTTTTCATATTTGATCAAAATATATAGACATTCGATAAATAATGATACCTTACGGTGAGTATCTAAAATGTATTTATTCAGATGTCTTTTAAGTTATTGGTGACAATGCAAGTATCTTATGGTGAATACTATTGAGTTACTTATAAATTTCCCTCTGCAATTGTCGGTATCAATGATTTTATATTTTGATCATTTATGTTGATTTTGAAATGTTTTTGACCGTTGTAATCTATGTAACCAATCTATACGCAACATATTAAAACAAGCTTTTACAATCCCATCTGTGCGAACTTAATTAAAATGTAAACTTATAATATAATAGAAATTAAAATGTAAATTAAAATCTAAAGTAAAGTTAAAAATAATGTTAAATGTTAAAATGTAAACTGATACTAAAACAATTTTCAATCTTATATATATATGTGCATAAATAAATGTTTGTATGCTAATTACTGGCAGTGGCTTACTTTATTCTTTTTTTTATATATTCTTAGATTATATTATTTAATCTCTGCTATTCCACTGAGCTAGTGACATGGGCTAACGTCCGGAATCAAAATATTTAAAAAAAAAAAAAAAAATTTTTTTTTGACTTACGTATCTGCCTACTTTATAAATTTTTCTAGGTTCAAATGCCTAGATGGCGCCCTGTAGTGCAGATCACATTAAGTGCTATTCGCTGGAACGTTAAAATATATTAGTATAAATATAATTCTTTTAATATTTCAATTGAAGGAGTAGTTTCGTGAGAAAATAGTCATCTGCTTAAAATATTAAAACAGTTGCATAAAAAAAAATAATTATATTTTTTATACGTATATATTTTAAGTAAGTAGTGTCCTAGTAATAATTTACATAAATACAGAAACGAATTAATCTTTATTGAGTTTGATATTTTAGCCACTTCAAATCAAATGCATTTTGAGGGTATAACACCTGCAAGAAGTAGTAATTATTTTTATTTATGCATATTATTAATAATTAACAAATTCATATATATATATATGAATAAATGGATAAATAGATAAAGGAAAAAAGAATGAGGGATTAATGGTAAAAAGTAAAACAGCTTTAAATATTCTACTACAAGGCGAACACTTCTCCAGCTTTCTACTAGAAAACATTATCATCAGATTAATCAACTTCCAATTAGTGAGAATTTTTTCTTTCAGTTTACTTTGGTTATATTGGTTAGCCAAGGATTAAGTACTTGAAAATGAATCATAAACTTGTTTGAACACTTTCAACTAAATGAAAAATTTGCAAACTCTTTCTTTTATTTAACTGGGGTTTTAGTTATGATTCTTTTTTAAAATCATCTCTAGAGGGAAAACGTTTAAGAAGTAATAATTGCCAGACATGACAATTACATAGTAAGAGTATAAGTTTAATTTTATTTTTCTTCTACAAATAGCTAATTACATATTTGGTGACCAATTATTTAAATTTATTGGTGACAATATAAAGAATTACCCAGAGCCGCATTAAGCTTTTCGCAGGCCTTAAGCACGTTAATTTTTCAAACATAATCTTTAGGTTAACATTTTTAAGTACCTCTAAATAATTTAATGCATTTTAATTGAAACAATATAATTACTATGTATTTAATAATTAAGATACGAATACAATATAGAATATATAACATCAATTTTTAAATTAGGTAATAAATTTTAATATGATATAAAGAAAGCATCTCATATGTTATCGCCTGTTGTCATGTCACGTCGTCACATAAATCAGGATCGGTCAGGATAAGTTTTGTTTTGGTCGTTTTATATACCTAGTATTTAGTTGTTTTGTCACGTATCATAATGTTATGCACTTGCACATAACGTTATCAAATATGGACAAGTTCGTATATTTTATAGTGTGCGACCAACTAAGATTTCCCATTAAGATTTACTTATTTAAAGAATTCTATAAAATATGTAAGTTAATAATAATATTATTGACAAAATTCAGTTGATTTCTTATCGCTACTATATTATCAATTTAGTTTACTATATTGTCAGAAAAAAAAAATAATTGTTTACCTATTTCAATTAATTTACAATAATAAAAATATTTTTTATCAAAATAATATTTTTTTATCTTTTTATTTATAGTTTTAGAATGACTGATGGATACAAACGAATTCATCAATCAGATTGTATAAGAAAAATGAGAAGAATGTTTGAAAAAAAAAAAGAATTAATTTTAAATGTTGTCACAAAACAAACTAACAACTCTGAAAATCCTTAAAGTTGCTGCAATCGTGGTCAGTATCGAAATTAAGAAACATTGAGAAGATTCTGTTTCTCATATAATCCAGGGTTAGTAACAGACTGTTTCTATTAGTGTTACTACTAGTGGAGAAAACAACATATCAAGAAGATTATATTTTATAAGAAAGGACAAAGCTATTAGTATCAGAAAGTCAAGATAAATGCTCTACTAATGAACATAAAGAGCTTGATTCTATCTATATTAGAGTGTTAAACCCAGATGAACAACAAAAAATATCAATGCAAGGTAATCGTGCATGTTCAGACAATAAATTTAATTCTGAAATACAAGTAAGAATATAATAATGAAGCTTTGGGCTTGAAAATAACATTCAGCCATGATCCAGCTGACTAGATTGTCACAGCTGATTTAAAAACTGTTTTCCAAAAATATTTCCCAAAATATTGATACAACTTTTTGTCTTAAGAGTAGACAGATTGGTGAAAAGATGAGCTATGCTAGAGAAGTATTTTTCTTTAGAAAATTAAGTAATGGAGAATCAATGCTATGGATGATTTATTCAATTTTTTCTGGCAAAATATATTATCTTGGTAAGCTATTTAGTCAGTCAACTAGAAATCAATTTAACTAAAAGCTTCAACAATTGAAAAAATGCTATAGCTAGAATTACATCACAAAATATTTAAATAATATATTGGATCTATATCCAATTTACATCAAGATGAAAGATTTACAATATTAGATGCATTAGATACTGTATTGCAAAATTAAAATAAAAGAATTTATTTAACCTGGAATGGATGGTAAGGAGGCTAGCAGCCATTATAAAATATTCAGCTGAAAGAGTATTGGCATTTTGTGATGATTCAATTGAATACAACCATCCCAACAATGGAATTTTTCTTGGCTAAATTGATTTATTATCAGAATTTAACTCTTTCATTAGAGATCATATTCAAAAATATGTATATCCCGGTAAAGATAATGTTTTCTATTTATCTTCAAATACATGTGATGAATTTATAAATATATTAGGATCTAAAGTAATAGATTAAATTGTTCCTAAAATGCAGGAAAGAAAATATTATGAAATCAGTATTAATTCAACATCATATATGTAATATTGATAAATTGATGTTAATATTGTTACGTTTTCAAAAATGAAGAATGTGTTGAAAGATTTCTAAAATTTGTTTCAATTGAAAAACATGATGAAAAATATTTGTTTAATATTTTATGTAATATTCTAAAAGAAATGGAAATAAACATAAAAGATTGTAGATTGCAATCATATGACAATTCAAGCAACATGAATAATCTGCATAATGGTGTTCAGACAAGAATGTAGAAAATTAATAATTTGTCAGTATGGACTCTTTGTGCAGCTCTTAGTTTAAATCTGATAGAAGTAGCTGCTTCAGAAAACTATACAGAAGTTTTGAATTATTTTGGAATTTTGCAAAAAAATATACATTTTTTTGCTATATCACCTCAAAGATGGCAATAATTAAAAAAGCATTTGAGAAAATGCAAGTATATTATACCATTTTATCTGAAAGTAGAGAGTCAATCGGACAGGATGCTACCAGTTTTTAATGAAAACTTTGATAAAATTCAGAAAGCTTTAATAAGTATAATTAAAAACAAAAGTCAATAATTAAGTAGTAAACATTAAGCTACTGCTCTCACCAATAAATATGAACACTTGAGATACCTTTGATGTTTCATTATTTGGAAAGACATTATCCAAAACATTAACATAATAAGCATGACTTTCTAACCACCTCTCATTGAAATATACACTATTACAAAACTATAAGATGGCATTTTAACTTGCTTCTATAATATGTGAAATAATCTTTAGGAATTTGAAAATGTAATTAAAAAAATTAGCATCATTTCTGAATATAAAAGCTTTGAGAAACATCAAAAAATAAAATTACTTTTTGGTGAGATGAAACAATGAATATGATATGGAAAAATCTGAGTTTTTTAAAATTCCAAGTTTTTTATGTAATAATTGATAAATTAACAACTGAGCGGTAAAAAGGCTCATTATAATTATACATATAACAGATTTGACTTTCTCATTAACAGAACAATGTCAGAAAGTGAAAAGATTGATTAGTAAGGCAAAACATTTAATGCAAATATATAATAATGACTGAGAAGATGTGTTTGTGAATCAGTTTTTGCTGTTTTCAATAGTATTTCCAGATTGCAAAACAGTACAAAAATTATTGTTGTTGCAAAAAGAGCAGAATTTAGGGTCCAGATTTCCTAATATGAATATTGCTCTTAGAATGTACATGTCAATCTTAGAATCAAATTCTGAAGGAGAATGATCTTTTTTCAACATTAAATCACATTAAAAATCATTTAACATCTAATTTGTCTCAAAGAGAATTATCATATTTTTCTATACTTTCGATAGAAAATGAAATATCAAAACAGTTGCCAGTTAGGGAAATTATTAAAGTTTTTTGCATGCAAAAAGTAAAGAAAAGTCTAGTAAACTGTTTGAGAATAAATTTAATGTCTTCTTTAAATTCACATAACATCTATTTTTTCAATTTTTAATTTCATAGACTCTTAATTTTTGTAAGACCTAGGCATTGTGACTAATGGATAAGACATTACAGAGTTTACACCAGACAGTTCAAATTCTATATTATGGTAATAACAAGTGGCTACATTAAGTACTTTATATATATATATATCATTATTCCATCTGATTGGCTGTCACGTAAGCATGTTTAAAGCGTATCTGTTTGAAGGTGTTTAGCTTTCACGTTATTATATTATCTGTTTACGCTTAAATTTGATATATTTACATTTATTAATATCATTTCATTAGATTTAAAAATATTGCTTCGTTGTAAATCGGATGATTTCACATTGTTAATTTATATATATAATATTTAGTGGATTAAATGTGAAAGTATTTAAGCTTCACACTCTTAGTTCAAAATGGTTGAGTCTGACTTATTTAAATAAAATTGAGGCATAGATTAAGATGGGTCCCATCTTTTTCTAATAGTTCTGGCTTGTGTTTTAGAATTTAGAGTCCCATGTGATGTCATTATTCCATCTGATTGGCTGCCACGTAAGCATGTTTAAAGCGTATCTGTTTGAAGGTGTTTAGCTTTCACGTTATTTTATATATATATTAAATAATCCAAAACGATAATGATAATTTTAATTTTAAAAATTTTCAATATGTGATTTACTTGTTGCCAATAAAATCATGTTTTTTTTTTAAAGAAAAAAAAAATCGTTTTTGTTTGTTTCTTTCATAGAATGTTCAATTTTACTCAAAATAAACTTTTCATATTGAATTTTTTTTTATATAATAGAACTATAAATTGAATATTTTTTATACAATTGTTAGAAAAGAACAAGATTACAATTTCTGTTATAAAAATGTATTACCAGATTTTATTATATATATGTTAGGTTATAGAATTATTTGGTTGCATTTCTTTTATTCAACACTTTAATATTAAAAAAATAATTGTACCTTTTTGATATAATATATAGACACTTAAATTATGTATATATATAAATGTGCTCTCACATGGCTAGTTATGGAAGCAAACCAACATTTTTTAACTGAATGGAAGCTTTTGGTATGATAAAGAGAGACAGAAAAAAACATTTTAAAAATAATTATTATAGTAATAATAATAAAAATATTTAAAATTAATTTTAAAATGCTATGTAATAGAAACTAAGAAGTATAGAAACCTATTATTTAATGCAGTGACTTTTTTTATTAATGTTTGAATAATATAAATAAAGAAAATGGAGGAAAAACAGGTTTTTTATAATACATATATAGAACCATAAAATAAAGTTTTTTATGATTTATTTTCGAAGATATGAAATATTTAATATTAAAAAATCAAATATTCTTTATCAAATATTAACAGCAACTATTTTAGCATGCAATTTATATAGAAATAAGTTTTAAATTTAATGAAAAAGCAGATTATTAATTTTTCTCACTATGCTACTTTTAAAAGATTTGTAATGCTGAAGATTTACTGATTGATTTCAGTGTGAGAAATTTATAAATGCAATCCTGAGCAACAGATCCTATAAATTGTTTTATATCAGTCTTGTAATGAATAATATAATTTAAAAATGTTGAAAATGAAGTGCAATAAGAATTTCCGAGATTGTGAACATGCTGAAACAATTTAAGAGACCAAATAGGATGGTAGTTTTTTGGAAAAGCCAGAAATTCTGAGTATTATAAAAATGTTAATAGAACATAGATTTATTAGCTATTAAAAAAACACAATTATAGTTAATGTTGGAATTACTAATTTTAAATTGAACTTTTCTAGGTTTATGTTTTTTTTTATAATTACTCGAATATGGTTGCTAAGCATTTGATTAACAATCATAGAAAAAAAATCATATAGGAAATAAAATATATTGATTTATTATTTAAAGTATCCATCCATATAAGTATGATATATAAAATAGATATGATTAAGTAAAAAATGAAGTGGTTATATAAATATTAATTTTTGATTGCAAAGCCATATAATCTCTTCTATATGATGTCATAAAGTTGAGAGTAGTATGGCAAATTATGTGAAGAGCATTTTGACTTTTTGATTATTTAATTTGTGTTGTTCAAACTATGATTATTTAAAATTCAACATTTTGCTGAAGAACCTGTTTCAGAGATTTAGTTGATTAGTTAATAATTTGTTTAGATAGATGTTTAAAAAAACTGAACATTATAAAAAGACAGATTTAATATTTTTTTAAATTTTATAGAGGATTATTAATTCAACTAAAATTATATTAGAAATTACTTTTAACAAACTAATGCAGAGTACAATTCTGACATATGTTTTGGAACTCACATATTGTTTCTTTGCTCTCTTCACCCATTGTTTTTTTGGTTAATTATCAATTTTCAGGGAAATCAAAGTATTTGTTTGTTTGTTTTTTTTTCTCAAAATTATTTTATTGAACATGTGTTTTTTTGTTAATTTTAAAAATCTTAAAAAGTACAATATAAATTCATGTTAATTTTAAAAAAATATTTTTTTTATAAATGCCATTCACAACCTTTGATGAATTATGTTTGTATGTATATTATAATGTACAAACCATCACCATGTTGCAAATATTTGTAGGATTTCATTTTATGGTTACTATAACATTCATTCAAGTTGTTAGTTAATTATTTTTCCTAACCTTTTGCATAAATGATTAAAATTTGGAATTTATCAGTGGGAGAACAAACAGTGAAATATTTTCATAATTATAGAAAAATAGTGCCTGCGTAAAAAGTGTGTGCTAATGGGCATGATATGAAACTATGTGCTAACAGACATTATGCTAGTGTAATCTCAAAATATGTTTGAAATAAGTATTCTTTTATTATGTTTTATTCCATTTATTACAGTTATCTTAAATTTTATTTAATTACAATCATTTGGAATTTTGTGTAATTTATTGTGTTTTTACAATCATGTTCAAAAAAACAATGAAATATTTAATATGATAATCATCTTAAAAAAACAAACAATATTGTTTAAAACATGACCCCCCCCCCATATGGATAATTAACCAAAAAATGCCCAGAAAAGAGAGCGAAAAAACAACATGTAAGTATATAAGTTTTTTTATGTAGCGCATATAAGAATTATCATACATTTGACTTTGACTTTTAGAAGTTATATGTTATTAAAACTTATGTGATTTATGAGAGATGATATATCAGTAATTAAATCCTACACTATTTTCTTGCACAATGATGATCAAAACACAGACAGTGTTCTCCAAGATGCAAATTAATCTGAGTAATACTAATGACTTCTGTTTTAATATGTCTATTGTCCATAACACCAATTTATTGTTTATTGATCTAATATTTAAATCTTTTGTATTAAAGTGTTTATTTCATATATATAATACACAATGGTAATAAAATTGACATTTTATGTTCACAAACTGATTAATACACTTATCATGCAAATATATAAACATAGAGGTGCATAGAAACATTTTTTTTTTAAAAAAAGATCATTACTGATTTAGATTTACTTACATTGTAGAAATTGTATAAATTGAGAATAAGAGAGGAATTTCTATGACGATAGGTTAAGATTTAAGAATTTGTTTAAAAAACATTAGACTAAATATCCGTCTAAAAATGCATCATTTTATTTTAAATTATCCAATATGTCATAAAACATAAACTTTCAAACGAATAGAATTTGACTATAAATTTAAAACTAGAAAGAATATAATTTTAACATTTCACATTTTGTTAAAGAGAATGCAATTTTTTTTAATAAAAGTACCTAAAATTAAACATTTTCTTAAAAAATTTGATTTTGTTTCAGTGTTATATTTATTTAAAAGTAATTAGTTTTATACATTATTATTTACTAACTTAAGTTATACGTATTCAATGGAATATAGACAATAGCTAATAAATACATTTTTTCATATTTGCTTTTTAAAACAAAATCGTTCATTGTTTTCAGATAGATTATTTGAAGTAAATTCATTCACTGCAATAAAAACAAATATTCCCTCATTTCTATCATATATTAATAATTACTGTGAAGATCTCTTCTTTGAGGAGACAATTTTAACAATATATTGAAACTTTTTAATCTTCAAGAAATAAACAATTTTAATAAGCACAAAATCAATGTTGACTTATATTGGATAGATTATTTTGTTTCCCGTTGTAAAATTAAATATTTATTTAATAAATAATTGATTTATATATTCTGTTTTTTTGTTAACTTATAATAATAATAAATAAAATTGGATGCAAATTGAAAGTTGGAAGCACTAAATAATTATTTTAAGACGTTTATTTAAAAATGTAAATAGCTATATTTTGACATAATTAATGTAAATTATTTTTGATCTCAATGTAAATTTTAAATAGATATTAAAATTATGATTTTATATTATTTTACAATATGTGGTGAGAAAGAATCAAGTGGACTATTAAATTTTGTTATTCAATATGCTTTAATCATAATTTATAATATATAGGTTAAAAAATTAAGATTTTTATAAAATATATTTAAAATTATCACAATATATTTATAAAAATAATTTGCTCACTAGATGGTATGCTTCTAATATATATATATATATTATGAGCTATTAAATTGTCATCAATTCCTAGATACAATATGAATAGCATTTGCTAAAAAGCAAATTTATTTTCTAAAAGTCACATTTATATATATAAATAGGTTATAATTATATAATTGCATGTACATATAGAATATATATAAATCAATAACGTTTACTAATTGAATTAATTTAAAACCATCTTTACATCACAAGATCACCATTTCATATGCTTACACATGCTGTTAATAAGAGTACCAAACTCTCCATACAGTAGTGCCACCAAGTGCAAGCCTCGTAATTAATGGGTGCAAAAAGTTTTATGCACAAAAATTTTTATCTAGTGCTTACTCATTCAACATCTCCAGACTAGTGTCTAATTTGAGGCTTTCACCAGTGAGAATCCTTGGATTAGAGATCACTGCACCTAGATCTTAGAATCCAATGCAACTCTCCAACAGTGACCTTTTACTTATTTAGTAAACTATAAAGTTAGAAGCTCAAGATGAAACCACAATAAAGCTTCCAACTGAAGTTAATTTGCTTGTATAGTCATATAGATTTAAACTAAGTTCAGCTTCTATAGATTTTGGTGTTTTGGTTTTTCAAAAACCATGGTCACCAATATCCTTTGGACAAAATAAATAAAAAAAACCATCAAAACATCATATGATCACCATTTCATATGCTTACAATAAGAGTACCAAATTCTTTATAAAGTAGTTCCAAAAAGTTTACCAAATAAGTAAAAGATGGCTACTAGAGTATTGCATTGGATTCTAAGATCTAGATGCAATGCTCTCAAATCCAATGCTCTTCACTGATGAAAGCCACAGATTAGAGACTAGTCTGGGGATATTGGATGAATAAGGACTAAATAAGGATTTTATGCACAAACCTCCCTGCATCCATTATTATGTAGGCTTGCATTTGGTGGCTTCACTATATGATGAGTTTGGTATACACAGTTACAAATGAAGGGTTTGAGGTATTAGTGTAGTGAAAACACACCTAAGAGAAGATATTCACTGGAAAGTTTGATATGACATGGTGTAAATAGAAAAGAAAAAAAGGAGTGGCGATATAGGATTTATGTAAAAAAAAAATTTAAATATTGTAAAGTGTCAAGAATATTTGGGGTTTGAGATAAGGTTAGTAGGAGAAGAATGGTTGATAGTTATATTGTATATGGCCACTGGAGATAGTCAAACTATAAGGGAGTAGAACAGTAGCATATATGAATGCCTAGATAAGGATCTACAGAGTTTTTTAAAAAAAAGAAAATAAGAATTATAGGGGATATGAATGGGCATATTGAAGAAATTAATGATATAGACAACAAGAATGGACAGCTTTTGAATTTTTTTATTATCAGAGAATGAATTTGAACATTGTAAATTTATCAAATAATTATGAGAGAGAATATACATGGTATAGAAATAATATATTTTATGCAATAAATTATGTATTAGTAGATAAAAAGGGACAGAATAAAGTATAAAAAATTAAAGTTTTTGATAATGAAGAGAGTATGTATGTAATAGTTGGTCATAATTTATTTATAATAGAAATGGCTAGTAATGTGATGAAAAATATTAATAAAAGTAGAAAGGGCAGTGAAAGATGTTATTGGAGATGATGATAAGAATAAATTGGAAGAATGTAAAATAAAAGTATAAGACATTATAGCACTAAACATCACATGATCACCATTTATTATGCTTGCTCATAACTGTTATTAAAAGAGGCAAAACTCTCCATACAGTAGTTCCACTCAATGCAAGCCAGTGTAATCAATGGATGCCAGAAGGCTTTTGCATAAAATTCCTATCTAGTGCCTACTCACCCAACATCCTCAGACTAGTTTCTAGCTTGTGACTTTCATCATTGAGAAGGTTTGGGTATGAGAGCACTGCACATAGATCTTAGGATCTAATGCAACCCTCCATCAACCTTTTATCTCTACTTAATTACAAAACTAAGTCTAAAATTAATATTTTCAATCCAAGCTTATTAGTTTATATAGTCATATAGGTCTGAACTCAGTTCAGTATCCATGCATTTTGGTGTCTTTGGTTCTTTAAAAACCATACTCTAATAGGATAGCCTAATATGATAGCCTAATAAGATAGTGATGGCTATGGTTATTAAGAAACCAAAGACACCAAAATGTTTGGGTACTAAACTAAGTTCAAATCCATTGACTATATAAGCTAATGAGCTTGGATTGAAAATATTGTTTTCAAATTTTAGACTCATAGTTTTGTAGTTGAGATAAAAGATGGCTCCTGGAGGGTTGCATTAGATCATAAGATCTAGGTGCAGTGCTCTCAGATCCAAAGTTCCTCACTAACAAAATCCACAAGCTAGAAACTAGTCTGGGGATGTTGGATGAGTATGCAGTAGATAGGGATTTTATGCATAAGCTTTCTGGCATCCATTGATTACTCTGGCTTGCAATGAGTGGCACTACTGTATGGGGAGTTTTTCCTGTTTTAAGAAATTTTGGAAGAGAGTGTTAGGGATGAATATGAGAACATATGTGTTGAAGTAGAAAAAGTGGCAAATAGGGTTTTAGGTGAGAATATGCAGAAAAATAAAACTAATATAAGTGAGAATTAGCAAAAATGTAAAAGAGAGGGCAAAAGATTGCACAGAATATAAATGTGCTTTTAAAAACAAAGAAATAAAAAAGATATTAATATTAAATGAGAAAAACTACTTAAAAAATGAAGTTGGCTAAAATACATAAAATATAAAGAGAATAAAATTAAATAGTAAATTATTGGAAGATATTAATAAAAGTGGAAGAGATTGGAATAAAAAATTTGGAAATATACTAAAAGAAGGAATGTAAAGGAGAGAGAAATAGTATTACTAAATAATGAAGAAAAAAAGTGTAGCTCTAGAGAAAAATTAGAGACAATCTTAAATAAGTATGTAATGGATATAAATATGTTAGATGTGAAGGGCAGAATGATAACAAACATAAATGGACCCAGTAATAAATATATTAGTTTTTACAGAAAATGGATGAGTCAGGGAAGAAGTTGAAAAGTGTAAATGCAAGAGGTTTAGGTGGATGAACAGCAAAGATGGTGCTAAATTTGGGAAATAGGGCAAAATTTAAATCTGTCACCATGTTTTAAGATGGCCAAGAAGGCAGAACTTCCAGGTAGCTGGAATAATACAAGAGTAAGGTTATTATTTAAAGGAAAGTTTAGAACCATAAAAAGATAAACAATATGTTGTATAAAGTTTTTGCATATATGGTTGCTGGAAGGATGGAAGAAAATAATATAGCAGGAGAAATGCAAGGTGGTTTTAAAATGGATAGCTGTATAGGAGATAGTTTATTTTTAGCCATAGAACTTATAAATATGAGTAGGAATACAGCTAGACAGTTATATATGCTTTTTTATAAAAATAGGGTAGTCATATGATAGAGTAAATAGAAGTGGACTATGGGTAAGTTTAGTAAATTTGGGAATGAATAGAAGTTTAGTGGATCTTATTAAAAGATTGTATGAAAATAATTACTATACTTATCAATTAGGAAATATAAAATCAGAATTAAAAATGAGTTTGGATTAAGGCAAGGATGCCCTATGTCACCTATTTTGTTTTTGTTATATTTGAGAAAAATGAAGATAGCAATAGAAAGACTAGGAAGATGGTAGAGATACTATTAATAGATGGCAAGTGGGTATATACATTATCAGATCTTTTAGTTTTTGATGATATCCAAAAAGTAGGGAAGATGTGGTAGTTATACTGAAGATATGCACAAGGGCGGGTAAAGAGATAAGAATTACATTTAGTGAAGAAAAATCAAATATAATGATAAATTCTGGGGAAAGAGAGGAACAATACTTTTTTTATTGGGGGATATAAAGTTAAATGTGATTATTAAATATGTACAACTATTTAGGAATCATCTTAAATCAATCAGAGAAATTGCTTGGCTGAATGGGAGAAAAAAATGATAAACGAAGGAAAAAAAGAAATGACTGATACAGAAATTATAGTGTTTTCATATAATCAATATGAGTATGATGTAACATGAATTGTATGAAAGGGAGAGGATTAACTTATTGTAATGATGCACTATGTGTCAATAAAGGGGTATTAGATTACTTAGAAAAGTACAAAGTAGGAAGACATGCATTAGATGCAGATGTATGATTGGCAAAGGAGGCAATTCAGAAAGAAATGGGATAGTCAAGTTTTTATATGAAGGATGCAAAAAGCAAAATAAAAATATTCAGTAGGTTGCAATTTATGGAGAGTAAGAGAATATCTAAAATAGTATTTAATTGGGTTACAAATAAAGCATGGACAACAATATGGATAAGAAAGATAGTATGATATATAAAAGATTTGGACAAAGACTTTATGTCAGTATATTTGTACAAGAGGTGGTGTAATTGTGTTATAAGAGAATTGTTGGGTGTTATAGGGGCAAAGAATGGGATAGAAGAATAGATGCATTAATAAAAATGAGTTGGAGACTTGGAGAACTAGTATGGAGAATAAAAAGAGTTTAAATATATATAAAAGAAACAGGATATTGTGTGTGATTTAATTTACAATAATAGCAAAGAAAATAGTTTATTGCTTAAGGCTCACACAGAATTTTTAACAAGAAGGGAATATACACATAAATGGAGAAATGTGTGAGTGATTTAGTCTGCAAGTTATATAAGGAAGTCACAGAAAATATTAGGCATCTGCTAATTTGAATGTTACAAGTAGAAAGGGTAAAAATAATAATACTGTGTGAAAGATAAATATAAACAAAATGTTTATACAGAAAGTGGGTTCCTGGTTTTTATGCTGAGTTTGGAAAAAGATAAGGGGGATCTAGATATAAAGATCATTGAATGGACAAACATGACATTGTTTAAATGGGATGGAGCAAGATAGAAAAGAATATGGGAAAAACCTATAGTTGAGAATGAAAAAAATAACTAAACATGGCTAATATGTTTTTTTGGGTATAGTGGGTGAGAGATTTCTGACTTCGATTAAAAAGCAGTCATTGTGCATGACATCACATATTTTGATTTAATTTGTTGTGACTTTACACGCTAAAAAAATGATAAGCTTTCTGGGAGGTATATTTATTTGTATAAACTCTCATTACTTTTATAAACTATAAAGGTTCATTTAAAAAAAAAAACAACATTTATTTTCAGTAGAGATAACAGTAGCTTAAATCCCACCCTCCCCTTAAATCATCTCTACTTAAATAAGTACTTTTACACTTTGATTTATATATCATCATCATCAACAACAACCATTGTCAATCCAACTGCAGGATGAAGGTCTCTCCAAGTTTAATCCATTTTCTCTGATCTTTAGTTTCTCTTCTCCACATCACTCCTGCACACTTTCTTATTTCAGCCATCCATCTCATATGTGGTCTCTTTCTAGATCTTTTACAATCTCTTGGAATCCAGTTTAAAATTTCAATCATCCATCTATTATCATCTCTTCTAGCAATATTTCCAGCCCAACTCCATTTCAATCTTTTAATTTTTTCAATGAGATCAGTAATACCTGTTTGTTTTCTTACCCAAACATTGCATTTTCGTTCTCTTCTTATTACTCCCAATATACATCTCTCCATACTTCTTTGAGTGGTCTGAAGTCTCTGGATTACTCTTCTATTAAGTGTCCAAGTCTCAGATCCATAAGTAAGAACTGATAAATAACATTTGTTAAAAACCTTCCTTTTCAAACACATAGGCATATTTCCTTTTAGTATCAAGTTATTTTTACCAAAAGCACTCCAACCAAGTTTAATTCTATGATTAATTTCCTCCATTGTGTTTCCATCTGTATAAATAATCTGTCCAAGGTATTTGTAACTGTTAACTTCTAATTCATCACAATCAATGATTTATATATATATATATATATATATATATATATATATATATATATATATATATATATATATATATATATATATATATATATATATATATATTATATACCATTAAATATTACACAATAAATTAGAGCAATATACTTCCATTTGAAATGCTAATTATATATTAAAGGCAGCACCCTCCAATATATAATTAATTATATTTGCAGAAAGAAAATGAATCTATTTTCACATATGGTTTAAGATCTTATATATAGCTAGCAGATTAGACAATATTAATTCAGTTAAATGTCAAGTTTATGGATATATCCACACAGTCTTAATTGAATTATATTTTTGCATTTACAAGGCAGAGTTTTTTTTCATATAAACGTTTTTTTTATTTTTCATCAAACATGATGCATTACTTTGATACTATAAGGTGTCATATTAAATAACTTGCATTTTAAGAGAAAATTTATCACTCCCATATAATTTAATATTTTCATATTTGATATTTAATTGCTTATTTACAAGGCAATTAAAATAAATAGAAATTAACCCTGAGTTGGAAATTTTTAAATTACGAATAGATTTGAGATTGTATAACAATCTTTACTAGAATGACTGCCATCCTAATAAATGTCATTATCTAATATATTGTGAGGATAAAGTCTTGCACTTTAGGTAAAGGCAAATTTATTTTTTAACAGCAAGGTGGATTGTTTTTATAATAGAGGATCTTACATTAATAAATAGATAGAATTTTAAAAGAAATTTTGTCATTCCAATTGATATACATAGCGTGTGTGTATTTTTTCCAAAATTTTACATTTAAAATTTTTCAATTGCCACAAGAATGCTTCAAGTTATTCTTCATTTTTATTTTTTTATGTAGCAACACATTGTGGGATGCGGCATTTCATTTTTGGCTGTAATATTATGTCAAAAAAAGTTTTATAGTCACTCTTTTCTGTAGCATTTAGTGAAATAGATTATCAATATTTATATTATAAATATTTTGAAATTACTTTTGTTTCATTTGTGATAGATAATTTTTTTTTAGTAGTTATTAAAAAAATTACTTCTATCTATTTTTTTTAATGGTCAAACTAAATTTAAAATACAATACTATACAGAAAATCTAACATGTTTATAAAAAAACATAAATATAAAAATATAGGAGGAATTGTTTTCTAGTGAAGTCACTTAAATATTTCTTTTTTGGGTATGAATAAACACTATAATTTTTAAATAGTTTTCAATCTATCAGATGTTTATGAATTTAGTATTTATTTTGTTATTTTTAAATTAAGAACATATGTTTTTCTATTTTAAATTACTATATTTTTTGCATATAATTTATATATAGTCACATAATTGTTACTATCATTGACCACTAATATTTTAGTTATAAAATTAACATTGGGTTTTGACGATTGGATCACTTTTTCTACTGCAGAAGTATATTACATATATATAATATTTTATGGAATATAAATAAAAATTATTTCTAAACAAGCAAATACGAGAAATTACAAAAGACGGTAATTTTTGTTATTTCATTTTTATTTTAAATTATGAATTTCTAGATTGGAAAAATTAAAAATAATCATATTCAATTCAAAAATTTTCTGGAAAACAACTCACATGCAATATATAGACCAAACACCTTTAAAAAATATAGACATATTTAACTGTGATTAAAGGAATTTAAAAATATATATATTTTTTTTAAGTGTCATAGCATCGGCCGGGACGCGGCAACTGCCTGCAAGTGCAAGGCAGTCGCGCTGACCTCTCGACCACCAATGCAAGACTAAAGGAATTTAAAAATATTTTGATATCATTTTTCAACATTTTTACCTATACTGATATATAGTGAATTAGTAATTTCATGGTGAGATACAGATAGATATAGAATATAGATGAGGTAAGAAAATTAGGCAGTCAAGAGAAAATACCAAATAGAAATTCAATTATTAGAAATAAATGGTGCCAATTTTAATACGTAGTAAGTAAATGTGTGCATAGAAATATTACATAGCCACACATTTAAATTATAAAAAGATAACCTTTTGTTATAGTAATAATACAAATAAATTTCACTTTAGCTTTAATTTTAATAACATTAAACATTTATAGAATATTTTTCAGGTTTAAAGATAATTCTTATGATTTAATTTGATATATAACATATAACAAAATTTGCTTAATGGAATCTATTCATTTAGAAGTTAAAAGCAAGACAAATAAAATTTTATTCAAAAGATATTGTAGATAAATTCAAGTAAAACATTAAGCCTCACTTTTAATTTGTTTTTAAAAACAAATTAATTCAAAAGTAATTCTTAAAGTATAATTAAAGATAAAATTTAAAATCACAATTTTTTTATTTACACACATGAGAGAATTCAGCAGATAATGCAATATATTTGTTTACTAAACATCAATTGACATTTTTATAGTAAGAGCAAAATTTACTAAAACATCAAACATCACATGATCACCATTCTTTATGCTTATGCAAACTGTTCTTCACAGAGGCAAAACTTACCATGTGGTAGTGCTACTCAGCCACTCAGTGCAAGTCAGAGTACTCAATGGATGCAAGAAGGTTTGTGCATAAAATCCCTATCTAGTGCCTACTCATCCAATATTCCAGACTAGTTTTCAGCTTGTAGCCTTTATCAGTGAGAATCCTTGTATCTGAGAGCACTGCATCCTGATAAAAGCTACAAGCTAGAAACTAATTTTGGGATATTGGATGAGTTGGCACTAGATAGGGATTTTTGAAAACCTTCCTGTATTCATTGATCACTGAAACTTGCACTGAGTGGTGCTACTATATGGAGAGTTTTGTAAAGTGTAAAATTTCAAAATGATGTTTAAAACAAGTACTTTAAAAAAAGGGTACCAAAATAAGAAGTCTTATCTAAAAGTTGCAAAATCATATCCATATACATATAAAAATGATGCTCTCAACCACTAAGAAAAATATAATTAAAATATATTTAAATAGGGAAATAATGTTTGAAATCATTAAGAAAACTTCAACCCAAAGCAATAACATTAAAACATGGTAAAATAATGCCAACTGCTATAAAAGAAATTGCAATTAGTTTCTTTTTCAAAAATAGGGAAAAAGTCAAATGTCATTAACAATAAAAAATGTAAATGGGTAGAATAATGTAAAACTATAAAGATATACATTGTTTTAGTCACTTATATTTTATAATGCTACAAAGACAAAACTCCATTTAAGCCAGAATTTTCCCAAAGAAATTAGTACAATAAGTAACTTAATTTTTTAAAACTCATAGTCAACATGGGCATGGCAATAATATTGGCATTAGCATGGGATTTGAGTTATTCATCATCAGATTACAATGGTATGGACAGCTGAAGAGTTGGAGGTTGGAGTGGTTTGAAGCCTGTCCATTAAAGTATGAGGGTTTGCTATCTTAATATAAAACTGAGCACTGATTATATATATATTTGTGGGAGATGATAATCTGGACCAACTGATGAATACTGATTGCACGAAATATGTATCTTGGTGATTATTTATCCTTTCTACATTTGTGTGATCATGTGCATCAATGGGATGACATAGTGTGGATGGTTGAAGGGTTCTTGAAAATCTGAGTTCAAATCCCATATATTTAAATTCATGAGTAGATGAAAACAAAGCTTTCACAATTAATTATATAATGGTTATTATTATTTATAATGCTTAGGTTAAAATATACTTTAAAATATTTTATCATAATTTTTGTATTCTGGTATAACATGGTTAAATATTATAAGTGTAAAAAAATAGGTCAAAATATACAATTAAAATCTAGTTATGTATTTTTTCTTTTTTATTGTGCCTTGTAAACAATCTATGAATAATCATGTTTTGTTTTGGTTTTATTTAAAAACAGAAACAGGTATAGTTTCAAATGTGTATGTTAATCAATTATGGAAATGATGTTTATAGAAAAGTCCAAAAAATTATTTAAATGCTTTGCTATTATATTCACTAATACATTTTAATTCATTATTTAACATAAATAAATTTAAATGTTAGTATTAAAATATTATTTCTGAAATTGTTAATAATATATTGATCAAATTATTATAAGTATATAATAATAATTCTAAAATAAATATTAGATAAAATGTTTAATTATTTCACAACTTTAATAGAAAATTAATTAAATCAAAACCAATACTTTTTTTCTGGATCATTGTAATAATCAATTAAATGTTTTGAGCATTCATGCAGAAAAAGTAGTCTTTATGATTTAAATTGAGCTTTTAGTAATTCATAGCATAGCTCATATCGCTAAAGAAGTAGTAATGCAACTATTACGATATTTTACATATTGAAAACATGCTAAGCATTAATAAAGACTATGCGTTGTTGGCCGAGAAGTCAGCACAGCAGCCTTACAAGCAGTTGTCTCGGGTTAGCGGGCTCGCTTCCCAGCCGATGCTATGACACATAAAAAAAATAACAGATGCATTTTAAAAATATTGCTTTGTATTAATAATAATTATATGTGTGTATGTATGAATGAAAGATTGGATAATCAAGTAAAAATGTTATCAAAATAAATATTAATATAAAAAGTTAAAGTAATAATATGTAAGAGTTATTTCACTATTATTAAGTTTATAATATATAAAAAGTATAGTTTGAAATAATAAGTGAAAATAAAATTATCATAATATTTCTATTTTTGATTTAGATATATAATATATTATTTCATACCTGTTGAAAAATTAATAAAATATTTATCAATGTAGCATTAAATGTTATTATAGATAAATTGATGAGTGTACTGTTGGAATATATGTCGCAATTATCTTTTCATGTAATGGTTGAAGTACAAAATAGTTAAAAAATTTTGACAATCTTATAAATAATTTTCAATAAACCAGGATGAGTGTATATCTTGAGAATCTGTACATAATGAAAAGTGTTATGCTTTTAATGAGGTAAAAGTGTAGTTTTTCAAGTATTGCATTTAACTTGTCCTGAACTTGAGCTAACCCGATCAAATTATAGTTATTTAGGCTTTGCATTGTCATTAATTTGACATGAAGTATCATTTTTATTATTGATATCAATTATATTTGTTGTCTTGCACACAAGTAATTTGAGTGTAAATTATGTAAATAGTAGTGACATAGATTACATCCTACACGTGGTCTTATAAAATTGGTAGATGTGATATTTAACAATTGTTATGTATTAGTAATAGTTTAAAATAAATCAATTGCAGGAAGAAAGCCTAGAATTCAATTAAAATATTTCTGAAAAAGTAAAAAATTAAAAAACTGAAGTTGTAGTTACATTGCATTTATTGAATAAGTAATTTGAAGTCCATCAATGATAAATGTACATGTTATGTTAAAGCATATAATTGCTTCTTTGTTTAATTTAGTTAATAAAGTTCAAAACTCATGGCACAGTTATTTTTGCTAGTACACTATTCCTTGGATTACATCATTAATCTTTGATAGAATTGTAAGTACAAAAATATTATACATAATTAAAATTAAATATATTATGTCATCAAACATATTCTACACCATACAATAATATCATGCATGGAAAATATAAAAAGCATTTAAGATATTAAAATATGATATTAGTCATTATTAAAAAATGTCAAATGTTTGTATAGTTTGAAATACCACAAGAACATAAGCATTGATTAAAAAATCAGATCATGGAACACTTATGGGACAATAAATAATAAAATATTATTTAGACCAGTAAATATAAGATATTTTTATAATCATTGCTATTTAGGTGAAAGGAACACTGATTATATATTCATTATATATTATTTAATTTGTAAATACAATTTTTTTAATTTTTTTAAAATTAAGTTAGGTGTCTTAATATCAAAATTGAACCAATTTAAATTAAAATATAGTGGGTTAGAAATGTTAATGGTCTCATGGAACCCTTATTTGAATGTGGTTAAAAGGAAAAATTTGTTTATATTATTAGTCTTTCACATGATATGTAAAGATAAAAAAAGTGGAATAAATGAATATATGAGTATAGCATGCAATGTATGAAAAGTTAATGAAAGGTATAGATTATAATTTTAGTCAGTTAATTAAACCACACCCCTAAAATTATAGTTAATATACAAATATGGGTAAGAAAATGGTATTAAACTCTATTCTATAAGTTTTAAATCCTTATAACTTGGAAGCACCTGATTTGAAACCAAAATGATGACAATAGTGTGTATGATCAATAGCCCAAGCCTATGTATTCACTCTTAATATCAAGAAATAAAGGTGTAAATTGACCCCTATTTACATGTGTAATTTTTTTTCTTTCTGAAAAGTTAAAACCATAGTTATAAATGGAGTATAGTGTATGTATCAATAGTTGTAATACATGCATGCATAAATACTTACATAGATATATTAATACATTTAAAAATTCAAGATTATTTTCAAAAAATCTAAAAAACATTAATTTGCAAAATCAAAACAATTCTAAAAAAAAATCTTAAAATTTGAGCAGTAAAAAACATCTTATAAAAGATTACAAATACAACATGTAAACAATAAAAATGAAATGTGAGACATTTTTATTAACTTTTCAAAATGATAACAATGTTGAAAGATTAGTGACAATATACAACACCAGGTTCTCTGTTATCATAGCAATAGAAAAATGCAAAATAAATTATCAAATATATATCTAAGCATGTGTTTAGTCTCCTTGTATCATTTAGACATTGTTAAGTGTCTTATTTTCTGCTTGTTCACTAATATATATTTCATAGTTTTCAAAAGCTCAAATATAAATTTAAAAATTTTTAAGTTTATAGCTATAAAAATATTTACTGATGTATCAGAAGAGATTATTTCACTTTTTTAAAAGTTTCTACATATTATCACTTGATGAAATATATTTCCAAAAGCAATGGATATGCTTAACTATAATAGATCATAAATAGTCAATAAAATAGTCATATATCATTAGACCACTTCTTTTGTAAGCTTGTAGAAAATAAACAAAGAGCTTTCCTAATTGCTCAACAAGCTTTGAGATAAATGCTTAGAAAGAGAAAACATTTAGAATATTCTTATCTATTTAGATCTAGTGACTGAAGCTAACCTAGCACCTCTCTGAGGAGTGCCAAAAGCATGAAACCATTGGTCAGGGGATGGGGTGGTGATTTTCATATAGAAATATTTTAAATGCTTTCTCTTGCTAAGCATTTATCTCAAAGCTTGTTGAGCAATTAGCAAAGCTCTTTGTTTATAATAGATCATATTTTTTTCTCTAACTTCTAAAAGTTATGTTTAAAGTTGAGAAGATGTCCTTTATTATATTAATATTTGCTGAGTAATAGAAATGACCACAATATAATAAATTACATTATTCTCAAGTATATGAAGGGTCAGAATGACTAATGGTCAACATGAGTAGGATGACAACCTTGGCACTAACATGGGCTTTGAACATTCCATCATGAGAGTTCCAATGAAGTGGTTCGTTGAAGAGTTGTGAGTTAGAGTAGTTTGAAGCATGTCCATTAAAGTATGAAGATTGGCTATCTTAATATAAAGCTGAACATTGATTGTATTTATATGAGGAGATAGTAATCTGGATCAACTGATGATTGTTGATTTAGCATGAAATACATATATCGGCAATTATTTATCTTTTCAACATGTGAGTGATCAGGTGGGTCAGCAATATGAGATGGCATGGAGAGTTGAAGATCATGAGAAAGTCTAAGTTCAAATCCCTTAGATATATATTATATAGATGCAGATGTATGTAAGTCTGTACAGTGTATTAAATTACATATTAAAACATAGTGCCTTAAAGATCTGCCTATCCCTAACCTATGTGTATAAATGGATTATTTTCCAGTACATGAGGGGTCAGAATGACTAATGGGGAACATGGGTAGGATGATAACCTTGGCACTATCGTGGGTTTTAAACATTCCATCATCAGATTTTTAATGAAATGGATGGCCGAAGAGTTATGTGTTGGTATAGTTTGAAGCCTGTCCATTAAAGTATGAAGATTGTCTATTTTAATATAAAACTGAGCATGGATTGTATATATGTATGGATATAGTAATCTGGATCAACTGATGTTTGCTGGTTTATCATGAAATACATATATTGGTGATTATTTATCTTTTCAACATGTGTGTGTGAGGGTGGGTCAGCAATATGAGATGATATGGAGAGTTGAAGGTCATATGAAAGTCTGAATTTGAATCCCTTATATATTAAATCAAATTGTAATATGATTCATAAGTTTAACGAACTGAAACTTTTAAACTTATAGTTATTGCCAAACATGCTTGCAAATAATATCTTAATATATTTCTTTAGTATTCTATAAAAAATTGAAAGCGTTAGACTTTTTTAAAAGTAACATAACAATCATTCAATCAAACTGCTGAATTAATATTAAATGAAAATATACAAAAGGTAAAATCAACCAGCATCCAAGAACAAAGAATGCCCAAAAGACTAAATAAATTAAGCAATAAAAATAAAATATAAGAATAATTAAGCAGGTAAAATTTTCAATTAATAATATATAAAAGAAAATAAAAGTAGGAACAATCTTCTTGCACTCATGCATGAGCATCAATATTAAAAGCATAAGTGTATGTTTATACTTAGGGCTTCTTTATATATTGAAACAGTGTATTCCATTAAACTACATATTTCACCTACAATATCTCATAGAAATACTCATACCAGCTTTAAACTCCATTGAGTGCACATATATTTATATATCTGTATATGTGTAAACATTATTATATATGTATCAGATCACCTATATATATATTAAAACAAAATAAATGTCCGCTAATATCAATAATATAATAACGAAACTTAAATATATTCCAAACAATGGTAAACAATTTATAATACAATATAAATAAAAACTCAATAAAAACTCATAAAAAAATGTTTTCAATTATATTCATAATCATTTTCAACTCAACTTTCAAAATGGAATATAATCGAAAATATTTCTTTATGAGTTTTTATTGAGTTTTTATTTATATTGTATTATAAATTGTTTACCGTTGTTTGGAATATATTTAAGTTTCATTATATATATAAGTATAAGCTGTGATATATATTTAAATATTTAAAATTTTAAATTATTATAAATGTATGAGTATAAATTTATTTCATTACTTTCCTTAAGATCTCATATATATGTACAATTTCACCTGTGAACTTATATAACAAAATGTTTACATAACAATTTGTTAATTTTTAAATTTTAAAATCAATCTTATTAACCAAAATTGTGCCTCACACACCTGTTTAAAATTATGTGTCAGCAAATCTGTAATTTGGCAATAACAATTTTTAAAACATAATCTTAGTAGTAGTAAACTTGATCAAACAGCATTATTTTCTATTCAATTTGGAATTGAATTGGCTACACAAAGATGAAATTTGTTTGATTAGAGAACTTAACAATAGGAAAGGCAAATTTGTAATTTTAAGCAAAACTTGTAAATATGCCAATGGATTTTTATGCTGCAAGTCTAGCTTGGAGATAAATGAAATAGAGGGCTAAAATTGGTATATAAACCCTAGCTTTTGCCACTGAAAAATAGATCTACAGTATAATACAAGTTGTTGCTGGCCAAAACCATGCAGGTTTAAATCTTATCATGAGGGGCTAGAAAGGCCACATATTTGCAATCATCCTTCATGGATATAGTGACTTTCAGCCCATTCTGCATATTGCCATGGTAATCATCATCACCACCAGGATGAAGAATTCCAACTACCAACTACTAATAAGGAAAGACATCATGGATGAACAACTTATCCAGAGAGAGTGCCAAGTGCTTACTTCCATTGTTGGATAACTTAGCTCCAAGTTGAAAATGGGTAATATTTCTTCACCACAGAACTCTATAAATCTAATTTTAAAGTTATAATACTTTAATTAAGCTAACTTTATATGAACATTCATTTAAACTGTAAATTCTCCCACTAAACTAAAATTTTTTAAAGTAAAACTATCAAAATGTAAAATAAACTTGCCTGTAATTTTAATATAACTTATTCTTTAACTGTAATAACAGTAATCAGTTATTGCTTAAAACCTTTTATAATCTTCGGCCATGCCTATCTTTCTAATTTGATAATTTCTTTCCTTTCATTAAATTTATATGTTATGATATGCTGATATTTCAAAGCAGAAAGTAATTAATTTAGTAAACTTTTAGGAGAGATAATTAGAAGCTCTCTAGTATAATATTATTGCTCTTGATCTGATAGAAATTGCTGCTTTGAAATCCTATTCTATGAGATATCAACAGATTGCTAAATGCTCATTGTTATCTATATTTAATTATTTAATGTTTATTAGTGTATTTATTAAGATTTGCTTAATCAGTTCAAATTATTACTATATCTGTTTGTTGGATAGTGACCAGAAAGATATTAAAATCATATTCATAAATGTAATAAGACCCAAAATATGCCTTCTTCTTCCTAATTTTGTTATGAAGAATTATATACAGATTCCCTATATATAAACTAGATTAATATTTAATTAACCCTTTTCTTAGCATAATTATGGTATGCTATCTTTAGAACTGGGTTGAGATAGTTTCAGCAGACTGAAACTATAGATATTTAAGTGCACTTCTTAGTTATTTAAACATGTATTAGTATTATTATTAAGCATTGTGAATGTGTCTTTATTAATCACATAACATGCAATAATGCCTTGCTATGCCTTCTTAAATGGGTTTTCAGGGACAGGCCACCCCATTCTTTAGTTCAGATAGCTATATTTTCAGAACTGGAACACAAGTGTCCAGAATCTTATTCAAAGCTTACCTGACTTAGCAAACTAGAAATGTTCATTACACTAGCAAACCATCCAGACCAAGGGTACCAAGTACTAGGTACTGAATCCCATAATTAACTGCACATTTGCATGTGATCATTAATTTAATGTTTTAGAGTCATAGTTTCAGATACCAATCTATGGTAACCAATTTGTTCTGCCCTGTTAGTCTTAACTCAGAATCTGGTTTTACCTAATAAATCTATATTTTGAGTGTATTGTTAACATTAAGATAAGTAGCTTGAGGCTCTAGATATGTATCATCCTGGTAAATGTAATTTACTATTAGCAAACCTAAAGAATAGCTTGGCATATCACAATATTAGGCATGAGTCATTAACTGGCAATAATTATATAAATTACATAGTTATCAAGATGAGACTACTGTACCATTATCCCTCTCATCATTATTGTAATGCCTGCATGCATCATCCATCCAACCAATGCTCAATAATTATGTTTTTCCTTTATTTTTAATTAAACTCATTTAATTTGTATGTTATTAAATATATTTAAAATTATCATTGTTTAATGTGTTTCTCACAATTTACTCCAAATCATCCACACTCTTTATTAATATGTTTAATTTGTGTTAAGTTATTAATTTTCCCCTGACTCTCATGTTTCTCACTTTGCTCAGCCAGATCAGTGAAGAAATTGAGACTGAGTGTAACCTCGTAAATATCATCCATAGGGTATTAAATCATGGATTTTTGGGAAATGAGTTGAAATTGGTCGGTTTTGAGATCTCATCATCTCAGTTTGGTCAGCTTTATTACATTTTGCCTGAACTATATATTTTTTTGCATGAATGTACAAATAAGACCATTGCAATATAAACCAATCTTTACTCATGGTACTAAAATTAGGGCTGGAATCTATTATATGCTTGAGTTATATATTATTAATTTAATTGGATAAACTTATTTGATCTATAGCATGAGAGAGATACAATCCCATTTTTAACCACCTGTGATGAGATATAGAGTAATTTTGCATTTCAGGCTCATAATAGATTCAAGCCCTAATTTCAGGATGGTGAGCAAAAAGTAGTTTATATATAAATAAACCCTATATACTTATGCACTTATGCTTTTAAAGTCAATGCTTACAGATGAGAGCAAGGAGATTCTTAAAGCACATGACTGGATAAATTGTTCCTCCTTTATAAGATTACATACATAGACTGTGGTATATAATTAACATAATATTTTTGAATTCCAAATGTAAAAGGTTAATCAATTAATGATCATTTATGCAAGTTTTAAGTATTAAATTTAACATCTTTTAAAATAGTGTCAAATTTCTTTGATCATAGTTTTTTTCCATATCACTTCATAAAAAGTTTATTATTTTATTAATTGCAATTTCTTCTGATTTCAGTTTTAATCCTTTACACTTTTTGAGAATTAGATTACAACTTCGGTATACCTTTTGCTGCCTGTTATTTTAATGATATATCTAGCCACCTCCATTTTAACCTTTTAATTCTGTCAATGAAATCAGTCATATCCATTTATTTTCATAAAACATATATTTTGAGTTTTCTTGTTTTTTGAAAATCATAGTTTATATTTACACATATTTAGTGGTGTAGCTTGCATTTTCTGCATTGTTTTTATATTAAATCTCGGCCTTAAATATGTTTACCAAAAACATTACCTTTTAAGTTTTTTTTTCATGTTTCTATCATAAACATATTTATACAATCTAATCGCTCAACTAATAAATTTTCATGTTAATATATATATATTGTTGAACCTTTATAATTTAAAAATTATTGTACATGTCATGGATAAATTTTGTTTGTCAATTGAAACTTTATAATAAAAAATCAACTTTTCATATCTATTTTTTAAATTAACTAGAAATCTTCATCAGAATTAGAAATAAAAGTAATTACATATTGTGTTACTATTTAAAGTTTACTTAGTCCACTTCCTGTTGCAAGAGGAGCAGTTCACTGTTCACTGGCTCCAGAATGGGAGGATTCACATATTCAAGATGAAAATTGGTAAGAAGATGCATGATAAAACATGGGTGGTTACTTGTTTAAACCCTTTACACTTTTTCAAGAAACTTTAAGTCAGGTTTAAGTCAAGATAACTCAACTTATCAATCATTTTATTCTATGCAAATGGCCACCATTAATCAAGTGAAAGCTAATATAAGTAATTACTAGAATCATTAAAACAAGACTAAAACCGAGAAAACGAATTTAAAATGTAATGTAATAACTCAAAATAGGAATTAATAACAAAAATCCTAATTTTAATGATGGAACTAATTTAAAACAATTAGAAAATTAATGCCTGTAAAAATAAAAGTGAAGAAAAAATGTTCAACAGTGATATTCCTGAGAATTCAAATGTAACTCCTGATACCAAGAAATAAAACTGCTTTCAACAACTACCAACCAGTCAGGGAGGATAGAAAACAGTTGAAGAAACACGACAGATGTAAAGATTAATCAAAACCATGAAAAAATGTTTTTCAAATGTTAAATTGTTCATAAAGGAAAAATAACGATATTGTGATGTAAAACCAGAAATGGTCATAAGCAGTAAAACTTTGCAGAAAAGAAAATTATTTTAAATATTAATTCAATCTCAAATTAAGAATTAAACATTATGGATTATGATTTAAGTTATCTCCCTGCATAAAAATTATAAATTTATGATGATTATATCAAAAGTTATTGGGCCACTCCCAGTGCGATTGGGAAGCCACAAAAATTATTTTTTTTCAAAGCAGTTTCAAATTGATTTAGAATTATGAGGAAGTGAATTAGAAGATAAAAAAATGATTTAGAGATAAAAATGGGTTTATAGGATGTTATAGGCCTAGACAGAAACATAAGCAGTTAATTATTCAATTCCTTTAGATTTAAATTATTAAGAAAAACCCAAAGACTAAATACAAATCATTAGATTTTATAATTGGAACTTTAAGAATCAAAAATTAGAACTCAATAGGAACAGTAAAGCAGAATCACAATTGAAATTTGGTCACAATCTAGTTCAGAACAAGGTTATATAATATGAACTGGATCATGAACTCTGAGGACTTAATAGGACCATGAGACTAATTGTTTTTTTTCCTTTTGGGTTTTGCTTGAATTCTCAGTCTCAAGAGTAGAGGCGATGGCCATAAAGGGTTTGTTGATTGGCAGGATTGGTCAGTGATCATTGCCACACTCAGGTTTGGGGATGGTCTGGCAAGGTTCTTGTGGCCCTCTTTGATTTGCTTGGTGTTCCAGATATGTTGAACTAACGCTACACCCAGATAAATTGCAACCCACTTACAGTGGAGGCCAAAGTGGTTTAACCTTGTCCAAGGAGGGGGGTGGTTTTTCACTAACTGACTTCTGGCTGATGGGTCATAGATGGAGTCTGGGGGGCTGCCTGGGAACATGCCAGGTGGGTTGAGAGTCAATTGTCTCGCATAGACATTGCCTCAAATTGACGTCACATCCCCTTGATTGACTGACATTTAATCTGTGATAATTCATGCTCCTGTTTTTTGTGGTGTTTTTTTCTAGATGTTTATATTCCGAATGTATTTTTCCTTTTCAGATACCTGTAATACCTAATCTATTGGACAAGGCAATTGTATTGCTTTGAGCCACTGCCCAGTTGTAGAATATAAATGTATCATTGTAGCCTCTATTTCCCATTGCTGCAGGTGACAGAATATGGCCCTGCACAGGTGGATCATACTTTAGTGACTTAATAAAGTTGCTTTGAAACATAGTCATAAATTTAAAAATATCAATGTATTGTAATTGACCTAAATGTGAATAAATTTGATTTTGAAAGTATTTAAAGTTTACCTAATTAAAAAAGCATAACAGAAGCAAATGTCATCAACTCAAATCCCATGAATGCCAAATTTTAACATTAGCAGTTTATTATTATATTCATTTTATTTCTATTTATTAAAATTGCCTTGTTAATTTATTCTTTTATTATGGTTTCTCTCTTCATGAAGAATCTTAACACTTTCAGCATCAAACTTAAATTTATATTTACATATCCTTTCATGATCCAAGAAAACCGAAGCAGTCATTACATCATTATCATTTTTACTTTTAGCATACTTGTATGACAATTCATGCTCCTTTACTGCATCTCAATTCACCTATATATAATACCATACATCCATAAAAAAATTGATACACGACATTATTTTTCTGATTGACAGGAATGGCATTTTAGAATCATTCACTAACTTATTAACATTATTTGTAACACAAAATGAAACATTAAACACATTCTTATATATATCCTTAAAAAAGTTCACCTGAGCATTTGAAATATATGAAATAGATATACATATTTTATTATCAATCTTCAAACTCTTTAAATCATTATAACTATTTTTAAATTTATATAAAGATTTGGTAATCTTATAACCATCTTCAAGCAATTCCTTCGCAAATATCTCAATAGTTTTTAGTTTATCACATTGGTAATGACATATTTTTTATTATGAAAAAAAAAAGATTTAAAACTTATGCATAATTGATATATTTTTGATTTACAACTTATATATCCCCTTTATTGCAATGGTTTGATTATTAATTTATAACTTTAACATACTATTATCTCTTATAATAATTAAATCCAAATACTTTATACTTTTGTCCTGTTTCTTTTCAATATTCCATTTCAGGCCATTCAAATTAAGAGAATTTATAGTATTGGTATTTCCACAAACAAAAACATCATCCACATATTTAAATTTTAATATGTTTAAAAGCACACTTATCTAAAATACTACTCTCATATGTAGACAAAGCTGAATTTTAAACTTGTGCCACAACAGGCAGAAACATAGGTCTACTTTTACATATTTTATACTATCCACCTTCAAAAAAGCATCAGTGTTAGCAAGAAAAAAATTATAGAATCAATAAAAAATTTTAACACATATTTATAAACATCTTTACTTTTTAATGAATGTTCAATTATTCTTATTGAATCCACTCTATTAATTAGAACCAGACATTTCTGTCACATCTAATGAATCAGTAACATCATTCTCATTAATCACTATATTTTTAATAATCTCTACAAAACCAAAAGATGAAACATTAGTATATTCCCCAAATCCTAAAAACTTTTGTAACACCTTATCAATATATTTTAGTAAGTTTGATACATAAATGAAGTACCAAAATTAATCATAATTCACAATGGATTACCTTCTTCATGTAACCTTATATTTGCAAGGACATACAGCATAGGAAGAATATATCTTACCTAAGGCTTTATTCTTAGCTTTTTTAAAAATATTGTTAATAAATTTTATTCTCTGTCCATTCATATTATATTCTTCAATCAAAAAGAAATCTTGTTTTTTTATTTGTACTTTAACTTTCTCAATATATTGAAATTCATCATTAAACACATCTGCAGCCCTTTATCTTCTTTCAAACAAATTATATTATCATTTTTCAGCTTCTGTTTAAATTCCAGAATGGCCAGTTCTCATGAATTTTCATAAGGATTCGCATTAAATTTATGACAATTAATTTTCTTGATATTTTTATTGTTTTATATACATATATGTACATGATTAAATAGATGTTTTAACATATAAATTGACAGTGGAAAGTCTATATTTACTGTAAATTTAATGATAAAAACAATATAACAAATTTAAAAGTTTTTTATGAAATATAATGTCCAGGATTTCTTAAAAACAATGTTAACATATTATTTGCCAAGTTTCTGAAGATGCACTGAATTTTATTCACTTTACATTAACTAAATAAGTACCATTTATTATTATAGAGTGATTTATAAATCACACTATCTTTATGCTTATTTTGATTTTAAATGCCTTTTAAGTTAATTAAACATTCTTTATTAACAATTTGTCTTGTTTTTTTATATTATTTTAAAATGTCAAAACCATGATATCAATACTTTTTTATTTATATTTATTTTATTATTAATAATAAATATTTTATCTAAATTAGAAAACAAACTCTGGTATTAATAAAATACACATTTATTTTTTAACTATTAAACTGTTTTTAAATAATAAAATAGTGAAACAATACAACTTGTAAAAATAATTAAATTGCTTGAATATCATAAAATAAATCCAAATAGATTTAAATAAACAAAGTTATGAAGATATATTCTAAACTAAAAAAAAATATAAAGATCAAATGATTGATAGCATGCATAAAGACCCAAGCAATGGGTGGAGTTGGAAGGTATAAAACTGGAAATGGCAGAGGGATAAAGGATAGAAGAAAAACAAAGAAAGAAATGAAAGTGGAAAGCAGCCTAAAAGCAAATAATCCAAAATTGAGAAAAGAGTATATCAAATAAACTGATCAAGGAATTGACCAGAGGCCAGTAGGCAGATGAAGTAGTCTCCAGAGAATTGGCAAGCACTCCACTGAGGAGTCTACAAGCTTTTACTTAAATGACTTAAATGACTCCAGCAAGATGAATCAATATTTATACAGTCATTGTAAGAGATAAATGTGTTATTAGACCAGAGCTGTGTTTATTCATTTTCCACCACCAATCTCCAAAAAACTAATGGCCACATGTGAAAAATTATAGCAGAATTGCCTGAGCTGATGTTTTTACCTGTCATTACTTAAATCTATGGAACCAGACCTCGCAGTAGTAATCATCACCTACTACTAATTGAGACTCACTGTGAATCTGACAGGATCAAAAGAAAGGGGTAATCACCCAGATACAGTATTAAAAACCTCAGTAAATATGTGTAGATATCATAAACATAACTTTAAAATTTTCTTTTTTATGAATTTTTAAATTTCATTTATTGCATAATTTTTTAACTATATATCAATAAGCGAATGATTGCTAAAATATAGCAGTTTTACTAAGTGTTCCTATTTCTTTTTTAATGTTTTAAATATTCCTTTTATGTTTTTTTTTATTATCTTTTAATAAATATGCTGTAAATTATTGGTGTGGTTTCAGTTTCTCCCTCACTCTTCACTTACCTATAGGTTTAAATAAATAAAAATGTTTAGATAGTCTCTGTTATGATGGTCTCACGTTTCAATAGCTAGCCAAGAGTCAAGCACTTGAAGCATGTCAATATCATCTTGTGGAGTTCAGTATAAGGCTGAATGACCATAGGGTTAAAATCTATTATAAAATATCCTCAGGAGATGTGTCACTCCTTGCAGCCCTGGAGCTTGAGCCTTGGTCTGGAAAGGTGACAGTGGTTTGTATGTTTTATTCAAGGTTAATATGTAAGTACTAATCATATTTACTCCTTCACTTAAGTAATGGGGTCTTAAAGTCAATATAAAGATTAATATGATCAAATATTGTAAAATGTATGTATAATAAAGTAGTAGTAAAAATAATAAACCTTTGAATCCTGTTACAACATAAATATTGTATAAATTTTATATCTTAATAAAACTATAAAATTATATATAATAATTTGTTTAAAATATATTGAAATTAAATGAATTCATTGTCGTGTTAAATTTTATAGTGTAACAAAAACTATATAAGTGAAAGGATGATCATGTTTAAGAATGATGGTGCATGAGTCATGTATAAAAAATAATGTGTAAAAAATTTTTTTTTTAAAAAATAATGTTTTTTTTTTATGTAAGCAGCCAACTAGAAAGTAGAAAAATAGCAGAGTAATATGTTTCTTGGTTAATTTGTTTTTTTTTGAAAAATATCAGATATTTAGACTTGTTATAAAACAACTGGAAAATGCAGGACTATTGTCATTTCATAAAAGCATTTGAAGTTCAAATAAATCACAAAAATCTAAAAGCTCTCAAATGACAATATTCCTGCAATTTCCAATTGTTCTATAACAAGTTTTGATTCTTAAGATCTTTGATATTTTCCAAGAATGGCAAATTAACTGAGAAGTGGATTACTTTGTTAATTTTCTATTTTGTAGCTGTTTACATAAAAACATTATTACGATAGAATGACAGCCTGTTAAGCTAATTGCGTAGACGCTGTGAGAATGTTATTAATAGATGAATACCTTCGAACAACCACATGATATAGTTTTTATATAAGAGTAAAAAGGAATCCTCTTACTCTTACGACTCAAATGTTTATATATGAGCAAATCTAAAGTAGTTGTAACGAAGGCGTGACTACATAGTCACTTTAAATTACTATATATAATGTCTGTATGAATGACGCCAATGAAATTTTCTAGAATTTACTAAACGCCACTCTAAACAAAACTAAATCATATACATGAATAAGCATTTATTTTATAACGTCTTGCGTGTGTCGCACGCAAGACGTTATAAAATAAATGCTTATTCATGTATATGATTTAGTTTCGTTTAGAGTGGCATTTAGTAAATTCTAATCGCACGCAAGACGTTATAAAATAAATGCTTATTCATGTATATGATTTAGTGTCATTTAGAGTGGCATTTAGTAAATTCTAGAAAATTTCATTGGCGTCATTCATACAGACATTATATATAGTAATTTAAAGTGACTATTATGTAGTCACGCCTTCATTACAACTACTTTAGATTTGCTCATATATAAACATTTGAGTTGTAAGAGTAAGAGGATTCCTTTTTACTCTTATATAAATACTATATCATGTGGTTGTTCGAAGGTATTCATTTATTAATAACATTCTCACAGCGTCTGCGCAATTAGCTTAACAGGCTGTAATTCTATCGTAATTATAATCGCACGCAAGACGTTATAAAATAAATGCTTATTCATAAAAGCATTATTTAAAAAAAATATTTTTTTACATATTATTTTTTATCTTTTATTTATATTTACTTACTATTTTTATAAATGATTAAAACTACAAAAAAATTGGCAAAATTATAGCCTAATAATAAGACATAAAAATAAAAAAAAACACTAACAAATAAATTCTAAATTTAAATATCATGTGACCATCTACTATATAAAAATATGTATTCCTTTTTAATTAATTAAGAGTTAAATATATATTAACAAAATTTCATTCTACAAATGTAATATATATATATATATTATATCTACATATATAATGTTTATATATATATTAATCAATTTAATTAAGAAGGAATTAAATTAATATTAACACAATTTTATTCTTTAGTATTTCTATTCGCTCAGTTGTTTAGGAGTTCTTTTATAAAGCATAAAAATGTAAGTTTGAGTTCTAAATGAGAATGGACTTTTTTCATCCTTAAAATTTTAAAATGTGCACATAGAGACAGAAACACAGATAGGGCAAATTAATACAAAAACATTCAATTATTGTTTCAGATTGTCTGTCACTTACTCTTAATGGATTCTGGAAGAATCAAACTAACTTGAGAAATGCTTATTGGTCAGAGTAATAATAGAGTGTTGGATTTTCGAGCTCAGGATTTATGGATTTCAATTTAGCTCTATCATTTCTGGTATTTGAACTTCATGTGAACCCACAAACAACAAAACATTTGTTATTTTCAAAACAGATGATGAAATACAGATTATTATTATCTTCATGTTATTCATACTATATTACTGTATCATTATATAAATATTCCATTAAACTGAATGAATACTTTGTATTATTATTTTTTAGAGAAATTAAGTAATTATGTATTTTTGCATTTAAAAAAATTAAAATCGTTAAACATTTAAAATTAAATAAAAATTATAATTGCTAATTTAAATATTAAACTGTATAAACTGTTTTTTAAACAATCTGAATATGAATATGCAAATTTATACAAATTTAATTATCTAAATTAAAATAATTTTTAGAGCTTCAACTAGCTTTAGGCTGATTTTGTTATCAAGAAAGGATTGTTTATAATTTGAAGACAAAAACAACAACTTAATCTTTTGATATAATAAGATAAGCTTCAGTATGAAAATTTATTCATAGTTTAATATTCTATTATCATATAAGAGTTAATTAAATCAAAAAATCATGACTCACTAATGAATTAGTAAATAATATTATTAGAAAATGATGATGTTGCAGAGATGATATAAAATCCAGATAATACTTAGATAAAACTATGTAACTCTAAGTTTTTGCTCTTGCTAGGCAATTTGTGCATATTAATATTCAAATTTTAATTATGAATATAAGGGTTGTATTATTCTTGTAAGCAGGATAAAAATAAACAAAAAGTAATCAAAGCGTAAAAACATTCAATATAAAACTAGGAAGAAATTATAGAACAATGAAAAATTGTTTAGAAGAAATATACATAATATTTTAAAAATAATTGAGTATGGTGAAAATCTTTTAATTAAAATAAAGACATCAAATGTAAAACTATGATTATAGATGAAAATAATAGAGTTATACTTGGTCAGAAAAAATGTTCATTAATAATTAATATTAACAGAAGCAAAACTTTCCATACAATAGTGCCACTCAGTGCCAGCCAGAGTAATAAATGGATGCCAGAAGGCTTGTGCATAAAATCCCTATCTAGTGCCTACTCATCCAATATCTCCAGACTAGTTTCTGACTTGTGGCCTTCATCAGTGAGAAGCTTTGTATCTGAGAGCAGTGCATCTAGTTAATAACAGTATGTGCTAGCATAAGAAATGATGATCATGTGATGTTTAGTGGTTTAATAATTAATATTAACAAAAATATGTGAGTATTGATTGCATTGGCTTTCCATATTTTAATAAAATTAAAAATATGATCCATTTAGCAACATTAATGAATGAATGATGCTAAATACTGAATTGAGAATATAGTTTTATATAGAGCAGACATATAGCCTATTCGAAAAGGATGGAAAAAATAGAGGATTTTAAAATAAGAATTTGGAAAAACAAATTAGAAATGTCTTAATAAAAAATTACATATGAAGTAGAGGCAGTATTGATTTATGATATAATTAAATGCAAAAAATAGCAGATAGTGAGAAATAAAGAAAAAAGATATCAAGCAGTTAAAAAAATCATACTATTATTTATTCAGAATATGAAACAATATGTTGAGACCAAGGTTTCATATAATTAACCAAATTGAAACTTTTTGAGAAAGAAATAAGATTAAGATGAATTATGTAAAAGAAATAATTGGCTATTAGTGTCTAAAACAAATTCAAAAAATCAAAATTCTTAGATAAGGTTGTTAAATTGGTATATGAAATCTGACCTCTTGAAAGATAATTAATTACAAATGATGATAATTATGAAAAATCAACAACTGTTGGAAAAAAATAAGAGTAAAATCTATAAAATATCTCCATTTAATCCAGAGAAAAAATATTGTATATATATATATAAAATAATTAAGAATATATTTAGAAAAATTTGCTTAACTTTTTATCTTTATCAAGTTTTTAATTATTATAGATCATTAAGCATAGTCTTTAGCAACATATCTTTAGAATTTTTTCCTCCGAACAATTTAAACATGTTTTTTATTTTTGAAATATTAAATGTCTGCCTATGTTTACTTTTCATTGCTATAATAACTTTCTCTAAGAATACAGGATAATTATAATTGCATTTAAGATATATTAATTCTTCTGAAATGTTTCAGAACATTGCTATAAATTCCTCCAATAATTACTTGCAGAAATGACCTTCAAAAAATAATCCATGATCCCATTATCCTAGTTATTATACATATGTTTCATATTAAAAACTAAAAGGTAGAACTTATATATTAATTTAATAAAAATCTTATAATCATTCTTATTTATATGCAATGTTATTTTTTTAAATATTTTTACCTAAAAATTAACAAAACACATATTTTTTAATTTCTTATATAAAACTTAAGTTTGCTTTCGGGTACTTGAGATTTGCATTCTTTTTCCATTTGTATATTTTATATTTTTTAATTTTATTTATTTAATAGCAACTACTATCAATGTCTGCTTAAGCTGTTTTAATAAATTTACCATTCCTATTTCTACTTGGTTTATTTAAGTAAATGTCAGAGGAAATATTTTCAAAGGCGATTATTATTTGAAAAGAGTTTAATTTGACTTTAAAATTTTTTTGATCAGTTTGATTAAAGTTTGGTTTTTTAGTTGCTGACAGACTAAAATTAACAACTAAAATTGTTTCACTATCTGTTCCAGCTAAGTTTTGATTAAAATATACATAATATTTTATTCACATTTGTCTGTTTTTCACAAAATAGTGGCTTTTTTTTAAAATTAAAAATACATCTGCTATAAAAATTATATCGTTAGATTTTAAGTAGAATGTATCTCAATAATATATATTTTTAATCATTAAATGTAAGATTCAAAAAAATATATTGCTTTACTTTTTTAAAATTTTTTAAATAAATAGATAGTTGCTTGGGGGTAATGTTTTGTACCAGAGACCAATTGAGCTTCAATTTGGAAATCTTTAGTTATCATTGCATTAGACAAAATAGGATTTTATATTTCTTTAATTATTCCTAATGGTTTCTTTATGTATATCTGAATATTTATCAAAAAATTAGTTACCAATGAATATTGCACAGTACGACGTTGTATAATTAATTCTCAAAATTCCAGATAAAGTTTGCTTTAAGACATAAAATATAAACTAACCAAAGATTCAGCATAAGGAACGCAATATGTTCATTTATCTATAATGATTATAAATTTATTTAAATGCACATAGCCTCAAGCACATGTGTATAAAAATGCGATAGTAGGGACCTCTACAGGTCTTGAACCACAAGCTTACTCTTTTCTTCCAAAGAGTAAGCTTGTGGTTTAAGACCTGTAGAGGTCCCTACTATCGCATTTTTATATGCATGTGCTTGAGGCTACAGCCTTAATGAATATTACTATAATGATTATATTATATTATGATTATACTTTTCTTTTATCATTATTGACAATTCTGAAATATTTATTGCTAGATAAAAATAATTAGATATCTAATTTCACACTAATGATTGAATGGATAATTGTCTTTGAAGAAATTATATGCTTCATCTAATGAAATAATTTTCATCTACCTCAAAATTTTTTTCAATTTCTGTATAGATATAAATTGCAAATTATATGCATGGAAAGTAAATGTGCTTTCATAGAGTAGATAAAAGATTTTATCATGGAAACATTTCATTATTTTTTAGGTTCCATATATTATTTTTCCAGAAAAAATCCAAGAGTTGTTATCAGGTTTTATTATAGAGTAGCTTAAAAAATACTTGATAGTTAATTTTGTTTCCATTCTCTGCCATTCTAGATATTAATATGAAATAATATTTATAGAGAGTTTGAATATAAATTTTTTAATAATATTGTATTCAAATTTGGGTTATAGTCGACTAGCCGCCATATGCCATTTGATGGCTCTGTTGCTAGTCAAAAACCAATAGATATAAAATTGATTTACAATTTTGTTATTATTTATTCAAAAACAAATAAATATAACACTTTCACCTGTTTCTTTTTTTATAGAGATTTATATTTATTTTTCTTTAAAACATTTTTTTAAAAAAAAGTGCACTTACTTTTTTTGGGGGGAAAACATTAGTTTCTAAATTACTTTTAATTACATTATACATGTCAGCACTTAGTGTTGGAATGTGTAGTGAGGGGGACCAATGGATTTTCCAATCCAAAGAATCAGCCAAAAGATGCATTACTCTGATCAAACATTTTTTAATTACATCATAGTGCTGGAATGTGCAGTGAGGGCGACTGATGGTTTTGATGATCCAAAGAATCAGCCAAAACATGCACTACTCTGATCACACACAATATATATATATATATATTGTAACGTTTATTTATATACGTTACAAATATATTGGCTTTGGGTAAAAAAAAAAAAACTAAAAGATAAAAGTGGATTTAAAATTTTGTTGAGTAATTTTTTTTTAAAAAAAAAAAACGTACAATGAGGGTTGAATTATTCTTCTTATTTTTTTTTATGTGATTAGTAATAACAGTAATTGGAGAGAACAAAAGAATTCCAAAAGCAAGTAAAAAAAGATAAGCTGAAAGTAGAAATACTCAAATTAATTAAAGATGGCCGAAAACTTGAAGAAAATAAAGACTTTATTACATAACATTTATAAAGACTGGATAAGATTAAAAAGGCATGGTACTAGCATGCGCAGAAGTCCTGAAAACTGGATATAAAAAGGAGGGATCTGGTTGAAGGAACGTCTTGTTCGTTTTGTTTCTCTAGTTGGTCTTGGATAACATTAATATATCCAAGATCGCTCTTCGCTGAAGGAATTCGGCATGTCGCAGTGAACCGGAGCTCCTGAAGACATCGGACCTAATGATGTACACCAGGAAAAGCCTTCGTGACCGACTGGGGAAATGGACCACAAGATCAAGCAATAACCAAAAGGCCGAGCTCATTATAACCAAAAAACTATGCATAGTTATCTACTACTGAATTCATGAAACTTACCGGTAAGAATAATTATCCTGATTGTGACAAAGTTAACTATTTAAAACTACTCGTAAAAATATGCGTATAAAAGAATCCCGATAGTGACTTTAATTTTTCTATATGAGAGACTCTTATTTAACCAAGAACTTTTTGTTTATTTTAACTGATATTTATATTTTCTGGATATTTTCCACCTGAATTAAATGTGTTCTCTCCAAGGTATTAATTAGCTACTTAACATGAAGTATTTTAGTTTGTCAAAATTAAAAATATTTCTAATATCAATTCTCATTTGTGCGTTATTAATAATAGTTATTATTTTTTTTATTATTAAATTTATTTTTAGTATAATAAGTTTTAAAAATGTAATTTACCTTTGCCAATATGTTTGAATAAGCCCAGGAATAATAATCTTAAAAAAATTAATTCTCGTTACGGTATGATGTAATACCGATTAGTTTAAAAGCATTTTTTTCTATTTAAGTTTTACCTTTAGTTATTTGACTTAGATCGTATAATTATTACCTTACGGGCTACAATATGTTTGACGCAGTCTCAGTGGGTCTAACGACTCTGGCGCCCTCAAGTAGAAATTAAAAACTGGTTCTGCTCACGATTGTACTCGGTAATAGTTCTAGGCCGAAGTTGATCAGGAAAAATAGCTGTGTTGAGAATAGAAATACAACTTTCTTTTTTCCTTTGATCCAGCTTGATCAACTCACGCTCAAATATAAATTTGAGGCATATAGTGGCCTAGTAATATGAAAAACATTACAATATATATATATAATATATATATATATATATATATATATATATATATTAAAAACATTTTGCAATGACAATTTGAAAACTATTTTTAAAAAATTTACAAAACAACATTATTTAATAAAATGTAAGAATTCCATTTTAAAATTACCATCTGATCAAACTAAGCTTATGCTTTTAAAAACAATGACAAACCACAGCTGTTTTAGTGGTCTCATAACTGTTCTTGCATAAAATTCCTTTTTTGTGTGAATTCCGTAAAATGGTGCTGGGACATACACTTTTACATTTCATTTCACCTTAAAAAATATGTACATAAGCATGGTGATAAGCTTACAATTATTACTATCTAAAACTATGTCAGGTCATGTGAAAAATCATTACTTCAAATTCACATGAAAAGAGTTATGGCCACTTGAATTCTAGACACTCTCACATCATTCCATAGCAATCTGTGAAGTGTTTACTATTTGCATTGTAATGTGAAGCACAAAAGTGGTCCATAATATTTGTGTGCAATGCCATCTAGGCTTGATTAATGGCTAATATAAACAGAACTGTTCTACAGGCCACATAAATGGCATATTTCTGTGCTTTTGCATGGAATCAGTGACATCAAGTGGCATGCAGTGGCTAATTGACGAGTACCCAAATTTTTATTTTACTTTAATTAATACTTGATAGTTAATTAAATATTGCTGCTTTTGCATGGAATCAGTGACATCAAGTGGCATGCAGTGGCTAATTGATGAGTACCCAAATTTTTATTTTACTTTAATTAATACTTGATAGTTAATTAAATATTGCTGTTATATTTTTGAAAGTAATTAGGATTTTCAAAAGAAAAGTGACACTTATAACCAATAAAAATAAAATTTTGATATAAATAGAAAAAGCAAAATTAATGTTTGTCAGCTATCTTTATTTGTAACAATATTATAGTAATAAGACTGTAGAGCTGTTTACATTATTTGATTTTTTTTCATTAAAAGATACTACACATTAGATAAATATTTAAATGTAAATATTTAGTTATTTGTAATGTTATGTATTTGATATATGCCATGTTCATTAGTTTTAAAATTAATGACACTGCAAATGCATATTAAGTATAACTTTAAATCAAACAATATAAAGAGACGTTAAAAACAATATTTTCATTTTATTAAAATTCAGAACTATTTTTTTTTAAATATTGCAATTAAACATTGGTGATTTAATCAGCAAGGATACTCTCACCCTAGCTACAAGATAGAGTTTGGAAACAAGATATCCCATTTTTATTTCATTAAAGTTTCTGTCTTATACTGGGGAAAGAATGTATTTGCAGATTAAACTCTAATGTTTAACAGTGCTTATGAGGAAAAGATGATTATTTTCCATAGTTCTTGCAAAATTTATCAAATATTGAATAAAGATTTTAATAAGTTTAATGCTACAATTAAAAAAACATAATTAAAACTTTTGTCCAGTAATTTAATGGGATACAAATGAGTAGCCAAGATAGGTTAATTTGCCTTTAATTATTTCACTGTAGGTAAAAAATCTTTTCAACATTCTCTTTTAGAGAGATAGTGAAGAAGAATACACTATTAACTTTGATAAACATATCTAAGTATAACAAAACTTGTATGTGCATATTCTAACTTACTACAATAAAAAAATATCATTTTTTTCAAATCTCATATGTTAGATGCACACACTATTATATATAAAATTAGATAGCATCAATTACAGTTTGTGAGTAGAAATAAAAATGTTATCCACCCAATCATATTTGAATATATTAAATAATTTACTTATAATATAATAATGTAGAATAGCTCTTTTAATGTTGACTGAGGTCTTAATGTCATATAATATTTAGTTTATAATATGTTTTAGATATAGTTATTTAATTATTTTCTAAGTATAATATGAGAGTAAAGCTAAAAATAATAGTTATTGATTCTATTTTCATTTCTCTCTCTCTCTCTCTCTCTCTCTATATATATATATATATATATATATATATATATATATGCAAATTTATAAATAAATATTTAAAAATACAGTATTTAAAAGCTTATAAAAATATATGTATAACCGTCACTTAGGAGCGCTTTCAACCAACTTGTGGCTTTGTCAACTATCACATTTAAAATGTCAGCTTTTCCATAATTCTATGATGTCAACTTTCCCATAATTCTATGATCTTAATGTTTGCTGCTTGCCTATTAACCAAATGTTGCTTGTATTTACATATCAACATCGCCTCTTTAATTTTCCTTTTATTATTATTTCTTTCAATTTCCAATATTTTCACGTTGTTATAATTAAAATCGAAACCATATATACATGATTTATTATGGTCATAAAAAACAGAAGCTGATAAATTATCATTATTTTTAAAATTTTGTTTTGTATTTTGAACCCTTTTAAATAACAATAAGTGTTCTTTGTTCTTTTTTCCAACGTGCACCTCGATTCACCTATATATTCATGGCCACATCCACATGTCCATTTGTAAATGATACAATTTTTATTTGTAAATAAAGTTTTATCCTTTGAATTGTTTAATAAATAAAAGCAACATTTGGTTAATAGGAAAGCAGCAAACATTAAGATCACAGAATTATGGAAAAGTTGACATCATAGAATTATGGGAAAGCTGACATTTTAAACATGATAGTTGACAAAGCCACAAGTTGGTTGAAAGCACTCCTAAGTGACGGTTATACATATATTTTTATAAGCTTTTAAATACTGTATTTTTAAATATTTATTTATAAATTTGCATATATTATTTTGAAGAAATAGACATCGATTTATATATATATATATATATTAGATCATTATTGAAGAAATAGACATCGATTTATATATATATATATATATTAGATCATTATTGTACTAATTGTGAAACAATAATTGAGACTACAATCGTTTTAATTATTCATATTAAAAAATAGAGTGAAATCTTTTCTATTTACTATGATAATAATAAAGTTGTGCTAACACACATATAATGTAAAGTTGTATAAATTAAATTAATTGTAGTCAACAAATTAAAATAGCTAAGCACTTTGAGAAAGTGTATTTCCCATAATCATAGCCTGTTATGACTCACTCATTGGAATCATTATATATGTATAATATGCAAACTTTATGCAAATGAGTCAATTAGCCCAGCTTTTGGATATAGCAAAACGTGATTCTTTACAAGTAATGGTGAAGGAGTCTTCCACTATTAAGTAAGCCTCCTTTACCTTATGTTTAACATTGTACCTCTCAGTACAAACCAATTTTGAAGAGGCAGGTTCGAACACATGTCTGGATACTTTTTGATGTTGTGCTTTACATTATATATGTGTTAGCACAACTTTATTATTATAATTTTGACAAGCATCAAGCATAAATCTATGATTTATTTGCTATGATTAAATCATTCCAATTCCTTCAACAATGGCAACATATTTTCTGATATTTAAATGTGTATTTTTTGGGATGCATAATTAGAAGCAATCTACAATGGCCAATAACATATATCTCATTCTCAGCTATTTTCATCTATTGCAAATATTATTTAAAATATAAATATTACTTGTAATATAAATTGTCTGTCTAGTTTACTACTATTATTTTTTTCTCATGTGTCATAGCATCAGCCAGGAAGCAAACCTGCTAACCTGGAACAACTGCTTGTAAAGCAGCTGTTGCTGACCTCTCGACCACCAAGGCTTAATTGAATTTCTCTTTTAATGTTTTCTTAATAACTCATTTACTAGCAATGCACTGATAGAACTTATTATTGTTTATTTATTAGCCTAAAAAATAAATTGCATACAGCCAATTTAAACTGTTATATACATTTATAATTCATATATGGGTATTAATATAGCCTAATAAAAAATAATGAATTTTATTTATATTATGTATATATATAATTTAATTTCATTAAATTTATTTCAAATAAATTTTAACATGAGTTAAACAGAATCTTTGGTACTTGTGAGTTTTCAAGTAAACCAAGATGGCAGATGTATTTTTGAGAAATGCACAGATTTGAGGGTCTATAATCTTCTGAAGTTGTGTTAGTTGTTAAATTAAAACAAAATTAATAAATTGATTGTTAAATTTAAAATAAGAGTAGTTGGGAATTATTCACAATGTGGCCACTTGATGGTGCTGTTCTCTGCAAAAGCACAGAAATGTGTCATTTACATGGCCCAACTTATAGTCTATAGAACAGTTGTGTTCATATTAGCCATTAGCATACCTAGATGTCATTGCACACTGTGCTTCATGTCACTATGGAAATAGTGCACACTCCACAGATCATTACCATAGGATGTGAGGGTGTTTGAAATTTATCTGGCCATAAATGTTTTTATATGCATTGGAAGTAATGATTTTATACCTTACCTGATATACTATTACATACTAATAATTGTAAACCCATTGCACATTTCCCTACATCTTGGAAGGTGAGAACAATTGCAAAAGGGTATGTCCCAAAACCATTTCACATAAGTCATGTGAGAAGGCATGTTTGCAGAAAAAACTTCTATGACAGTAAAGTAATGGCTGTCATTGTACATTGTTTTTTAGAAATCATAATCTTTGTTTTCTCAGACTAGTGCATGTATTGGCTGATCTTTTGGATTATCAAAACTATTGTTCTCTACCTTTCAGTGCTACATGCTGAAAGCTTGCTTGCTCATATTTTTGTATGAATTGGCCAATCCTTCAGATCATCAAAACCATTGTTCCCTCCCCCACATTCCAGTGCTACAAACTGAAAGCTTTGTTTGCTCAGATTTTTGCATGTATTGGCTGATCCTTTGGATCAACAAAACCATTGTCCCCTCCCACACATTCCAGTGCAATGTGCTGAAAGCTTGATTTGCTCAGATTTTTGCATGTACTTGCTGATTCTTTGGATTGGCAAAACCACCGGACATCTCCCCACACCCTCCAGTGCTGCATGCTGAAAGCTTGGTTTCCATCAGAGTAGTGCATGTATTGGCTGATCACCCTTGCACATTTCAGAGGTATGTGCTGCGAGCTTGGTTTTCTGAGAGTAATGCATGTATTGGCCAATCCTTCAGATCAGCAAAACCATCAGAGACTCCCCTGCACATTCCAGTACTATGTTCTGAAAGTTTGATTTGTGCTACATGCTGAAATGTATAATGTAATTTAAAAATGTAATTTAGAAAATAATGTTGGTTCATAACTTTTTTTAAAATACTTTTAAAAATTGTTGGAGAACAGAAAACAAAAAAATATTGGCCTGATAATGTTACATTTCATTATTTTTGCAAGCAACAATGCCATCAAATGGGAACCTTGGGCATAAGTAAAAAGAACCAAAATAGGAATAAATCCCAATAAATTTCATTAAGAAGTTTATTTTAATTTGTTTTTATAATATGGGAAGTGATGAGATGCTCTTAACATTGTTTCTTTTTGTCAGCAGTTTTGATAAAAATTTGGGACTTTTCTGTCACCTAATGTAATGCAGTGAACTATTTCCAAAAATATGGGATCCTGCTCTTCCAAAAAGTGTGTGTTAATGGTCACAATATGATTGCATGCGATCAACATGAGTAAAGTGTAAATATTGTATTTATTATTTTTCTGTTAATAAGTTAATCTAAAAAAAAAAGAAAATAAATTGTAAATATTGTAAGTAATTTTTCCAAAAAATTTCTTTTTTTTAAATAACAATAATACAAAATAATATGCGATTATTAAATATGAGGACGTTTCCTAGCAGGCATTTTTATAAACATTTTTTAAAGTTCCCCAACACTGTAGATTTATCAAAAATACAGACTGCCATCTTGGTTTATTTGAAAATTCACAAGCACTGAATCTTTTTTTTTTGTTTACTTAAATTCATTATATTTTTTATTGCAACTCCTTTTCTTTAAACAATGGTATTTCAAAAATAAATTAATATTGGCAATTTCAATTTTTAGAATTTTTAATTTCTTTTTTCTTACAGACAGATATTCCCAAAATGAAAGCAAATACTCTATTTAAAATTTATGAATGTCTTTTGAATGCTTGTGCTAATTACAAAGTCACTTTTTTCATATAAACATAGATTCTATTTTGACGGAAATCCTTCTACCTTAGAACTTTTAATTCAAAAAATAAAGATAGCAGATATATTCTAGTGATGATGATATTCCGTTTCACAAATTATTTAATTATTTAGAAATAAATATTATTTTAATGTTGGGTGTAAAAATAAAGGAATGTTGGCATTTTGAAGTTGCTTACACTTATTACACTTTAATATTAACAAAAAATAGTTTTACTTAATACTATATGGATCTTTACAAAATAATAAAAATACATGCTTCTTATATCCATTTTTGATTATTAGTTGAATATATCAAAACTATTCATTTTATTGTACAGGCAATTTTTTTTTTTTAATTGTTAAAATATCTTCTTATGGAAGAGGGGAGGGATATAATGTTAGAATCTTATTTTAATATTTAAATTAATACCCTGTACATGCTTACACACACCTGCACATTTATAATGTAATATATAAGGATTCAAACTCAGACTTTCACATGACCCTCAACTCTCCAGGGCCATCTCATATTGCTGACCCACCTGATCACACACATGTTGGAAAGATAAATAATCACCAATATACATATTTCATGCTAAACCAGCAATCATCAGTTGGTCTAATTACTATCTCTACACATATATACAATCAGTGCTCAACTTTATATTAAGATAGCCAATCTTCATACTTTAATGAACATGCTTCAAACTACTTCAACCCACAACTCTTCAGCCATCCATTTCATTGAAAATCTGATGATGGAATGTTCAAAACTGGTGGTCAACATGGGTAGGATGACAACCTTGGCACTAACATGGGCTTTAAACATTATATCATCAGATTTTCAATAAAATGAATGGATGAAAAGTTGTGGGTTGAAGTAGTTTGAAGCTTGTCCATTAAAAATATGAAGATTGGCTCTCTTAATATAAAGCTGAGCACTGATTGTATATATGTATAGAGATAGTAATCTGGACCAACTGATGATTGCTGGTTTAGCATGAAATATGGATATTGGTGATTATTTATCTTTTAAAAACATATATATGATCAGGTGGGTCAGCAATATGAGATGATATAGAAAATTCAAAATAATTGTGTTTTACTTCTAGGTGAATACAAACCCCAACATTGTGAAATAGTAACAGCCACTGAATCTTTTGTCTTACCTTCAGTTATTTCTTCATATAGTTCTGCTATAATCTGTCCAACTCTTGGAACTCTTTAGAACTACCCAAAAGCACTTAAGGACTCTTAACCCTTTTATGCACTAGAGTGTGGAGAAAATAATTATTTAAAAATGTTTTTGTCTATTTTGATTTAAAAAAAATTATGGCTTTTCAATTCACTTTAATCATTTGAAAACTTCTTTGTGGATTTTTTTTCAAAATATGCTATACAAGGATTACTTTAAAAAAGATTTCTAAAACAGATAGTGGAATTTTAACAAAATGTTATCCAGGCTTTACTTTAAAAATATTTCTAAAGCAAATAGTGGAATTTTATAATTACCAGGATGTGTATAGTAATGTAAACATGCTTGCTTTAATTTCAAAATCAGAATTAATAAAATGTTAATAAGCCTTTTTTTAAATGTTTAATTTATAATACAAAAAATAAATTTAAAATTATTTACTCTTTCTGTTATTCCAGTGTACAAAAAAACTTTGTGTTTATTTCTACTTTTTTTTTCAACTTTATATATATGCACCCACACTATCATGTTGTGATATGCAATAAAACCCATAATGGTTCAATATATATATATATATATATATATATATATATATATATATATGATAAACAAAACAAGTTATAAATTTCATAACTTGCTTTTAGCTTGCATTTTTTGATCACTAGATGGAGCTTTACCAATATATATATATATATATATATATTATTTTATGGCACCTTTGTTTTAATGATGAAATTATTCATTCTGTACAAGACTAGTAATATATTATCATGTTCTCAATATGGGTTTGGAATCAAAGCTAGATAAAGTTGATGCATAATTAATTTAATCAGACATTCAATATTGTTCAGTAAATAAATATCTAGTTAATTTTTGCTACAGGTCTCAATGATAAAAAAAACACTAAAACATTATAAGTCAATATTCAGCAAATCTGCTAAGTAATGCTTTTTACTTCATAGCTTCTGTTTTGAAGGATTTTATCTGTGATGAGTTTTAATGAGCTAATTAACCATTTGGAGAATCCTTACAAGATGACTTGAAACCACTTCAAGTAGCTTGAATTCCATTATTTTTAATGCTACGGTAAAGATTTTGTACTTTTTTAAAGGTTAAAAAAGGTTCCATAAGATTCTTTCTTCTCTTGAATTATTTTACAAGTAAAAAATTAATAAAACTGATGTCAAAAGTATAACAAAAAAAGTAGTCTGAACGTTCTTCATTTTGATTGGCTGTAACCATCAAGTTCAAAGAAACCCACTTGTCAAAGCCACTCGCCAAACAAAACTGCTAAGATTTCTTTTCTTTCATTTTGAAAGTAATAAACGAATGTTTTAGATCATTTTGAAAGTATTTTTGATGTATTTTTGACATATTATAAATTATTTTGATAAAATATGCTAAAAATAAAATTATTTTAGAAAAATAGTTAAGACTTTAGCAAAAATTATTTACGTATCCATGCAACGTAAAATTGACCAAGAAATCACTGATGTCATCAAAGCTATTTGGTTGGTCAGTAATATTTGTTTTAAATTTTCCGCCGTTATTGAATATTTTAAAATTATAAATGAAAGTTTATTTTTGAAAATACTTTCGTTCATTTTCATAACCTGACATCTTATTAATATACTTTTTACAAATGAATCTAAAGTTAATATAATATTAAAATATGAATATATTTTGAAAGTTGAGTTTGTGACTTGACTAATTAAAAGTTTAGACTTTTACCTCACTCAGCCAATAAAGTAATAGCCACTACAAAAGTTAAAAGATGTTTTTATCCAAATGTATAGTGGATGAAATAATCATTTTATTTAACTTTATATCAAATTTATTTTACATGCAGATCAACTAACTATAAAGTTTTAAAACTTTCTAAAAATTAGTACTTCGTTTTTAATTTTTTTATAACTGTTGTTTTTTGTGCTATATTAATATTACAAGATATGATTAAAACTACTTATGAAGTTAATGATATATTTGAGAATTTCAACGTATTAACTCTTTTTATAAAAATATTTAATTCTAAAGTACTTGTTGACTGCAAGTTTAAATGGAAAGATATAAATTAATAAACATAAAGTAATTAATTGTGCTGATCCAGCTTTTGGCAAAGTACTGCTATGATTCTGATAGTCTTTTAATGAAACACAATTAATTAGTTTATGTTTATTAATTTATATCTTTTCATCTGAACTCAAGTCAACAAGTGCTTTAGATTTACAAATACTTGTAATAAAATTAATGAAATAAATACAATTCTACATTTTACATTTTTTAAAACAATAGTTTTAGCAGTGAGCCCATAATTAATTATATGACAGATCAACAATTTTTGCATTATTTTTGTGTTCTTTGTTTATTTCCTTTTCCCTTGTATTAGTTATATTTTACTTTTATTTATTTTTCATTTCAGGAAGGCCATTTAACTGCTTCAATGTTTTGTGGTCAACCATCCATGCATTGTTGTTATTCATTGAAGTTTTTTTTTCTTTTTGAAATTATTGAAAAACTAAGAGGACTACACATGTGTGAATACCACAGTTTTCTGCGTCCTTTTTGTACTTTCTGTAGGTAGTCACCATTTTTTTCTACAACAAAAAGTAAAGTTTTTATTATTTTTTTCAAAGGAAGGTCAAATTTTTTTATTAATTTTTTTTTAGTGTTTTAGATTACATGGAGACAAAGTGACAAAAAGAAATTAATCAGCAGATATGGATTCAGAAATGGATTCTTTCAGCCTCGACAAATTTGAAATTCCTAAACCATTGATTCCAATGACAGTATTACATACAGTGATCTACAGGAATACTTCACATCATCATCCAAAAAAGAAGAAGCAACCACTTTACCAGCAAAGAAAAAAATACAAATGTTGTTCTGGATGATAGCAGGCCCATCAACTAGTGCTTCTAATATGCCTTCGAATGTTACTACAGGACAGGTTTGAAGTTTTCAACTGTGGGTGAGTATTCTATCTTAGATTCCTTTTATATGTTATGTGTGCAAAAATTATTGAAGAAACAAATAAATGTGCCACTAAGGAGAAATGTATGCATGATTGGACAAATGTGACAGAACGGGAATTGTCTGCCTTTTTTGGGGTGACATCGGGAATTTCATGTAAGGTCCCTGTATTCCAATTGAAGGACATTTGGAGTAATGATCCTACTATTAGAATCCAATATTTTGCCAATATAATAAAAACATTCTGAACAAAAAAGTACAAAACTTGACCGTATTTATAAAATTTGACCTACTATAGAAAAATGCAATGTTAATTTCAAAGCTGCATACCAGATGCACAAAGAGATTGCAGTTTTTATTGTTTTTGTTTCACAAACTTAGTTTTTATTATTTTTGTTTTACTAACTTAGTTTTTATTGTTTTTGTTTTACTGATTACTTTTATCAATTGGTAAAACAAAATCTGGAATGATTTAACTTTTATTAATAATAATATTGAATAATATGAAATATTAATATTTTGTATATTTTATATTAAATAATAAGAACAGATATGCTTCTCTGGAAGACATATTCTGAAAGAGGTAGAATATAAACATTTTTTAATCTATAAATATTGTAACAGTCAGAAAACATGTGACTCGTAAACATAGTGCAGAACTCAACCACCACACAGAACAGCAGCACCATCGAGGTAGCGAAGCCACCCGTGTTACTGAGTTCGAACATAGTTTATCGGTTCCACAATACAATCCACGAAACAACGCATCTGATGCGACATTAGTAAATATTTCCTTAGGCACGGTGGTCAGGGATATGCAAGAGATTCATGATTTTATTCTCGAGTTAGCCAATAATCAAACTAATATTAATTAAACATTCATATTTACATAATCGAAGAAATATTATATAGAATGGGTATCGAATAAATGAAACGTAACTGCAGACGTATAGTTTAAAATTATTTATTAAAACATTTTAATAAAATAATCATTTACTAATAATATTTTATGGATTCAAAGCTTCAGTAGTGGGATTTGTGACATGATTATATTTTAAAGAATACATTTATTTATTTAGACATTATTTTATATTGAGGACTTCAGTAGCGGTATTTCCGATACTGTAATGTTTACCAAAGGAATACATTTATTTGTTTAGACATTATTTTATCTTGAGGACTCAGTAGCGGTATTTCCGATACTGTAATGTTTACAAAGGGAATTTACTTATTTGAGGGCATAATCTAGCTACCTAAAATTCTTGAGTATTTCTAATGCATGCCTGGAGGGATTTATACCTTTGCATTGCAAGAGTCTAAAGTAAGATTTAAGAGTAGCGGCAGACATATATTTACTTAATTAAAATATTTGTTTTATGACTAAGGGCAAACATTTATTTGAGAGTGAATTATGAAGATAATGCAGAGGCGGAGTGATATATAGAATAATAAAATTAAGTAAAGGAACACATGATACGCTTTAGAAAGGCGATATGGAATGGCAGTATATCGAAACTGCAATGCCATTAATGAGTTTATAAGAATGTTGGGCTGGTCTCTGCCATTGGCCCGATGATGGAAGGTGTCACATAAGCATAACCAGGGATAAGCGGTCCATGTCGCAGTTTGCCGACTGGCTGCATGATGTTGTCAAGTCCTACGGGAGCATTTATTATGTCCGCTTGTGTAGGACGACTGGGGTTAATTTCAACCCTGAAGAATCCGGAAATTTCATGGCGGAATGGGTCATCGCATCTCTAAAATGTAACACATGTATACTGTATAAATTATTATGATGAGATTTAAATAGATTTCTGGCTCGGCCCTACATTACCAACATTTACTAAAGACGTTGGCGACTCTCAAAGAAATGTAATTTGATGGAATTATTCATTAAGATTTAATAAATACAAAACATATCTAAACTGGGAATGATTGCAACTATTATGCCATCCATTTGTGAAGTTGTAGACCCCTGCATTACAATAAATGAAGCATTGAATGCGTGTCAGTTTGTATGAAAATTAAATTATTTATGAAAGTAATGTTAATGAAATCTGACACGCATTCACTATTTCAAGTGATCATAGATTTAAACTTTGAACATTGAGATAATTATTAGCATGCAATAATTAAATAATAAATATAGATAAAATGTAGATTTTAGAAATATGCACACAAGAAAGATAGAATGAGGTAAGCTAGATTATTAGAGAAATTTACACATTAAGTTAATTATTCAATTTTAGTTATACAAATGGTAGTTTTTACATTTTACAATTTAGATAAGTAATATGAAGAATAGCTATAGCATGTTATTAGAGTACTCTAGAGTTTGAATATAGACAGGTACCTGTTTTATAAGAAGTTTTCTGATTCCATTAGTTTAGCAGCAAAAAGTTCACGAGTGGCAATTCTTTCTTGTATTTAGATATTTCATTTACTTTCACAGCAGCAGCAGCTTTCTCATTTATTTCAGGCAGCAGATCTTCATGGTGAATTTATGATGGGCAATGGAAAGTTTGGCATCCGATACGCCATCTCCCGATGGAGAATAATCTAGGTGCTTTTACTCGGTCATACCTTGGCAGGAACAATTTATTTTTATATTTTGGAGACTCTCAGTGATCAAGAGCAAAGCTAAAGTTGAAGTGAATGTCTCCAGCAAGTCTAAGATGGCCTCTTTTTTTATCTTGATCTTTCACATTTTTGTTAAGGTATTTTTAGGTTCTACTTAATCTGCCCTGAGGATAATCAATGCATTTTGTTGGTTTTAATTAAAGAAAGCTGCCGTTCTATTGTTTACATTTTACATTTACTAATTACATTTTAAAATTAAGAGTGTGCTAATAACTCTAAACAAGCTTTTTTTTTTTTTTTATTTATGATAAATGCTACTACAAGAGAAGGCATTCAAATCATTTTTATCTTGGATTGTCCCCATCCCCAGACCGGTTTCGACCTATGGGTCTCTTCAGTGAGGAGTTGGGACATTAGATCTAAAAAACCAACTCAAGCAAAGCATTTATCTAAAAGATAATTGTTAGAAGAAGATCTGAAACTTTTAGACATCTACATGTCTTTAAAGTCAGCTCTCCAACTGAAAAAATCATATGGGCCTGAACTTAATTCAGATACTCCATATATTAGTAGGCTAAGCTCTTTAATTTAGCTAAAGCCACAACAGCAAAATAATAATAGTAATAATAACAAGTCAGATGTCACATGACTTATATATAGCTGACTTTAAAGACATGTAGATGTCTAAAAGTTTCAGATCTTCTTCTAACAATTATCTTTTAGATAAATGCTTTGCTTGAGTTGGTTTTTTAGATCTAAGGTCCCAACTCCTCACTGAAGAGACCCATAGGTCGAAACCGGTCTGGGGATGGGGACAATCCAAGATAAAAATGATTTGAATGCCTTCTCTTGTAGTAGCATTTATCATAATATAAAAAAAAGCTTGTTTAGAGTTATTAGCACACTCTTAATTTTACATATTTGTAAGTGCAAGCTATATATAAGTCATGTGACATCTGACTTGTTATTATTACTATTATTATTTTGCTGTTGTGGCTTTAGCTAAATTAAAGAGCTTAGCCTACTAATATATGGAGTATCTGAATTAAGTTCAGGCCCATATGATTTTTTCAGTTGGAGAGCTGACTTTAAAGACATGTAGATGTCTAAAAGTTTCAGATCTTTTTCTAACAATTATCTTTTAGATAAATGCTTTGCTTGAGTTGGTTTTTTAGATCTAATGTCCCAACTCCTCACTGAAGAGACCCATAGGTCGAAACCGGTCTGGGGATGGGGACAATCCAAGATAAAAATGATTTGAATGCCTTCTCTTGTAGTAGCATTTATCATAAATAAAAAAAAAAAGCTTGTTTAGAGTTATTAGCACACTCTTAATTTTACATATTTGTAAGTGCAAGCTATATATAAGTCATGTGACATCTGACTTGTTATTATTACTATAATTACATTTTAGGAAATTTTTCTTTAATTAATCTATTATCTATCACTGACCGATGCTTTTAAATTTCAAAGACAAAAAGGGAACATAAGATTATTTTAACTTTTAATTAAATATTACATCAGATTTTTTTAGAATTATTATTAAACGAAATTTAAACAAAGCAATAAATACGAACTTTATAATCCAAAATAAATGATTAAAATTATACAAAATTATATAAGTAAAAGAAATCTAAATTATATTATTTTATCCCTATTTATTGCCTTTAATTTGAGATCGAAATGTGTGTGTGTTTATGCTGAATTCTACATATATTTATACATTTTTAATATTGCTACACACACAACTCGATACCAAAAAGTTTAAATTTGGGCGGGATAGACCGGTCAGTGAGAGATGACAGAAAATGGTGAAACTTAAGATTCGAATATGAATCTTACTGTTTCAATATGTGCCTTTAGAACCTTTTTAGTAATCTTTGCCTTCTCATATTCTAAATTTGTAAATTGTTTTCTGTATTGGCAATCATTATTCAGTGTGATGATGTTATGAACAAGGTTGGTTTATCCAAAGTCTAAAATCAAAATAATTTATAGAGGTAAGTCATAATATCTACAATTGTTTTATTATTTTTACATTCTGATAGAATTCTAATTTTTTTTTTTATCTTTTATTAGGGAGAACATTTTTTCTTCCAGACGCCTTGAACTTTTTCAACTTTGGGGTGCAAGAAAAAATGAAGAATTGTTATCTTCCTATTACTGCAAGTTCTGAAGCTATGGATTATCTCAGGTAAGATCATTTTGTGAGGAATACAAAGAAATTATCACTGAAGATGTAATTTGAACTTTAGTTAATGATAAAGTAGAAATTACAAACAAACAATAAATTAATAATTATTTCAGATGTGAAAATTTCTTTTTTCCTTATTTTTTTATATAGTTATCACTATTTATCTTATGCTTATTGTTTTCCTTAGTTTTTCTAGTTTCTATCAATGTAAATTTTTTTGCTCTAACATTATTAAAACTGAAGTTATTGTGAAAATTGTGTCTCAGGTCAGTTTTTAAAAAAATTCAATATGGCGAATGACATTTAACTAGTTAAATATCACTTACATAATTATAATATATATTGAGTTGGTATTTTCTGCCAGCTCATAGATGTGTATATACATATGTCTTTATTTTATTAAAATTGCATATTTGTTATATTAGTTTAAAATAAAAATATTTGAAATATTATTTTAAGTTTTTTTTTATTTATCATGAAGGAATCAACATTTCTTCAGTTTAATTATTTATTCAAATAAATTGAATCAAGGTAAAAATAAGATATTGAGAGTTTTTTTTTTTTAGTAAAAGGGATTTTTTTCTTAATTCTAATTCTTGGAAAGATAAGGGTGATGAGAAGAAAAAAGATTACATTTTTATTGGGAATTAGATCTATTGTTGAAACCAATAAACATCACATGACCACCACTTCTTATGCTTGTGTATAACTGTTTTAAAACAGGCAAAACTTACTATACATATTGCCACACACAGCAAGCTAGAGTAACCAATGGATTCCAGAAGGCTTGTAAAAAAATACCCATCTAGTGCCTACTCATCCAATATCCCCAGACTAGTTTCTGGCTTGTTGCCTTTGTCAGTGATCAATAAAGACCACGGGAATTGGCATCAGGAACTGGGAGCTCTTCTACTATAAAGTATGAACTATAAGATTTTAAAAAGTAATTAAGAACTTTTGTCAATATTTAACAGGATTTTAATAATCTGCTACACAGAACTTTTAAAATGAACTCTTATTTTACTTATTCAGATTTCAAAATCAGTTATTAATGTTAAAATTTTACATATTTGAGTTTGCTAATTTAATCATTTCCATTTTTTTATTAATATTTATTGACTAAATTATATAAATGTTAAATTTAAGTCAGGCATGAATGGCTGCATAGATTTGTAAAGTTATATTAATTAATTAAGGAAGGGTTAATTTTAGGTTATTTGTTTCATAGCTAGATTGGGGTAATCGATTGGATATATTGGTGTAATTAGTAAATGTAGTATGAGATCCGCTACATGCAGGATCACATTATATGCCGCACTTGGGCAAAATAAGTCCCATTTCTCACTGACCATCGGAAGCAGATGGTGTTCCCTGCTCCTTGGATCATCCCTTTAGCCTATGGATTGGGATAGTAAGACAGAAAACACAGTCCCTTCTTATGGAGTTTTTTTATTGTTCTTTTCACCAGACAGATGTACCATTCCTGTACTGGATGAGATTCAATGTCTTCTATAACCATGCTGTTCAGATATGCATTCCTGACAGTATGGTATTGTGCTGTCATATTCATGCTGCATTTAATACATTGATATATCAGATAGATTGGCATTGGTTTGAATGCAAACTTTTGGCCTAAGGTTAAATAAGGGATAGAATATTTTCTTCTCAATTGCAATCTATGTAGTTTATTCATACTCAACACTCTAATAAAATATTATTAAATTCATCTGTGCGAATTGTTTAAAATAAAAATTTAAATTTAAAAATTAATAACCAATCTAAAATAATAAATTTTATTCCTCAATTTTATTTATATGTGCATTAATAAATGTTTGTCTGTTAATTACTGGCAGTGGCATATTTCATTTTTTTTAAATATTAATATATTTCTCTTAAGCAAGTTTTATATTAAATCTCTGCATCTCCATGAGATAGAGGCATGTGCTGATGGTCAGAATAAAATATATATGTAAAAGTTAGATCTTAACTGTGACAAAGGCCACAAAACCAGAAACTAGTCTAGGGATATTGGATGAGTAGGCACTAGATGGGGATTTTATGCACAAGCCTTCTGGCATCCATTGATCTAGATGCAGTGCTCTCAGATCCAAGGCTCCTCACTGACGAAGGCCACAAGCCAGAAACTAGTCTGGGGATATAGGATGAGTAGGCACTAGATGAGGATTTTATGCACAAGCCTTCTGGCAATCCATTGATTACTCTAGTTTGCTGTGTGTGTGGCAATATGTATAGTGAGTTTTGCCTGTTTTATTGTCGAAACATCAGATATTGAAAGTATTTGGTAATTCATTATGCTAATTGATCTAGAATTTTTCACTAATTGAAAAAAAGATGATAAAAAAAAGCACAAAAGTTGGATGGTAAAAATGTCTAAAAATAAAATAACAGATGTGAATCTGGTTGTGAAAGAAAACAAAATGTATAACTTATGAAGTTCCCTTTTATTTAACTTGCTTGACATTCGAATTGGCTTGAACTTGTACTCATGAAGAGAAATTAAATATAAATGAACAGCATCCAGAAAATGGTTTGGGCTAAAAGACCTCAGAACTTTCCCCTCAGGGAATTATGTCTCCTATCACCACCTGAAGCTATCTGTGTTAATGTCCACCAAGTGAAATAAGGATGTACAGAGCTAACTGAGGAAATAAAAAAAACCAATGGAACAATCCAAAGGATTCTCACCAGTCATCTCAAGAAATTCAATATGAGAGCTGTAACCATCTGGAGACAGTTATACTACTGATTGATCAGGGTAATTACAGACTTTTTTTTAAATAACTTTTTGTTAAATGTTGGTATAATCGATCTAGATTTAATTAGCTGTTAAAAGGTTTCAACAATAGAGTGTGAGTCTTTTAATGGGAATGTAATTTATTTTAACTTAATTGAAATGGGGGTGGGTATGGTGTTTCCTCAAAATGTTCTGCTTGATATTAAAAGACAAATATGGGGGGTAGAGGGATTTAGTTCCGATAATGTTCCAATGATAAGCAAACATGGGAATCTCATGTCAGAACCTGGTATATGTAAAAAGAATGCCCCAGTGGCTGTAAGCAAACAATGGACACATACACTGTCACTTAAGGTTAGAGTTTAATTATATAACAAAAATGGTTGTGGGTTTAAATTGGTGTTTAATAAAGGCCCATTATTAATGTAAGTTGACTAAGGCACATGTATTTGGACAGGTCTCCAGAATAAACCTGGATCTGTCATTCATAGAAGTTGTGCATTGTGTATTATCTCAGGAAGGCTATAAAATATTAATAATGAGTAGAATTTAAAATGAAAAAGAATTGGAATCAAAATTCAGTTTGTATTTGTCTTTTATCAAAAGATTTGAGTCAGTTTTGAATGTTTCAACATTGGAAAAATATTGAGTGAAAAATTAATATAATAAAAGTTTATAACCATACTCGAGTATCTTTGTTTTAATTTTGTTTATTAGTTTACTAATTAAGTATCCATTTGGTTCAAATAAAGTCCAAGAAAGATTACATCTTAAAATGTATTTGATGATTGCTGTACATAAATAAATAATCACTATAATTGTTGAATGTTCTTCACCATCTGGTGCTAGGCTATATGCCCACGGCACCCTTGTATAGTCACCATATTTTTGTAATCTTTGGAAAATTGTGGACAGTGCCAAAATGTAGTGGCACAATATGATCAAGTAAAAATAAAAAAAACAATATTTTTTTTCTTTTTGAGTCTAAGTAGCAATCTTAATAAAATTCTAGAAAAACTAACTTGCTGCAAAGCATCACTAGCTGATAAAGTAAACACTATCACATTATGTAAATTTTACCACATAACTGAACTAAAATTCCAATATTAAGGATATAATATTAAACAGGAACCCATAACATATTTCAGCTAACTGAAATATTAATTTCACTCTAAATTATCAACAGTGTGGTCAAAGATATCCATATAAAGATCATAACTCCATGATTAGGATTCATTTTATTCTTGATATTTTGTTTAACATTTGAAGTGTTCTTAATTCATAAATTATATATATTATTGTTTTACTATTGTATATATATATACTATCTACTTTTATTATTTTTTAAAATTTTGATAATAATTTCATTTTACCTTTTAGTTTCAGGATAAAAAATGTAGCAATATATAATGAAATATATATACTTTAAGTGAGTTAAATATGTGTCTGTGTATTATTTACAAATTTAAATTATTGATAGATTAGTTAAATTAAATACACACAAATTTTGGCAAGAAAATTAAGTCTAAGGGAAGATTAATAGTCTTAAAGGAAACATTTTTAACATGTGTAAACAAATTAATTTTACATTGTAATAATATAGAAGTCAGTTTTATCTTTGAATCTTCATTTTCGAATATTTAACAAACTGTTAAGTCTGTATTTATTTTATTTTCAATTTTAAACTGTTAATGGATCAAAAGAAAGAACGCAGTCATGGCAATTAAAATATTTTCTAGTCTTATTAAAAAAGGCGACTTGATAAGTTATCTTAATAGCTTCTAATTTATTATAAGAATGTTTGTTTAAACATTTCATTTACTAACAGTTCTTGTTATTAATGCTTTAATTTAAAAGATTAAATCAGATCATTATAATATTTAAACAGCTCATTAAACGTATGGTATCAGTTTACATTTATAAATATAAGGTACAATTTCAATTTTAAAATAAAATAAAACAATTTGAAAATAATAAATACTATTATTTTTTAATTTTATTACTAATATAAGTAAGTAAAAGTTTAAAAATATATTAAGCAACAACATGCATATAACATAATACAATAACTAGTAGGTATTATATTCAGGCTATTAAAAGAGTTGACTGATTGCAGATAGTGAAAATGTCTTTAAATATGAGAATTAATTGCAGTGTCTGACCAAGAATATACGACTTATCTTGCATGATAAAATTTTTGTTCATCCAAAAAACTAGCTTCATTTTTGAATAATACCAATAGTCTCTTCTGATATTAATAATTTTAATTAGACATTTATTAAATCAAAAATTATCCAAATATGAACAATATTTCTATAGTGTAATTTTCACTACACCCTTATGCAAGGTAGCGACTGTTTTCTATCTGCTTTAAACACCTTGTGGAGAGATGAATCATAAACATACGACCAAATACATGTGAAAAAGATCTATAATTCTCAATATGAACATTTTGTGCTAAATCAGCATCCATCCATTGGCCCAGACCACACTTGCTTATACATATATGTATCATTATTCAGTATGTATATATAAATAGCAAATTATTACAATTTAATCAATCTGTGTTAAATGTGCTGCCCTCACAACCTTTTCTGATTCTTCTGTTTTCTCATTCTTTTCAGTCACTTAAACAATTATAGGACTAAATCATTATAAGCTTACTATGTTTTCAATTATTTCTCTAGACTAACACTAACAATGGAATTGTGCATTTATAAAATTGTTTTCTTTTTTAATAAGTCCAACCTTTTATTCACACAATTCTTTTTTGTATAAATCTTGTGTGCTGAGAAAATAAAACAGCAGGTTTAATAGACTAAGTGTTTTTAGTTGGGTGTTCACCACAAAGCAGCATAATTATTAATGAGTCATAATGAAAGCATTTTAATGCAAAAAAGAATATATGTTTAAACAGTCTATTTTGGGGACTCTCCTTTCCTAGTACAAAAGTATAAGGCAATTAATAAGATGGACTAAAATGGTTTGCTTCAAACAATCTGGTTAGCTTGCATTGTTAGGTAGTTCAATCATTAAATTGGTAGAAATTAGTGTACAATTGTAATGTTAATTGTGGCAAAATATAAAATAGTGAGAATAATTTTTTTAAAAAAATATATGTATATGGAAGATGCAAAGTTTAATAATACAGACTATTCATGACCTAAATGGTAAATAACTCTTCTATCTGAAGAGCTATTAAGATAACTGCTTGTCTTAAATGCATTTTCCAGAGGAAAAAAGTTTAATAGCTACAAATTTCTTGAAAACAAAATCATCTTGTGAAAGTAGATTGTATAGCTCTGGATTCACTATGAGACATAAATTGGTAACTGAAAATAATAAGAACATAGTCTAAACAATGCTCTTATTCATTAATAAAATTGTAATATTACATTGAAATGAATGTATGTATATACTTCAACAACTGTGTTTTATCACAGTTAATTTTTAATACATTGAAATGCTGTTTTATTTACTATCCCACTTCACCTAGTATGCCACATATTACTATTTTTTATCAGTTCAAATCCTACCAAGTACACATATATTAACTCAACATGATATTAAATAATGTATATAAAGAGTATTTGCATGTACGTATGCATATTACATATACATGTATTGTAATAATTATATGCATATATTTGAAGCACAGGGTATGAAAACTTATTAAATTAAAGAAATTAAAATAATTTGGGTGGGCATTGATATATGTGTGGAACTACCTACATATATGTGAAGGAAATATTAATGCAGTAGATTTAAAACCATTACCAATCTTTAAATTAATATAGATTTGAATTTATAAGTTAAAAAAAACAGTTCTTTATTTACTTGCATTTGCATATAAATTTCAGTTTCTAGAGGGGTTTTTCACATATGTATAGTAAAATATTTACCGTGCTTAAATCTGTTTTTTAGAAAAAGTTGAAATTCTTGGAAAGACCTTGATCAGCAATTAAAAAGAAATAAGATTGAAATTCTATATGAGATTTTAATAAAAATAAACTAAGAACAATGTTTGAACTGACAATAATACTAGTTAACAAAGAAGGAGGCCAAAGTTTTTGTTATTTTATAGATTTTGGACTCCAGACAAAACTATAATTAATCTTCAAAAATTTTGTAAACATATTTTATAGCTGATAGGGGGAGGTAGTCAGAGCTTGTATAAAACTCTCAAGGTTTGTAATCAAAGTTCAGTTTTTATTCTATATATATTGTAAATGTTGCCAGTCAAAGGCTTGACTAGAAAAATGGAGTTTGGTGACTAAAAAGACCAGTTGCTGTCTGCCTTGCAGGGACAGGTCTAACAGTTATGGACAGGGTGTAAACAAGATACCAGCCCAGAAGAAGAAGAGGAACCAGATCAACCATTGATAGCAGTGCTGGATGCCATGGAAAAGACTCACCAAGGAAGAGATCAGTAACATTCAACCACAAAGCTCTTTGACTAAATTTATTAATAAATATCTAAAACTCTAAACTAGCTAATCCATAAGGTGCCCAAACTATTGAATCTGTTTTAAAGAATTAAAAGTTAATTTAAATCTATAAAAATATAATTTAAACTTTTCAAAAAGATATCTGTAAACTTGCTATTTACTAAATTAAATTCTGAAACTTTAAATGCTTGTTAAATAATAACTTATACAGTTATTATTTTATTACTTACTCATCTGCGGTCATGCCTTCTTATTTGTTTTATATATGTTTATTTGATAATTTATGCTTTGCCCAATTTAGAAAGGAGATTGATTCTAGGAATAAAATTTGTAGGAGAGATGATTAGAGGCTCTCTCATAATTAAGTAGTGTTGCTCTTTAGCATACACATATAAATCTCTGCTCTGAAAACCTAGATATATTCATTAAGCTACTACGTTTAGCTTATTATTATTATTGCTATTAATATTAGGTTTGCACATTAATAAATAATTAGTTCATAAATGCAAGAATGAGTTATAAAGCATATTATACATCTTTCTTAAGTCCCAGATATGCTTTATCCCTCTTTTTAAGTTATAGTATAAACTATGCAGATTTATCACTAAATTGGATTACTTTAAATACCCTTTAGCATGTTTTAAGAATGCTAATTCATGAACTGGCATAGGGTTGTTTCATGGAATGAACCTATAAAATTGTGTACATTAAATTTAATTAATACTTATAATAGTTAGTGTGGTGAATGTGTCTTTAGGAAGCGCATACACACATTTATAGTTTGCTGTATGTTTTTTTGTATAAACGAGCTTCTGGCTTTAATGGCCATCCCATTATTTAGTTCAGACAGCTCTTCTCTAGAAGTGGAATATGAGTGTACAGACTGATTTATAAGCTGCTCCACCACCAAACTATGAGATTAATTTATTCACAGCAAATCGTACAGTGCAAGGGAACAGTACTTGGTACTGAATTCCCGATTAACTACACATTCAAGATGCACATCTTTAGTAGTATATATAACACTGTAAACTGAAATCATACTACAAAGTTCCAGTTCATCCCTTCAAAATGTTAAGAATAGTTCAGAATTGATCTGAATCAGTAGTCTAATTATATATAAATAATCGGTATAGTGAGCACATTAATGCTCAATATGTATTGATATATATATATATATATATATATATCAATACATATTGAGCATATATAGCACGCTCTTAATTTTATATATATATATATATATTATTGATTATTCTTGCATATTTAACCCTAGCACCCCTTTAGGAAGAGCATAGTATAAATAAGGCATGTTGATTATAAATGAATGATATTAAAATTGTTAATAAACTCATCTTATAATAAATAAGTCATTTTTAAATGTATAATAATGAGATCCTGTATCTACTCACTCACCACTATTGTAAACACCTGTGGGTAAAATCCATGCACTTATTATCAATAATCTTTGTTAAATGAATTTGTTTAATTAAATTATGTTAAATTATAATTTTGTGTAGCATCTTTTTCAAATCTTCTGCAATTACCTCCATCTCTCACTAATTTAGTTTATATGCCATTATAATATGAATATGCATCATCTAATTAGCCATAGACATGAGTGTTTAGTTATGTATATAGTGATTTAGTCATTTATTTCCTGAGTCTCTTGCTCCACCTTTTGCTACTGCCAGCACATGAACTAAAAGTGTCTGAGTGTAGCCTCATATGTCATTCATAGAGTAGTAAATCTTGGAGAATTGGTGAAGGAGATGAGGTGTGATCAGATTCGATTCTCAAACCTTCATCTAGATCAGCCTTGGTATAATTTGCCAAAATTCTGGATTTTGCTGCATGAATGTTACAACATCAATACTTCTAAATTACTATTATTATTCTGTTTAGATATTTTAATGCATATGTTAAAATGAACATAGTAATTATCCCATTTTACTGAAAATGTTATTGATAGGTTTAAACTCATATGATTCACTTTTTAAAGACATCCTTTTCTATAGTATTTTCTCTCACCATATGACAAAACATGCAATTATCCACCTTATTAATATCAGCAGTCTTTGCTTACCTTAAATTCTTCTTAAATAAATACTTTAGTCAGTGTCATTTTTTAATGTGATTGAATGTTCATGGTTTCTAACATAAGAGACAATTAGAAAAAATTAATTGATTCAATTTTAAATTGATAGTTTTTTAAACATTAAGATCATTTCATACTTTAGATTTAACATTGTTGTTTTTATATCAAAATACATGGGGAAATTATTCTAGCAAAATAAGTAAAGAAATGTATTTAGCACTAAGGTATCAGACAATGACCAATTGAAATTGACAGCCCAAAGATAAATCATTTTATATAGTAGTTATCAATATCAATAGCTTTTTTGTCAATAATCTGTCAAAAAAAAGCTATTGCTGGCTACTAGATCAAATGCTTTAGCTTGGTCATATCAATTTCAAATAATGGTTATTTAACAACATCATTGCTAAAATATGTTTCTCAAGTTATTTACACAGATAATTTTTCAACATTATTTTGTTTAAATACATATAATTATAGCAATGAATTAGACATTATTTTAATTTTAAACAAAAATATCTGATGTTGGGGTGCATACTCACATCTCTCTCTCTCTCTCTCTCTCTCTCTCTCTCTCTCTCTCTTATATATATATATATATATATATATATATATATATATATTACATATATATATATATATATATATATATATTGTAATGGTCTTGATTCTGTGATGAACCTGGGGTAGTGGAATGCCATCTTCATTATCATCCTCAAGTCAATGACTAATGTAATTTAAATATAAAATTAAATATAATAAACAGGTAACTTTTGGCATGCAGTCATCTCCATTCAGATTCTATAATTTGATAGACTTCAGGCATGCTGTCTAGTACACAATATATGCAGGCTAGTAAACCATGGAAAAGCTGGTCCTAGCCTCTATGTGAATCAAAACTCTATCCTTCTACTAGCAGCAGCTGATTTGTTATTTGTGCCTACAGTTACATCTTCATTGTAACACTCCTATTATAAATTGTAATCTAATCTAATGAATGTTTTTTCTCCCAACTTTTTATAGCCATGAGTGGAATTTGAAAAACAAAGTAATTAAAATTAAATTCTTTTCTTTTTCAAAATATAATTAATGATTTTTTCAGTTCACCTTAATGCTTTAAAAACCAACTTTGCAGAATTTTGTCATTGTATTTAATTAAAAAGAATTTTAATCTAATTATAAAAAATATAGTGGAACGTTATAATTATTAGTATACCTATTGTAACATAAAAACATGCTCATTTTAGATTTCAAAATAAAAATTAGTAAAATATTATTAGACCTTTTTTAAATTCAAAATTATTATCTAACTGTTAATTGTTACTCCAGTGTATATTTTTCTAAATAAATATCCAAAAAATTGTTTATGTTCATTTATAGTCTTCCTTTCAATTATATATATGTACACATACTATTATGTCATATATATTATAAAATGCATAACTGTCTTGATATATATATATATAATATTTAAATACACATATATTGTCTATACTAAAGTCTGAATCCAATCCCTTATTATTATATATATATATATTGTAACAGTCAGATTTGTATATTCTCATACCCAAAATTCAGATTCCAGGTAAAATACACTAAAGCTGATCAAATGGGATGAATATGACCAACTTTCAATCTAATTAGCAGTGCTCCATTACTTAACACCCTATGAATGGTATTTATGAAGTCACACATGGCTTTTAATTTAATCTGTGAGTCAGCTCCAAACAGGGAGAGAAATGAGACCTAAAAATTAACTAAACAATAACTGACTAAAGGCTTAAAATGGACTAATATTCTATCTTAAGGTAAATTTAACACTTGAAACTAATATTAAACTATAATTAAAATATAATACATATAAAATATCAAAAATAATAATAAATGGATTGGAATTTGAATTAGATCTTGAACAACAAAATGAAAATGAGTTGAATTTAAATAGATTTATTCATTAATAAGTCAATAACAAAAGAAAAACAATAATTATAGATATTAAAGATGTGGGATGAAATGCATGCAGGTGTTACACAGTGAGATGAGATTTAATAGTATTGCAGCAACTCTCATCATAATCTGTCTAATATATCTATGTATGCACAGTTAAGAAATTATGCTTATATCAATTAATATGTCAAAAATTTTTCTTTACATCAAAGTTCACTAAATTACAAGTTAATATGCTAGCCTAAGATAGACAGATGGTTGCAGTTTATATATATATATATATATGTGTGTGTTTATATATATATATATATATGTGTGTGTGTGTGTGTAATATACAAATCAATACATATATATATCAAAATACAGTACAATTTACATACATTATATTATTTTAGAAGTACTTTCGACTAAACATTTTGTAGTCTTTATCAACTATATAACATTGAATAATCAAAACAAGACAATCTTTAACAATACCCATAGTTCAATTCAGATTTCCCACAATTCTGTTATCTTAACATATGATGACTGGTGTACAATACATCAGTGAATCTAAGTGTACATTTGAGAAGACAATAAAAAAGCATATGCTTTTATATAATAGAATTCAAAAAGAAAAACAATCTGGAATAGATGCAAATAAACCTTCAACATCTGTTACATTCAATCATAATAAATCTTGTCAATATGGATTTAAATTTGATTATGAAAATATGAAAATTATTCAAATTGAACATTGTCATAATAAACATAAAATAAAAGAGGCTATGTTGATTTCAAGAAATCATCAAATGTTAATGAATTGCCATTCATCAAATGTTAAGATAATAGAATTGTGGGAAATATGAATTGAACTATGGGTATTGTTAAAGATTGTCTCATTTTGATATTCAATGTTATATAATTGATAAAGACTACAAAATGTATAGTCGAAAGTACTTCTAAAATAATATAATTTATGTAAATTGTACTGTATTTTGATATATATATATATTGATTTGTATATTACATATATTGTGAAATGAATACAGATATCAAACTTTATTTATTATATATATCTTAAGATAAGAGTGTATAATAAAGTTCAAGGATGATGCAGATTGAATAATCAAGATTCAGTTTCAGACTAATGGTAAATAATTATTAAATACAAAAGGAAAGAACTGGTTACCTTAGGTTCACATACATTTGCTGTGACATGGACTTAAATATTAAGGATAAATTCATGGTGTGGGTGGGTAATTATTCATGGGATTTTACATCAAAATGCACTGTACCCTAAGACATAACAGTTTGCTACAATTAAAATATAAACATCTCAAGTTCAAGAACTTGGATAGGCTTTATATATGTGTTTGTATCCTTGTGTTTCAGTTCTAATAAAATTGCTTTTTTGAAACTAAATGAATGGGGATGTCCTCTAATATGAGTCCATTAAAGGTGCAGCAAGATGTAATGTACTAAACATACATTGTAAAAACATGCCTGCAACACATATATAAAATACACACATGTATATGTAAATTAAATGCACCTAAAACAGATAGCTTCTATCTGTATAACGAACAGAACCCAGTTCTTAAATAAGCATATTATTTATGCTGTAATTAAAGAACTAAAACTATATTATTAATCCAGTTTAATATTCTCAATCTGAATCTTTAATGAGTTTTAATAGGGGGGAGAAATTATATTTAATGGACTATTAATAATAATACTTTAATAAATATATGAATTTCCAAAAAACTTTATAAATAATAATATTAGAAGGATAGAAAAGAAGGTGAAAGATAAGTATAAAAAAGAGATAAGAATAAAAAGTAAAAAGCAAAACAGCTTATGTAGGTTTAAGAGCAGGAAATAATTATATAGTTAAAAATTTAAATAAAGTTAAAAACAAAAATAAAAATTGTAATGAGGTATTAAAAATAAAAGTAGTTAATAAAAAAAGGAAAAGTATAATAGGAATATTAGAAAATAAATATGAGTGTTTAAATAAAACAAAGTATAATAAAATTAATGGAGTTTATGAAATTAATTGTAAAGATTGTAGATTTAGAAATAAAGAGGTTATGAATTATGTGGGAGAGACTAAGAATTCCATTTATAGGAGGTTGATACAACATAAATATGATAGAAATTCACCAATATATATTCACAAATTAGAGACAGGGCATGATTTTAATAAAGAATGTATTAAAATGTTGCATTTTACAAAGAGTAGAAGAGAAATATAGATAAAAGAGGCTATTTATATAAATACTATTAGGTCTAAAATAAATAAAGATTTGGGGTTGAGAAAAATTTTAATGTGAAATTTAAAACATTAATTAAAATTTTAAATATAAATTAGAATTAAGGATTAAGATTTAAAAATTGAATGATAAAAAAGCAGTAGAGGGAACCAAAGTATAGAAGGTGTAAATTTGAATATAGATTTAAATAGAAAAAACAGTTTAGCTGGGAGGAAAGAAAATGGAGGGAAAATATTAAAGAGGATTAAAGATAAAATTAAAAGTTAAAATTAATTAGTAATTTAGTATTAATATAAAAAAAAAATAAGTAAGATAGGTTTTAAAAAGAATTTGATATAAAAATAGGATAATAATATAATACATATGTGATATTTATATGAAAATTAGGCAATATGAGTATAAGAGATGTAGGATATTATTAAAAAAGGAAGATTAGTTAGAATAAATAATTAAGAATGATAATACAAAATTAATTAATATAAAAAATATAAGGTAATTAGTTGAAGTAATATGAAGTAAGGATATAAGAGAGTAAATAAAAAAATTACTATAATATAAAAAATAAAATAAGATTTTTAAGGTTTATACAATAAAAACATTTTAAAGTTATTGAATGAAAAAATTAAGATTTTAAAATTAAGAAATAGGATTATAATAAAAGAAAAAAAGGTAAAATTAGATCTAAATTTTAGAGGTTTTATTTATAAATATTAATGTATTTAGAAATATGTAGGTATATGTTTATATTTCTGTGAAAATATATATGTATAATTTGTGCATATGTATGTAATGTATATTTTTGTATGTATATAATTGTATGTATATATTTTTGTAGTTCTGAGGAAGATTGCAGGGGCAATCGAAACTGTTAACTGTCAAGAAATGATTGTATGAGCATTGGTTTAATAATAAAGGAATTTAATATGTAAAAAAAAAATTAATAAATATATCTTTATACCATCTCTTATTGCAAACCATAACAAATTTTAATATAATGTAAATCTAATTCAACTGACAATAATGAGTGCATAGTGGTCAGTTATTATTCCAACACAATAGGATTTCAAAACAGCATGCCAGCAACATAATGGCATTATTAAAATATTACTGAAGATATCAATTACTATATTTTTGCTGAAAATTTATTAAAATTTAAGGCACACATTGTTTCAAAATATTTGACATATCATGATATATATTAAGTTTTAAGGAAATAAATAAAACAATATATAGGCATAACCTCAGTAATAAAGAGATTTAAATAAATGAATAGTTATAGTTATTATAATTTAGATTAGATAAAGGAAAGTTTATAGATGTAGTCTCAGGCAATATTTATACAAGTTTTATATTATTGAGTGTTCAGTTTTACATCATGTTATCTTAAATAGATTAAGGTTTAAAGATTTAAAAAGTTGATTTAGATCTCTGCAGTGTTTGGATCATTAGTTAATTTCTTGTAGCTTGTTTCTTAGGCAGATCAGATAGCAGATGAAATATCACTTTTAATTTCTGGATAGGTGTAAGTTAGTTGTTATGTTTTTGCAGTGGGATGTTGGCAAGGATGTCTCCCACTCCTATGATGATGATAACATGCCAATTCTCATGTAGGATGGGAATAGAGACTGCCATCTCTTTGGTGGAAAAACAGCAAATCTTGCCCTCCTATTTCAGCATGTCAAAATTTCAACTGGCATGAATTCTGGTGGAAATGCTTCTTGAAAATATATAAAGTAAGATGTTGATGTATAAAATATGGCCTGTTTATATGATCCCACGATCAGATAATAATTCTGTCAATAAATTATTTTCAGCCAGAGAATCAATTAAGACCTTTTTTAAAATTTAGATTTTAAATTACTAAATTTATTAAAATCTTTATTTTCATTTTAAACAGAATGTTAGTGGCCAAATTTTACCACTTCAAATCCCTAAAGACCTGGAAATAATGCCAGATGAGCAGATCTTGTTTACAAAAAACATTTTGAAAAAATATTATTGCTAAATTTATAAATTTTAGATTTTTATCTTATGCCATACTGACACAAGTGCATGTGGTGTGAGTTTTGTTTACCATTATTGCAAGTAAAATTAAAGAATCATAAGGAATGTTGAAATAATATTGTGCTATATATGTGTCGTGGTAATACATTGAATACACATATATACATGCAATTTTAACATTTAAAAATGGTAAATTGACTATTTAAAGACCCACAATTTATCATTCAAAATATATAATTTAAATTAAACTACTCACTGTAGTATATTTATTTCTAAGATATTGCAGACTTTATATATATATATATATATAACTTTATAAATATATATATATATAACTTATCAACTTTATATATGTACTCAGGAAGGATTTAAAGCTGGCACAGATAGAGCTATGGGGAAAAATAGATGAAGTGTATATGAGGATAAGAATATAACGTTTCAATATATATAATCAATAAAGCAAGTCATATATCATGTGACTTGTTTTAAGCTTGAATTACAGATATGTATTATAGAGAACAAACCAATAACTCTAACAAGCTCTTACTAATAAATGCTCCAAGAGAAAACATTTAAAATATCTATCTAGAATTATCCCTATCCTCAGATTTATTAGTTTTGAGCTTTTGACTCACTTCAGTGAGAAGATAAGCCATTCAGACATTAGATCCAAAATACCAACTCACAAGCCAACATTTATCTAATACATAACTATTAAGTAGAAAATTTGAAATTTTCAGACACGTAAATGTCTTTAAATAGAGCTATGTAATTTAAATAGCTTTATGAGTCTGAAAACACTTTGGCCTGACTGTATATTATAATTTTGCTTTTAAAGCTTTGGTGATGTTATATTGCTGAGGCTATTAATATATGGTGAGGCTGGAATGGGTTTTCAGACCTATATAGCTATTTAAGTTAGATATCTGGATTTAAAGACATTTACTAGTCTGAAAATTTCAGACTTTCTATTTAATAGTTATATATAAGATAAGTGGTGGCGTTTGAGTTGGTATTTTAGATCTAGGGTCTGAATGTTCTAGCTCCTCAGTGAGGTGAGCCAAAAGCTTGAAACCAATTGGTCTGAGAATAGGGATAATTATAGATAGAAATTTTAAATGTTTCCTCTTGCAGCCCTTATCAATAAGAACTTGTTAGAGCTATTGGTATGTTTCCTATATTGCATATATATACATAAATTTTTACAGATATATAGACACACACATTGAAATAAAGTAAATGTAATAATTTAAATAATCAGTTATTATAATATAATTTAACAATAACAAATAATCTAAATTATTAAGTCAAAAGTTATTTCACTCTTGCTTAATGTGGGAAAGACAAATACTATAAATGTTATTAGATCTTATGGTTTTATGTAAAGCACGACCAGTTTTTTATTGATTGTATTCTGGCACATTTAATTAACACTTTCATGGATTACTTTCGTTATTGGTCAAGTGAAGTAAAACTCTGAAACTTTTAATTGGTTTTAATTGGTCAAGTGACAAACTCTTTGATACAAATATTTTCATCTTTTAATATATATTAATTTTAGTTTCATTTTCAAAAAGTATATTAATTATTTGTAATGTTAGGAAAATAAACAAATGTTTTTTCAAAAATATATTTTTATTTGTATTTTATAGAAATATTCAAAAGTGGAAAAATCAAAGAAAACATTACGAGAAAATTACAAGCAATATAAACATCATTTATATTACTCCCAGATTTGCCGTTATGAATTTTTAAAGAATTTTTTAAGAAAAATCTTAACGTTTTTCTCAAAATAATTATATTTTCAGCATATTATTAAAAAATACACCAAAAATACATTATAATATTTAAATAAATGCAGGAAAAATATCCTAAAACATTAAAAAATCAAATAAACAGCTTGGAGCAACCTAAACTCTTGACAAGATGTAAAAAAAATGTTGCTACAGCTGCTATGGCTGGTTTCTTTTTAAATTTACGATCGTGTAAAGTATACAATTTTTTAATAAAACCTTACTACTTTTGTAAAATAACTATATTCTTAGTAGATTTTATAAAAATTATTTATAATATGTATGAAACATAATAAAAAAAAACACTCTAAAACATATATTTTCATTTTAGCGGTGAAAAAATATTTAACGGAATCATCAGCCAATAAGAATTGAGAATAGATTGAGAATAGATTATCCAACCAATCAAAACTGGCCTTCTTCTTTTGTAAATTTGAAACACTCCTAGTATTGATTTTTTACTTCTAAAATAATTCAAGAGATGGCACCATCTTACAGGCCTTGCTCTAAGCTTCAAATCAAGCATAAATTGGCTACTGTAGCTCATAATATAGCAGAGTTAGAGCAATCTAAAGGTGTCAACCACAAATATGCATTTCGGGCTATTAAACGAAAATTTTATCTAGTTATTAGACAAAAAATTGTTATATTTTAATGTTTATAGGCATACATACATATAATAGAATAGGAAATAAAAAATACAGTGAATTAAAATTCCAATTTGATAATATATAGTTTAAAAATGACAGTTTTGAATTTAATATTTTACTTCATTACAATTTTATAAATAATTTACTACTTTTGTTCTTTATTTTATTAATTCAATAATTTTTTTCTTTGTATGTAGAAATAAAAAATCGAATGAGTTTTCTTTTTTCTTTTCATATGTCAAAGCATCAGCAGGGAAGGCAGCTGTGCTGACCACTCGACCACCAGCGCTTGACTATTTTGTTTTAATTTTTGATAAAATATGGTGGGCTACAAATATTATACACAAAATTGCAAAAAGAAACACTTGGGCTTAATTAATTGTAGCACTGTAATTTTTAAATTTTTGTTACATTTTCGAACTCTTGGCATGACTAATATTAAAGTGTAGTTTCCTAAATAAATTAATAATCATTAAACAAACACCCACCTTGCAAGCAAGTAGTTGGTTGTAGACAGGTGTGGGTTTGTGTCCTGGCCGATGCTATGACATGAAAAAAAAATCTTTTCAAAATATTTTTAGTAGATAAAATTAGAAGAATCCCTTCGTTTTGATTATTTTATTTTTAGTCTACCTTGTCATCATCATCAACAACCATTATCAACCTACTGCAGGATGAAGGTCTCTCCAAGTTCAATCCATCTTTTCCTATATTTAGCTTTTTTTCTCCACATCACCCCTGCACACTTTCTTATTTCATCCACCCATCTAAAATGTGGTCTCTTTCTGGATCTTTTACAATCTCTTGGAATCCAGTTTAAAATTTCAATTGTCCATCTGTTATCATCTCTTCTAACAATATGTCCAGCCCAACTCCACTTCAGTCTTTTAATTTTTTTCAATGAGGTCAGTAACACCTGTTTGTTCTCTTACCCATACATTGCGTTTTCGATCCCTTCTTGTTACTCCCAACATGCATCTCTCCATACTTCTTTGAGTGGTCTGAAGTCTCTGTATTGCTCTTCTATTAAGTGTCCAAGTCTCACATCCATAAGTAAGAACTGGCAAAATACATTTATTAAAAACCTTCCTTTTCAAACACATAGGCATATTTCCTTTTAGTATCAAGTTATATCTACCAAAAGTACTCCAACCAAGGTTAATTCTATGATTAATTTCATCCATTATACTTCCATCTGTATTAATAATTTGACCAAGGTATTTGTAACTGTTAACTTCTTCTAACTCATCATAATCAATCTTTATTTTCATATTTTGAGATAATCTATTAAACATTACTTTAGTCTTTTTAACATTTATCTTTAGTCCTACTTTCCTACTTTCATCTGATAACTCCTGCAACATTTCCTGTAGCTCTAAAGCATTATTTGCAAAAACAACTACATCATCTGCAAAATCTAAATGACTTAAATAATCTCCATTTACTTTCACTCCTTTAGCTTCCCATTTTAATCCACAAAATACTTCTTGCAGCACTGCTGTAAAAAGTTTTGGAGATATGGAGTCACCCTGTCTTACACCCTTTTCAATGTTGATTTTCCTACTATCATTATGTAATCTAATTGTTGCTGTTGCATTTTTATAAATATTCTTCAAAATATGACAATATCCTGGATCTATTACCTTGATGATCCAATGCTTTAATCACTGAAGAAATGTTTATAGAATCAAATGCCTTTTCATAGTCTACAAATCCTAAGCATAATGGCTACTCATATTCATTTGTCCTTTCTATAATTTCTCTCAATACCTGGATATGATCTACTGTACTAAAATCACTTTTAAATCCAGCTTGTTCTCTTGGTTGGTGGAAATCCAATATTTTCTGTAGACCAGTAGTAATTATCTTAGTAAAAATTTTGTATAAAACTGATAAAAGACTGATAAGTCTGTAATTTCTAATGTCTTCTTTATCACCTTTTTTAAATATTAATATTAATACTGCATTTTTCCAATCATCTGGTACATCTTTATCATTTAGACATTTGGGATATAACTTTGCTAAAAAATTTTCTATTTATTCACCAGCTTCTTTTAATATATCAATTACAATTCCATCATTACCTGGAGCCTTCACTTTCTTCATAAATTTAATTGCATGTCTCACTTCCTCTTTCAAAATTCTGGGCAATTCAGAAGATATAATATGTATAGGAGGCACTTGTTCTTTATTACTATAGAATTCTTGATAGACGTCTTCTACACATTTTATGATGTCATCTCTCTTTTTATTAATAATGCCATCTTTTTTTTCTTATTGCAGATATAAATTTCCTATCAGTACCAAAATGTTTTTTTATACTCTTTAGATTTTTATTTTCTTCTACAGCTTTCCTTGCTAGTTCACAATTATACTTTCTTATATCGTTTTCAACTTTTTTTCTTACCATTTTACAAAATTTGAGATATTCAATCTTTTTTAATGCATCATTGTTGTATATCCTCATATTTCTTCTTTTCTTTATAAATTCTCTAGTCTCAGTAGAAATTTTACTGGTCAATTGCTTATTTGTTCTACTAGCTATCTTTGTTGCAGTTTTTAAAAGTGTATCACTTATTTTCCTATTAATGTCATTCAAATCTGAATCATGTTCAAAATCTACTAATACTTGAAACCGATTTGTAAGTTCTAATTTAAATTCATTAGAATGTTTTTGAAGATTAGGAATATCAACTATAAATATTGTTTTTCTTAATAATTTTTGTCTCTCTAGGTTTGCATTAACATATATCTTACATCTTACTAATCGATGAACACTTCCTGTGTTAAATTTATTAAGAACATTACAATCTTGAAAAAGTATTTTCGGTTAGACAAAATATAATCCAATTCTGCCATACCTTCATTTGGATGCTTCCATATCCATTTCCTTTTAACTGTTTTCTCAAAAAAAGAATTCATAATATAAAGTTTTTCTTTTTCTGCAAACTCCACAAGTCTATGTCCTCTCTCATTTCTATTACCATAACCAAAATTACCTACAGCATTTTCACCTTTCATTTGTTTACCAATTCTAACATTAAAATCTCCCATAACAATTTTAAAATGTTGTTTACTCTGATCAAAAGCCTTTTGTACATCCATATAAAAATCTTCTATAACTTCATCACTATGAGAACTTGTTGGGGCATAAACCTGAATTATCTGCATTTGGTATCTGCTATTAAGTTGTAAAACTAATCTTGCCACCCTGTCAGATACACCATCAATTTCCACAATGTTATTCTTCCATTTTTTATTTATAATGAATCCTACTCCACTTTTATTTCCAATATTTGTGCCTTTATAATAGAGTATATGTCCACTTTTTAAATCAATTGTTTTTTCACCTTTTCTTCTAACTTCACAAAGTCCAAAAATGTCCCATTTAATATAAGACAGTTCTTCTTCTAACTCTTGCAATCTTCCTTCACTTGAAAGTGATCTGCAGTTGTAAGTACCTAAATAAAAAGTCATCATCAAATGGCAGCCTGAGTCCACAATCAGGAAATTTTCAACAACCTCCGCCTTCGGCCACCAACCGCTGCCTTGGTTGGTGACTTTACAGCCTCCTGGGAATAAGGGCATGATTAATTTTTGTCTGTCATGATTGTATATATTGAAAAAATATTCTTCAACCCAGAGGTAAAAACCAATAAACTCTCCACGCTGGCTAATGCGTGTTGCTGAGCAGCCCATCCATGTTTGTATACTATATGAATAATCACATAGTAATAACAGCTGCAACGACAAGAACGTATGGAGTAGACATTAGGAATTTGCCCTGCTCAGTTCCTTTAAGGCCTCCAAGAGGAATCAAAGGGTCTCTTTTCAGTTAATAGCAAACTCCTTTCTGCAGCCGTCTACCTTGTATATATTACAAAATATATATTTGCAAGACAATAAAAAAGACATAACTATTTGCAATCCCAGTTAGTTTTTTTGAAGCAATCGACCTGGAAAAAATTAGCTCTCAGTTCCCTACTCTACCAAGGCGATAAACCATACAAGGAAAAATTAAAATAAGACATAATAATTGAGTAAAAATATTTAAAAAACAGTAATACTAAATCATATATTATCATTTAGTTTTACTTAACAATTTATCTTTTGTTTTATATATCAACTGCTGAAAATAAATAAATCCATATATATATAGACAATGTCACTAGCTACATGTTGTAAAAGATAATGAATTTATTTGTTTTAGAAATCTCATATCTTTTTAACTTTTTATATACAATCTTAATTTTATTCATATGAAATAAGTGATTTTTTAAAATGTAGATTTAATAGAGTACAATTTTATAATTAACGGAGCTCCTGCTCATTAGAAATAAAGAAAAAAAAAAGACTGAAAATAATTAAAATATTTTAACTTATTAAAAAAAGAAAGCTTTTTTTTTTTTTTACATATATCTTTTGTTAATTAATTGTTAGTAACAAAATTATGTACATAAATTCAAACAACTGTATTGAATATAATTTAAAAGGTAAAATTGCAAATGAATAATTATAATTTTTTTATATATATGTGTCTTTTTATAATTATAGTATGTGATGCATTGCTATTTATTGTAAATATCAAATAATCCAGACTGTTTTTTATGAGTCCAATATTTTGAATATAAGTGGATAATTTATCCACTAATCTATTTATTATATTTGCAAATTATTAATATTAGAACATGTAGATTTTTTTCTAAAATATGTTAAAATTAAGATAATCAATTTAGGAACAATCTATACATATTTACATAATTATAAAATCCATTTTATTTACAATCTATATCTATATAATATATGCACACATTCCAATCTTTCCTCTACTCTAGAAATAATGATTTCAATTATATATATAGTTCTGTAATCTAGCAGGTTTTCTATGTGCATCTAGGAAAAAGTATCTTTCCCTCCTTTTATGAGATTGAGATAGTTTGTTCTTATTATAGTGGTCTAATAATAACCACAATCTTGCTCAAATTAAATTATTCAATTTGTACAGTGATACTTTACTTGCATTTAGTCTTAGTCATGTTTTGTTCAACTAATATAATTTTCTACTTCTTCTTCCTTTTATGTACGGATTTCTATTTTAACATATACCATTTACATCTTTCTTAAACATATTATCAATACTTTTATTTATATCAAACTAACAGTTTTGACTATTCTGCAGTCATCATCAAGAGCTCTGATGATGATTGCAGGACAGTCAAAACTGTTACTTTTATACAAATAAAAGTATTGATAAAGTGTAAATGGTATGATATTGTTCAACTAACAAAGTATTTTTTTGCTCCACTTTCTTCATATCTGTATTTTCTTTATCCTTTGCTAATTTAATTTCAATGTCAACATCAATTAACACATTTGGAGGACATAAATGATTTACATGTCTTCTTATTTTCCATTTTTTATTTATCTTGACAAAATTCACAATATCATCCATGGCATCCATTTTTTTTTAAAATATCATTTATCCATATGTTCTCTCCAATTTAAAGTTTTGCACAAACAGAATTGTCCTTAAATTTTTCAGTTATAATTGGCAACAAGGTAGTAATATGAGTGCAAAAATGTCAGCATGTTAATAATTCATCCGATGTCTTTTTAATTGCTTTCATAGAGTGAAGTAGTATTGGTAGAATATAGCATCAACTAGCATATTTGATACATCCTTATATGTTTCATCCAATGTAAGCTTCAAATGTTTGACAGTTTTTATAGTTATGTCTTTGTTTTTTGGGGTGATAATATGGAGTAGAAATATGCCATATTTTTAGCAGCTAAATAATTCATAAATTGATGAGAGGCAAAATCTATTCTGTCATTGATTACATTAATCTCCAGATAATCATCTATAGCAGAAATTTATTCAAGCATTTTAATTGTACCTTTTGCATTTGTATTTTTTATTATCTTATATTAATTCCAATCACAAAATATTTCAACAAATATCAAACTTATATATCCATGCACAGTACCTGCATGGACTAAATAAAATCCAAGGTTGCATAGACTTAGGCCATAACTTCAAGATTTTTAGGTGGCAATTTAGCAGTTGACTAACAACATATGCATATCTTTATCATTTTTTTTATTTCACTACTCAGATGTGGCCACCAGGCATATGATCTAGTTAAATATTTTATATGCATAACTCCAGAATTATCTTGAAGAAATATCAAAACATGAAAGTGTGTTGGAGTAGTGCCTGCAATAGAACACTCCATGGGGTTGCATAAAACACATTGTACCCACATATCAATAACAAAACCCTCCATCCATCATTAGTACTGAAAGTACAGCTAAACAAACCCCAACAGTCAAAAAGCTATATTCAATCTCCCAAAATTATGCTTTGATTTTCTGTTCAACTTTTATATATAACTCCTTAAATATACATTACTATCACTATGTTATAATTTATAATCAAATTATAACTTCATCATCTATACTCTTGTCATCACATTTTACGGAATTATATTTTAAAATTAACTCAACTTCAAATTTTCTTCTTTAGATGTAATTTCTGAATTTTAAGTTATGTGATCACTTTGTATACTAATCATCAGAATTTGACTGTCATTGAGCCCACAGTTGAATCACCATTTGTAATAGTAAAGAAAGTTTAGGATGTATATATAGAGAGATGGAAAAACATGAGATAAACATGGTATAGAAAGACATCATTATTCCCATTAATATAAAATAAATATAGAATAAGAAATAAAATAAAAATAGTGACTAAAAGTAAAAATCAGCAAGAACAAGACTATAAGGTGCAAATCTAGCATTACAGAAGAATAATTAAATCAAAAACTCATATGCCATTAACAGTCAATAATAATTTACAAAGAACAATCAAAAATCAATAGTCAATTATGCAACTGGATTTAAAGGAGATAAACTATAAAACAGCATACTTATCTAGCAACTACCAAACTCATGTCAAAATATAACACAATTATCTTGATATATAAACTTCAGTGTTAGTCCATCACTCATATTAAAAATAATCTTGAGATACTGAAACATGCTGATCATCATTCACTGGAAATAGACAACTATGAGAAAACAGACCTACTAAAACTAAATTTCTAATCAGAAAAACAAAATGCAATGAAAAGACTTTAAATGTTGATTCCTTATTGCCATTGAGAGGTACCATCTGAATATTCAAATACCAACATAATCTTTTACTTTCATATAACTAGCCATTATGCTCTGAACTAGCTCAGGAAGCAAGAAATATATAAATTAATACTGTGAGAAATAAATAAATAAATATAACAGCTTATTATAATTTATTTTAAAATAGCTTTAGTGGGATTATTTGAAAACAATGCCACACTCTCTAAGCTATATTTAAATCAAGTTGCACCCACACATCCAATTCATCAAACAGATAGCTGAAGGGATAATGAAAGTAATCCAGAATATTTTTATAAACAATTATTTAATAAACTAACTGATTAATAGTAAAAAAAATAACATGTTAATATGATAATTCAAATTTATACATTCTTAACAAAAATATAGTTTTATAAAAAAAATAATTAACCAGTTGATTTTTATTCATTAAAATAATTAACTTTGGTTTTATTAAATTATTTCCTTAAATAACAAAAGTTGGAAATCAGCTATTTACTCAGAGATAAGAGCACATTAAATTAGTTTGCCCATTTTGTATATATTGTAGGGGGGGTGGTAATATAAAACAAAGAAAAAATATCAAATTTTATATAAATAAAGTTACTTAAAAATATCTAGAATTCTCAAAGGGAAAAAAAATCACATGAATTAAAAATACATTGAATTAAAGAAAACTACTCCTAAAATTATTAATATCAATTGCTACTTAATTTTAAAACTCCATTATATATTTAAATTTAATATGCAAATTAAAGAACAAATAAAGCAGCTAAAACATGGTTTTCATTTTCTTTGAAGTTCTTCTTTGCATTTGTAATTTAATGTTTTTACAGAAAGATGTTTTTCTTGAAGGTTTCTTAATTTTGTGTTAGTGTACACAGTTATTTCCCTTTTTCTTTATTTTGAAATAGAATATTTCAGGCTAAGAGACACAGCAAGAATTTATCCATTTTCTTTTTCAACATTTTTTTTAGTTTATGCTAACACATAGAGAAACTCATACTCTTGATTAGAAACATGATTTTGTTGCAGATTAATGCTGGAATATTTTTTTTTACATTTTTTCTAATGAGGTAGGTTACATGGATAAAGATAATGTTTTGCTTTTAGCTAAACTTAATAAATGGTTTTCATTGTAGAAAATATTTTGAAACAGTTGGGTTTCTTTATTTGTTTTGTTCTTTAGCAGCTTATCAGGAATGACTGCTCTCCTCAATAGTTTGTTTAAAAGTTCTATTACTGTATTTTTCAGAAGCTTGATTACATCTTTTTCTTCTGACTGTTTTTTCAGCAGCTGGCTCAGAACTGGAAGTCATGACCCAGCTGTTGAAAATAAGTCAATTGCTGACCCATCTGTTGAAGGGGAAAGCCAATTTCTAAGCCAGCTGTTGAAGAGAACATTTAGATCTAAGTAAACTTCTGAAGAAGACAGTAGTAGAAGTTCTAACTAAAGTGTTAAGAAGAGCAGTCATTCCTGATTCAACTACTAAAAAAAACAATCAACACTTAGACAATTTTAATATAAATGTCAATCAACAATCTTAAACTGTTGTCAAGGCAAATACCTTTTAACAATAAAGGTGAAACCCCCCTTTTGGATTCCACCTTTATTGTTAAAAAGAGGTTGCCTTGACAACAGTTTGAGATTGTTGATTATTATTTATATTGAGATTATCTAAGTGCTGATTGTTTTTATTGATTACATATATTTGCATGTTTCTAATGTGCATATATAAGTTAAGAGTACAATATAAACAAAATTAAAAAAATAATAATATAGTTATTAATAATAAATTGGAAAATTACATTTTCACACACATTACTTTTTACAAAAGAGAATGCTTGAAAAATAACTCTTGTTGCAGCCATTGTGCAGCAGCAGCAATATTTTATTGCTAATTAAAGAATATGATAAAGTGAAAAAGATATAATAAAATAAATGAAAAATCCAATATGGTTTATCTTTCTCAGATTATCTGTTCAAATCAAAAGTAGTATTCTGATAAGGTACTGAAAGTAATTACTGTAACTAAAAGTATTACGTAATAATTGTATTGAAAAATAAAATAAAGAAATTAATGAAAAAAAAACAAGATTTTTGAAGTGTATTTTTATAAACTGATATAAACAGGATGCATTAATTTATATATTAGTTTTACAAACTTTCAGGTAAAAGTAATTTTTTTTATTGATAGGCATAAACATTGTTTTTTTTTTTTTGCATGTCAAAGCCTTGACCAGGGAGTGAAATCGAGCCAGCTGTTTGGAAGGCAGTTATGCTAACCACTAGGCCAAATATAAAGTTTCTACATAAAATGAATTTGCTAAATAGATGACAGAATAATAGATTTACTTTTATATGCACATTAAAAATCAGATTGTATTTCTTTAATATTAAAATATAATCAATTACAATATTATTAGTGCATGAACATATGTTTATAATGCAGAATCCAATGCATGAGGTACATGCTTTTGAAAATGAATTATTCTATTCTTTGGAAATGAGATAAAATGTTAAAGAGAAATACAGAATCTATGATATTTTAGAATAAAGTAAACATAATATTGAGTAAAAATTTGATCTTGATTAGTGTCTTCAAAAGAAGAAATAATTTACATTTTTATTGTCAGTAACAGATACAGTGTGGATTAATCATAGTTGAATATTTAAAAATCTAAAAGCAGTCTTACATGCCATTTATCATTTGTTATCATTTATCATTTACATGCATTCATTATTTGTTAGCTATGTCAACTGTTGAGAGAATAATTGATTGGGATTTATTCCTGTTTACTTTTCATAGGCAGTTAACATAGCTCTAGCTGTGAGCCCAGCTTAGATATTTAAGTAAATGAAGTTACAAATATTGTATTAGTCATAAAATTATTTTTTTGTAAAAATGGCCATGAGGAAATTATGACAAACTTTTACATGGCTTGCAAGTATTTGGTTATATTTTATGAATATTGTTTGATGTTTGAGTATATCTGCTTCATAATGATTTTATTAATTTATTCTATCTATAAGGTATTTCACCTTTTATATGTTTCAATTGAATATACCAATGACAAGAGGAGTATTTTATATACGGTTTAATTTATATGCAACTAGTTTTATTTGCATATAAATTTTATTCTAATTAAATCTATAATTTGGGACGATCTCTCAAGTAAATTTCTAAAGTAATTTTCTCTAGAAAAGGGAATGACATTTCAAATGAAAAAATCTCGACAATATATTATAAAAATGAATGATTTTTTTATTTATATGTACAGTTTTATACTCACAGGCATTTCAAGTTGGTAATCAAGATTTGATGTTTTCTAAAATTGAAAAAAAGTGTGTTATATCTTTAAAGTAAGAATTAAAGGACATCAACAAATATAAAAATATTAACTGTAGGAACCAATATTTGCTACAAATAAGCCTGGCAAAGGCAAGCTGTTTTATAGACTTTAAAAAGAATATAAAATTATTGGGTTGATAATAAAAGTGTATATTTTTGTCAAGCAGATCTTTTATTTTCATGTTTTTCAGACTATAAAATATGTTTTTAAATAATTTATTTTTAGTAGCTTGTGTTATGAGTTTTAAAAATGTTTGTCGTTTAAAAGAAGCAAAGCGTTATTTTTGTAGTCACCTTTACTTATAATTTACTCCCTCCTTTATAACCTCGTTTTAGAATAATGTTCTCTCTTTTCTCTAATAATGTAAATTTATATAATTAATTCTTACAGTATTTTTTTTTTAAAACAAGTATTTAAATCAACAAAAAAGAAAACCCAACAACTTATGCATAATAATTTATCGATCTGTATATAAAAATAATATACAAAAATGTGATTTATTTTATGAACTAAAATCAACGCTATTCCTCCAAAAATAAATAGTAGCTAACGGATTTTAAAAAGCAGAAAATCTTTACTTAGAGAAGTTATTCTAAATGGATCTTTTAACTGATTATATAAATTTAAAATTAAAATACATATTGAAATCATACTGCATATGGTCAGTAAATCATTGGAAATTAATGACTGAATCTTGATCATAATTAAAGAAAAGACTGGCGGCTTAAAATTTGATAAGCACTTAATGTATGTGAAACATTTTTCATTTTTTAAAAGAGTATTTCAGTTAGCATTTAATTAAAAAATAAAAAAATCTATTTGCTGAAATCATTTTTAATCTTTATAATGCATTTTTTCTTCTAAAATTCATTATTCTTTTAATTTGACAAACTTTTAAGAAAAAAAATCGTAAAATAAATTTTAAAAATACCACATTGTAATTTAATCATTTTATTTAGCATAAAGTTAAAATAAATCTACCATCTATCATTTTTTACAATAGAAAAATAAATTCTTTTGATTATATGCTAAAGGGAAAAATTGATTATAAAAAATAACCTGATAATTTTTTAATGTTAATATTATGCATAAAAATATTTTTTATTGCTTTTTTCTTGTTAGGCTCTTTAATGAAGATCAGAAACCCCCCACTTCCTATATAAAATATTTCTTATTTCTTTTCCTATGATGTGGTGAAGCCTTTCTTAGTGAATCAACGTGCCTATTATCATTCTATCCATTCAACTTATTTATGTATTTTTATGTATTAATTATAACTATTATTAAAAATTTAGAAAAATAGAAATTAAATAATGATAAGTGAAACAAAATTGAGGTCAGTATAATAATAAAAGACACAATTATCACGAAAATAAAATAATTATCATTTTTATGTATGGTAATAATAATAATAATAAATGCTGATATTAATACAAATGCTAATTTAAAAGGAGAAAAAAGTCAGCAAAATAAATTATCATTTTATAAAAAAGTTTTCTACAAACTGTTGAAACCACTCTGATTATTTTAAATATATAATAATAAAATAAAACGCAAAAAAAGGTACTCCAGAATACAGTACATTAAAATTTAAAGAAGGTATCTCAATGATATAAATAGCTTGACTGAAATTTACAATTTGTTAGATTAATATTTAACTTGGTATGCAAAAAAGAGAGAGATAGAGAAGAGAATTCAATTCAACCAATTAAAAGAAATTATGATTTGTGCTCAAATGTTCCTCAGCAAATAAATATTACAATAAATGTTATAATGAAAGTGCTATAGAAAATTTCATGCACTTACCAAAGTATTTGAGGTACTATACAATAATTTTAAAATATTATTTATTCTTTTTGTGTAATAACAGCATATCTTTTTGCTATGATTGTCATCTGAGTTCAAATCTGGACTGGGTCAATTTTTAAATTTTAATCAGGCTAAATATTTTCTTTTAGTGAGTTAGCTTAGAGTTAACATAGCAAACTCTTTAATATCTGTAAGTAAATATATTTGTAGCATTTTTTCACTATACAATGTTATAAGGTTGGGAAACTGCTCAAAGGCTCAACACCCACTAATTGATATGTTAACTGAGTATTGCTTTCTTCATTGTTTATTAAAAAGGATTCTTAAAAAATAATGCAAAGATTTTTTTAAAAATATACAATTATTAAGTGTTGTGATATATATTTAATTAATATTTTAGAAAAACAAAAACAGTATAGATGATTTTATGATATTAGAAAAATATTATTAAAGAGCATATTGAGATTTTAACAATGTGATACATTCATTACTTGTTTTAATAAATAATACAATTCTTCCACTATAGACTTAGATTTGACAGTTATTGATTATGAGGCTTATGGTCTGTGTTTGTCAATGGTAGCTCCTAAATTTAATTTATGAAACAGATGAATATAATAATAATGGGTTGTTCTGAATCTGTCAATGAAATTTCCATTTCATCTAGAAAGATTAATCCAGCTATCTTTATAGTTGTTACTGGAAAAAAATGATTTAAAACATTGTAAGAATATTCCATTTCTATATCATAATTCTTTCTTTGTAGATTCTTAGTGGAATATCCAAATAACTACTTGAGTTGAGATTTAGGTGGAGAAACTATTCCTTAAGTTATTGATAAGTCTTTCTTAGTAACTTTTGATACATTTTTGTAAGATAACTTCTCTTTTGATATTTGGTACAGGGCAGTATAAAAAATAAGAAATCATTTCAAAAGAATGTACTATAGAACAAAATTCTTTTGCACATTAATGAATCATAAAAACAAATCAAAAATTAAGTTTAAATAGTGCTAATTTTATGAAGACTTAAAAATCTAGTTTGTTATTCACTTGACTTTTAATGTTTGGAGTTAAAAGGAACATTTTCAATTCATGAAAATAATTTCCACAAGGGACAAAATTACAAGATCTATAAAGGACAAACAATTAAAAATGAAAGTTAAAAACAATTATGAGCTTAATCTGGATTAGTTTTCAAAAGTAGACAAATACGATATATCCACTTACAGATGAAACATGTACATTTTTTTTTTTTAATTTCATGTCACTAAATTTGAATTTTTGTTATATATTTTTTTAATAATAATATTTTAATTACAGGATTACTTAATTTATCAATGCATGAAGTTAAACACATGCATCATACATTGGCCATCCCTACACCAATTATTGTCAAGTGACATGTTTATTTTCAATGTTAATTAATGAAGCATTTACTTAGGAGTCAGGAATGGTATATGTTTAAAAAAAAACAAGAAAGTTAATTATATATAAATATTCATACCTGTATAAAAAATAGAAGCTAAATTTGTAATCTTGAGTGTTTATTATTAGATTACCTTTCTCTGTATTGTATTGATTTTAGAAATATTTATTAATAGGTTAACTATAAATAGATAAATTTAAATTTAAAAAAAATGTTTGTAATATGATGATTGAAACTCATTAATAATAGAAATGTAAACAGTTGTATTATTCATATAACAATTTGCTTATATGAAAAGCACATAACATGGGCTGATAACAACATCTTAATCCATACATCTATAAATAATTTATATCTGAATGTAATCACACTCCTTATATTTCACTATTTTAGTAAATCCCTGTTTATATTTTTGATGACATACCAATTATAAAAAATATCTAGAAAGATTATTTATTTACTTAACAAAATTTAAATATTTGTTACAATTAGAATGCTATACGTATTCAATTTAGAATAGAAAGTTGCTGATACCATTTGTTGCAGCTTCTACATGTGTTTAAATTTTCTAGAATATGTCTACTTAAATTGAAATGTCATGAAGAATTTTCAAAATATGTAAAAATATTCTTATTATGCCTAAGAAATTTAACCATTTTATGAAACTTTTACTACAATGAAATAAAGTATTAATCTTTATACACTGGCAAGAAAAATTGATGTATGAGTGTTTTTACATTTTTGGTATATATAATCATATCTAGATGAGATAAAAAAATATAATGAAAAAAATAATAACAGAAAATTTATTTAATGCTTGAAGAAAACTAGCCATATATTTATTGTAATAAAAAACAACTTAATAAGTCAAATGGAAAGATTTACACCTACAAGTTAACTAATAAAATGAAATGACAAAGCATAAAAAATACTTAATTTGAGCATATTTTGTAATTTATACAAATCATTAGCAGTAGCTTTTATTTTTAATAAATAATGACTTTTGCATATTCAAATTTATATTTTACAATTGACAATCTTATAATATAACTTGTTTTTGTTGCAGTTATAAATTTTATGACTTTTATTTAGCCATATTAAAAGTCAAAAAAATATTTTAAATAACTGGGTTTTTAAGAATTCTTTTAATAACATGAAAGATTAAAATCTTTGACAGACCTTAAAAATGCTTATGTGACAGCCAATCAGATGTAATAATGACTGCATGTGGAACTTTCAATTCAAGAATGCAAGCCAGAACTATGAGAAAAAGATGGAACCCCACATTCTTCTCTACTTAAATTTATATATAAATAAGTCAGACTCAAGCATTCTGAACTAAGAACGTGAAGCTTTAAACACTTTCACATTTAATTACATTGACACAGGATGTTGGATTTTGATTTTCATACCTAAATATAATAATCAAAATAACATCAACACATTGCCATGAATACTTGTTTATTGTGAATGATTTGAAAAAAAAAAAAACTTTCTTATGCAATTGAATCTTTCTGTGAACTGTGAAATAATGGCTGTAAATATTCAAACTTTTTATACTTTTCAAATCAAAATTTTGTTTTCTGGTAAAAAAATGTTTAAAAATTGTAAAGCATCATAAATATTATATATACATATTTGATGATCCAAGTTCTGAGTGAAATGCTGTTCCAACAAAATTTTGGTTATGAATATCTCAGATAATATTCATGTTATATGAAATGCTGTATTACCATCTTAAATGTTGACCTTGACATAAGTGTTTTTCATGCTCTTCTTAGATTTTAATTGAGCTATAAATAGATTAAGAAAGAGTATAAATATTTCTAGTAATAATTTTGCAGCAATCACATGTTCACATTTATATTGACACATTCTTTAAACATAACTCATCTATTTAATACAAATATGCATAATAATAACAATATTACAAACTGTAATGTTATTTATTATATATGTATGCATATGCATGTGCATGTGGGTATGTAGTTTAGAAAAAAATCTAAATATTGTAAAAGATTTAGTAATATATGTTATAAACAAGGCAAAACTCTCCATACAGTAGTACCATCCTGTGCCAATCAGAGTAATCAATGGCATTATTGTATGGAGAGTTTTTTCTAGTTTAATAACAATTATGTGCTAGTATAAGAGATTGTGATCATGTAAATATATGTTATAATTGATTTTTATACAAAGTTTTGTAGAAAAATATATAACATCATGTGAATTTTATTAAAATGAATTGGTCTCATGGCATGCAATGCAGTATTTGTATGCATGTTTATTTAAAGTTTATAATAAAAGTTAGAAATAAATACTGACAATATGTATATGAAAATATTCAAGTGCATGTCATTAGCTGAAAATTAAATAGAAATTACTTAAATCACCCATCCCAAATGTTATGATATTTTAGCAGTGCCCTCTATGTATAAATATAAGACCTAAAACTCAAACAGCCAAATTCAAAAGGATATGATCTTGAATTGTATGATACAACACTGTTGTGCATTAAAATTCAGACCTACTACTATTACTACTGGTGTAGTATTTTAGTATACATAAGATAAACATGGTGTTTATTAACAATTTAAGATCACTGCTAATTTAAATTTAAATGTTGCACTTTGTTTGAATAGGTCTGAATTTCAGTATATAACATTGCTGTAGTATAAAAGTCAAGTGGATATCGTTTTCAGTTTACTGTTGAAATTAAGATTTTATATTTATGCAGAGAGGGCACTGCTATAATATCATAATGTTTGGGGTCAATAATTATATATGTATATATAGGTGCCATTTCAGTTTATTGCTAAAAGGAGGTTGCATTAACAGCAATTTGAAGTTCTTGATTCATGTCTATATTGTGATTGTCTAAGTGTTGACTGGTTTCTAATGGTTGCTTATAAACCCATTTAGCCTTGGACATTATTACACTTATTATTTAAGTAATACTTTATTTTAAGTGCAATTTGAAAATTACAATTGCAATTTGTAATGTTATAATTGACTATTTATTAGAATACATTCAGAACAGATTATATTTACCAGTTTAAGAAAGTTTATTTAAATGTCTTTCTATCAATAATTTCAATTTTTGTGGTCAAGCTGTAACCTTTAGTGTCTATATAAATATATGGGATTATTAATAAAGGTGAGATTCCATCTTTATTGCTAAAAGGAGGTTGCTTTGATAATGGTTTGAAATTTTTGATTTGTTATCTATATTAGAATTATCTAAGTAGTGACCGGTTTCTAATGGTTATATATATATATATATATTTATATATATATATATATATGTAATAAATAAAGTTTGATATCTGTATTCGTTTCACAATATATGTAATACACAAATCAATATATATATATATCAAAATACAGTACAATTTATATAAATTATATTCTTTTAGAAGTACTTTCGACTATACACTTTGTAGTCTTTATCAACTATATAACGTTGAATAATCAAAACGAAACAACCCTTAACAATACCCATAGTTCAATTCAGATTTCCCACAATTCTGTTATCTTAACATTTGATGATTGGCGATTCATTAACATCTGACGATTTCTTAAAATAAAATAAAAGAGGCTATGTTGATTTCAAGAAATCGTCAAATGTTAATGAATCGCCAGTCATCAAATGTTAAGATAACAGAATTGTGGGAAATCTGAATTGAACTATGGGTATTGTTAAGGGTTGTCTCGTTTTGATTATTCAACGTTATATAGTTGATAAAGACTACAAAGTGTATAGTCGAAAGTACTTCTAAAAGAATATAATTTATATAAATTGTACTGTATTTTGATATATATATTGATTTGTGTATTACATATATATATATATATATATATGTAAAGGGCACAATATATATATATATATATATATTGTGCCCTTTTCTATAGGTCAGTAATAGTTTATAACAGTCAATTACTAAAAATTTTAAATTTAGAATATGTTCTTTTAATATGGTAATTGTATTAAGTCAATTACATCTTTAAAGTACAATTTGAGGCTAAAGCAAGTACGTAGTATATAAAATTATAGCGAATTATTTAAAAATAGTTAAGTAAAGTTTAAAATATTGTTTCATATGGTTGTAAAAGCTGGCCATATTAAATAACACAGCTATAAATATTAAAAGTATATTTAATAAATTCGATTTTAATAGTTTAAAACTGATAATTTAATAAATGCTATGTTTAAATTTATAATCATATTTAATAGTCAAAATTAATATAATATATTTTAAAAATAAACTTTATGATGGTGAGAATTGTATTTAATTCTATATTTTCTAAATTGTTCTTCCAAATTTTATAATTATATTATTAAATATAATAAGTGTAGCAATTTTATAAATCTAGGCAGAGAAATAGATTAAAAATCGTCTGTCAAAGTTATTAATCATGTGACTTGTATACTATATACTTTCACACACACGCTTGTTTGAATTAATAATAAAGTTTAAAATATTTTGAAATTGCAGTATAGAATTGGATAGAATTATTGCCTATCATAAAAGTAAATAGTATTAAACATTAAGTTAACTATCGTATAACATGCTTAAATGATGTAATAAAGATGAATACATTCATAATATAAAAATTAAATATTTTATTTAAATAAAAATAGATAAATTGAATATTAAGAAATGGAATAAGTTAATAAAATTATTTTAAAAGTTATTTTGAATGTTTAAATGGTTTTAATAAAATAATAATTGAAGTAAAAGTGGAATTTTAAATAATATTTTTTAAATTTTATTACGTCATAATTTCTAATTTTGAAATTCAATTCTACTATAAACTAAAAATATGTAAATTTGTTCTCAAGCTAAAGTAAGAATTAACCAATAGGAATATGTATTCTTACAGACTATAAATATGTTTTGCACGGGGTTATCGGGAGAGATTAATAATGTATTGAAACCGGAGAAAGGTAAATTATAACTATCAAAAAGATAGTATTTTTAAAATTTTTATTTTAGTCAATTTTTTTAGTACTTTCTTATCGTTTTATTTGCAAAAAACTAATTGATAATTTTTAAAAATATGTTTGCAAAAGAGGGTGTTAAAATATAATAATTTAGAAACTTCGTGGAAATAATTTTCTAATTTTTAAAGTACTTACCAGTCATATTTTATCTAAAAATTTAACCTAAGCTTCGCAATAAAGGATAGAAATACTACGAAATAAAATGGATATAAGTTGTAATGCTGAAAAAATATTTGAAATATTTATTGATACAGCTTTATTAATGCATAACCGAAGAACTGTTTTGGTACATAAAAAAACCACAGCTCGGACATCATACGGAGTCTAATGAAAAAATTGGAGATGTATTATTATTTATAAGCTTATCCAAGATTTATTTTTAAATAGTAATAAGACAATTATATCTCATGAATCATTTTATAGAATATTATATTCAAAGGAGTAAAATGTTATATACTTTCTGAAGGTAACATTTTTTAAAAAATATTTTCAAGAATTAAAGAAAGAACCCAGGAAAATATGTTACAGAAGCGTTTTTGATATTAAAATATCCGTTCTTCGAATTATTTAAAATGTATTTAGAAAAGATTTGTTCAAAAGTATTTGAAGTTTTTTTTTAAAGTGATATATAAAAATACCAAATGAAAGTTTAAATGTATTAAGAAGGAAACTTATATAAAAAAGTGAACATATAGTTGAATAAAAGATGGATCCATGGAAATACAAATAGTACTTAAAAGTTTATCGAATATTTTTAAAGTTAAATTAGATGTATTGATGCATCAGATATGCAGAGAATATTGGTAGAGAAGATTAAGAAGCTTCACGGGATTAATTAATATTATGATTTAACAATTATCATCCTAAATACTAAAACCAAGGATTATTTTCTATAAATTTCACTAAATGGATTAATAATTATTTGTATTTTAAACTTTAACGCGCTTGGAGGAGAACATTTTTAAAACTCTAGAGAAAATAATAAACATTTTGGACTTATCAGGAACTATCGTCAAGAAAATATGTAATTATAGTTTTGATTCCTTTTATTTTGTTAACCTAGTTTAAATCTAAATTTTTATATAAGATTAGGAAAAACATAAAAACATTAATTTATTAATATTAAAATTTTATAATATAACAATCTAATAATTTAGCTAAAATATTTTAATATAAAGTGTATGGGTGTGATTTTTTTATTTTATATCTGCAATGCTCAAGTGGATAAAAGAAGCCTACTGAACACAATGACTAGATAAAGGTTATTGGTAATAATAATAACTATTGATAATTTATAATGTATATATTTTGTGTTTTCTTTAGATCATCCATAAATTGGAAGAATGAAGTGTAAAAGTTTTTTACTTATATGTAATGCATTTCATACAGCATTTTAAAAAAACATTATGAGATAGGATTGATTTGAAAATATGCATATGACGATTTTTTTTTTATTAGTGATATAATCCAACATAACAAATAATTATGTGATTCTTTTAAAATTTTCATGTTATTGTATATTCAAATATTGTCTAAGTAGATTGTATATGATTAGACATATAGAATAATGAAGTAAGCAGACTTTTCTTATGGAATTGTAAGATTGTTTAACTATTAATGAATTTTATTTATTGTTTGGTAAATAAAGATAGTTATTTATCGATGTAAGATGTGGAAAATCTTGAGAAATAATGTTGAGATAGTGGCTTGGAAGTACTTAGTGAACAGGAAACCAAGATGATGTTTTAAGAAATAGGATGTTATAAGGAATGGAAATAATATTTAGTCTTTATGTGAATATCAGCATAGTTAACAAAGCCCTATGACTGATACACATTTTATTTGGACAGTGTTTATATTTCTTTAAATATTTGATGTTCTAATAAAGCTGAAGAAATAGCTTTAACATTGTCCCTGTACTAGAGGATATTAGGCAGGTAAATGTCATACCTCTTCGCACTGTGCCATGATTTTGAGATATGTTAAGAGTAATACTCTAGCTTTCTTCCTTAATCCTATGCATCTGTTTTCACTATCTTTATTTCATGTAATTGCATCATTTAGTAAGATATGTTTAAGAGAAATGATAAATAATTTAGAACTTAGGTTATGCTATCGTTTTGCATAAGATTGGTTTATTTGCTTAGAAGGAATAGGCTGTTATAACTTAAAATTGAAGATCCAAAGTATCCTAAGGAAAGAAAAGAATCATAGAATATATTTTGAATTTTATTTCGGAAATGAAATATAAACTTTTTTAAAATAAGGTATCTAAACAAAGATATTTTCTTTAAAGTGATAATAATTTTAAATGCTTTAGTATTATTTTTTTAAGAGAAAAATAAGTATTGCATATTTTTAAAATACAATAGTACAACGTAAATTAAGTAAACAATATGCATAGTATATTTTTTTGTTTATTGATTAACAGAAATATATTAATGATTACACTTATATCATACTGAAGTAAAGCTTAAAGAAGAATATATTATGATTAGTAAACATTGTGTGATAAATACTAAAATCTAGTACTGAATTTTGGATAATATTTTGTGTAACATCTTTGACTTTGCAAGATGAAATTTTTTTTTAATATCTTGAGAAATCCATACTCATTATAAAATTTTGTTTTCTATAGAATATTTTTCTAAGTATGAATTTTTAAAATAAGATAGTTTAATAATTTTATGGATAAAATGCTGTTGCTAATAAAGTAGATAAATATATTTGTAATAAGTTAACCATAATGAGAAACCAAATAGTAACATTTTTTTTTAATTTTGTCCTAAATCTAAATAAAGATATAATTTAAATATAAATTATTTTTTTTATAACCCGGTAGATCAAACTGTAAAGTAGAAAAGTTAAGGATATCCACTGTAAATAGTGTAAATAAATTGTTTATTTATTTGTTGTTAGTAATAAACTTTGTTAAATTTTGTTATTTCAAAAATTTTGTGTCTGAGTTATTTATTTCTCCACAACGCTGCATGAAAACACGATATATGCATAATAATTGAAACAAATATATAATTTTGCACAAAAAGATAAATAGAGAATTATTTAAGAACTTAAATATTTTATTGGTATTCATTATAATTAAATAATCATAATCTTACATTATTTTATTGGTCATAAATCAGTTATCACAATATTATATTAAATTATATGCTATCAGTTGCCACACATATTTTGTTTGTCAGATTATTAAAATGCTACCACGTATTTATTATATCATTACATGAAGATATAAGATCATATTATATTATTTTATTATTTATTATGGTAATAAAATTATAGTAAAAGAAAAGATATACAGAATTAGTTAAACAATAAAGAATATTATTACTGTTATTTATTATTATTAGTTTCAGTGTAGTAGATTATGACATAAAATCCCTTCTCATATTTTACTACCGTATTTTTAAATTAACTTAGAATAAACTTTATGAACCTGAGATTATTTTATTGAGCTAGATTATTAAATAGAAGATTAAGATTTAATTATTAGTTTAATCTTAGTGAGTAGAAGTTATTAAAGTCATAAGAATACTATGAGTTTGTTATTTGAAATAGTAATAAAGGGGGGATAGTGTTCTTATGCCATTGAGGTAGTATCCTGTGGGATATTGGCTCAATGTAATCTATCTTGTCACCTGTATTTTCACTTCAAGTCTCATGAAAATATTAAATATTTATTTAATTTATTTTTATAAACTGAACCTTATTCATATTTTAAATTTGAGCTAGTGAAATATTTTAATTTTAATGCTGAATATTTTAGTTATTAATTATTAACTGAGATAGAACCCGTTTTATTTTATATCATATATTATCTGGAAGTGAGGATGCACGAGAGCAAGGTTAGAATATATATATATTTATAATATATATATATATATATATAACATATATATATATATATATATATATATATATATATATAACCAAAACTGTCTAACACTATACTAGCAAAAAATAAAATGCAAAACCATAAAACAATACAGTACTAGATTAAATTCAAAATTTTACCAAAATCCTTACACAACCATGGTGGTTGTGTAAGGATTTTGGTAAAATTTTGAATTTAATCTAGTACTGTATTGTTTTATGGTTTTGCATTATATATATATATATATATATATATATATATATATATATATATATATATATATATATATATATATATATATATATATAGAGAGAGAGAGAGAGAGAGAGAGAGAGAGACTAAGTAAAAAATATTTCTTGGTATTTTTTGAAATATTAAAAATGTTTATATTTAAATATAAAATAGTCTTTGATGGAAATATATAATTTGATTTATTTCTGATTTTGACAAAAATAAAAATATAAAAATTATGAAAGAATATTTTTGTTCTAATCCAGAAGTTATTTTGTACTACACATTAAGTTTAATCTATTTTACTTAAGAAATTATTTTTTGTTAAAGTTAAAACTTATTTTTAGTTTTGTATATTAAAACAGAGCAAATATAATTTAGTTTTTATCCTAATTTCATTAATCAAAAATGAAAAGATTTACTCCCAAATTTCATTGTAATTTAAATTTATTCTATTCTACTTAAGAAATTAAAAAATATTTTTTTTGAAAATTTTAACTTATTTTTAGTTTTGATGAAAGGATATTACAAACAGAACATTGACAATTTGGTTATTATCTTGTTTTTACTAATCAAGAAGAAAAAGATACTGTCAAAATTGATTTTATTTATTATAAATTGTGCTTTTAATTTAGCTAATAATTATAAATATATAGAAAGTCAGCTTCAAAAGAAGAGCAATTGCTATTAGATTCTATATTGGTTGGGTTTTGTCTTCTGGACAAGTAAAATGGATTGGCTTCTTCGTGTTTTATACTTTTATATGTATAACATAAAAACTGTTTGCTAAACTGAAATGTGAAAGTTATTGAGAATGTGAATGGAGCTGTGAAAAGTCAGAATTTATCTTAAATATCAATTAAACTTACTAGAAGTTACATACATTAACTATATAAGAAGTGAGCCTACAAACATTTAAGTGGTAGATGTTTAGCTTTGATGTATAGTAATATATATATATATATATATATATATATATATATATATATATATATATATATATATATATATATATATATATATATATAGAAGAAACTTATTGCATATAAATGGAAGTTTAAACAAAACCTAATTATAAGGATTGCTTGTAATAAGTTCTTTATATATATATATATATATATATATATATATATATATATATATATATATATATATATATATATATATATATATATATATATATATATATAAGTTCCAACTAGTAACCACCTAAACATTCACAGTAAAATATAGTAATCAATATTTCTCACTGCTGTCAAGGCAACCTTCACACCTTTTAATATAAGGTGCAGATGGAAGAAATTGTGTAGTGAGTAAAATACATATTGATAAAAAACATCTTTCAAATATTATTAACTTTATAATTGGCAAAAATTTATTTCTGTTTTCTGCCAAAAAAATAATTAGCTTGTACTATATAAATTTATTTTTAAATTAAACAAAATTGGGAACTACTCCATTAGAAAGGCATGGATGTGATGGTGTTGCTGCTATGCAAAAACAAATGTAATGTTCCTGGACTGTGTTTTTAGCTGTTCTTTTTTTTTTTTTTAAATATGTTTTTTAATACAAATAAATACGACTTTTTACTTTTTTAATTATTTTTTTTTAAATAAAAATAAATCAAAATTATTACTTTTTTAATTACTTTGTTTTTATTAATAATAACAAATTAAAAAAAACTAAAAGGTAAGATAAAATTAAGACTTTTGAATCTTTGCTTTTCTTTTTTTCTTAATAAAGTTGAAATTAAAAACAAAATAACAATTCAACTAAATTCATTTGAAACACAATCCCTGCCCACCTCTAAACACATTCACACAAAAATTAAAACAACAAGACATAATTTTGACTTTTTAAACATTGCTTTTTTTTTTTTTTATTAAGAACAACAAATTAAAAAAAATATTTGCAAAAAAAATTCACTTTTTAAACTTTGATTTACATTTAAACTAAAAATAACCAGAAATCGGTATTGTGGATTTTGATGATGTGTCACAGATATCTCTGAGAGGATAACCAGGAAGAGGTCTTCATCCTTGGGCAGACAGCATCACATAAACTCTGCCAGGTAGTTGTCCAGAAATTTCCTGGCAGTTCCACATTGTTTGTGGTTTTTCCACTTTAGCAGGTCCCAAAGACACTGATGTTTTGTGTGTGAGTACCTGTGGTAGAGTCCACAATGTTGTAGCTATGGCTGACTATCAAGTGGTGGAATCCTGTAATCTTAAAATTAGTCTTGTAGCCTCTACAACCATCTGAGAAGATGGTTGATCTGAACTTGACATGGTCTTTGAGGGACTGCAAAAATCTGGATGCAGAGCAGCAAGGAACAGAAGCTACAAAACATCACCAGTCTCATGGTACACCTTCCCTAAAAATCCACTGTTGAAGAAGTAGTTTTCCCTTTTGTTTTTTTCTCTAGCTAAACAGAGTCATCAACCTCAACTATTGAACTGGGCACACCAATTTGATGACAGGGTCAGGATACCCGGCTCTCATGACACAGCACTCACAGATCATTCCACTGCACAATGGCATTTTTGCAGATGTCCAGCTTTGTCCAGACACCTTCAATTGTGAGCTGTTCACAACTTGAGTATCAGATGAGATGTATCCCTTTCAAAAACAAGTATTGTGGAGTCATCAAACCAAGTCAACTTTCTAATTGAACAGCACCGATTGCATGCATGTAACACACATTGAAATTGACTGGTTGTTTTTCTAATGTAAATCTTCATGAATCCTCCACACTCACAGGTCTTTGCATCTGGAAGCACCTTCCCTGCAGAAATGCCACAACATCAGACTTTGTTGTTTATTACTGCAAGAATATCACTAGCTGTTGGTTTGCCTCCACATTTTGTTTGTCTTATCTAGGTTATTGCAAATACATTACTTTATGCATGACTTCCTCCCAAGCATGTTTGGCCCTATTCTTTGACAAGGTTTTGCATCTTAAAATTTGGCTATGTCAGTGTGTGAATGATCTGATAATTATTGGTAAGTCAAATTGTGTGATTTCAATTTAAAAAGAAAAAAAAGATTTACAATTAATGAATTTAAAATACTTGAAATACACACACCCTCAGACAAGACTGTAGAAAACTGTGGTGTACAAATTTGCAGAAATAATTCAGTACAATGCCATAAGGTGGCCTGCAATGTCTAATATAACAGAACTGTTGTATTACATGTAAACATGGCTGTGAAAGTACCTCCAGCCACCTAAATGGCATATTTATGTGCTTTAGCACATAAACAATGCTATCAAGCAGTGTGCCTATCTAATGAACTAGTACCCAAAATTGAATGAATTGAATAAATTAGCCAATCAAAAAAGTGTCATCTATAAAAAAAAAAAACTTATTAGTTTAAATTATCTAGATGCTAGAATCTCTAGAAATTCTTTTTTTTTTTAATTTTGTTGTCATTAATAAAATAGGTTTTAGGGTTAAAAAAATGAAATGAAGTGACTGACTTTGGATTGATTCAATATATTTGTATATTTTCTAATTAGTAAAAATAATTTGGTTTTTAAGTTAAAGTAAATTAAGAATTAGAGATTGAAATATTATTTTTAGTGCATGTATTAAATGTAGGATCATTTAATATTCATATGTTTTTAAAATAGAATAATATTGGCATATAAATTTAATATAGTTATTATTAAGGATTAAAATGTTTTTCATTGTTACATGCAAAATATGTATGCATAGCTATACATGTAGACATATATCTATATGCACTCACTATTTTTTATTATTAAAATAAAATAATATTTATAGGTTTGTTAGTTATTGAAATATTTTGTATTATTAGACTTGCATGTATATGCATAGATATATGTTTTAATTAATATCATTTACAATTTCTATATTTATGAAATTGTATCAATTTAAATAATGTTACATCTATAATTTTGTTTTTCAATCTATCCCAATATTTTTGCTATTTATAAATAATCAGAACGTTTCACTTGTATAGTAACATTCTTATTAATCAATAAATTTATTGATCATTATTTTATGTTATTCCAGTAAAATTATTTAATACTAATATAAATCATGGGTCTGCTTTTATCAACAGCCATTAAAAACCAAGAAACCAGTTCTAGACTAATGTTAAATATAACACACTTTGTAGGAACATCTGTCTGTAAGTCTATTATGATTATTTGTATTGCACTAAAATAATAAAAAAAATATATTCCTTTCACTTTATATATTTAAATTATTGATGAATATTATACTTATGGAACCAGATGACTCTGAGAACTGATGGTGATTAATCTTGATGCAATGATTACAACATTTTAAAGTGTATACTGTTATAGTTATTCTAGCACTTTGTATGCAAATGCATCTGTAATGTTGGTGATTATTTTTACAATATTATGCCATAAGTTTGGCAATACCTTGATGATAATCATTATGCCTTTCTAAATCCAGTCAGAAAGATGAGTGTTAATTTATTGGTTCTGCAACTTTTTTTGACAATTTATTATTTGGATTGGTATTTCATTTTGATTTATTGATCAATTAATGTGTTTATTTTTATTTATGTATATTAATTTGTATCACCCCTTGCTATTCCATTATTTTATAGCATTATATATATATATATATATATATATATATATATATATATATATATATATATATTATATATATATATATATATATATATATTATTAAAAACTAGGCAACACTTACACAATCCATTTCAAAACTGTTGTCAAGGCAACTTCATTTTAAAAATAAAGGTGGAAGCAATATATATATATATATATATATATATATATATATATATATATATATATATATATATATATATATATATATATATATATATATATAATAGAAAGTCAGATGTCACATGAATTATATATAGCTTGAACTTACAAATATGTAAAATTAAGAACATGCTAATAAGCTTTAAACAAGCTTTTTTAATTTTTTTATGATAAATGCTACTACAAGAGAATGCATTCAGATTATATTTATCTAGGTTTGTCTCCATCCCCAGATCAGTTTCAAGTTATGGCTCTCTTCATTGAGGAGCTAGGACACCAGATTCAAAAAGTCAACTCAAGCTAAGCATTTATCTAATAGTTTAATTATCAATAAGAAGATCTGAAACATTTAGATATCTATATGTCTTTAAAGTCAGCTCTCCAACTGAAAAAATCATACGAGCCTGTCTTTAATATATTGCTAAATCTTTTAATAAATGACTCATTTTTCTTTCTACAGTTTCAGTGAAGGTCTATGTAAAAAATTATAAAGAATAACTTGCAGTTTTGCTACATAGCTTCTGACTGGGTGTTCAGAGTCCAGGTGATCTTATATAAATTATGAAGTATTTGAAATATTGTCATCAATTTGATATTTCTTGTTATATATGTACATAGACAGATATATCAGAAAAGGTACAATCTTATAAGTGATCCTACTTTGATGAATTCTTGTACTTTATTTGAAATACCATTAAGAGTAGATAAACAGAATAAAGAAATATTCAGGATATTACTTCAGGGCTGATGCAGATAAACTATAAAAGACAGATCTAGGAGTTTATTACTAATTCAAGCACAGTTTCTTTTCAATTATCTATACTTTATTTAGCATTTAAAATTTGCTAGTGCTTTACAATCACTGGAATATGAGTTTTTTCTGCAAGCTATCTGTGTTGTAAAGAGAAATTCAGGAAAAAGAATACAGACAGCATACTACTAGAACTGGAACCATGAAAAGTGAATACCATAATTTCTTTTGGTTTTTATTTAAAATTATGAGATAACACTTTTCTAGATGCTTATGTATAATTCCTTCACTCTCTTTGCAAGAAGATTTCCAGACATTTTAAATTAATAATCCATTTTCAGGGGCATCATGTTTTAGACAATATGACTATTTTTTTAAGATGATTATTGTATTAAATATTTCATTGATTTTTTTAAGATGATTATAAAAGCACAATAGATTACACAAAATTCAAAATGATTGTAATTAAATAAAATTTAATATAACTGTAATAAAAAAAATATGATGAAAGAATACTTGTTTCAAACACACTTTGAGATTACATCACCATTATCTCTGTTTGCACCTATGGTTTCCTATCATGCTCATTAGCAAACACTTTTCACTTAGGCACCATTTTGCAATTTTGAAAACATTTTACTGCATCATTTTCTGACATTGGTAGATTCCTAATTTTAATCATTTTTGCAAAAGGTTAGGAAAAATAATTAACCAATACAGTAATCATAAAAAATTATGACAATACTCACAGTGTGTTAAGGGTTTGTACATTATGATATATGTAAAAAAAATAATTCATTAAATATTGTGAATGGCATTTATAAAAAAAAAATATTATTTTTTAAAGCTAACATGAATTTATATTTGATTTCTTAATATTTTTTTAAACAAGAAATGCATGTTTGATAAAATAATTTTGAGAAAAAGCAAACAAATACTTAGACACCCCTGAAAATAGATAATTAACCAAAAAAACGGTTGGCAAGCTTGTTGTGAAGAGAGTGAAAAAATTATACATAAACACCCTTTTCTCTTAGTATTTTTTTTAATCTTGTATGAAAATAAAATGTACATATAGGTCATTTATTTCCTCTGCATACTAACTAGTCTTAATCTAATTAATTGATTAACTTGTTTTTTAAGCAACATATTTTCCAGACTACACTTAATTAAAACTTTGATCTTTCACTTTTTAAAATAAACCTTAATTATCATGTTTACTAAAAATAGGTTTAATAATAATAATAAAAAAAACTATTTGCAATTTATTTAGAATTCAGAACTGAATGTATACTGTTCTTTTCTTGAAAGTAATATTGAAAGTTTAATTATATCGAACAATCTCACAAATAATTTATTATGTCTCCATGTGTAAATATTTATATTTGTATGCAGTTGAACTTTAAGTTAATATCATTAAGTTTAATTAAAATTATATTTATGACAAAAAAGCTACACTCTAGATCTCTCTAACTTTATACTCCTCTCTACTTTTTTCTCTGCTTTATTTTGGCAATTGATTAAAACTGCTAATAAATTATCCACTTCAATATATATATATATATATATATATATATATATATATATATATATATATATATATATATATATATATATATATATATATATATATATATATATATATATATATATCAGTAATTCAGCATTTTCCTACAAATCCTTGAATAAATGTCATTGCTAGCCTTTGAATTTTCATAAAGTTGCTTAAACAAAAAAAAATACATTCTATAATAGCTAATACTAAAATTATAAAATAGGTAATAAAAATTGTTTCAAGAACTTGATAAAAAATGCATAGATCCTGTATTATTCTTAATTATATAAATGCACATGAGTCTTGTTTTATGTGGATTATTTTAATGTGATTTTGAAGTTATGTGAGTCATGTTTCTTCTTAATATCTTTCATATTTCACTATATTTATTAGATATCAAGAAATTTAAATTATTATTAAATTATTTTGACTTGAAATACTTTTTTCTCAAAAATATAACATTATATTAGCAGCTAATGTGAATGTGGTTTGAAGCTCTATTTGTAATCTTAGCTTCTATGTAAATAATCTACTTATACTAATGAGTAAATAATAATAATAGATTTATACTTACTTATAAAAATATTACATTAAATATTTAAAAATGTAAATCTTTTAAAACATATTTTGTTAGATATAATAGAAATAAATAATCTTCTATATTTTTAAAATAAATAAGGAAGATTTTATTGATTTTGTAAACTGAAAATAATCTTTCTAATGATAATGTATAATCTTTTTGTTTTGATTACGATTTCATTTTTTTAATATAGAAACAAAATGAGAACATTTAAAATTTATTTCAGTAGTAAACAAAAAAAAAAACAAATTTATTATTTTCTGATAAGTAAAAAAACTCTTAAATTCAGAGAACTATGTCTGAATATTGTGAGCTTTATAAAGAATTAGTAAAATCATCATCTCAAAGTTTAATCACTGATTACATTGTCACCAAAAAACCATTAACAAAGCACAAGATGGAAAGTGGCACTAGTTGTACTTGCTCTTTTGATGAATCTGATTTCTTCCCAGTTTCACAAATGAATGCATATTGTCAAATTGTGATAATGATTAAAATATGTATGAAAAAATGTAAAATTAAATACTGTAATTAATAAAAAAAAAAAGTAAAAAAAGTTTGTCTTGTATTAATTTTTTTCAAATATTTAAAATTTATTAGTCATACTTTATTTCCTTATTTTTTTTAATGCAAATTTTAAAGTAATTTTTCCTTGTTGCTTTGCTTTTATGCAATTTCTGAAAATTACAGAACCTATTCCCATTTTTCAAGGTAAGTTAAGTCTACTTTTGTGAGATTTTTTTAATGCAGATTTTTGGCGAAACCTATCTACCACATAAAATGAGACCCAGGTGTATATATGCATATAATCAAAGGCCATATTGTGGATTTGATAAATTTGTAAAATTTATTGGATCCAGGTATCTTTACAATTTATGTGATTGATCTCTAAATAACTATCATTTAATATTTTCACACAATAATATTTGGTCTTCAATCAGTCATAATTTTAAACTCTGAAATATAATTGTGTTAGTGTTGTGCTTCTGTACATTTGCAAGATAAAAAAACTTCTAAGCCATGTTAAGTCACTTCAATTAATATTTTATAAAATAATCTTCAGATTACGAACTATGATGGAAGTCAGGGCTTCTATTTACTTTGAAAGATTGCACAAAAGAGCATTTATCACCCTAATGTTAAAAAGTCTTTATCATGAAGAAGCTTTTTGTAATCATAGATTGAATATAGGATAACTTTGAAAAGTATTTTATAACCATCTGACTTTCTAAAATGGGTAGTTGTAACTCCAAGCTACTGTTGTTATGGTAAATTATATTTAAAACTCATCTTTTATTTTTTTTAGTGTTATCACATGATTCTATTTCCGGTTTTGCATTATGGGATGATCTGTCATTGTTATTCTCTTGTAGTTTCTGGCATTCTAAATCAGTTTATAACTCTAAGTATAACTTCTGTCATAATTAATTTATAACCCCTCACTGATACCTGACAAAAACACTTTTATCCCCATGTGAAAGCAATTTTCAACCCTTTTTGTCAAGTTGTTTTTTATTACTATTAATTATTAACTGTTTTCTTGATTTTTTATCTACTCAAATACATTTTAATAGGTTATGATAATGTTTTAATTCAAACTATTAATTGAGGACAATGAATTATTTTCTAATTGGTACGTTTGTTTGTTTTTTATTTAATAATACATAAAATGATTTTTTTTTTTTTTAAAAAATAAATTATATTTCAGATTCATCAAAATAATCCCATGCCAAATTTTCTAAACGTGTAAAAATTTTATTCATTTTGTTTTAAATTTAATTTTTGTACGTTTATGTTTATCTTCCTTTTACTTACAGAAAGGTATAAAATTTTTATTCCCTACCCATCTATTATTATGAAATTAAAGTCAAGCCAAAATAGGACTTAAAATGCAATAGCTATACATACTGAATATTATGAAATTTTAATCACAGTGTAGCAGATTCGGGTATTTGCATAATTTTATCTTTAAATATCTTTTATTCATTTGGTCTTAAAATAAATCGATTTTTTTTTACACATTTTGAGTATAACAAATTATTTAATCTTTTTCCTTTTATGTTCTTAAATTTAAGCGAATTTTAAACATTGTAATTAATTTGAGAATGACTGATTAATATTTACAAAAAGTGTACTTTGAATTACATTTTGAAATCTTTTTTTTTTTCTTGAGTAATTATGCATAACCACTGCTCATCAAACATTAAGGTAACTAATATTTAATTTCATTTTCAATTACTTTATTTAATTATTTAGTTTAATGTAAAGTTTACTCCAGCGATTCTAATAAGATTTAGTCAGAATCCAACTTTCGCTTAAAGTTCATATTATACCCAAACACATGCGCGCACACATATTGTGACAATGTAAACTTTTAAATTAGCAAAGATGTAGCAAAAAATAGCGTAGGGAAATAAATTAATAAAATAAAACGTGTAAATAAACGATATAATATTCGGCAACAAAAGGCATTAAAAATAAAACATAATCTCTATATATAAGTATATAAGTGCTATATCCTACGTAAGAGCAATAATAGTACATTTCAGGCATTTAATATAATATATTAATTAAAGGAAAATTCGAAAGAATAGTTAGTAAAAATCAAACTACTATTGTTTGTCAAAAAGTGGGCTGCTGTTTTCAAAGTCAGAAAATAAACTAACTAAAATATTATTGTAAGTAAAAATTAATATAAAGCAGAGAGAATTTATATTAGAACAAATGACTGGGACTAAATAGTTATTTGTAGTTATGTCAACATTTATATTTTGAGTTCTTTATTCAAGTTTATTCAAGGGGATGGGGTATATAACTTTAAACTATTTATTATTGGATATAGAATATATTTTAATATTTACAACAATTAAATTTGATATTGCATAATTATTATGCATAACCACAGGAACGTATTATCAGCCAATTTCTGAGTTGATTATAGAAGAAAGGAGTACTATTTTTTGTATTATATAGTAAGTAGTTTGGTTTATTAATCTTATAATTATTGAAAATATAAACCTGTAAAGAAATTTTGAAAATAATTTATTAAAGTCTTACTACCCAATTAATTAGTTGAATTTGGTATGGTATAGTAATATAATATTTTTTAATAGCAAGAATGGAAATCCATTCTTACTAATGGTTCATTGAATATATACGGACACTTAAAGATTGCAACTTGACTACAGAGTATGAAATATTGATACAATGAAGTTTAAATAAACCTCTTTAAACATGAAATAAACATGTCACTGTAATGCAGACTAATAAATAGTCAATTATAACATTACAAACTGCAATATGTTTAAATTGCTCATGTAGTATTTAGAAATAATAAGTGAAATAGTGCTTAAAGCTAAATGGGAAAATGATGTAATTAGATACCAACCAGTAATCACCTAAACCAGCGTTTCCCAACCTTTTTTGGCTCAAGTACCACTTGGTAGTACATCACGCTAAATTGTACTACTTCATAAAAATAATTGTATTTCATGAAATTTGTTTATTGCGAGTGTGTTATTTTATTTGCATTATAAATATTATAGGGTGACCATGTATATTCACATCACATAATGAGACAAATTACATTGAAACACGCCTAAACGTCATGCCAAATTATAAACTCACTGTAACATTTATATGTATGTGTTTGTTCAAAGTTTCATATTTTTTTCCAAAATAATTTATTAAAGATTACATTAAAGGTTATTTGGTACATATTTTGTTCAAAGTGTTTTCTCGTTCCTTCATTTGGATTTCCCGAATTTGATACCATTTTCTCTTTTTCGGAGCATCTTGCTATTGGTTGGGCCATGGAGAGGATAAATCCAGCATGTCCCAAGTCATGGTAAAAATAACCTCAGGGATTATCAGGCTATCTCTTGTTCTTGTTTTCTATATATTGTTCTGCATGAAGTTAATAGGATTAAAATTTTGATGATTAAATACTAGCTTACATCTAGTAATCCACAAAAGATGATCAAGAATTAATGAGAATCTAATTTCTGGGTATGATTCTTTTCTGATACATTCTTTCAAATTAAATAATTTAGATTGATTTGTCTTGATCCGACTCATTATTTATCTACTATTTTCGCATATTTCGTTTATTAATAAATAGTTTTAACACAAAATTATAAAAAAAACAATTAATATATTTTCTTATCATAATCAAATATTTTTATAAAATAAATTTAATGAGGTCCTTGTGCTTGTTTCGAACAACAATTTTTTTGAAATTTGTTTCAAAAGATGCGAGGTATATACCCTTAAGTCTACAGCTGCATTCAATCTGTTTTGATATTTATTTTTTAAAAAAAATATATGAAGAAAAAGCTCTTCCTACAAATTCTGTATTAGTAAACGGTAATAATAATTTAAGAGCTTTCTCAAAAAGTTGTTCATATTTTTTAATGTTTAACCAAAAATTAATTAGATTGTGTTGTTTGAATTATACTTGTAAAGTTCTGTCACATGATAATTCTATTAAATTTTCTTTATTCTTTATATAGCTTTTTCTAAATTTTCTGCATAGAAGGGGTTTGAAATCCAATTATCATTTGTGTTTTCGGGTTTTGGAAAATATTTCATGAAAGACAATTTTAATCCTGTTAAATGTGCTATTATATTTTCTCGTATATCTTGAGACAGACTAACCTTATTTTCAAACAAAAAAATATGTAGAGTTTCGAATACTTCTGATCGATTGTTTTCGATACACTGTTTCCAAAAATCTAATTTCTTAATCATACTTTCAATTTTATCATTAACATTAAAGATCGTTATCGACTGTACGTATTAACAACTTTACTGTATAATATTATTAATTAAAATAATTTTTATGAATTATAGAAAAAAACGTTTCTATATTTTTATGATTTAATTTTTTTTTATGTCCGCCATTATTGATTATTTTTCGTGTACCACCAACCAGCAACTCGCGTACCACCAGTGGTACGCATACCACAGGTTGGGAAACACTGACCTAAACATTCACAGTAAAAATAGAAATCAATATTTCTCACTGCTGTCAAGGCAACCTTCACATCTTTTAATAGCAAGAATGTTTAGGTGGTTACTGGTTGGTATCTAATTACATCATTATCCCATTTAGCTTTAAGCACCATTTCACTTATTATTTCTAAATAACACATGAGCAATTTAAAAGTATTGCAGTTTGTAATGTTATAATTGACTATTTATTACTCTGCATTACAGTGACATGTTTATTTCATGTTTAAAGAGGTTTATTTAAACTTCATTGTATCAACATTTTATTCTCTGTGGTCAAGTTGCAATCTTTAAGTGTCCGTATATATTCAATGGACCATTAGTAAGAATGGATTTCCATTCTTACTATTAAAATGTGTGAAGGTTGCCTTGATAGCAGTGAGAAATATTGATTACTATTTTTACTGTGAATGTTTAAGTGGTTACTGGTTCATATCTAATTAATATAATATTGTACAAAATATATGGTGAACTAAATTAAAATATTTAAAAATGTTATAAAATCAACTTTTATATATTTAAAAACAAGAGAAACTGAATTTTATAAAATTTTAATTAAAATATGCCAATAAACAACAAAATTACATTAAAATCAGAATAAACAAACTTTAACTGTTTGGAAAACAAGTTATTGATTTATGGATACAAGCTGATCAGGCAATGATATTGACAGAAGAGAAAAATATAAAAAAAAACTGACAATTAGCTTAATTATTTATTATTCATTATTCCCAGATATTTAAATTAATATCAGCCTTTGCACTGCTATATTAAAGTAAATAGTGAGAAAAAATCTTGAAGCAGTCTTGCATTGGTGGTTGAGAGGACAGCACGACTGCCTTGCACTTGCAGGCAGTTGCCCGGGTTGCGGTTTGCGTCCCGGCCAATGCTATGGCATTTAAAAAAAAATCTTGAAGTATGATTCAGTTCCCACGAATATGGAAAATATTTTTCTAATATTATAAAGCAAATCAATTATGAACAAAAATATCTACATAAATATCAATATCAGAACAAACTCTGAGTGAAATCAGTACTTGGATTAAGAGCATTACCTAAAAGAGATTCTATAAAGTAAACATATGCAGTGAGGATTATTTAGTCTAAAATCTTTTGTATGTGAAAATAGAGTTAAAGTTTGTCAACTGGAAAGATTAATCCTATAATTATTAACCATGTAAAAGAAAAAATAATACAAAAACAATCAGGGGCTTGTTTTTTTTTTATTATTACTACAATAATATTTTTATCCATGATAATGACGTGGTAATTTAATGATTTTTTATTTTTATATTAAAGTATATATAAGATTAACGCGTGAACATATTTTAATTTTGAATTGAATTTTGAAATATTATTTACTCTGTAATGCATAAAAAAATATGCATTGAACAAAATGTTACTAAAATTCAAGATTTAAGTTATTTTATTATCAGACGTTTATTATTTACTAAGGCTGTAACCTCAAGAATTTGCGCGTAAAAATGTGACAGTAGAGACTTCTACAGGTCTTAACCACAGGCTTACGCTTGGAAAAAAACTATTCGCATTTTAAAAATGTTTAAACACTTTATTAGTAGCATAAAATCACTTTCTAAAATGGAAACTAAGAGATTAAAAACAAATGGTGATTATTTTTATATAGATTTTGAAGAAGATATGATTGTTTTTGTTTTTCAGTTTCAGGAAATGTTATAAAAATTATCAAATAAAAAGAAAATAATATTTAATAGATATTCTCAAATGAAATAAATAAAAATTAATAATTATAAATTAAAAAAAGATAACTTCAAATATATTGGTTAGATTAGTAATATAATTGAAAACTTAATGAATGAATTTATTCATAGAATTAAATTTGAATGGAGTGCTTTTGGTAGAAAAACTTAGTATAAAAAGAAATATGTTTATATGATTAAAAGGAATGATTTCAATATATGTATTTTATTAATTATTACTTTTTTTTATGTGTCAAAAAAGCGAACCCACAAACCCGGGACAACTGCTTGTAAGACAACTGATCTATAAATAATACTAGTTATTATTTATAGATCTTGAACCTGCTTTTAATAGATTTTAAACATTTCAATGAACTATGGATAAATCTATGTTAGGAATAACAAGAAGAGATGAAAATTATATGAGTGAGAAAAAAACTGATATTTCTGTGACACTATTTACAGAATTAAAAGTCTAAGTCAAAGTGTTGGCGGTCGGGAGGTCAGCATAGCTGCTTTACAAGTAGTTATCCTTGGTTAGCAGGTTCCCTTTCTGGCTGATGCCATGAAACATGAAAAAAATAGAGATATTGCTACAATAGATAATATTAAATGAATGAAGTTTTAAATTGGATTCCAAGATATGGAAAATGATCTAGAAAAAGATCACATGGAAGATGAATGGACAAAAGGCTAGTGGTTGAAAAAATCAAAGTAAACATGAAAAAAAAACATTTCTCCAGACCAATAATAGATAAATATTATATATATATTATGATGTTTTTTTGTAATACAAATTATTAGATTCTATGACATATAGTTTTTCTTATAAATCTAAATTACTGGTGATTTAGATTGCCTTTTATAAAGTACTAGTTTGGAAAGGATATGTGACTATTGTAATATAATTTATATTGGAGGTTATGGTTAGATGGTCAGTAACTCAGGTGTATCATAAAATATAGGATTATATTTTGACTAAAATATTTTAGTTATTTTGTTTGAAGCATAAACAATCAAAATATATATTTATCATTTGATAATTATATGCATCTTTTATATATGTGGCAATGTAGTAAATTTATGTTATTGTTTAATGAATTAATTTTTATTCAAATTTAACATTAATAACTTTATCATTAATACAATTATATGTTTAACAAATGTCTGAATCCAAACACACAACTGAATCAGAATTTTAGTTTATGATTATTAAAAGAGGTTATATGGTCAAAATTAAATGGCAATGATCTTATTAGATGCTAAAAGATGATGATTTCTTCATAATGCATGAATTATCTGGAGAACATTAAAAAGCAAAATCATACATTCATTTGGGGTTCAGTTAGAGAGTGACTCAGCATTTTGATAATGAACAATGGATTTTAAATTTATATTTGATTGTTTAATGTATAAGCTAAGCATGAGCAGTTAACTCACCACATATTTGGCAATATCAAAATTGATATACTATATTATATGCATTAATATTAAAGAAAGAAAATATTTTTCACATATACACTACAAATTAGACATGTGTGTGTGAAGAGTAGTTTTCACACTATTTCATACATGTTTGAATTGCTATATATTGTATATATGACATATTCATATGTGTATGATTTATTGTACTAACATACTAACACTTTGTCTGGGTCACACTTGCCATTAAGTGGTTAATGAAGATTGAAAGTTCCACCAATTTAAAACAGGTACAAAAAGGTTTAATGAATAAAAATAGAAAACTATTCAGATTAATAGATATTAAAAAAATTCTTCAAAATAAAAGTCAATTTAAATGTATACATGTTTTTGATCAATCTGACCTTTTAAGGATCTCAATAGATTTTCTGATCTTACATTCATGAAGAGTGTCACATCTGGATAGGATCCTAATGTTAGAGAAATTGATATTATGACTATAATATGGAGTGACAGTGCTAATGATGATGAGCATATTTATCTCTTCTAGTGCTGATGGGGTGATTATTCATCCTTGCATAAAAAACTTCACAAATGTCTCATAAAATTGCATAAATTTTATGGGCCTCAAGAGGAATTGAATCTTTAGGTTTTGATAAAATGTAATTAATTTTTTAATCAGTAATATATATAAAATCAAATGATATAAAAGTCAAAATTTAAAAACTAAAATTTTCACAGTTGATTGGTTTCAGAGTCAAGGCAGACTTCTCAAGGAGTTACACAATAAAAGCACAATAAGTTAAGAAAATTTTGTTTTTAAATTTTGGCTAGTTTTTTAACTTTTAATTTGGTGCTAATTTATATTTATTGACTAGTTTATCATTTTACTTTATATATATATATATATATATATATATATAAAGTAAAATGATAGCACTTATATAATTAAATACTGATATATATATATATATATATATATATATATATAATCAAGCTTTATTTTATAAGTGCTAAAGAGAAAGAATTCAAAATCTCTATTGGAAAGTCCCTATTTCCAGACCAATTGTTTTCAAGCTTGTGACTCATCTCAGTCGAGCACTGGGATTCTAAAAACTGAGGTGAGCCACAAGCTCAAAACCAATTGGTCTGGAGATAGGGACATTAAGATAGAGATTTTGAATTTTTTCTCTTTCGGCACTTATAAAATAAAGCTTGATTAGAGCTATTGGTAAGCTCCATCTAGTGATCATTAAATGCAAGCTTAAAAGCAAGTTATGAAATTTATGACTTGTTTCATTAATTTATATATATATATATTGTACCGGATTCGAATATGGGATGTTCGAAACACCAGTCTCTTAGGCAGAGAAGAACATACTTGGAAAGTATTATGCCCAAATGATAGCTATAAAATATATAACTAGTGTTACATTTCCAGGACATAATTTCTTCTTGACTGTTGAGTTCAACACCAGAGTTCAAAGCACTTTTTTGTTTTGTGTAAACACGGGGGCCAGTTAATTATCCAATAATGAATAAATAATGCACTTTGAACAATGGCCACTAATTCAACGCCTAAGTTTTACCCATAGACTAGCTCATCTACTTGTAATCACTAACAGATTATACATAATTAGTGGTGAAAAGAAGTGTAAGAGAAATTGGTAAAAGAGTTGATAAAAAGAATTAACTGACAAATAGAGTTTAAGTTTTAAGACAATTTATTAACTAACATTAATTTACTAAATTTAAACATCTTTATTATTTTTTAACTAATATAACACATGCACATTTTAAATTAACACACTATAATATATATCTTATGAAAAGCATAAATAATGTTTGACGTTTATAAAATCATATAGCATTCACAAACATGCACATCAATAGTTCATTTTATGCATGATTATAGAGTTCAAATTACTTGTCTCTGGAGGCTTTACGAATTAATGCAATGGCTGTTATGGTATAAACGAAAATAAGCAAATGTTTTACCTAGGATTTTGAATGTAGATTTAAAACTTTGTTTTCTTTTTGTTTGCTGCTTCCATTATGAATACTTTCAGCTGGCTGAGATGTTTCCTTGATGAGTTTCCTTATTATTCACAATTATTACTATTGGAGACAATTAGATATTGACAGAGATTTCCAAGTTGTTACGCTGACATTATTTCATGGGCAGATCTTGCTGTTTTCATTGGACTTCGGGCTGTGGAGAAACATGTGTTCCCAAAAGCTGCTCAAAACTGCATTTTGTTTCTGGATACAATTAACTCAACTGATTGTCCTCTCTTGAAACTGACTCAATTAATTGCCCTATAAAAAAGGTCTATTTATACCTGCAACGTGTTGTACGTGTAATATCCTCCAGCAATATCTGTTGTCGAAATTCCATTGATAATCCTTTGACAACGTGTTTTGGAAGATTGTTTAATTAGTAATAGCCATGCAGATGTGTTGTTTTATATTTTTAATTAATAGCCATTGCCATGTTTTTTAAAGATAATCTTATTTTATTTTAATATTTATTACGCATACATTTTTATTTATTTACAATCGCACATATATACGCACATATATAACTAGTTTTAAGATTACATTTTCTTTAATTCGAATGAAAAGAGGTTTGTATTTTTAAAACTTTAAATTATATTTGGATTAATAATAATAAATTCTACTTCCTTTTATAAAACTTAGTTTATCTTTTGTAACCAAAACTCCCCCTCCCCCTTTTAATCAATTATTTTCTAACTTTTATTTGAAAAACTAATGTTAGAAAACTATTTGACTCTCATCTTTTCGAAAACAAACTGTAATAAACTTTTCAACATTTAATTTTACGTTTTTCTTTTATGAAAGATTATTTTAATAATTTTTTTTAAATAAATTATTATGTGCCAATATCAATATTGGTACAATATATATATATTAACTACTATATAAAAAAATAAGATCTATTCATAGTAATATTTATGTTTCAACTGCAACCTACACTCATTAAATATGTTAGAGATCTAAAGAGTTATTCATCTTTTCAGAATATAATTAGCTTCATATAATATATTATTTTAATTTTAGAATATAAATTTGTTAACATATAATCATAAACTTAAATTGCATTTAAATTAGTCACACTTTATTAAATGTTTATAATATTAAACAAAAGCAATTAGAGACTAATTCAAGCCTTGGAAGAATTGGAAATTATTAAAAATGTTAACGTGAACATGAAATATTGAAACTGTACTTATAATGCATGTAATAAATGAAAAGGAACCATGTGTGAAGTAAATATTCTTTTTAAAATAAAGTATTTCTTATGAAACTTATTATATATACATTAAATTATGTACATTACTGTCACATAACATTTAGTTCTCAATATTTGATAATAGGTTACATATAAAATATATGTAATATGAAAGATCAGTCAGCTATATTTTTTTTCAATGCATTTAATTATATTTGATATAGATATAATACTTGAAAAATAGTTTATATGATATTCACTAGTATTTAATATTCATGATTAATCACTACTGTCTGGTGATTATTTTCTATAAAAATTTGTTTTATTTTATTTAAAACTTTAATATATATTTAAAAAAAATTTTAATTAAGAGTTGGAGGATTTTTGTCTACACTAACTTCCAATTAAAAAATTTAAATATATGTTAGACAGCTAGTTTTTACATAAAATAAAACGAATTCTTATCGAAAATAATCGCCAGACAATAGTAGTTAATCAGATACATTAAATAAATATACATACAAAATATTTTAAAAGTTATATATATATATATATATATATATATATATATTTATATATATATATATATATATATATATATATAAAGGTGGACAGAAAACAATCCATTCCTGTGTAAAAGTAGTGTTATCAAAGTTGTAGACAATCAACATGGGTACTGAAATTAAGGTATTGATAGCTCTATCAAAATATGGACATATTTAAATGAGATTTAGGTTTATATCTGAATTGGATATAATGTCTATTTTGATAAATGATCTGTAATTATTGTATATATTTATATGAAAAATGTTTGGGTCAAAAGAATGATTGCAGAAACATTGAAACTTATAAATTAAGTTATAGTAATTTTCTATCTATAAATATTGAAAAATGATAAATACATAGTCTAAAATATTATAACCTCAGGCTAACTGATGATACTGGTGGTCAACATGAAATGCCCATTTTATCAGACATTTTCATAAGTAAAAGGGGTGTGCAGGAGAATGAAAGTTATTAATATATCTACATACAATATTCTATGTGTTTATGTTTAATTCACCTAAAAATGAAGTAATTCTAAAATGTATGCATAATGAGAGAAGGTGATCTAATTTTCTGTTGACGAATGGCTGCAATATGTTAGAGCTGAAATGAAAGATGCATTGATATAAAACAGAAACTTGAAAAGATCCATAATCTTTTAAAATATTTTATTTTCTCTTAAAACAATTGTTTTATTTTATGGTGAACTTTGAGAGAAGTTGGAGGTTTAGACCAATAATATTAGTTATGCTTTTGACATTCTTGTTAACTTTTGTTTAATATAACTTATCACATTGAAAAAAAGGTGTATAATTTACAAATACTTTCTATATTGCAATATAAAATAAAAAGATTTTATTCATAAACTCTTATATAAAATTTTTATTTAAAGACATTGTGGGCTAACAAGACAGAGACTTAGTATTACTTTATTATTACTTTAAAATTTCATCCAATAGAGTTAAAAAAATTGTTTTCCATAAATGCTTATTTTTAGATTTTAATTTTAAGGTTGATAGCTTTGTTTTTTATATTTGTTTATTCATATAACAATAAGTGATTAAAATATTCTAAATCAACAGGAAGAGGGCATCCTGATTAATGTTAACAAAGTTTATATAGATTTTATATCATTGTTCATTATTTAGTCTGAAGGCATCACACTTTGATCTTTCACCAAATTACACATCATTCTAATAAGTCAGCAATTTATCACCTGATTACTAGAAACTCGATGAATTAGGTATCTTTACATCACACATATTTTATCAATCATGCATCTTTGGGTCAAAATGTTGACCTTGGACTCAAATTCAGCAAACTTGATAAATCCAAAATCCTTTGATCGACCAGATTTAAGATTTTTCTTCACTGGTGCCATCAAAAGTCCATCATAGTCAAAATATGCTCATAACTCTTGTTCTGTAATCTTCCAAAACAATCAATTCACTATATTTTTGTCAATTTTTCATATGCTTTGTTTTTTCAGTTGAATTTTTTACATCATCACCTGATTTTATTTTATTCTCTTTAGAAAATATAGCAGTGTAAATGATATCTTTCCAGACACTCTCAGACAGATGTAATCAAACTTCAGCAAGTCTTATTACTCTAACACTACCAGAAACAAGAATTTTGAATTTCATAGCACAAGCCCCAGGAAAGTGTGCCACAAGGGTTGTAAGTAATAAAGGGCTATTTTCTTCAAAGGAAACTTTTATGGCTCTTTATTTTCATCTTCAGCATTATGGAGAAAATGACTCAATTTCCTTATGCTTTTCCTAATTTTTTAATAAAGGGATAATGTGGAAAAAATCTCAAGCAATTTTTACAAAATTGTGGCAGCTTCAGTATTTTTTGTGCTAAATAAAAAAAACTTATAAACAAAAATTATAAACTATTGCTGATGAAATTTTATGAAGCATCAAATTACTTGAATACAATTCTTTAGTTATTAAAATTGATCAGAATGAATGTGAATGAAATTATACTGATTTACTATTTTCAGTACTATTTATTCACTTATTGATTTTTCCATATTAGGCATGATGATATATCATAACTAGAAGTAACTTTATTAGGATGACTTTGATCATTAAAAACTATAGTAAATATTTAATTGATTAAATAAGTTAACTTTTATGAATCTTACAGATTAGTATATAAAATACTTAAGATCTTTATTATAAAAAATCACAAGTATCTTCTACAGAATAATCTTTTGATCATTATTATATAATGCATTATTTTGCATATATATATATATTATAAGAACATAAAGTTTTGATATATAATAGACTGCTATTTTGTCTTTATTTTCTACTATTTTATAATTTTTTATAAGTTACTGGATGCCCCCACAACTTTATTTGTTTTAGTACAAAATTATCAATATTTTACTAATTAAATATCATAAAACAAAAATCCATAGCCTATATAATTCTCCCAAAAATTATTCATCAAAATTGGTGCATTAATTGTTGAGTTATTAAGTTACAAACAAGCAAACAAACTTTTCAAATTTATATATATATAAGTATAAAAATAAAATAAAAGATATACTTTAAAGGCTAAAAGTTTGCCTGTAACTTATAGACAATACAATTGTCTTCAATTTAAATATTCTTGAATTATTTGTTTTAAAGTTCAAATGTTTATGATTGTTGTTGACTGAAAATCCTTTAATCTTTACTGAAATATTTGAATTTCAATATAACATCTTACTGATCCTCATTTTTGTATGTAAATATTTTAATATTTTTGTCAAGCTTAGACACAGTTTTTCTAAATAATTACCTTTTAAAAATAATAGCAGTATATATAAAAATTAACAAACTTGTATTATATAGTTTATAAAATTATTTTAAACTATATTAAAAATTATCTACTACAATATTTTAAATAATACTTCAAATATATATTATCAGCCATATAAATAAATTTAAAAGTTTGTTTCTTACTTAATAACTCCATAAAATAATTTTAAAATTTCTAGAAAATATTACTTTTAGATAATGAAAAAATTACTAGATGTCACTGTGAGCACAAACTTTCAAATTCTATATCCATAGTTTTGGTTGAATATAGTAATAAATTACCAATTTTTTTCAAACATGTATCATAAAGTAAAAATCCATAGCCAAGTAATTCTCTGAAGAATGAACAAAAATTGTGCAAAATTTTATCAAGATGGCTGCAATATTTTTTGAGTTACTAAGTAATAGTCAAACAAAAAATTGAAGGAATGATATATATATAATAGATAAATTGGATTATGCTATTTAGTGACAAAATGTATTCATTTAATATGTATTGTGTAATTTTGACATTTGTAAAAAAAATACAATTACATTCTATAAATATAAAAACTTTAGATATTAACATGAACATATAATTCATAATCAAATAAAAAGGAAGGGCCCATAATTTTTAATGTGGTCAGTCTTAACAAAATATTCAGATTATTACGAATTTTACACTTTAATTATATTGAAAATGAAAAAGAAATATCTAATAATTTCACTAGAGATTTTTCTAACCAAATTTATTTAAATAATGTCTTGATGGTTTACTACTGACTGTGTTACTCAACAAAAATGTACACATTCAGTATTCTGAAAGCAGGAACATTACAGATAATTGAAGTAGTATTTTTATTATACTATGATTAGTAGTAAAATAAGCTGTTATTAAAATTAGAATTATTCAATTCTTATTATTCCATATTATACATAATTTTCAGATCAGTAGATTTATCCTATTAAATAGTTTTATGTTATCATTCTCTATATTTGAAAAACATTTGCATATTACCATCTACGCACTTCTCCACATTATTTATTGTTGTAGCTATGAATATGAGGCAACATGCCTCGAAAGAGCTCAGTTTTTACTTGTTTATTTATTGATTTATAAGACTACTTAAATATAGCTTCTCCTGCAAGTACTTCAATATACTTGTAAAAATAAACATATTTATGCATTGTGGCAATTTGTTTGTAAAAGACAAAATAATATGGAAATAATTGTACCAAGAAATGCTGTATTTAGAAATAAACTTTCAAATTGTCATTAGAATATGGTTGAACTTAACTAGTTGGAAGAATATGCATGAGTGTAGAAAAAAAATATTTAGGGTCTAAACAAGATTTATAAAGGAAAATGATTAATAGATTATTTACACTTGTGATTTGTATATTAAGTTTTTTGGTTCCATTTTTAAAATGTTTAGAAATGTCAAAACTATTATTACTAATAATGAAAAGAGTAGAATTGTAATTGTTGTATTTTTAAAATGATTTTTGATATTGTTACTAATTTATTTCACAATTCTTTAATCCAAACATTCAACAGCCTAAAGTAGTTCTTAGCAAACTAATTCTAATTTTTGTACAAAGTGGTAATATTTTCTTATTTTTTTCTAGTTTATGCTACTTTTTGTAGTAGTTACACTGACTAAAGTATATATTGCTATTGAAGTCACTTTTTAAGGAAAACATTTTGAAATTTAAATTATATGCAAACTATCTGACTAAGACAACATCATTTTAAAAAACAGATTATGATTAAATTGAAAAATATATAGAAAATTATTCCCATGTTAGGTTTTTGAGTATGATTTTAAGGCAAAATGCTCTTGAAAATTTAAATGTTGATTGCATTATATACCTATGAATACTGAGATGGAAAGGAGGGACAAAAATTCAACTTAAAACAAATAATGGTCAATTGTTTATATTTGTAACAAATTTTGTAACCTCTCTTCAGGTTTAACATTACCATGAATAATTTGCAAAATGTAATTAATACTATCGTTGTATATAATGTAAATAAAAACATTTCTTTAAAACTAAAAAAATGTAATGGAAAAAAAAGTAATTTGAGTTATAAAATGCATTAAACGTATTTATATACACAAGTTAAAAATTATGCACAATACCAATCTATTAAAAATTACCAATGACAATGATATATTCATACACTCATGCATATTTATATATGTTAAGAGAAGGGGTTGTTTGGTCAATACAGCTTATAAACTAGTATTGAATAAACTACTCTCATTGAAGAAACATCTCACACACATGCATATCAAGTATAGTAGAATATTGAAGAATAAATATTCGTAGTTAATTTTGTTTACTATATTTATCATAAGTTAGACCAAAATAATGTGATTATACTGGTTTTAATTTATATTCAATATTATCAATAATTATGATTTTGAACCATTACCATTATGTACCTGGTTTATTCTTATTTATATAACCTCATTTATAAATCCATTATTTTTCATGGCATTCCAAGTAAATTGAACATAGTGTTTGATTTTAGATGTTTAGCACTTATATATATTTTAATATTACACATATGTTATACATTTGCCAAAAAAAGTAGTAAGCATTTAGTTTGGACTTAATTAAGTATGCAAGTATAAATAAGGATTCTTATTTACCTATCTAATTTAAATCTTCCAGCTAATATTGTAGTTTCAGAGCATGTCAATATTTAAATTGGTTTATAAAACATTAAGTTTATTGAGTAATAATAATTTTTAAATTCACTTTTTAATAAACTCCATTATTATTTGCTTTATTTGAGAGCTAAAATTTGACATATAATTGGCCATGCTAAAATTTGGCAAAAAATATGAAGGGAAGAAACTGTTTAAAAAAAAATTCCCAACTTTCACTTGAATGTGCAAGTCAAAATATAAATTTTGGGACAAAAACAATTGCTACTAACTCATGAATCACAGTAAATATAACTTAAAATAATTAATAAATAAAGAAAATTACAAATACTTATTTTAAAAAAAAAAAAGAACTATTTTTATATAATTAATGTTATTTGAAAGAAAGTTTTAAAACTTATACTCTCATCTAGAATTCCATAAGCTACAACTGTGTATTTTTGCAAAACATTATCATTGATGGGTAGAAACATCAAATTTATTATTTGCTTTATCAATATATAAAATTCTCAGTTGTGAAAACTTTTTTCACGATTTTCATTCTTCCTAAAAGTGTATTTATTGAGACAAAATTATTTTGAATAATAGTTTGGTACAATCAATTTATTGTATTTATAGCTGCCTTTTATCATTATATATGGAGATTTTAAAAGTCATTGTTTGATTCATATCAACTACATTCCAGATAAATTATATTTAGAAATATAAAGGCATAATATATTCTTCACTGTACCAACAGTTTGATAGACTATATCTTTGATTAATAAGAAATAATGCATTCAGCACTCTTGCCTCTCATTAAGAAAGCCTGTGCTATGCATTGCAGGTAATAGATCACAATGCTGAAAGTTAATGTTTGCACAAAATACTGTTGAATCCTTTCTATGCTTACTAAAGTTTGTTCTACAACATAAGCTTCAGTATTATCCTCTACTAGGTTTAGTTTCAGTTATACCAGAATAAACTCAACAGGCATTTAGTTATTACTTTATTATAAAGTATTTCTTCTTTTTGAAATCTTCATTTTTCTATCTTCATTTCATTGCCATAAAACACAAATAAAAACACCTTTGTATCTAAAACACCACTTAGTTTTACAGCTAACATATTATTTATTCCTCATTAGTCAATTTATTTATTTTTCAATAAACATCTTCGCTATTTCAGCCTTAGTTTTTATAACTTGTTTTTCATCTCAGTTATATTTTATTTTCATTAATTATGAGATAACTTATCAACATTAAATGTTTACAAGTATTTAAACATTTAATATATTTTTTTGTGCTGTGCTAGTTAAATTTTTAATTATTTAGAGTTTTAAATTGCTTAAAATTATAATTAAAATTTTATTTATGTATTGTTTTAAATTTGAAATTAACACAATTATTACATTATTTATACTACTGCAAAATATAATGTTGTTGCATATTTAATTTATAATATTTTTAAACTTTTTCTCAGTTGAACAGTACAAAAATGTATGTCGTCGTATTATAATATTATTTTTAATAATTTAGTTATTACATCTAAATTTATTTGATCACACTCCAACTGCATTTACTTGGGAACAAAATAAATAAAATAATCTATTGATAATTGAAATTTATATATTTATAGGTAATTTCCTTTTAAAATGTTTTGTTGTACTGTTTATTTATAGCTAGAGAATTTAATTTGGAAGAGTTTTCCTTAATTATATGCTACGATTATATCCATAAAATCATATATTCCAACCCATTCAAATATTGTCTCGTTTGACTTAATTTATTATTGATTTATGTATTTTTACTTTGTTCTTTTTATATCAGATGGTGTGATTTGATTCTTTGTTAGAATAATTTTGGATATATGTACTATTTTATTATATGGTTGCAATTTTCATCCATATATTATTTATTTTCACAGTTTTAAAATAACTGAATTTTTTAATTGGTTTCACATTATATTTTATGGTATTTTTTCTGCAATTAATTAGAAGTACTTGCTACTGCAAAGAGATGATGTCACGACTTATGGAGATTTTTCATGAAAAATTAGAAAGATCAATTCATGTTTTAACTTCCAGAATTACTACCAAACATTACATAAAACTATTGCTGATTCAAATTTTCTGACTTTTGATAATGGTTCTGTAGTATGAGATGAGTAGTACAGAATAGTCATATCTATTATAGACATAAATGAGAAATACTTTCATCTGATAATCTCAAAATATAAGAACTATTTGATTTCTATAACATAAGACTGATTTCTAAAGTTTTTACAAATGTTGCATCTAGAAAAGCAAGACAGATCCAGAAACCATCAATTGATGCTAAGTCAAATATACACAATTTTTTAAAGATACTATCTGGAATTATAAATTTACATTATATGTGATAAATAATCTAAAAATGCATAGAACTTAATCTTTGACTCGTGGCAACCAAAAATATCAATGCATATCAACTGTCAAATTTCTTTATTATCTACATATTATAATTATCATTATAAAAATGCAACTTTTTTCGCATTAAATAGTGAAGCTCTAATTATACTAGAATCTATTTTGCATTTTGCTTAGCGCTTTCGAGATTTAATGTTGGAATCTCATATTCATACTCATACTCAAAAGTGCTAAGCAAACCTATTATACATTATAGTATAATTATAGCTTCACTATTTAATGCGAAAAAAGTCGTATTTTATAATTACAATTTTTATTAGTGAAGAGAAAAACAATTTATTATATAATTATCATTGTTTTCTATCTTTGTTTTATTTTATATCTGATTAAAAATAATTTTTTTAACAGCTTCATAATAATCTCAAATAATCTCATAGAGATTTTGAATTTTTGAAAATATTACTTGGAGTGGCTAATGTTTGATGCCTTTACAAGAGCCTTGTAATTGAATAAATAAAAAAGATAGAGCTTTTTTTTTGTCATATTGATGAATTAAATGTTCATGAGCTTTTTCTTGATATGTTTCTACATCTATGGTCCTATATAATATGGAAAGTGAATTCTTTATAAGTATGGTGACAGATTTTCCAAAGTATTTGTCTTGAATAAAAACTCATTCTAGTCTAATTTATGTACATTAATTCTTGTTCAATTCAGAATATTTAATGGTTTTATTTAGATATACATGAAACAATCTTCACAACTCTCTCATAATTATTTTATGGAGATTGTTTCATATATTAAAATATGATAAATTTTCATTAAAGAGACCCAGTGCTATCATTCGTCCAACCCAAATTTATGTTAGAGCAAAAACAATTACATTGCTAGAAACTAGAACAATTAAGGAAAACAATAAGCATAAAATAAATAGTGATAACTATATAAAAAAATAAGGAAAAAAAGAAATTTTCACATCCAAAATAATTATTATTTTATTGTTTGTTCATAATTTGGAAATTAACATTAACTAAAATTTAAAATACATCTTCTGTGATAATTTCTTTATATTCCTCACAAAATCTTTCTAAACATGTATAACATGTCTTACCTGAGATAATCCACAGCTTCACAATCTCCAAAAGAAGTCAGATATGACTTCTTCATTTTTATCTTGTACCCCAAATGTTCTAAATGTCAAAGGCGTCTATAAAAAAAATATTCATCCTAATAAAAGATACAGAAGAAATCATCATAGCAATTGGCTTTTTGTCTATCTAAAACTAGAAATTGTAGGCTACTGTCTATATCACTGATAAAATGGGTTTCAACACTTCATTTTATATTTTTTTGTGTACATCAGTAATGTTTATATTCTTTATGGACACCAGTGATGTTTATATTCTTCATGCACACAAGTGATGTTTATATTTTTTATGCACAAAAGTGATGCTATCTTGTTATATATATTGTACCACATAGATATTATTTATTTGCATATAGTCCATTTATTAGCTATAGACTTGAAAATAATGTTATGAAACATATAGTAAAACCAAAGCATGAACAAGAATAAACAAAAACATAAACAAGAATCAGAATTTGATTATGTTTGTGTATGCAATGTTTGTATACATTTATTTATAAGTTTTATAACTCATTACTTGTAAACCATATTATATAAACATAATTAATGATTTTCAAAAAGTGTAGATAGAACATTAGAAAATTACGATAGGTATGAATTCTATATGAGCATAAATAAATAACTACAAACACACACTAATTTTTCGATACATATGAATTCTATATGAGCATAAATAAATAAATATATAACTACAAATTAACACACACTAATTACAAACTAAAGTTAATAAAAAAGATAATTTTTTCAAAAAATTAAAAAAAAAATTAAAAATTTAACTTATGAGTAATTACATTGAAGCTCTATTGTAGGTCTTGTTTGTGAATAATACCGGAGAAATTTTCACTTGCAGCCCATAAAACATTTTTTGTCTTTTATCGCTTCATGATAAGTACAAAAATTAGCAAAAAAAAAAAAATTAACTACTGTGGTCGATTAAAACTGATGCCAAAAATCCAAATTTCAGCCGATTTTTTTTAGGTAAAGATCATTTGAAAGCTAAGATATTGAGCTATAAAATGGGCATATTTTGATTGACGTCATGCTTATACTTTTTACACCAGTAAAGAAACAAAATAACACATCATCAAATGAGCACACAAGAGTGTGTGCAGCATCAAAAAAGTGAAAAAAGTTAAACATATATAATAAGGTAGTTATTTATATAGTGCTATGTTAATAATGTTGGCTTGAAATTGTACTTAATTATTAGTAATGTCACCATTAATGGTGACAACGGACCAATAATATGATGTACATGGTTCATCATTACTCATGAAACATTATCATAAATCCATTATTTATTACAGTCTTCAAATTTAATTAAATATAACTTTTTATTATAAAAATCAAATAAAAGTAATACTCTAGCAGCACACATATTTACATAGCAGTGACGAAGCATGACTTTTTTAGGAACAGAAGCATACTTCTTTTTTTATAATGTTTTTAATTTACTTACCACAACAATTTTTACATAATCGCACCTAATATATATATATATATATAAATCTGAAACTCTCTTATCTGTAAATCAGAAAATATATTATCAATACACTTTTATCTTCCAAATCCTATTAACATTTTTAAAAGTTTTATCTATAAATTATATCTTAGAGTTATTGGAACTTCCTATAATCAATAAGAATGTGTTAGTCAAATTTCATTCTCTGTGTATATAAAAAAACAATTCAATGGTTGGTAAAATAAATTGAAAGTCAACAGTAATTCCATACAAAAAATAATAAATTTGAATTGCTCATTCTAATCAGACTATGATTAGTTTAAATATAGATAATACATTATCAATATGTTTTTTTCTTCCAAATACTTTTAACATTCTTAAAAGTTTTAACTGTAAATTAGTCTTAACATTGTTTGAACTTCTTATAATTAACTGAGAATGCATTAGTCAAGTCCATTCTTTGCATATATAAAAATAATTCAACTGATGGTAAAAAAATTGAAAGGGAATTTTTTAAATTGAATTTTAATTAAAGTTTTTGAAAGTTTAGTGAATTGTTTTATGGAAGCACTCATTCTGTTCAATACATGGACATTTTGTTCCTGTTATATATATATATATATATATATATATATATATATATATATATATATATATATATATATATATATATATATATATATATATATATATATATATATATATATATATATATATATTGTAACCTAGTGTTATTGACACTTGGTTTATTTGGCATTGTTTCCACAGGAAAACAATGCTATCCTTTTTTAGAAAATAAAAAAGTAAAATAATAATAATATTAAGTGATTAATAAAATATGCTATTTACTCACTTTAACGTGTTTTAAGCAAATAACTAATAAATTTAGTAATTCAATGTCATTTTGAAGAAGAGCATGAATAATTTAATTAAAATATTAACAATAAGAGCAATTTAATATAGTATAAAAGCACATATCATAAACAGTAATTGATTTTGGATGGGTAGAGGGGAGAGTGGATGAGTGTCTTATCATAAAGCACAATAACTTCTGGTAATTTTTTTATATATAATGTTTAAAGAATTATACATCAATGATTGTTAATTTAATGTATTTATTATTTTTTTTATAGTGTCAAATTACTTTGTAATCCAGGTAAATAATACGAAAACTATATGATTGTAATGGGTTTTTTTTTTCTTTCTTTTATTTATGGTATAATTAAATGATTATTTTTCTGTAAGAGGTCGCTAAAACAAGACCGCCAATTTTTTTTTTTGAAGAAAGATTGTCTGACATTAGTTTTTCAAGGAAGAAGCAGTGCTGAAATTCGGTAACAATTTTTTTTTCATTTTTAATTGCAGAAATAAATATAAGTCAAGTAAAATTTTAATAATATAATGTGTGGCTAATCCTTTTTGGTGGGACATCCTGATCCTCTTTTGCTATCGACCTATTTAAAGCTTTTTATATGCAAAAATATACTATCTTGTGCTAAAGTTCAAAATGACCATATTAACTACAGTAATCACAGAAAATGTCATTATATTTAAATTAAGTAATATAAGTAATTTCCAGGAAATAATCAATTATTTGTTAACTTTACCTTATTTAATGATCTTTTCATGGTATAAAAGAAAAATTATAATTAAAAGACATATTATAAAAGCCAAGGAAAGTTAACTAGAAAAATTTCACGCTCTTTCTAAAAGAAATTGTCTGCCTTTGAAAATAATGTAAGTTCCCCACGTTAAAATATGTTTTATTCACTGAAAATTATCTAGAAATAATATTAATGATAAATGATATTTACTTATGCACCTGTATATTTTTAAAAAAAATATATATATAAATTTTCTCAAGGCAAATATCGGAAAATTTGTATGTGTGCATTTTACGGAGAATTCCCTATTAAAGAAAAATTACAATTCCCAGAGTAGGAACAAAAACTAAAAACATTAGTGACTTAATTATAACCATAATATAATATGTTATATTATACATCAATTGGAGTCATTAAAACTTCATATCCACGTAAGTCAGTTGCAGTCATTATAATAATAGTATCTTGGAAAATTCGCGCATTATTTTTTTTATTCATAAGCCAGCTAGCTAAAAATGGTATGTATCATCAATAATAGAAAAGGAAAAGAATTGTGTGTGTTATCGTTTAGAATAAAATATTCGTCTACGTTAGAATATGTATTGTTTTCTTGGATCCCAAAATTATAGCAGTTTAATTCAAGGAAGAGTTAACATCCAACGCTGCTATGTTTTTCCTTGCCTAATTTATTAAGTGCACCAGAATGGAGGCAACTTTTATATAAATGAAATAATAAAATGTGTTTCTTATTTTAAATTTGTTTCGTGAACTACGACTGGATCAAGTTCTTTATCTGGATAAATTGCCCAACGGAAAACATTTTTCTAGTGAGATAATAAGCACTTGTTAAGTAATGATTTTTTTTACTAATTTGTAAAATTATGTGTATTTTTTTTATATCAACAGGTTAAAGGCTGTATAGTCAAGTAATATTTAAATGACCTTGTAATCATAAAGGTATGTTTTCATGTAATTATTCTAGGTTAAATTTATATTTCACATGGAAAATTTTTTTATAAAATGTGTTTTAACTATTATATGCAATTATGGGTATAAATTTTATATGTTAGATGCGTAAAAGAAAAACATTTAGATACCTAATAGGTAAAGTAAATAATAATAAAAAAAAAAAAATTATCAGAAGTAATTAAAAAGAATTGCTATACAAGATATTTCTTGTCTAAAGCTTGAAACGAATTTATACTGTATTAATTGAGGAACTTATTCCCAATTATTCTTTATTAACACATTCACTTTATTTAGTTCAAGATAATATGCTACCAATTACTTGTTGAATGTTCCTTTGGTAAAATGAAAATTATTATACTTTTATTCTGTGATATCCATTGATTTCAGATGTTGATCTAAGTATACCCCGTAACATAATTTTAGTATAATTAGTGTATTTGCTTGTCTTGCCCAGATAAAGCATCAGTATATGCTTAATATCAGCATAGGTAATCTTTATAATATGTTTATTTTGTGGGATGAAAATGATTTCCCCAAAAGCTTTGTTTTCCATGAGGGAGAATAGTTAAATCTAGTATTCGGGCATGTTTTATAGCCCAAGTGATCGCTTCTCATAGTTAGGACGATCAAGAATTTATCTCGCATGTAGTATACTTCATTCGTTTAAATCCCAGGAGAGGATTATATTTGGTGTGTGTTCGTATTATGCCCAAGTAAGAGGCAAGAAACCACCAAAATATTTTAATGTAGTAGTTAACTCTACTGACCTTCAGTGTTATTCCATATTCCTCATGAGAAAATAGAGATAATTCCACCACGGAAGGTGTTGATTATTGTGTTTTGTTTAGAAAGTTAGGGCAAGATAACGGGTATATTGGAGGTGTTAATTCCTCAAGATTCATTTTAGTATAAATAGTGCGCTAGTACTATGATCAATATCTGGATTGTGTGGCGGAATATTGCTAGTAATTCACATGTAAGTCAATGGAGAGAGTAAGTTTAAAATTGCGTGATTTAGAAACGCTTATTTACCAATGGAGGATTCAAATACAATGTTTAATTCTGGTTAATGAGTAAGCAACACTAATAATGTAGATTATCCTTATGAATAAAGTGTGTATCACAACTTAAGTGGTATTAAGTTAAATATAAAAATAGTAAGTGTAACGTTTGATAAATAGCCCATAAATTATAATAAGTTATCTAAATACAAACCATCGTTTAATTAAATATATTATCATAAAAATCGTTTTACGTATTGCATATAATCAGATTGTTTTTATTCCAAAACTAATATTTAGTTAATAAAGTTAAGTAGAAGCTCATATAAGATACACTAAACGGATGAGTTGATGTATCAATAATAATATGTATTTTTTTTATTCAATTTGCATAATTGTAAAAAGATGAAGTAGTAGTTCTAATCCAGGTCTAAAAGTATAGACAAATTAATGTTAGTTACATGTTGTTTTATCCATATGGGATCGAATAAATTATATATGTTTGTTTAGTGTTTTAAGAATAAAGTATAGTCCTGTTAAACTGTAATAATAAATTATAATCTTGTTAAACTTTAATAATAAATTATAGTCTGTTACACGTTGTTTAGAGTCATTTTTCTTGTGTGCTAAATAAAAGTGTATTTGCATAATACTTGCAATACTTTCCTTGAGTCCGAAATCATTAAACTCCTAAAACTCAATACACCAGACAGATAAATTTAAGCAGATTGGAATATTTCATTATATTTTAGTTTAATAAGAATTATTTATGGGATTGAAAACTTCAGACCAAGACATTTTATTTTATGTGTGTGTAAAAATGACTTTATTCCCAAACTACTAGCTTTGGTTGCACATTGTTCCATACACATTTAAGTGAAGTGTCTAAGTAATAAATCTTAGTTAAATTATTGTGTTGTCATGGATGATGGAAGGACACAAAAGCACCCTTGTCTTTTCATCATTCCGACTGAGATTCTGGATAAAAAGGGCTGTATTATTCAAAATTATGCGTTATTATTGAATCTGGTTATCATCTCTTTAAATATTATAATAGTTGATATGGGGATGAGGATACCCGGAATTTAAATAAGGTAAATGTTTCCTATAGCTGACCAGAATGTCAGTCATATGCGACAACACAATACTGCCGAGCATTTTCTTAAATATAACAGAGAACCCTGAGATTAATATTATTATAATTATTCTTAAATTAAGGAGTGATCAATTATGATCAATATTACAAGCGTGGCATGGCTTAAGAGATTGAAACTTCTAATTGTATAATAATAATAATACATGAAAAGTATTTTAGATCATATTGGAAAATTAATAGATATGTTGCTGCTTTTATTTTGGTTGCCTTAACAACCAACCAGATAAAAATTAGTGGCACAAGCGCGGATAAACCAACTAACTAACTGGTTAGATGTTGGGTTGGAAATAATAATAATAACTAATTAATACTGGTAATTATATCTTTAAAAGAAATAAAATAAATTTCTAGATATAAAATAATGGATTTAATTTTTTTATGAGGGTTAGAATATATATATATATATATATATATATATATATATATATATATATATATATATATATATATATATATATATATATATATATATATATATATATATAAACCATTATACAATTACAAATAACCAGTAATGATGTCTGTTTAAAAGTCTATATCTCAATAATATTGAACTTCAAAATGATACCTATTTGAAGTTGTATGCTAAATGATGTTTAATATTGAAATTCAAACCAACTCAAACACAGAGCATGAAATTTTAAATAAGCAAATGATCTTAAATTTTACTAATAAACTAATATGTTTATAAACTTATTAAAGACAAACTAAACATTAGATTTCAATCTTTAAATAGCCCTTCCAAACTATAAATGAAAAGAAAGTTACCATCAACACTAATTGAAGTAATCATACAAATATCTAAACCATTATACAATTACAAATAACCAGTAACAACTTTTTTTAAAAGTCTATATCTCAATAATAGCAAACTTCAAAATGATACCAATTTGAAGTTGTATGCTAAACGATGTTAAATATTAAAATTCAAACTAACTCAAACAAAGAGCATGAAATTTTAAATAAGCAAACGATCTTAAATTTTGTTAATAAACTAACATGTTTACAAACTTATTAAAGACAAACTAACATTATTGAGATATAGACTTATAAACAGAGGGCATTACTGGTTATTTGTAATTGTATAATTGTTTAGATATTTGTATGATTACATCAGTGTTGATGGTAACTTTATATATACCAGATGTAGAATACTATAATGAGTAAAGAACTAATAAGCATTCAGTATAACATAAATTTTTTAATAATATGAATAATAAGATTAAATCGTTAGAATTAGATAAAAAATAAACCTTCTAATGTAGCATTCATTAATTAAACTTATATGGCACTGTCAGCATGAGTCAGTATTTAAGCTGTATTATAAAACTCTAATTTTAGGTCATTAATAAAAATTCTCTAATTTTTTCACAAACTCCCATATTATCAATTAGCATCTTAATAAAGTAATTTTAATCACTGTTATTTTATCCTACATGATAAGCAACATTGATATACAATTCTTAAAAGAGATAAAAAGCATAGTATTGTGGATAAAAATCATTGTATTATGAGTAGACAGTCAATAGTAAAAAAGTACCAAAAAAATCTCCAATTAAACTTGCAAATTAGTCTAATCCATTTGAAACATTTATTTTCTCAGTATGTCAACTGGTTTCATAGATATAGAATAGAGGGCAAGAAAATGTTTAATAACTTCATACATAACAGTTAACAATTAAGTATTCTTAGACCTTTAATTTGTTTCAAATAATGACTGCGAAAGGATAATACAAATATTTTTTCAATTTATTAACATTTCAATTCTTAATGTGTATATCATCTTTAGTATGTGTACACAATTATATATGTATAATAAATTAGTAATTAAGTTTTCTATGAAAATTGTTTGATAGTTTTATTTTTATTTTAAAACAATTGTTTAAAAACAGCTAAACTAAAAAACTCTCATTATTTAAAATAATTGTGAAAAGTTAAAAAATAAAACTCCTGATAATTATTTAAAACAATGATCACAATTTTTTTTTAACATTTTTTAAAAACAAACTATTTCAAAATAAAAATAAAAACTTTCAAACAATTTTAAATACAAAACTTAATTACAGATTTATTATACATGTATAATTATGCACACATATTACATATTTGAAATACAGGCACTCTTCACCTACTTGGAGTCTAATTGTAAATATAAGAATTTGAACTTAGACTTTCAAGAATCCTTCAGCTATACACACTATCTCATACCACTGATACACATAACTACATACATTTAGAAAAGATAAATAATCCCCAGTATATATATAATGCCAAATTAGCACTCATTAATTGGTCCAGATTATCATCTCTCACACAGCAATCCATCATACTTTAATAGACAGGTTTTAATCTACTCCAACTTCCAACTCGTCAGCCATCCATACCATTGAAATCTGATGATGGAAAGCTCAAATCCCATGCTGATGCCAATTTTATTTCCATGCTCATGTTGACCTCAAGTCACTCTGATTCCCCATGTATAGGACCTTATCCATTTAAATACAGAGGGATGGACAAGATGCAGATTTAATGTGTAAATGTTTGAAATTCAGGCACTCTCCACATACTTGGAGCCTAATTGTAAGTATAGAAAATTTGAGCTCAGACGTTCATGCATCCTTCAACTCTCCACACTATCTCATACCATTGATTCACATCCACTCACATGTAGAAAAAATAAATAATCACCAATATACATATTTTGTGCTGAACCAGCACTCATCAGGTGGTCCAGATTATCATCTTCCACACATCTATACAATCAGTGCTCAGTTTTGCACCTTTATACTTTAATGGAGAGGATTCAATCTACTCCAACCTCCAACTCTTCAGCCATCCATACAACTGAAATCTGATGATAGAAAGCTCAAATCATCACATGTCAATGGTATGAAATGGCTGAAGAGTTGGAATAGACTGAAGCCTGTCTATTAAAGTTTGAGGGTTTGCTATCTTAATATAAAACTGAGCACTGATTATATATGTGTGTGGGAGAAGATAATCTGGATGAAATGATGACTGCTGGTTCAGCACAAAATATATATTGGTGCTTATTAAACTTTTCTACATGTGTGTGACCATGTGTATTTGTGGTATGAGATAGTGTGGATATTTGAAAGTATGAGTTTAAATCCTCTATATGCACACACATTAAATATAATATATACATAAAGATTATATATTAACTTACTGCAGAAATGTGTGATATTTATTTAAAGTAAAATTATATGTATTAAATGAAGTTTGTTTACATTATATAAACATGTATTATTATGTACACATACTAAATATGATATACACATAAAGAAAGTGTCTGTATGACAGGTTGAGATTGTTGATAGCTTAAGGTTTGGTTATTATCATATATATATATAGATATATATATAGTTTATATATATGGTCACTTATAGTTTATATATATATATATATATAAACTATAAGTGACCAGTAAATTTAACCCACTTATACTTCAAATGACAGAAAAATGTATTTCAGTCAATTTGCCCACTGGTGAATTTTTTCATAAGTATTATACATTAAAATGCATGTAAAATGGTATACTTTATTATAATAAATTTTTTGTCCGAAAATTCCACACTAAAAGATGCAAAATTCAAAATTCCCACTCTTACTATAGATATAAGCCCCACCCTGACATCATCAGCCATTGTGTATTGTCAAGGCTGTAAAACATTCAGTGTTTTATGATATTGAAGTTTCCAATGATGCAAAAAGCATGTTTATTTGTGAATTTATTACAGTTTTAGATATTTTATTAAAAATAATTTGCACTATATTTATTAGATATCAAGAAATATAAATTATTAATAATTTATTTTGACTTAAAATACTTTTTCAAAAATATAATGTTATATTAGCAGTTAACATAAATATGGCCAGAAGCAAATTTGAAGACCAGCTATGATGTAAACAATCTACTTGATATTTACGATAATAAAAAAATGCAAATTTGCAATAAATATTCAAAAAACTTAAACTTTTAAAGCATAATTCATTAGATATTAGAGAAATAGATAGTTATTCATTTGGATGTGTAAATTTAATGAAAATTAAAAAAATATTTTGTTGATTTTATAAACTGAAAATAATCTTTCTAAAAACGATGACGTGTAAAGTCGTTGTTTTGATTAAATTCTCATTTTTTAATATTTACAGAAACAAAATAAGAACATTTAAAATTTATTTCAGTAGAAAATAAGAGTATGTATCAAATAAAGTCAAATTTATTTTTTCCTGATAAGTAATAATCATTTTATCATATATTTTACATTGACATAAACTGAAAATATTTTGTCTAGAAATGATGATGTGTAAAGTCTTTGTTTTAATTACATCCTCATTTTTTTAATATTTACAGAAAAAAAATGTGAATTTAAAATTTATTTCAGTAGTAAATAAAAATATCTATCAAATGAAGTCAAATTTATTATTTTCTGATATGTAATAATCATTTTATCATAAATTTTACATTGACATGTGAGACAAAGAAAAATGTCAGAATAGTGAAGTGTGGTAGAATTAAAGTACAATATAGTTTTACATTTTTAATTAATATGCCAATATTAATAACTTAAAAAAAGGATAATTTTTTTGCATGTCAAATATTTTAATTGGGCACTAAATCAAAATAAAATAATTTTTTTTTCAATTATAATTGGAGTTTTTAGATTTAATTTGAAATAAAACCATGGTGAGTCCAGAAATTAATTAAATCAGTCTTTTGTTATAAAATAATAGGGTTTGACTCAATTAATTTCTGGATGCCTCATGCTTTTATTTTAATTTAAATCTAAAAACACTATTTGTAGTAGGAAAAAAATATTTTATTTCTTTTTAGTGCACAGTGCAATAAATGCATTTCATATAAAAATATTATTTTTAAGTTTTTAGTATTGGCACAGTAATGAAAATGCAAAACTATATTGTCTTTAACTTGACTGGATATATATATATATATATATATATATATATATATATATATATATATATATATATATATATTACTATATATATATATATATATATATATATATATATATATATATATAACTAGATATTTCTGCCATAAGGTAAATTGTATCTCCTTTGTGGTATATATCATATTTACTATGTGTACATAGTAATACATGTATATTTATATTGTAAAGGAATTTCTCTTAATACATATAATTTTATTTTAAATCAATATCACACATATAGCATATATAAGTCATTAGATATTTCTGCAGTAAATTAATATATATATATATATGAAAAAACAAATACAAGTTAATCACGTAACCTGCTATCACTTGTTATTTATGTCCAAAAGATGGCGCTATACCAAAACCGCCGAACAAGTGTAAGATTTGTTTTACATAAACGAAAAAAGAGTCAGAAGTTAACTATCTCTTTCATTTGCTCACTCCCAGATCAGCTGATTTCAAGCTGGTTTGCTATCCTCAGTGGGAGATAGAGTATAGAAACTAGATCTAAAACACTGACTCTCAAGTGTTTATGCAAAACGTTTCTATCAGATTGCAAGCGTGAATTTTTCAGACCGGTAAAGTCTTCAAACCCAGCCTAGCAAGCTAGATATTTATATGGGTCTGATCTCAGTTAAGAATCACCATATAATCAAAGTCTCTGCAATATATATCATTGCAAGAAAACTCCAAAGGTACATTTATGAAAAAATAAATACAAGTTAATCACGTAACCTGCTATCACTTGTTATTTATGTCCAAAAGATGGCGCTATACCAAAACCGCCGAACAAGTGTAAGATTTGTTTTACATAAACGAAAAAAGAGTCAGAAATTAACTACCTCTATACTCTATCTCCCACTGAGGATAGCAAACCAGCTTGAAATCAGCTGATCTGGGAGTGAGCAAATGAAAGAGGTAGTTAATTTCTGACTCTTTTTTCGTTTATGTAAAACAAATCTTACACTTGTTCGGCGGTTTTGGTATAGCGCCATCTTTTGGACATAAATAACAAGTGACAGCAGGTTACGTGATTAACTTGTATTTGTTTTTTCATAAATGTACCTTTGGAGTTTTCTTGCAATGATATATATTGCAGAGACTTTGATTATATGGTGATTCTGAACTGAGATCAGACCCATATAAATATCCAGCTTGCTAGGCTGGGTTTGAAGACTTTACCGGTCTGAAAAATTCACGCTTGCAATCTGATAGAAACGTTTTGCATAAACACTTGAGAGTCAGTGTTTTAGATCTAGTTTCTATACTCTATCTCCCACTGAGGATAGCAAACCAGCTTGAAATCAACTGATCTGGGAGTGAGCAAATGAAAGAGGTAGTTAATTTCTGACTCTTTTTTCGTTTATGTAAAACAAATCTTACACTTGTTCGGCGGTTTTGGTATAGCGCCATCTTTTGGACATATATATATATATATATATATATATATATATTCTTATTGTATACATTATATTTAGTATTTGTACATAAATATATATCTCACTTGATAATTATTCCTTTCATAATCAGTATGTTTTTTTTATATACTTTCTTACTGAATTGAATATGTAAATATAATCAACTTACTGAACAACTATATATTTTAATCATATTTTATTGTCATCTAATAGACTTTCATTCACAATTGAACCTTCTCAAGATGTTAAATTAATTCACCATGTCACATGATTTATATGTCTTAGCACATCCTCTATTGACCACCATCAATCCTACAAAATGTTTTTATACTTTTCATTTTTTATTTAATGATCATTTTCCTCCTAACCTTAATAAGCCTTGTACTAAATTCTTACAATTCTTTTTAGTTTTTTGTATATACATTGTCTCATATACTTTTCTTTCTTTATAATTTCTATCCTTGGTATTCCAAATCTTACACAGTATTTTTTGAAATATATATATATCAAAATTTTCCCCCATTTCTAAGAAAGTATTCTACATCATACCTATGCTAAAAATATCAGTTATGATTAAAGTTGTTTTGAAAGTAATGCCAAATATTCCAATTTTTATAAAAAATTACCAATAGTGATCTTTCTGTAGAGCAAATAATGCAACTTAAAATGGAATACAGAGATAACCAAAAATGTCTTGGCTCAATATATTGCCACAAAAAGATCTCAAATCTTTTTGGCAAACCATCACAACTAGACAAGGAGCTACATAAGATGGGCTGTGGCTTCAGCCATTTGACCTACCCCCTCCATGATTAAAATTAATACAGAAAATTAGGGAGAACCCAAAATGCTTCAGAAGATACATACACATTTTCAGACAAAACTTCAAAGTAAGGATTTTGAAATTGGTAATATCTGGAACAACACTGATGACTCTTTGGAGCATAATATCACTAAAGCTGAAGTAATACAGAAACTTAGTAAATGTTCTGAGAGTTTCCACTCTCACCTTCATGCCATTCCTGGGTTTGTTGTTTTACACCTTAGTTATTTCACTGCACTGATAGTTTATGGAATTATTAACCTGCTAGCAAATGATTTTCAAAGCATTGCCAATTTATATCCAATATCACTAGTCCCTACCTAAAAAAAATAAATCCTTCACCATTAGAGAACATCTGGCCAATATGCAAGGCCCCTTTGCTAATTAAAACAATAGAAGCAATAGTTAAAAATTCCATACAAGATCAGCTCTACAATCACATCATGCCTTACCAATTTGCTCGAAGGGGTTCTTCCACAACTGATGCAGTCCATCTTTTCTCACTTCTCTTGGAACATATCAGAAAACATAGAAAATCTTCACAGATTGTCATTCAGCTTGATTTTTCTTCTGCCTTTGATTCTGTAATTCCTTTGGTTTTATTACACACACTTCAAGAATATGGAGTTTTGAGCATCTACATCAGAATAATTGGGAACCTTATCCACAATAGATCAATTTTTACATCACTTGATGGAAGAATCTCTTCTGACTTTAGGTCTCATCTTTCAATTCCTCATAACTCTCCACTAAGCATGCTTTGTTTTATAGCATACATCAACCTCTTCTGCTTGAGATTGAGAGGAGAGTGCCTGGAATCTACCTACCAACACTTCAAAAAAGAGATACATCACATTTCCTATGTGGATGATGTAACCATATTTTTGCCAAACAAAAAGTTCCTTCCAATCTACCAACAAATTATTAATAAATATGAATCCAAATTAAATCTTTGTATAAATTACTTCAAGTCTTCTGTTTGGAAGATGTTCACTGGCACACCCATACAGTCTCAATTTACTTCACAACCCCAAAATTTTTAGGTTTTTTGTTGTACAAATCTTGCATGCAAATAAAAAAAGATATTCAGCAAAACATTATTGTTAAAGCCATCAAAATGGTGAATTCATTGACTCAAATTTCACTCTCCCTACCTGGCAAAACTTCACAACTAAACATGCTGATATTGCCAAGAATAAACTACTTCCTGCCTATAATCAAACCAACCAAAGTCTTTGTCAATGTGATTAATTTCCTCTACTCCAGACTTTTTTGGAAGGGCAAAGTAGTTGCTATTAGTATAGTCAAAGTGCATATGCCTAAAGAATTAAATGGGATGGGACTACATTCAGTCTCCATATGCTATGCCTACAAAGTATTTAGTGCCTTACAAGCAATGTACAGGGAACAAGGAAATTCAAATTTTCCTTTTTTAATAGAACCCACAGATACCCTCTCCCATTGAGAGTAAGTGGATTGTGGGAATTTTAAACTTTGCGAAACGACTCATACATGTAACACAGTCTTCATTCCAATGCAAAAAGACATACTGGAAAATTTATGGCCTGATTTATAAGGATCAAGTTTTACTTCACAATGAAATTGGTCTAAATAACAAACCATTAATCAAAAAACTCAAAAGTTGATACAATGAACCAAAATTTATCGACTTTATCATAAAGCTTAACCTACTAGCATTACCCACTAACAACTTTCTAGTGTGGAAAAGAGGTTTTAATAACATCGATCCTCAATGTCAACTTTGCAAAATGACTGATGAAACTATTCAACATCTCCTTTACATATATCCCCACTTTAGTACCATTAAAGCATTGATATCAACTAAAGTCACAATTGATATTAGAATGTTATTATTTATTAAGACAGCCATTAACTGTGGTGATATTTCCATAATCAGATTGGCCATCTTCATTCCTATGCAGTCTGGATTATCAGATGCCAATTTATTATTGAACAAAACACCCTCAATGCCCTGAATGCCTACATTGGCATAATAAAAAAAATTAAAGACAGAGACAAAATGCTCACATCTTCAAATTTATTTCAAAACACGTGGAATAAGGTACTTTTTTATAAACAATTTTTCAAACCATACCTCGAAATTACAAGGAAAGAACTTGTTTGGGACTAGAACCAGAGTAGCTTTTTTGAAGCAAAAGACAGTTTAGTTCAAAGTTATGTAAATTTAATTTAACAATTGTGCAATTTTTTTGTTGTTTAATAAATTATTTGTTTTTAATATAAAAAAAATTACCAATGTCATATTATTTAAAATATTATAATTGTTTGTAAATATAGTATAGAACAAGGTTTTTAAAAAAATTAAAGCCATTAACATTGATTAACAAATTAGAAAATAATGCCAAAGGACATAATATATTATCCTTAAAAAATATATTATTTGAATACAACATATGTTTTGCCTTTTAATTTACATGCTCTTATATAAACTAAAAGTTAAAATAAATTGACAAATCATACTAATAGAATTAAGGAAACTTCAAAACTGGCTTGCATGTTGATTATAATAATGTGAAAGACTTAATCAAATACATGTAAGCCAAAATAAATATTATATAGATATATGGATTTATTAATATCTTGAGCTATTACATCTAAAATTGGAAAAACATTTGTTTCACCACAATCATTTAGACATAAATTATGTAACAAATTGAGATTAATATATTTGAAAATATTATCATAAATGCATTTTATGGAACTTTTACAATACTATGTAAAATAACTGTTAGCTATAATTAACTGTACCAAAATTAATAGATTTGCCACACTTACTAACCATGTAATATAAGTTGGCAAATGGATATATATCTTTTATTAATTACAAGATAAAGCTTTTTGTCTTATCTGGATTAGTCAAATGAGTGAATTTATAAACAAATTAATATGATCAGAATATTATGGAGTTTTCTCTGCAGATGAAGTGAGTGTCAGATTTCTGTATATGTTTTCTTTTTGGTTTAACTTTTATTTTATTTTTGAAAACTCTCTTTATGGTGAGAATAACTTTATCCATCAAAGAAGATAAATTTCTTGAAAAAAAAATATGATATTTGATTATATGTGAGCACAACCAAAATATTTGATCAACATTTTAAATATTAGATCATTTTGTCTATTAAATTTTGTTAATATTATATTTGTTTTACATTAAAAAACACTAATACTTTTAAATCACTATTATTTTTATTATCAATTTTATTCCTGTTATAGCAAGAATTTCATACAACATGTTTTGGGTCTGATAAAATAATATTTAAGTAAATACAGAAGATTTGACACGACAACACGTTATTGGTACATTTACTTTAATATTATTTTATTAAACATGGTTGGTCTAAAAATATGTTTCATAAATCATATTATTAAACATGGTTGGTCTAAAAATATGTATATATATATATATATATAATATAAGAAAATGTTCATAGTTTTTATTACATACAGCTATTAATTGTTTATAATGAATGTAAAATTAATAAACTTCTTAACAAGAAATCAGCATATTATTAATGTTTTTAACATCTTATTTTTCAAGAAATTTCCATAATGAAATAATTCTTGCCAATTTCTAACTATATTACTAACACATTATTGTTTCCTTTATTTTTTTAATATCAAGACAAACAAAATAAAAATTATATTAGTTTAAAACAAATATTTGTATAGTAAATTATATTTGTGATGAAAAAGAAATTCATTTTTAAATTATCATACTTTTAGTAAACAATGATATTAATTAATAATGATTAACAATGTTTGTAGCTAAAAAAAAAAGACTTCAATTTTATTTGTCACTGATTTTGTATTTTTTAAAAAAATAAGTAATACTAGTAAAAAATTAACATGTCTAGCACGGTGCTTTTTTTATTGCATTTAGTTCAATTGTATATGCTGTTATGAGTTTCCTTTTATTCAGTGCTTGAATAAGTCATGAATTAAGTTCTGGTATCTCTCTATAGTCTTGAAGTATTTTTTTTCAAAACTTTATACATTTTAATAATACTGTAATATCTCACAATAAATTCAGATTAAGAACAAAACCATTGCAATTAAATGCATATTATCGTTAGGTAATCTAGAACATTTTTTTTCCGATCATGAATCCAAACAGTGAAAAATGATGCGTTATTAATATTAAATAATAAAAACAATATAGACTGTAACTGTAAAATAATATTATGCAAATAAAAATGCATCACACGCTCTTAAATTGAATCTTTCTTTATTTAGAGTTGATGATATATGAATGTAAATTTAAAAGCAAATATAGAAAGTAAATAATATGCTTTCTATTAGATAGAAATTAAACTCAAATTCCTTTTCACGTTTTATGGCCTAAAAACTAATTTTGTTGTATTTTTTTTCTTCAGGAATTATAATTTAAAATAAAATCTAAGAAATATTTCTTATGCATTTTAATTTAATTTGCAGCTAGATCAATGTGTGTTAATGTTTAAATTATAAATTTGTATGTTTAAAAAGTATTTTTTGGGTAAATGTAATTTAATTATACTTAATGATGAATATACATTTGCATAAATAATAAAAGACGTAGCACATTTGCCTAGGAGTTTAGATATGATAATATGTTGGACTATTTCCACTATCTACCAGTAATTATTGAATGTCTAAAAATTTTAAATTTTATTTAAATTTTTCAAACTGTGAATGACACACAAATAGACAATACAAGTTAGTAGATTACAACAATTTTTCATGTGATTCTATTCTCTTCCCTTCATCAAGTGTTGCAGTTTTACCAGTGACAATATTAACATAGAAATCAAACTCACACCTTTAAATTTATGAATATTAAACTTTAAGACAATGCTCTAAACAACTGAGTTATTCTGTCAAAGGCAACATCAATAGAAATTTCATATACTGTATTTACCTAAGAGGGTTGGCTCAAATTCTCTTGATTCCTTCAATTTTTAATACTTTTTTCTAAGAGCAAGATTAATTAGAAGCATATAGACATTATGTATTACCACACTGAGTTAACTTATAGAATTATCTGCCACTGTCACATGAGCAGTTTCTTTGAATTTTTTTCTTTGCACTTTTTTCTCTCTGTCAAATATTTTGTATTTTTTCATCCAACTTATCTGCCTTTTCTTTTCTAGAGATGTTTGTTTTATTTCAATCACTGTTCAACAGAATAATGACTGGTCTCACCAATAAATTTCTGTCCACATTCACATGGTATTTCATAGATTCAGTTTTTGCTTTTTAAGCCTTTCTTGTTTAGGATTTCTTTCAAGTGTGATTATATTGATTGCATATTTTATTTAATTTGTCCACTGTTCTTGGTATGAATTGATACATTACAGTGCCAATAATTAATTATTTTTCTTTTTTTTTGTCTTTTTGCTGTCCATCTAAAGTTTTCTTAACGACACTAAAACAGTTTTCCAAAGCTATGCCACACATTGAAAATTTTGTCTTCTACAAAGTCTATATTTGAAATGCTGAAAAACAAAAATAGCATCTAAAAATAACATAAATGTGGAAGTATATTGATGAGACCAGTTGCCTTGTTGAACAGTGATTGAAAGAACAGAAACTAATGGTTAGAAAAAAATAGGTGTGTCAATAATAGAAGATCATGTATGTACTGATGAATATATGTTCATTTGAGAAAATAGAAAAATATTTGATAAAGAGGGGAAAGTACAAAGAAGAAAATTCAAAGAAGCTGCTAATAGTGCAATGATAAATAATCCTTTAAGCCAACCCAGTGTGACAATACATAATTTCTGGAAGCCTTTAATTAACTTTGCTCTAAAAATTTCAAGGAATCAGGATTTGAATCAATCTTCATAGATAAGAATATGAAATTTCTACTGATTGTTGAAACTGACAGAATAGCTTAGTTAATTAGAGTATTGCCATAAAATTTTATATTTCAAGAATCTAAAGATATGAATTCGACTCCTATGCTAATATTGTCATTGGTCAGAACAGAAATATCTAAAAGTGGTGAAATTTTTTATTAATAACATAGTGTAATCTAGTTGTTATTTGTATTTGAAAAGTTTAAATAATGTTTATCACTTATAGCATATTATCATTTAAAGTAAAACATTTATAACTTTTGCTTTTATCACAATCATTAGATGCAGATGCCAGTTAATTTATATGAACATATTATGTGCATATTATACAATGTATATAAACTTTATCATGATTGACTCATATTGAAATAAAAAAATATTTGGATAATTTTTTATTTATTTTGAGATTCAGTAGTGTATTGCAGAAGAATTTTCAAATGATAAAAGGCAAAATTCAAAATCAGTACCACTTTTATAATAAATAATCATTAACAAGTAGCCATTCCTGAGAAGTGCTGTTATTTTCTAGAATGGGATTAAAGACATTAAAAGTAGCATAATAAATGTTTCTTTGCTTCTACAGAGGTCATGGATAATTTGTAGATGGACTAATTTATTCTTCATATGAATGCAATCTGTTAGTTATGTTAAAACCAGTTACAATAAAGATAAATCAATTATTTACTTATTCCAATCTTTTTCTGCATTATAGATACAAGATTTGATTCTCTATTCTAAGTATTAAATATTGTTGATTGTGAATGCAATACTTAATTTAATTTCTTTTTTAAATATGTTAGAACTGCATGAAAATAGCATATGCACTATATTGTTCATTTATTTAAATGAAACCAGCAATGATGTCCTGAAAGATTTTTTTATTGGAAAAGTTCATAAACTTTAAAATATTAAAGATAAAAAAATAGTGCAATAATTTTTTTTTTATATAAGTAGTGGATATAATTTATAATAATTTTATATTGAGATAATTTTTCAATGTATATATTTTTAGAACAGCTTATAAACTTTAAAAAACATTGTCCAGCACACCTTTTGATTCTTTAAGATTGCACCTAATTGTGAGTATATTGTGGTGCTGATTTAAAAAATGGCATTAGTTTTTTCTCTATCAACTATAATTTTGAAATTACAATATAACCATTTTGTACATAACTCTAGCTTGTCATCTATAAAAATACAATAAGTATTCTTGCGATTGTGTTATAATTTCAAAAAATATTGATGCTATTATTGTTAATTTAATAATATTTTCAATATTTGCATTTTAAAACATAGTATATAAAACAAATATATATTATTAAATCATTTTATAATAGAAGAGCATAATTTTATAAAATATATCATTTATTCAATAGATAAGAAATATCATTTATAGAAATTTCTAGCTTAAGATTTAAAGAATATATCTGTTTGGATTTGGAACAGCTATATTTTTTTATGTGGGTATTTCATTTTTTATAGCATAACTTTTTCAGAGTTTTTATGAATTAGAGAATCTTTCTTTTTAATTTCTGCTTCAGTCATTAATGTTTGTTGGAAAGCAACTTAATTATTCAATATTGAATATTGAAATAATTGAGAGAGTGCAAATCTCTCAAGCGCTTATGACTACAACTAGCCAATCAAATCTTAAGCACTGTGTAAGCATCTACCCATATTATTGTTGCATAATTTATGCACGTATATGATCTCTCCTGCAGCTTCGAGTAAGTATATTTATGAGCATGGGTTTAATCCCATCTCAAGTGCCAATCTTACACTTTGATAAGAATTATACTCATCGAAAACATAAATAAGGGTTCTGAATATATATATCTAGGGTAGTGCGTCCAGACTAGCACAATCTCAAGGTCTGGGGAACATGGTCTAAGTAGAGAACAAGTCAAAGACAATTCCCAATTACATCACATATCTATGTATACTACACTATAATTTACCCATTATAAATCTATTATTCTAGCCCAGAAGTTATAACAAAATTAAGCTATATGCTACTGCACTAGTTGCCATTAAATTCTAAGTTTTATACACGCATATACATATCTTAACCCTTTTCCCGCCTCTTACGAGGCTCCTCGTAGACATCTGACATCACTCTAACTCTGCGAGTTTTTATACAAAAATATTCGTTCAATATGTTTTTAAATAGGTTTTTAAAAGCTCTATAAGATGGTGCCCTCTTCCGAATTCTTTTACAAGTAAAAAATAAAAAAAAACTGCATTTAAAGCTAAACAAAGAAAGAAGCTTATTGGTGATTGGCTCTCAGCCGGTTCTCAGCTGACAAATAAATTCTGATTGGCTGGAAAAAACAAAGAAACCACCTGATCAAAGAAAATAAAGATAAACGCTGAGATTTTCATTTCGAATGTGATTTAAGTATTAAAAAAAGGATAATTTGACAAATTAAAAATAATTTTTAAAAAATAAACTAAAAAAACAAAATTATTTTCGAAAAATATCGAAGATTTTTGTAAAAATATTGAAGCTGTAGTAAAAAGAAATATTTACTTTTCTATAACGTAAAAGTCGATCTTTTTGTTTATATTATAGCTTTTATGTTGCCGAAATTGAATATTTTAGAATAAATAAATAGCAATTTATTTTTGAAAGAACTTTCGTTCTCTTCATAACCTGAAAAATTAATAATATACTTTTTATAAACGTATCTGAGTTGAATTTAATATTATAGGCGAATATGTTTTAACAATAGGCTTTGTCTTCAGTTTGTGAGTTGGCCAATTAAAAGATTTGATTTTTACCTCATACAACCAATAATATAATTAGCGGTTAAAAGGTTAATATTCATGCGCACAACCCATTTATTTTGATACACATATATATGATTCATATACATATCAACGAAATAATGCAATTATACATCACAGTTGATGTTTTTATTTTATTTAATTTAAACAAGATTTATCATGGTATTTAATATAGAAGTAACACGAGTCCCTTCATTACTACGCATTTTTTTAACACATATATAGAGAAAAGGTCAATTTACCTTAATTACGCTTGATTGTCCACATGGTCAAAGCTAACAGTTCACACATTTATAATTCTAAAGAAATACTGGCCTTATTGATATTTGTCGATCCTAAGGATGGTACACAGTTCCAATGTGATACGCCGAATAATTTATCATAGAGGTGGAGTAGATGATTTCACTCACTTAAGAGGTCCAAGTTGTCGAAGGTACTTCGCTGCCATTACACTTGATAGATTTTAAACAGTGAATTTAATAAATCTGATTCAGGTGAGTTCTACAATAACAATCCACTAGACCGGTTTGATGAAACTCACACTATTTAGTTACCCCAACATTTTGATGGGAATATTACTAAAACTTCTAAATTACTTATATGTTAATACAATCTGAAATCCATGCCATGTCTTTCTCTTTCTTTCTAATCACCACCATCTTTTTAAGAGAGCCAAAATAGTTCTTTTGTTTTACACTCTTTAACTTTGCCTTTTCCCTTGTATATTCGTACGCTGCTAACCAGATCTTCTATTGTTTCAGAATACCAATGTGACCAGTTCTCAGACTTCTAGATGACAGGGTCATTAATTCAAACTGCCCGCAGCAACTAATTCATTCTATTTCTGTAGCTTTATATGTTCAATAGATTCATTAAGAAACACGTGTTACCACTAATATTATTAAAATGTAGAATTTAAAAAAATTAACAAACAACAAAATATATATGTATAATCAATAACAAATTTATACAACTCCGTATATAATTGCCTCTCATCAATACCACATATAACCGTTAATATATATACACACTTTACAATAACACATATACAACTATATTTATATAAGCATACCGTCCATCCTTTAACAGAGTATGTATTACTTTCACACTCTTTGTAACAAGGTTTGAATGATTATTTATACATCTTTTTGCATATACACAGTCATTTCATATCAACACTTGCAATTAACACTCTATATTGCATTATCTCTTGTATTCGAACCCATCTGTTACCTACCCCCTGGTGCAATAGTCTTCAAATATCTTCTGTATATTTGAATGCTTCTTAAATGAGTCTTCCCTATCCTTTATTTCCTTTGGTACCACCTTTCTGTTTCGGTGGCCATGGTCCCTTTCCTTGGTCGAACTTTGGCTTATCTGGTGGACGATGAGCTTCCGGTTCATATTGCCATCTCAGTCTGTGACTATCATCACTGCCTTTTCTATGTGCAGCACCATGTCCTTCTTCCATCCCAAACTTAATACTTTGCTCATCTTGAACTTCCTTCCCTCACTTCAACGGTATGTTATGGTCATATATACTCGTGTCCAGAGCATTAAGCAACTCTGCCACTTCTCTGGTGGATGCCTTCCTCACCCCCAACCTTATTCTTTCCACATTCATAGGCATATTGTGCCTTACAATTCGAATGATATGGCTTTCTGATAAATGACATGCATCCATGTCCCCAGTCTCACCACTTGGTGATGAAAAAAGTGAGAGAAATTTTATTTTTTCCCTTCCTCATATTTCTCTCACATCACTTGGTACTGCATGAGTTCCTGGTGGTCTTCCGACCAGAAAGTCTCTCGTATCTTCTTCTGGTACTCCTCGAAGATTGTGGGCTGTTGGAACAATGAGTCCCACCATGCTTGGGCATTCCCGCTTAGATGGGTGTATGATAACACCAATTTACCTTTCTCTGGCATGGGATTCATGCCAAAGTATCTTTGTAGGCTTCGCAGATGTTCCATGGGAGCTTCCCCCATTTGGCCTTAAAACTGCTGTATCTTTAAGAAGTGGTTCACGTGGGTGTGTATTGCCATACCCATACATTTACCCATATGCTCCAGTCTTTCAGTCTCACTAGCCTTCGGCCTCTGTTTTATATTCTTCTCTCTTTTCTCTAAACTTTCTTCTACTTCTTTATCATCAGACCTCTCCACCCTTTCCTTGCTTTCTATCCATAGTCTCTGTTTTATTTCCTGAAATCTCAGTTCGAACCTCTCATCCATTTCCTGAAATCGGACTTCTAGACTTTCTAATTTTTCTAAAATCCTCTATTACATTTAACTTTTTTCTCTTCCATCGCCTTCTGCTTTTCCCCTTTCTGTTTATTTTTTGGCTTTATTTTCTCTCTATTACTATTTTAATTATGTGCCAGGCTCATCACCTCAGCTTCCAGTAGTCCACTGCATAACCCACCTGATAGACCTTCATCCGTCATTACTATCATATGGAATATTGTTTTATAATATCCCAATGTAAGATAAAATTCTTTAAACCCCTATTTTATAAACCATGACTTTATATATATATCACAGAACAGACATCAATGCTACTTTCCCCTCTGTCCACTTGAGAACTTTTCTATACGTATATTCACACATCGCAAAATATGCCCATTTACTATATTTGCAATATGTGTTTAAACTCTTTCTGTTTTCTCTATCGCTTTTTTTTTTTAAAAAAAAAATTCTCCAACTCTCGTTTGAAAGCTCTTTTTTCATTACATTAAGATGCCCTTTTAATGCCTGTTCACCACTATTCGCAGCCCTGTTCATTGGGTCACCATTGTAAGCATCTACCCATATTATTGTTGCATAATTTATGCATGTATATGATCTCTCCCGCAGCTTTGAGTAAGTATATATATGAGCATGGGTGTAATCCCATCTCAAGCGCCAATTTTACACTTTGATAAGAATTATACTCATCAAAAACATAAGTAAGGGTTCTGAATATATATATCTAGGGTAGCGTGTCCTGACTAGCTCAATCTCAAGGTCTGAGGAACATAGTCTAACTAGAGAACAAAGCAAAGGCAATTCCCGATTATGTCACTTATATCTACGTATACTACACTATAATTTACCCGTTATAAATCTATTACTCTAGCCCAGAAGTTATAACAAAATTAAGCTATATGCTACTGCACTAGTTGCCATTAAATTCTAAGTTTTATACACGCATATACATATCTTAACATTCATGCGCACAACCCATTTATTTCGATACACACATATGTGATTCATATATATATATATCAATGAAATAATACAATTATACATCAGAGTTGTTTATTTAATGTTTTTATTTTATTTAATTTAAACAAGATTTATCATGGTATTTAATATAGAAGTAACATGAATCCCTTCATTACTACACATTTATTGAACTCATATATAAAGAAAAGGTCAATTTACCTTAATTACGATTGATTGTCCACGTGGTCAAAGCTAACAGTTCGCACATTTATAATTCTAAAGAAATACTGGCCTTATTGATATTTGTCGATTGTAAGGATGGTAAACAGTTCCAATGTGATATGCCGAATAGTTTATCATAGAGGTGAAGTAGATGATTTCACTCGCTTAAGAGGTCCAAGTTGTCGAAGGTACTTCGCCACCATTACACTTGATAGATTTTAAACAGCGAATTTAATAAATCTGATTTAGGTGAGTTCTACAATAACAATCCACTAGACCGGTTTGATGAAACTCACACTATTTAGTTACCCCAACATTTTGATGGGAATATTACTAAAACTTTTTAATTACTTGTATGTTAATACAATCCAAAATCCGTGCCACGTCTTTCTCTTTCCTTCTAATCACCACTATCTTTTTAAGAGAGCCAAAATAGTTCTTTTGTTTTACACTCTTTAACCTTGCATTTTCCCTTGTATATTCATATGCTGCTGACCAGATCTTCTATTGTTTCAGAATACCAACGTGACCAGTTCTCAGACTTTTAGATGACAGAGTCATTAATTCAAACTGCCCACAGCAACTAATTCATTCTATTTCTGTAGCTTTATATGTTCAATAGATTCATCAAGAAACATGTGTTACCACTAATATTATTAAAATGTAGAATTTAAAAAAATTAACAAACAACAATATATATATGTATAATCAATAACAAATTTATACAACTCCGTATATAATTGCCTCTCGTCAATCCCACATATAACCGTTAATAGATATACACACCTTATAATAACACACATACAACTATATTTATATAAGCATACTGTCCATCCTTTAACAGATTATGTATTATGTTCACACTCTTTGTAACAGGGTTCAAATGACATACAACTATATTTATATAAGCATACTGTCCATCCTTTAACAGATTATGTATTATGTTCACACTCTTTGTAACAGGGTTCAAATGACTATTTATACATCTTTTCGCATATACACAGTCATTTCATATCAACACTCGCAATTAATACTCTATATTGCATTATCTCTTGTATTCGAACCCCGATTGTCAATATTTGCAATTTAAAACATAGTATATAAAACAAATATATATTATTAAATCACTTTATAATAGAAGAGCATAATTTATAAAATATATCATTTATTCAATAGATAAGAAATATCATTTATAGAAATTTCTAGTTTAAGATTTAAAGAATATATCTGTTTGGATTTTCAACAGCTATATTTTTTATGTGAGTATTTCATTTTTTATAGCATAACTTTTTCAACGTTTTTATGAATTAGAGAATCTTTCTTTTTAATTTCTGCTTCAGTCATTAATGTTTGTTGGAAAGCAACTTAATTATTCAATATTGAATATTGAAATAATTAAGAGAGTGCAAATCTCTCAAGCGCTTATGACTACAACCAGCCAATCAAATCTTAAGCACTGGGACAGAGAATTTAATAAGAAAAGAGCAGTTCACTCTCTTCTTTACTTGTCTTAATATATATCCAAGCCAGTCCAAAGTACTTATATTTGAAAGCATGAATCTTAAATATCATCACACTTAATTCACTGAGTTCAAATTATAAACATACAGCGTGAAATCTTTCGATTCTGTAGTTTTTCGATGTTTTTTAAATTTGCAGCAATATATGTAAATAATATTATTTTTATAAAGTGTAGTCGATATTGAAATATTTGAGAGAGTGCAAATCTCTCAAGGGCTTATGACTACAACCAGCCAATCAAATCTTAAGCACTGGGACAGAGAATTTAATAAGAAAAGAGTGGTTCACTCTCTTCTTGTCTTAATATATATCCAAGCCAGTCCAAAGTACTTATATTTGAAAGCATGAATCTTAAATATCATCACACTTAATTCCCAAGCTTTATAATTGAAGAACTGTTGTGTTATATATTTTAAAATAGTTTTTGGCAAACAAAACAGATATCATGCATTATATGTAATCTTGTTCACTGATTATGTGAGAAATGAATTATTTATAAACTGACTGATTTGAAGACCATCAAAAATTTATATTTCAAGCCTTTATATGCTTAGTCATAACTCAAAGCACAAAGTGTGTTAATTAAATAGCCTTCAATAAATTGTTTTACCAAGATTAGCTTAATATAGAATGATATAACAATAATTTATTTTAATCAACCAAAGGTATATTTATTGTGTTTTGTGTCGAATCACCATAATTTTTGTTCAAAATTCAAATTTTTCTTAATCAATGAAAAATTTTGATTTTGCTGTTCTAAAGAAATGAAAGTCAAGAAGGAAAAAATAACCATTTCTAAATCAATGCAACACTCATTGATATTGTTAATAATTTATCTTTTCCAAGATTAGAAAAATTTTATTATAATTTTCCATGATACTTTTAGATTGACCATTTGTAATTGAGTTGGATTTATGATTTTTCAAAAAAAACAAACAAATAAAGCAACTACGTTTGAATATTTCAATAAAAAGGCATCACTTGTTTTGCATCTATTTTTATTTAAGTAGTATTTTTTCAAGAGCTCACCAAATTTTAGGCAACTTGTCTTTCTATTTCTCTATTTCTTCAAATGATATGTACAATATTTACATATGGGATGGACATTAAAGAATGATTTTGGCTTTCAAAATTATTACTAAAATAACAAGTTTACAAATATGTTTTCTTTAAAATTTCTTTTAGGTTGTGCACAACGTAAATATAGTAAAATACAATTGCTTGTTTCAAGTGTTGTCTTCATAAGAAAGTCACAATATTTTTTCAATGTGAAAAAATAAAAAAAAATCATTAACTTTTTACATAAAAATCATTGATAAATCACAAAAAATATGTAATCAATGCAAAATTTGACTTATTTTAAATATAACTCCAAACATGAGTAATTATTATGGAATCTTGCTTAATTAGAATGAAAGCATAATATAACATCAGAAGTAACCTAACTTTCTTATAGTTGATAAATTATTCCAAAATGTCCATAAAATAGCATTAAAAACAAAATAATCAAATATCAACTAAAATTTAAAAATCTAAAGAAACTATGGGTACTTACATAGACCTACTATGGGTTCTTATGTAAACCTGCTGCCTATGTTTGTAATGGCATATAACGTTCTCCAATGGGGGTGTGTGTGCATGTTTTTGATGACAAAAAGTCATAGTTGTGTCATTTTAATATGACACATTAAAAAGTCACAACTTTCAAAAATGTATCAAAAAGTCACAACTATGGCATTCTGCATCACAAACACCTTCCTCCTTCCCTGCTGAAAAAGGTACAGCATTCTGCCATTGCGAACATGTACGGCAGATCTAACACATAACTACCAAACTATATTTCCTCTTAAAGATTAGGGGCATAATACAAACTTAAAAAAATTTTGAAATCAGTGCCCAATTATGTTCAAGCAAAGATAAAAAAAATATTCATCTGAGTAATTTTATTACTTTTTATTGACTAACTAAGTTTACTCAGTAATATGTTGATAAAATTTTTTGATTTTTTGTAAAAACTACACTAACTTAAATTTTAGAACTTTAATATTTTTATTGACAAAATAAAGTAAATTAGAATTTAAATTTTTTTTGTAATGAATAGATTTATATTAAAATTTTAAATATATGGTTTCAAAATGTAATGTATACTATTTTATGCACAATATCATTTAATAGCTTTTAATCATTTATATTTATAAAAAATTCTTTTTATTTGCTAACATTAATAATTCTTTAACATATCATTTAAAATCTTGTGTTAGATATCCATGGGCCTTTTAATAATCCTATTTCACTGATTAAATATTACAATCTGTACTTTGGGATTAATGCTGTTGTGAGATCATCATTCTGACAGAATTATTCTAATTTTGTGAATATATTTGGAAGTATCACTTAGGTTTAGTAAACTTTATATTTAAAAATGAGGCTTTGATTTCAAGTTAATTAAAATAAATTATTATTAATACAATATAAATAAAAAAAAATTGAATTTTGCTTTTGTTTCTTAATTTTTTTATCCAAAATTGTTTTTATTTATATTGTATTCATAATATTTTTAATTAGATAACTTGAATTCAAATACTCATTTTATTAAATATAATATTTGTATTCATAATATGTTTTTAAAATTAAGTTGAATTCACAAACTATAAAGTTTGCTAATCTTTAAAAAAAACAATGTAAAGCATTATAATAATTAGCACCAAATGATTAGTTCATAGCAAAACTAATATCAAAGTATCGTAGAACTTGTACTTAAGTGTAAATAATTTGAAAGCATTTTATTTTAATTTTTTATAAATAAACAATTTAAAACAATTCAAACTTAATGGGAATCAAAATAGGTACAAAGGAAACAATTTGTTTTTAATTGCATATCTCACATAAGAGTTCTACTATAATATTTCACAAGATATTTCTGCTATAAGTTAAAATATATACCTCTTATGTATATATCATATTTAGTTTGTGTATATAATAATACAGTGTGTATATATTGTAAATAAATTTCACTTCATACATATAATTTGATTTTAAATCAATATTATTAAATATTTCAGTAGTAAATTAATATATATATATATTCACTCTTAATGTATATATTATATTTAGTATGTGTATATAATTATATATGTATAATAAAACAGTAACTAAGATTTCTATTTAAAATTGTTTGATAGTTTTCATTTTTATATTAAAGCAGATGTTTAAAAAAAATGCTAAAGAAAATTCTCAATCATTGTTTTAAAAAATTATCAGGAATTTTTTTTTGTTTCGCAATCATTTTAAATAATGTGGATTTTCTAGTTTAGTTATTTTTTTAAAAACAATTGCTTTAAAATAAAACTAAAAACTTTCAAACAATTTAAAATAGAAAACTTAGTTACTGATTTCTTATATATATATATATATATATATAAGAAATCAGTAACTAATGTATCTATATTTATATGTGTATATATATATATATATATATATATATATATATATACACATACTAAATAAGTTACATACATTTAGTGTTTAAAATGGTTAAGAAAGTTATTAAATTGAAAGAAAAAATATATAACAAATCCATTTACTTCTATTTAAAACCCTCTAATCACCACTCCATCCTTTTTGTCTTTTCAAAATATACATTACATATAAATATATAATTCTATAATTAAAACACTTAAAAAAAGGGAAAGTTTTTTGAGGAGAAGAGAGGCAAATCCTTGAAAATGACTATAAATTAAAAATAGTTGAAACGTGGATATATATATATATATATATATATATATATATATATATATATATATATATATATAAAGTTTTTATAAAGAAAAGAGGAAAATGAGACTTTTAATTACTTGAAGTGTTTTAATTATAGAAAAAATATATACCATTCTCTCATAGTCATTACTTAAAATAAATGAAAGTTCTAAAAATAATTAACTGTGATATGTCAAGTTATTGAATATTTTTCATATTTTTCTGCATTCTGTTGCATATCTATCAAACAAGTTGACATACTGAAAAGGTAAGTATTTCAAATAGTTTAGACTGGTATAGATTAGTTATATATATTAATTTCAGAAACTTTATTAAATTTAAATATATTAATTTTAATTTTAAAATTTTATTCTAACATGAAAAAAATTAAAAGTTAACCAACAAACTGATTTCTCAACTTCAATAAAATCATTTAAAAGCAAAATCATACCCAAAGTTATTTATAATGTATTTTTACTATTAACTTTTCACCTACAATTATCTTTCAAAAATTACCTCTTATTTTGTGATATTTTCATTTTACTTCACAATTATCAATTATTATTAAATCATTCAAATTTATCTATGTTGATTTTTTAAATTACACACACACATATATATATATATGTAATATAAATAAAATGTCCATTAATTAAAACAAAATTGTAATTACAATAAAACAATAATAAGAATAACGGTTAAAAAAAAACTATTATAAACAATTCATAAATTCGCAGAAGTACTTTCGTTATTATTATTAGTGTTTTATTGTAATATATATATAATTTTAAAATATATAACTATACTAAAATTTTATCATATTGTTTTAATGCAACATTTATTATTAATAATTTTAATTGTAATTTTATCTTTTCAACTACTTTTTATAGAGTCACATCTTAACAACACATTAGTAATGCCTCTACATTTCTAAAATACTGATTAAAAATATTACTTCTGAATGCTGTGATAATGTTAGGTGCTGCTACATGGTGACTTGAAGATTTAAGCTATTGATGTTGCTAAAGTTTAATAATATATTTATTTTTAAAAGAATCTCTTTTAATTAAATGTTGATTAATAAATATGGATTTTGTAAGTATATCAACTCTTCAAGACATTTTGTAATGTAATTAAATAACAGATTATTGCTGCAAAACTTTATTTTATTGATTTAAAAAAAAGAAACCATTAGTTGTTACCAAATAAGTTATCATTTATCTAAAATTTATGTTTGGCATTTTGTTAATTTTTTTTAGCTTAATTTTATTTTTGACTATATTAATGAAAATATGAATGGTACAAATCATAAAAGAAATAAGAAACTGAAATTAATTTTCTCATATTACACAGAAGCATCATATAACAAATTCTTTATTGCTAAATTAAGATCAACAAATTTCTGCTGTAAAAAATAAAACATAAAATCAACCCTTATTTGTTCATTATATATTTTCTTAAGTACTATACACATTGATTATGTGTAATGTTAGAAATTATGTGCAACTTTTCATTTTTATATGCTCTGCATGTGATATTTTCAACATAATAACTTTTTATATATGTTGATCAATATTTGTTCTATTATTTTTTTGCAAAATGATATTTTAATCTAAGTTCTGACAATAGCATACCTTATCCTGCACTTAAAAACAATTACTCTGCTTATTTCCACATCTTTTTTTTATGTTCTCATGGCTAAAAAACTGACAACAGTTTGTGGAATAGTGATAATTTACATATTTAACATATAGACTAAACGTTATAAAAAAATCAGTAGCAATTCAAGCCAGAATATAGATTTATTAATGACTTTATATTTGTTAGTCATTAACTGTATGGTTTGTGATTATTCAATTTATATAAAACAGCAGCTGTTAAACTTCTTTAAGAATCACAGGAATGCACTGGTCATGGGTTATTTTGAATCTATTGATGAGCCTCTAGTCATATATAGAAAGATCAAATTCAAGTGACATTTTTGTTAAATCTGGAAAAAAATTGTGACAGAAAGAATTAATAAAATGTTATGTAAGATTAGTATTAATTGTAGGTAATTTGGAATAAACATGTAAATAAAACAAGTGGATGAAATAAGAACGCTAAAGATAAGTATTACACAGAGAGTTATAGATAAGATTAATATTTTAAATGTATATCAATAAGATAATTAATGATGTAACAAAATAAAAAATATAAAATGGGAACCTCAATAAGATAAACAGAGCTGGAGATATAAAATTAAAAAGAAAAAATAAGTTGGAAGTTGAGAATTCATAATTTATATTTTTTGAAGAGTCCTTGAGAAAATGTTTATCTAATAAAAATGATGGAAAGATAATTATACTGAGCATGAACTTTGATATGAGTAAAGAAAACAAATATGTTGAAAAAGATAGTACAGGAATTGATATATATATAAACTAAAGAAGAAATTTGTTTCAGGATTTTAGAAAGGGGATAATTTTACAAAGTTAAAGAATCGGACAAGGGACATCACGATTTAGAAAAGAAAGCCCAAAATCAAATCATGATATATTTAAGACCTGACTTTTATTTAAATACAATAAATATAACGAATATATGATTGGAAATAAATTATATCGATATATTCTTATAAATGTAAAAACTGATCATTTCATATATATATATATATATATATATTAGCATGCTCTTAATTTTACATATTTGTAAGTGCAAGCTATATATAAGTCATGTGACATCTGACTTGTTATTATTACTATTATTATTTTGCTGTTGTGGCTTTAGCTAAATTAAAGGGCTAGGCCTACTAATATATGGAGTATCTGAATTAAGTTCAGGCCCATATGATTTTTTCAGTTGGAGAGCTGACTTTAAAGACATGTAGATGTCTAAAAGTTTCAGATCTTCTTCTAACAATTAACTTTTAGATAAATGCTTTGCTTGAGTTGGTTTTTTAAATCTAATGTCCCAACTCCTCACTGAAGAGACCCATAGGTCGAAACCGGTCTGGGGATGGGGACAATCCAAGATAAAAATGATTTGAATGCCATCTCTTGTAGTAGCATTTATCATAAATTAAAAAAAAAAAGCTTGTTTAGAGCTATTAGCATGCTCTTAATTTTATATATATATATAGCAATAAAATATAAAAAATTGAAAGAAATATATATTTTTAAACATGATTTAATTTAATAAATAAATTATGAAAAATGTGCAGTTTTTAACACATAATTGTCTTTTATGAGATAAAATTAATTGCAGTCGAATAAATTAAAAGAGTTAAAAAGTATAAATAAATTATTTAGTTAGATTACAAACGAATTAATAATTTGTTTTAACAGCTTAAAATAATTAATTTCAAGGGGAGATTCGAACTTTGATAAGTAAATTTATATGAACATTTACTCATTTTTTAAATTATAAATAGTTGTGTAAGATATTTTGCCGTAAAACCTATCTTTTAGCATTAATTCTAAATTGATATAATTAATAAATTAATATATAGTATAAATAATTATCAAATGGGACAGAGCTGAAGCTATGACATTTTAACTTTGAACCCCAATCTGCCATTCTATCACTTCATCTAATCTTGCAAAACATTATGAATTATTATATATTAAATATCAATAAAAGTTTTCTGATTAAATATGTAAACTTAAGAGCATGCTAACGCTCTAAACAAGCTTTTTTTTATTATGATAAATGCTACTACAAGAGAAGGCATTCAAATAATCTCTATCTTAGATTGTCTCCATTCCCAGACTGGTTTCGACCTATGTGTCTCTTCAGTGAGAAGTTGGGACATTCTAATGTCCCAATTCTTCACTGAAGTCCCAACTCCTCACTGAAGTCCCAACTCCTCACTGAAGAGACCCATAGGTCGAAACCAGTCTGGGGATGGGGACAATCTAAGATAAAGATGATTTGAATGACTTCTCTTGTAGTAGCATTTATCATAATAAAAAAAGCTTGTTTAGAGCGTTAGCATGCTCTTAAGTTTACATATTGGTAAATGCAAGCTATATATAAATCATGTGACATCTGACTTTTTATTATTACTGATTAAATATGCTAAAATTTATTTTAGGTAAAAATGTTCTCTGACAAGTTGAACTATAATCCAGAAATGTTTTAGTAGTTGAACTAGTTAATTCGTTATTGCCCTAACCCACACAGGGATTAAATTTATGATACGGGTTGAAAATGAAATGCTAGATTAAATTATGTTAATAAAGTGGCATGCGATAGTCTATGATCAAGTGTTGTTCTTGGTCTAGAACTTTCATTTCTTTGAGCTAGCAAAATACTGAATATATGTATACAAATCACATAAAGTATTTCTTATAGATTATTTATTACAATAAAACAGTAAAATAATTTTTAAGTAATTATTACAAAATGCACAAATACATTTAGTTACATTTAGAAACTTCTTAAATTGGAAACCGTTTATTGTTATTTTTGATATTTTATTGTTAATAATGTTTCGCTATATATAATATTGTAAAACAAATGTTTTCAAATAATGCGTTATTTTTTATTCTAGTGAGCTGAAAAAATATTAGCTGAGTTTAAATATATGTATTAAAATGATTTTGATGAACAGTATATATATATATAATATTCAAGTGTAAGTATATTGTCTATACTAGATTGACTGCAATTATAAGGGACTTGAACTCAGACTTTCAGTTGTATAAGATGGAATAAATAGATGTAGGGAGCTTAAAAATTTGAGTTCCAGTTCCTTATAATATATATATATTTATATATATATTGAAAGTAATAATGCCATTCATTTCACTGTCAGTCATGTGATCTTCCAAATGTAGTGAACTTTTTTATATTGTTATGGGAATAACTGATAAGTATAGCAGTACATAAGTTTAAAAAAAAATACATAAAATAAAAATAGTATCTTAAAATAAAGTATTAAACATTATTATATTAGGTAATGTTCAAATTTTAGAATAAATTATTAAAAGAATAGGTTTGTTGAAAATGTTTAAATATAAGAAAATCTAATAAATTGTATAAACTATGTTGTACTCAAAGAACTTGAGTTAGCAAGTCAATGTGAAAAAATATGCCAAAACAAAATTAGATTAATAGCACTAAGCTGTCTTTCAGTGAAGTTTCTCCAGAAACATAGTACAGAATAATATTCCTAGTTGGTTATCCAAACATATAGTGGTCAAAAAATATGTAAATTTGTTATGCAAATTATATGTTTCATTTCTTTGATAGTGGGATGCAAGAGTTTTTTTTTGTTAATTGATTCTGGGTCCCGTGCAAGCACCCATACATCTTTAAATGTTTTTTTGCAATCATTCCTCTCTGTGCATACTGTTTTAACATTAGAAGAAGAAAAGATGTGATTCATAGCCATCTTGTATTCAACACAAATTGATTTGTGTTTGCCACTTTATTTTGCTTTTTTATATTCTTGTTAACCTGCCAAGTCAAATTCTTCAAGTATTACATAATTATATAAAAAAAGATTAATCTTTGTGATTCACATCAATTATGTTAAAACTGTGCTCTTATCAAAGATGTGTATTGTAAAAAAACTCAATTAAATACCCTAGTGTTGAAAGAAATACATTTTAAATAATTAGATTAAAAACAAGTTAATAAAATATTAAGCCTATTTTGAGATGTGGGATTTGAAAAGAAGAAAAAATTCAAGCAATTTAATATGTACAGAGTTTTGACAATTCAGTCAATTAAATAATGGCAGTGTTTTGAAGTTTATGTAATTAAAATAAAACAAAGTCATAAACATATTGAAAATAAGCGATTATCAAAAATGTTTAAAAGAAAAGATCAAACCTATATTAAGTCCATTTTTTAAAAAAATAATTCAAGTTTCACTGAACTGTAATTAGGATGACAGTAAAAAAAATGAAAAACCACTGGCTGTGTGCAATATAACCTGGACTTCTTGAGAATCTAACCAAGTTATTTAGAATAAATATCTACTCAAAAGGAAGAAAAAATGCTTACATTTCAAATTTCAAAGATTGATAAATGACATTATAGCAACTTGTAATGAAAAGAACATAATTATAAATAGAAACAATTAATGCATGTCAATGTGGGAAAAAATATTAGCCTGTAAAAAAAAAAAATTCTCACAATAAAATATAGAAAATTCTGGCTACAAAAATTTTGCTACATAAGTTAAAAATATTGTTTATTAATTAGTCTATTATTCTAACATATTGTCCATTTTAAGATTTATATTTTAGTTCTACCAACTGTATCTTATTATATATAGAGTGTTTACAAAATATAGTATTTAATTGATTGATTAGAGAAAGAAGTAAATGTTTTATTACTTTTTTTAAAAAAGGGTCAGCATTTGCTGATATGAATATATAAAATGCTGTAGATGTACTTTAAACATTTAAATATACAATTTGCTTTATCTTTTCTTTTATTATCTCATTTTCACAGATATATTATTAAATCAGAGGAAAATTTATATATATACCTGGGTCTCGTTTTACACGATATATAGGTTCCTCAGGAAACACGCAAATGAAATCGTGCAAAAATAGATGTAACTTACATTGAAAAAGGGGGGGTGCAGTCTGTGATTTTTCAAAATTCACATAAAACCAAAGCACCAACATAAAATTACTTTAAAATTCGTGCAAAAAAAAAATAAGGAAATAAAATATGACTAATAAAAAATTTCAAATTTGAAAAAAATTGATACAAGACAAACTTTTTTTAACTATAATATTTAATTTTATTCAAAATAATATATTTTATGCATAATTTACAGTACAGTAATTTACATTTTTTTATACACATTTTAATTATTATCACTATTTGCTGAAAAACACGTTCGTTTGCAAACTGGTAAAAAATCAATTTTGAACAAGAGGAAATACAACTAGCACCAACTTCACACTCATGTTGTGTCAATGGTTTTCTGGTGACAATGTAATTAGTAATTAATCTTTGAGACGATGATTTTATTAATTGTTTATGAAACTAACAACTAAAAATTAAATTCTTATTTTTGTCTTTAATTTTTAATTTTCAATTTCGTTTAAAAATCAAATTTCACGTCACATTAATTTCAAGTCGCCGTAATTTTTAAATTGTTAATTACAATTAAAAATCAGATTTTAATTTTTAATTGTCAAATTTAATTGTGCCCACTGCTATTACTCACCTTTTAAAAATAAACTTGTGGACACTAAATGATTAATAATTGATTACATTCTTTTTTAAAAAGCAAAAACAGAATGTGATTTAAAATGCAAAATTAACATGCGCAATGTTTGAACAAATTTACATTATAATCTTGTAAAATTTGATGTGTGTATACATAAAATGTGGAAATCATGATTTTAATTTCATTATTGCATAAAATCTTACTATTATAAAGCACTGAAAATATTGAAATTACTAAGATGAAAGTCGAATTCCAATAATATGCTATTACTTTCAATATAACATAAGTGCATGAAATTTATTATTTAAAGTAATAGCGCATTATCGGAGTTCGACTTCCGGTGAAACATGAATCGTGTAACTTCAAAATCATGTTAAATAAGTCCGCGTAAAAACAGACCCAGGTATATATGTCTTTGATATAAAAATAAAAAATATACATTATATACCAACTTACAATATTTATTTCTTATCACCCCCCATTCTTTCATACATATATATTACACATAGACATGATTGACTTTCAAATACATTATCATAAAAATTATTATATTCATGTGTGTGTTTGCACTGCTGATATATATATATATATATGATAAACAAAAACAAGTTAAATTTTTTTAACCTGCCTATAGCTTGCATTTTATGATCATAGATGGAGCTTTATCAATATCTCTCTCAAGCTTGTTTACAAAAAATGCCGAGAGACAATCAAAAATTCAATATCTCTTTCAAATTGTCTCCAACCTTTAAACCATGGTTTCAAGCTAATTAGCTCCCATAAATAAAGGGTAGGAGAACTAGAAACTAGATCTAAATCCCAACTCTACTGAACAGCATTTATGTAAACTTCTATCAGCTTGAAAGCACAAATTTTTCAGATACGTAAATATCTTAAAATCCAGCTAAACAAACTAGATAGCTATATGGGTCTGAAATCAGTTCAGTTCCACCACATAGTAAAAAGGTTCTGCAGTCTATATATCATTGCTAAAATCTTCAAAGGTACATGTATTATAAACAAAAATAAGTTAAAAATTTTATAAATGTACCTTTGAAGGTTTTAGCAATGATATAGATTGCAGAACCTTTTTACTATGTGGTGAACTAAACTGATTTCAGATCCATATAGCTATCTAGTTTGTTTAGCTGGATTTTAAGATATTTACGTATCTGAAAAATTTGTGCTTTCAAGCTGATAGGAACAGTTTACATAAATGCTGTTCAGTAGAGTTGGAATTTAGATCTAGTTTCTAGTCCTCCTACTTTTTACTGATGAGAGCCAATTAGCTTGAAACCATAGTTTAAAGGTTGGAGATAATTTGAAAGAGATATTGAATTTTCGATTCTCTCTCAGCATTTTTTGTAAACAAGCTATTGGTAAAGCTCCATCTGTAATCATATATATATATTATTTAACCAGGTGGGGTGGATTTGAACCCTGTTGGTCAGTTGGTTATTTGGATATATATATATATATATATATATATATATATATATATATATATATATATATATATATATATATATATATATATATATATATATATATATATATGTTATCCAGAGATTACTGTAACCAATATTGGATTGGTTTTGTCTCTCAGAAATTTACGGATTATTTCAATGATAAAAAGTGTAAGTCACATTATTATTTTATTTTATTATTCTGAGAATAAAAGGCATAGCTGAGTAATCTCAACATCTGAAGCTTGCATTGAACCAAAATTGTTATAAGGATGTACTAGAAGCATTAATTGATGCTAATTTTTATCAACACATTACCCTATGTATAACAACCAATAAGATGTCAGTTGACTTATTAATGCACCAACATTTTTGCATTACTATACTAAGTTGTTTCAACTACAAATCTGAATCATTTTAAAAAGTGATGAATTAAAAAATACAAAGATAGTGAAACGAATTTACAGACTTGAGCACTTTATATTACAATATTATAGAATAAATTAAAACTTTGGATTAATCAGAGGCAACTGGATGGTGATCAATAATATTACTGTTTGTGAACAGACCAAGAGATTGTTTGAATAACTTTTTTTTACTTAGTCTTTAGTGCTATTTTTGCAAAACGAGTTTATTACCAGAAAGTATGATTGATTGAATTCAGGTAAAAAAATTGAATTGTTTTTTGACGATTCCTGTTCACATAGGAACACTATTGAATATTCTTTTAAAATAAAGCATAAATTCTGTAATCAATAATCTGTGAATTTTTAATAGGAGATATATGTTTGTCTTTTAATTTTGTGCTTTTAAAATATGATTAAATTTTATTTTTTATTAAAATGTTTTGTGCAGTGTGGTCAGAAATTAATTTTATTTATGTTTCTTATATTTATTTTTAAAATTTTGCTCATAAATAATTATTTTGAATGGAAATTGTGACCTGAGCCATGGGTCTGAATGAATTACCTTTAACACCATGTAATTAAATTTATGGGATTTATATAATTAATGAACAAGTTTGTGAAACCAATTAATTTATTATATCAAATGTCAGCAAATTGTATCATCCTATTACATAACTTGATATGAAAATAAATTACTTTATAGTGGGATAGTAATTTTTTTAAATAATATAAATAAATCAAGACTTATATAATATATATAATTCCATAAAATATGAAAAGAAAGAGTATTTTAGCATTTTTAAATATATATATATATATATATATATATATATATATATATATATATATATATATATATATATATATATATATATATATATATATATAAACCAATAGTATCTGTCACAAATTTTCTGTTAGAAAAGACCAAGAGGGAGGCTTCAGATTCACACTTTTATTTTTATTAACTTTAAAAATATTGAACCTTGCAAGAGATAGGATTAAACTCAAGTTGCATTTTAAAATCTTTGAAAAAATACTATAGATTGTGGCTTGAATATTTGGAAAGAGGTATTCTTTATGGTACTAATTGGATTATCAAAACATGATCTGCATAAGCATGTGACAGTGCCTATAATGTTATCATGTAAGTTCAGTTGAATTGGATGAAACAAAAATGATTATGGATTTCATTATTTTGATCACATGTCATCTAATGAAACATTGTTTGCAAAAAGTGTGTTAAGATTATTTTTCACTATAAAACAAAAATACGTAAGATCTTTACATTAAAGTTTAAACAATTTAAAGTTGTTCAGCCTGCGTTAAAAGTATTTCATAAAGCTGTTAGTTTATTATTAAATAAACTTATCTATAATTTTAATTAAGGTTTTGCTGATATCTGAATTTAGGAGTCATTCTTTATTACTCCATATCTTCTTTTGATAGAGTATCTTCATACTCTCAAAATTTTTATATTGAGGAATGATTGCAATAGTAATTTTTCAATTTTTTTCTAGACTAGAAGTTTGTTCTTTAAGTTCTTTTTCTCAGTTTATTTAAATTTTCTGGCAGTTTCTGGAATTGTAGAATATAAATTTAATTTTACAATTTGAACAGAAACAATCAGTCTGACAGATTTACTTGGAATCTTTTGAGATTGTTCAGGTGTCTGTTAACTGGTATCTTCCCATAGCTTTCAATCCAAATATTAATTTGCCTTATCCAATTATGATCAGCATATTAACCATGACATGATTCTTAAGTAAATTGGTCTTTGAAAAACTGATTATTTTTCTTATTTAGCTATTTATCAAAGAAGTGACTGATTTTTGACGTTAGTTGACTTCCTATTGGAAGCAAAAACTGGCAGAAATTTAATAAATAGATAATTAGATGATGTATAATTTACTTAAAACGAAATCAACACTTTTTAAAAAATTAAAGATTGGGGTAATTTTAAATTTATTTGCTTATAAAATTTATTATATATCTGAGAAATTTATACATGAGAAAAATAGATATTTGCAGTAAAATTACTAGAAAATTTAATATTTTTTTAAAAATAATTCCAGAATGAAAAATGAACATGGATTAAAATTTGCATGCAAAAGGTAAAAAAAATAATGCAACTATAAGTAGAATTTAATGACTTTTTGCACTTTTTTGATTGACTATACTTTTTCTGTTTTAAATAAAAAATTATAGAAAAAAAAAAGGAAAAATTTTAAATAAAGAGGATTTATGTATTTGATTTTGGTATTTTGCAATGATTAAAAAGAAATCTATAAACTTTTCAGTTAACTTTAAAACGATTTTAAATGATAGATTTTAATAGCTTAAACTTTAATAAAAAATTCAAAGAATTTTGATGGGGAGTTCATAAAAAGGAAGGAAATTATTTTACCAGATGTAGTTTTACAATCTAATAATTTATCTTCATTCGATCAAAAAAAAGTCCCTTAATACCTTAGGCAGTAAACTATTGGAAGTGAAAAATGATGACATATTCAAGTTAAATATGTGTTTAATGCTTGAAATGAATAGTAGAATTTGTACTTTTGATAATTGTTCAATTTTGATTATTAATATATTGATGCAGAAGATAAAAAAGTGAAACCCCTTAAAAATGAAATTGTAAGACCCAAAACAGGAGATATTTTCAAAATAATGTGGATTTTTCTATTTAGTATAAGGTTAGTGATTAAAAAGAAGAAAGAAATAAGAAAGTTATGGTGTTGTAGAAATTGGATAAGTTTGAGGATGATTGTTGAATTGAGTTAAAATGGAGAAAAAATACACGCGATGTTATGATTGAGATAATTTTTCTGATTTATAAATAAAAAATGTTTTTTTTTTTTTTTGATAAACTGAAATTTTGACATTTTTGAAAAGCTTATAAACTAAATATTATAATTGATAAGTAATTCTATATTATCATTGATGTGGTAAGTCATTAATACCATAAACAGTAAGTGTAATTGAGTAATTATCTTAAGATAGGATTGACTAAATTGAAAAATAGTAAAAAATAAAGTAAAAGGTTCTAAATATGCAAGAATAAAAATGGAGTGATACATTTGGATAGGTAGATACAAAATAGGAATTAAGTTTGTTATTAGTGATTCAAAATTATAAATCCATATCTATTTTCAGCACAGAATAAAAAATGTAGATAATATGTACTATTACTTAAAACTTAATTTTATCGATGTAGATATATTGATACTATATATATATATATATATATATATATATATATATATATATATATATATATATATTGTGCCCTTTTGTATGGGTCACCATCTAATTTTGTGCTAATCTATTAAAAATTTTAAATTTAAGATATATTTGAATATGTGATGTTAATTTTGCTTATGGTACTATTTTAAAAGTTTTAATTAAAGCAATCTATGAGTATTTGATATGTGAAATTGTGCTGAAATTGAGAGAGACATTTTAATGATGATTATTATAATATATGGTTGGAAAAACTGGCCATAGTTAATATTGCATGAATATATTTAATAAATAGGTATTTAAAGCTAAAAGTGTTTAAAAGACAAGTAAAATTAAATGCATATGTTTATTGTTGATAAAATAATATTATAAAAGAATATAAATATTTTAATTATTGTAAGTACTTAAATAAAAGACTAATATTTGATTTTAATAATATTGGATAATTATTTTAAAATCTATTATAATATCTTATTTATTTTAAAAATATTTATTTTAAAAAAATGCAATTGTTAGTTTATTTTTAGACGTTGACAAGCGTTTCTTGTGTAATAAAAAAAAAGATGTTAGTTAGATATACAAACATGCTTGAAGTTATCTAGTAAAGTTGCAAAACTATTTTAAAATATTTGTAAAATTTATAAATAATACGTAGTTATCAGAGATAAAAATAAAGATAAATAATGTAGAATATTAAATCTGATTTAAAAAATATTGCTTTAGAAATATAAGTATAAAAAGACTTAGTGTATTTTAAATAATCTTATAAAAGTTAAAATTAAAATCAAGTAAGTAAGAATATTTTAAAAGAATGTTTAATAAATTTAAATGAACGATAAAGATTATTTTAGAAATTTAATAATGTAATAAATATTAAATATTAAATAAGTCATTATTTATTTTTAATTTTGTGGTGTTGGTAAATATGTAAATAAGCAAAAGTTGATTGTTTAATCTACCAATAAATGGGAAGTTTCTTCGTATAAAAGCTCAATTCAATTGTTAGGAGAGGACTTAGTGATTGATTTTCAAGATAATTGTGTTATTAAAAATAGCAAGTAAATTTGATAGACGCTCTTAAAATCAATTTTAAAATTAAAGAGTGTATTATAAATAATTTATAAAAGTTTTAAATGATAGAATGAGTGTTAATTTAATTTTTTCCTATCAATCGTCTCTATAAGCTCAGTTTACAAGCAAATAGTCATGGGAACATCATATATAGTGAAAATATATCGGAAACTTTATACTAGAAGTATGACAAACGCTGGATTAGTTGGAAAATTAGAGATGGAGAAAAGTAGTATTTTGGACAGTATATAATTTTAAAAGCTAATTACTAGTGATTATTAGAAAATAGATATTTAGAGAATAAAATACTTCTTTATGAAGAAAGTATTTTTGCAAGCTATAAATTTAAAAATATATCTTAAGTAAAGATATTAAAAATGAAGTAGTTTTATAAATACTTGCCTTGTTAAGTCTTTATGTTTAAAAGACTGAATATTGACAATTTTAAAAGGCAAATAAATTGAAAATATAATTAGATAAAAGTCTTAATATAATAAAATTATTATATTGAAATAATTAAACGCTGGTGTTTATAGATAAAAGCTTATTCTTACCTGGATATTTTGTTATGGAATGTGCAAGTAATATGTGGAGTCAAGTTAATTTAAAAATAATTAAATATAAATTTTTATAAACTATAGACTAAATTAAAATAATAACTTTTGAATAATATTTTTAAAAGAACTAAACCAGGATCCTATAAACTATTTTAATTTTATTTTATTTTCTTGTGGGAACTTATTTTTAAAAAAGAACGTTTTCATTTTTTTTCATAAACTTTTAAAAAACACGTGATGGACCGGAAACAGGAAATGGTGTGCCAGTAAATATGTGCCTAGGATTAAAAAAACTTATGGTGAAAAGGAAACATCGCTGGATTTATGTAATATGAATTTGTTTTATTTATCTAATATAAAAGTTAAATATTATTAATCTATTAAAAATAAGATAGGTACATTTCTTAAAATAATAACTAAAGTAATATAATAATTAATTGCATAAGTTTATCTTATAATTAATATAAAACGTAATATGTTAAAGAATGATTGTGAGTGTAAGTGTGATTTATTCTATGAAGCTGTAATTCCGAAGAATATTGGAAGATGGACTGTACATTAAATCATTATTGATGGTAAAAATTGTATAATAATAATAATTTTGATGTATTTAATATGTTTTCTTTAGATCAACCAAATATTATGTTATTTTGAATGAATGTATGATTGTTTTAAAAATACACATTATATTGGCAGTGACAGTTTTATTTAAATATGCATAATTTGAATTTATGAAATAAATACGATGCAACATTACATAAGAAGCTTAGAAATAATTATATGATTCTTTCGTTAATAAACTTTGATATTGTTATGTTATAGTATTAGAATATATTTATTATTCATGGGTAATTATTTTTATTGCAAGTTAGGAATAGATTTAAAAGTCTATATTTTATTTTTGTTTTATTGGATAAATTAAGTTAAGTTTATGTAGAAGTTTATATTTGAGTTGAAGATTTACTGAATATAGATGATGAGTATAAATAGTTTTGGATAATTAGTATTTATTTAAAGTTGATGATTGTTTTTCCGGAATGTTTAAATAAGTTTTAGAGGATATTTTGTAGAAAGAAAGTTATTAAAAAGGAGTAGAATGACACATAAAGTAGAGTAATAATTTTACATAGAAAAGAATCATAGAATTTATCTAATGTAATACTTTATGAATTTGAAATAAATGAATTATTTTAATATTATTATTTAACAGTACATATATGTAATGCATATTTGATAAAACATGTAGCATGAATTGCATTAAGTGAAATATAAAGTTATAATCAATTATTTGTTATTACATTACACAGATACATTAATTTCTATTATAATATTAGAGTAGTACTAATAATAAAGTGAATACATACTATTACATTATGGAATGAAAAACAGTAATACTTAAGTGATGTAGCAATTTAATTATTAAGTTAATTGTTTCATATGCTACATAAATATTATTTACATAAATTATTTGTAATAATTGAAGTACTGATATGTATTTAAAGTCTAAGTTTTGAAAACATACTTCAATGTTATTAGTATAGCATTTTAAAAGAATGTAAATTATTTTTTGGGAGTATAAGTTAATAACATGTAAACATTTTGTATTATTATTTTCTTATTTTATTTTCTTTGTTTTCATAATTTTGAACTGTAAATATTGTAAATAAATTTTAGTTGAAGTTAATGTAAATAAACTTGTTTAATTTGTTTTAAAAGTGTGTCGAGTTCATTATTTTACAACAGCATTTACAGCAGATAATTTGAAGAAACATAATATTTGACAATGTGAATTTATTAATATTATTTTAGAAATAAATACAATATTTTCTGATTATATTTATGAGAATTGATTAACATTATTACATCATATTACAATGGTATAGAGTAATTATCATGCATAATATAAGAGTACAATATTATTTATTGCCACAGATTATTAATTGTAAGATTTTGATTATTCTAAAATTAAGATACTATATGAAAATAAAAGATATACATATGATTATTTATTTAATGATTAATGATATAAAGAAATAGATAAGATTAAGTTATACCCTAAGATTAGTATTGAGTATTATTATTATTAGAATAAGTTAGGTGTATTTAGGTTTGATATAAAATCCTTTATCATACTTATTTACATGAGTTATCATTACTTTAAGATAATTAAAAGAACCTGAGATTATTTAATTATATTTTAAAAATTAAAAATTAAGATTTATTTATTTTATTATTATTAAAGATAATTTATTTTATTTAAAAGCCATAAGAATGCTGTAGATGTAGTAGTAAGTTAATAAGGAGGTAATAGTATTCTTATGCCATTGAGACAATGTCTTGGTAGATATTAACTCAATGTAAATCTACTTATTGCTTTGTAACTTTACTTCACAGTCTCATGATTTTGATAAATACTTATTTAATTAGTACATATTATAGAACTCTATTGATTTTGATAATTGATAATAAATTTAATTAGAATATGATATTATAAAAGTAAATTAAAGATAGATATGCAAATTTTAATTAAGCATTATAATTTAATTGAGCTAGTCGTATTTCAAATAATATTATACATCGAGAAGTAAGGGTACATATATATATATATATATATATATATATATATATATATATTTATATATATATATATATATATATATATATATATATATATATAAAACTTGAATAAATTATAGCATTAATTTCTAAAATAAATTGACTATAAAAAAGTTTATGTCACAATTATAAAAACTGTAACCTATAGTCCATATCACAAACAAGTTAAAATGAAAGTTGAAGATGAAAATCAAAGAGTGATAAGTATTATGTATTTCAAAGTAATGTGAGTAAATATATATGTTTTATTCCCCTTTTAAAAAGGTTTCATTTTCTGCTTTCTAATAGCGAAATAGATACATTAAATAATATTCTGTTTAAAGTCTAATCAACTGGAACTGTGAATATACATACGTTCATGAAAAATTATTTTATATCTGGCTGAGAGTTTAGTTTCTTTATTACAGTCATTACCAATTTTTAAAGTCATTTTTCTAATATGAGTTATTAAAAATTGCAGGCTTTGTAAAATGAATCTTTTTCTCAAATTTAAAGGACTCCTAAATTTATTATAAAATTAAATTGAATTCTATTATTTCTTTTGTAAGATTTTCCAGTTGAGAAGTTATTTATTTTGTTGAAAATAATGTGTACTTTTATAACCAAACTATTTTAAATTAAAGGTTCATTGTTTGCTCATAATTATCAATTATACACTAATAATCAATCATATATTTTTAAGTATATGATTTAGAAAATTACTATTTATAAAATACAATTGTATTGTTAATTGCTACGGCTATGTTTGTACTCTTACTAGTATTTTAACACATATATCATGATCCAACTAGATTTTTCACTGATTGAAAATAGAATATTAAGCTATATGTCACAGTATCGAACAATGTTTTAATGTAGTTATTATTCCATCATTTAAGTTTAATAAAAGTAAAGTATTAATACTCATAACTGTGGCGGAAAAGTAAAAACAGTGTAAAGATTCTAAAATCGTTAAACCTAATCAATGATTGATAAAACATCTAACAAACATTTATCAGGTACAAAACATGTGTCAGATTGTTCTAACTGGGGCAAGCAAAGATAAATTAACTTGCAAATTTAAATGAAAATAAAGCGGGGAAAATGTTTTTCTTTAATAAAGATATATATATATGTTAGTATTCTGTACAATTATTATTGAACAAGTGACGATATATATATATATATATATATGTTAAATGATTTTCTAATATATATATATATATATGATTTTGTAGTATATATATAAAGTAGTTTCTGGATTAAACCGTGTGTTATTTTTGCTTACTTCCCAACGTTTTGACAAAAAAGCATCCACCATTGTCAAGGTTAAATTTTCAAAGAAAAACCATATGACCTCAAATAGTAATGAGATTGAGTGTGGGGTAAAGAATGAGATTGATCATGAAGTAGTTGAGCATTTAGAATATGTGAATTAAAACAAAATGTTTATTTTCTTCCGTTTCACCATTAATTGTTTTCAAATTTACATTAAAAGAAAGAGATAAAATATGTAGTCTCCATAAGGCTGAAATACATTGTGCTTCATCAGCTGTACTTAAACCAGTTGGTCTTTTTAAAAATGTTTAATATTAAAATCAACTAGTTTAAATAGAACTGAAGCATCACAGTATATTCCAGCCTTATAAAGACAACTTTTTTTCATCTCTTTCTTGTAATTCTTCTAATATAAACTTAAAAACAATTAATGGTGAAACTGAAGAAAATGAACATTTTGTTAATTTACATATTCTGAATACTCAACTACTTCATGCTCAATGTCATTACTATTAGAGATCAAACTGTTTTCTTTGAAAAATAAAATCTTGACAATGGAGAATGGTATTTTGTTGAAATATTAGGAAGTAAGGATTAAAGTAGCCTACATCATTTTCATAATTTATGAAAATTTAATTGAAATTGAGTGTATATGTTAGTGGTTGTCTTGACATATGTTCTGTTTAATTCTAGTGTTTAAATTTGCCATTGTTTCACCATAATATATTAAGTAGCAACTGGAATAGCTGCACTTCCCAGAAAGCTTTTTGCATAAGAATGATTTTATTTATTGAATTATTAATTGGTCTATTTAAATTAAATGGAGACTGATAATTGATATTAAAGTCATTATTGCAAATACTCTTGATAGTTACTTTTGCTTTATTTACATGTGGCTAAGATATTCAGTTTTTATCATTAGTATTGTTTTAATGATTAGTATTGTTAATATGTCACTGAATTTATGATTGAATTTGTTTTCTGAATTTTCTATTTGTTGTTTCTGAATTACTTGAGCTGATTAGTATAAACTTCAATATTTATTTTCTTATCTATCTCATATATACATAGTCTGCTATTTCTATTAAAACACATTGAAATCCTGAATATTTTTATGCCATTGGCATTCTTGATTTAGACTAAATATAACCCCTAAGGTTAATTTGATTAATTATTGAAGGTAAAGATTTCTTCTCTGCCACAAACAAGTAACACTAAAATCTCATATAAAGTTGTATGTCTAATTACCTGTCAACAAAATGAGTCTCAATTTATCTGAGATTTCCAAAAACTTAAAAGACAAACAAGTAAAGAATGCTAAACACACACACACACAATGTGCATATATTATTAGTGCACGTTTTTAATATGCATCTATCACATTTCAATAAATATAAAGTGATTATTAGTAATTTTGTTATATTAACAATTATTAAATTCCATCAATTATTGACATAGAAAAAATGTTCAATTTAAGGTATGACTATATACTTATATTTGAAGTATAAATGAAAGTAGTTGACTAAAAAAAATTTAAAATTTTTTTGCCAGTTTAATGTTTATATTAATAATTTTACTATTTATGTTTTAGACAGTATTATTCTTAATTATTTGGATAAAAAACTATTAGAAGAGAGAAACAACTAATAATTATTATATATGAGTTTTATAAAGTGTCTATAAAAACAAGTCTGTGAATTACAAATATAACCAAGTAGATTATATTTTATTTGATAATTTATCATGTTATTGTTGCATTTGGTCTGTATTGCAGACTCCAACCAAAGGTAATAAAGAATATGAATACTTGGGGTTCACTTAATCTGATTTATTAGTATTAAATATATTTACATAATATACAATCCATAAATATATTTTCACGTATCTGAACTACATTAATGCTGAGCAGGTAGTGCCCAAATGATTGCTTGTCTAGTGAGTTTATCCAATTACTTTTTTGGCTGTACTAGACAGCTTGCTTCAAGTCTACTCTAGTCTTTGCAGCTTTCCTCATTGTGTAGACTTATAGAGTAATGACAGTAATAGAAATGTTTACTATTAGCAATGATTTAAATTTGTAATGCAATTATCATTTAGGTTAGACAGACATTCTCTCCCTTGCATCCAAAATGACTGACTATTTATTGTCAGAACACCAACCTTACTGGCAGCATTTGGATTCAGAGAGCATCATTGCCTATTGGTCTGTACCAATCAATTGTTGATAATTATCTATATGTTTACACATTCACCATATATTTACACTTTGGCCATATATTTACACATTTCTAAGCCACATGCTTGCTCATTGGTTAGTGGCAATGAGTGCTCAATTCGATCAGATATGGATGGGATCTGAACTATTCCACTTCTAAGGCAAGGATGATATGACATCTCTCTCCTTGGCTAAAATTAGCACTGGGGAATATAATCATACAGAAGTGATGGATGATGTCTCATCCACTTCATTGGTTCCTTTGGTCTGCTGTTATTCCTGGCTTGTTCATCATCATCTTTGCTTGATTTACTTGTCCCAGAGTGTTCAGCTGGGTTGTTGTGGTCATCATCTTCTATTGATGTACTTGTTCCTGTGTGACTCAGTCTTTTCTGCCATTTGAACTTTTATAGTGTAGAATCTTTTCAGTTGTGAAACTACCACTGGTATCTATTTTGTGGATTCATTGTATATTATGCATAGTGCGTGATTTCCCAATTGTCATTTTCATATTATCTTTTTTTATCACAGTTTGGATCAGGTTTCAGAGCTGATAGATTAAGTTTAGTTCACTAAACTGTTTTGTCTTTTTTTGGCATGTTTTGATTCATTTTTCACTAGTGGTGGATGTTGGTCTCAATATTAGCATTTAAGGTAGGACATCACACATATGAACTTGCCAGCAAGTTTATTCACACTATTCCAGGATGCCCATTGTGTAACAAACTGAGCATCTGGGAACATCGAGCTGGGGAATCACTATTGTGGATCCCCAAATAATGGATCCATGTTCAGTTGAGAAGTTTAGTTTTCATGTCCTCATCTGGTTTTTTTATTTGGTCAATCCCATTGGATACATTTTTGTGTATTTTGGAATTCATGGTCATTAGTGGTCCATACAGCTTCTGTCCTACTGCTCAGTGGTATATTTGATTCCAAGTCAATCATGATAATATATATTTTGACTTGGTGTTGTGTCACTGCAAAACCTGAATGACTGAACCAATTACAGCCTAATAAGTTACTATGATCACCTGATGCCATCACTAGTGGTAGGTGTATAGTCTTGTTAAGCATTGTAATTTTAACTGTTATTTGGCCCAACAGCTTCATTTTATTATCTAAATAGTCTCTAATAGGCTTGCTGTTAGGATGCAGTTACATTCTTTATTTTTATTAATGATAGCTCAAGTATTTCTTGAAACAATGGACACTGTAGCCACCCTGTGTCAAGATCCATTGTAACTGGTGCATAATTAATTATATACTATGTTTAAATCCAGACTGATTGTCATTAATATGATTTACACAGGCAACTTGTTTGCGTTTCTTATAATTGTCTTTGCTAATTTTTGGAATTGGTTTTCCCATTCTCATATTGGTTATCTGTCTTTTTAATTTCAGACATGCAGCCTTTATATATATATGATTCACTTGCAAAATGTACATGTTGTATAGTGGTGCGAGCATTCTATATGTGTGTGCATTTGTTCATTGATGATTTTTTCACATCAAACTTATACTTTTAATGGCTTGTCTGAATAACTATTGTTGCTGCTAATACTGCTTGGGACAAAGCTAATTCAAAATCTAGTTTGAATCTTAAGTTATGATCATTTATGTTGCAAATAAAAAGATCAGAAGTGCATCATTCAATAAGTCTTTTAACTCACACTTTAATGTCAATGTTCAGATTTGTATTGCAAACTCTCTAACTTTGCCTCTGTTCTTGAATCCAGAGATTGAAATAATATATATATTCTTTATTTTGAGAGATTTAGGGGAGAAATAATCTGTGAGTATCACTAATGTTTGTCAAAATCTAGGTCAGATAGCTTTTCTGATGTACATTGAGATTTCAGGATCTCATAAGTCTGGGTCAAATTATTGTCATTGCAGTGGCTAGTTTTACCTCAGGTTTCTTGATTAGATTAGTCTACAGATAAAAATTAGTTGCTCTTTATAGCTTTCCCAGCCCTCAGGATTATGCTGGTGATTTTTATTTTTTATTTTTTGTTAGTTACCACATGTATTTTTAAATTTTGACAGCATCTGTTTGTAACTGTCCCAACAAAGCTAATAATCCACTAGAGAGAGCTTCTGTCACTTTATGACAAGTTACACACTTGTGATTAGTTTATAATTTTAATTGACACACCTATTATATTTGCAGTCAAATTTCCTTATGAATCTGCTGAATCTGTTTTTTATTGAGGTACATAGAATTTTCTTTGCATTTGTGTATTTTTTACAAACTGCCAAATCTAATTTTTATTCAGGCAGATTAGTGATTTTAATATGACAAATGTCTTTTAACTGCATACTTATGTATTTAATCTATTTTTCCAGTCATGGGGAACAATATTTCTTTTGTCTGACTGTGCTAAATCTATTGTATTTGGTGTATTTTTATACTATTTTTTTCAGCTATGGAGAAAGTTTCCTTTTGTCTGACTGCATCAAGTCTATTGTATTTGATGTATTTTATACTATTTTTCTAGTCATGAGAAAAAATATTTCTTTTGTCTGACTGTACCAAATCTATTGCATTTCGTCTGAATTGCAGACTCCAACCAACAGTAAAAATTACAAATATAAAGTTCACTTAATCTGATTTATGATTATTGACTATATTTATGTAATATACAATCCATAAATATATTTCCATGTATCTGAACTTCATTAATGCCAGGCAGATAGTGCCTGAATGACTGAACTCACTTCTAGCTGTATATAATAGCTTGCCTTGTGAGTTTGTACAATGACTTTTCTGGCTGTATTAGACAGCTTGCCTTGAGTCAGGTCTAGTTTTTGCAGTTTCCAGTCTTATCATGGACTTGCTTCACTGCAAAAATTTATAGTGTAATGATAGTAATAGAAATATTCACTGTTAGCAGTGGTTTCAATTCAGAGTGCATTCTATCATTTAGGTTAGAGAGACATTCTCTCCCTTTCCTCCAAAAAGGCTGACTATTTATTTTCAGATTCCCAACCTTACTGGCAGCAATCAGATTCAGAGAGCTTCATTGCCTATAGACATGTACTAAGCTATGGTTGATATTTATCTACATGTTTACACATTGGGCATATGTTTAAAATTTAGCTATATGTTTAAATTTTAGTCATATGTTACACATTGGTTGTCCAAATGTTTACACATTAATTAATGGCAATGAGTGCTAATTCTGATCAGATAAGGATGGGATCTGGATTAGTCCACTTGTAAGGCAAAGTGAGATATGACAGTTATATTTTTATCTTTCTATCTGAAAATTTTTATCATTATGCATAATTAAATCTTTCACTGCATTCAATTTTTAAATTTGATAATTTCTGAAAATTGCACTCAAATTTATATTCCTTTTATTTTATGTTATATGGACTACTATTGAAAATATATATTTTTCATATCCAAAGAGATGAAGAATACATTCATTGGTCTTATGAACATTCCAATTACATTTTTTTAGTATTACTAGTTATCTTTAGAAAGCTTCCTTCCTTTAAGCTATATTGATAAGAAGTCTCAGTTTTACTACCATACAATAAAATTCGCAGAATAGCTGACATATATACAACTAATTTAATTGAAATAATTATGAGGATTGTAATGAAATATTTTAAATTTGTTAAATATAGATGGACATAATTGAAATCTGTATTACATTTCATCATCCAAGTCTACTTTTTTGCAATCTTATTATTAGAAAACTTAGATATATAGCAAGTTGCTAATTTATTAAAAAAAACTGAATTCTATGACTGAGGATTTAATAATTGCTTTAAAGTAAAGATCACTAACACAATTATTATTTTTATAATTATTTTCCATGTCTATTTATTTTTACAAATTACCTAAATTAAATGTAATGGAATTTGTGGAAAGGGAGGAGAGTAGTTTAAAAATAATAGCGTTGTTATCGGAGAGGTCATCGCAGCCACTTTTCAAGCAAGTAGTTGGTTGCAGACGGTTGTGGGTTCGCCTCCCGGCCGATGCTATGACATATGAAAAAAAAAAAAACAATATTAACAACTTGATTAAAACAACTCTTTATAATTTAGTAAAAATATTGGCCGCCTAAGTATTGATGAAAAAATTTGAAGATTTGATTTAGTGTAAAGGTTGCTTACTTAATGATTATATAAATAAATAAAGTATATTTATATTTTGTCTATACATATGTGCATATTCCTGCAAAAAGTCAGCTAAACTTTTTTTAATGTGTTTGCCAAAGACATCTAACGCAGGATTAACATTGTATGTAATGTTTCAATAATATCACTTTCCCGATCAAGTGGATGACGTCGATGGGCACGCTCTCGACGAGGAATTTTCCTTTTGATTTTCTGAAATAATTGTAAAAGTCATCGTTGAAGACTTTAAAGCCATTATTTAAAATATCAGCCCCCACAACTTCAAAACATTTACAAATATGATGATTTTTTTTTATTTTGAAATATAGGTAAATATTTTAATATTTTGATGAGAATTTTATTAGGATGAGCAACTTTCTGCTGTTGGTTACTACTTTTTTATTTTTGCCAAAGCTTCTTTAGAAGGTATTTGTTTTCTTCTTTTTTTTTTTTAAGATATAATCTGATTATTCAAACAATCAGATTTTTGTAAATTTTCTTTTTTCTTTTACATTCACTTATCTTATTTTGACTATTAGACATTGTAGTGTTTTAATAAATTCCATTTTTATATTATTAGCTTCCAAACTAATTTGTATATTCAAATTTGGGTCACTCCTTTTCTTTGTAAAAATATGATCCACAATTTCCTTTTGGTCAGGAGTTAGTTTCTTTTTCTTGCGTATGGGAATCATTGAATATTTGCTATCAACTTCAGCAATAGACTCAACATTTTGAGATTTAAGTTCAACAGTAAGAAAGTTTATTAACTTCTCAAATTCTTTGCTATCTTTAGAATTGCTTTCCTCATCAAAATGAATTATTTTGCATTTATTAGTTTCATTTTTTTTGTTTGCAGAAGATTCATGAACAGATAATGGCTCACACATTTTACATCTTTAGTTGGTTCATTCGCTTCTCTCTTATTTTGCTTTTTTACCCCAGAATTTTATGAAATCATTATATTTTTGACTTTTGAAGTACTTGACAAATCACATCATTTGTAAAATATTCTGAATTTTTTTATAAAACAATGACTGGTCCTTTCAGAAATTTTCATCTTTCATCACTATGAACAAATCTGGGAAAGTACACAATTCATAAGTATTTCCATTTTATATCTATAATGAATGTACATTCTCTACTGTAAACTAGCCATTTTTGAATTGCTTTACAGCTTTATCAACCTATGGCAGGTTAAAATAATTTGTCCAGAGGATCTGCCACTTGACAGGACCTTTTCACCACATTGTGTCCAGTGGTGGACTAAGGCTAAAGCGGGCCCTAGGCAACATTGTAATTCCGGGCCTATTTTTCAGTCATGATACATACTTTGCGTTTGATATTTTAGTTTTAAAGCATTAGTATGTAATTCTATTTAATTATCGGATTCCAAGAAAAAAAAGGAAAAAAAATATATACATGTACAAAAATTAAATAAACATAATTTATCAAAACAAACAAACATAAACATAATTTATTAAAACAAACAATAATACTTAAACAAATATACCCAGATTGATTAGTTATATTGCCTTTTTTCTCACTTTTAATTCTGAAAACTCGTCAATTAGTTTGTCATAATTAAGAAAATTATTTAATAACTCTTTTTCTATATAAAGTAATAATGAACTATTTAATTTTTTTGGCCTAATGTGGATCTCAAAAAATTTTTTATTCTGGCCTTGCATTGCTTATTGGAAGGGTTAAATAAATTCTCAGAATTGTGTTTAAATTAGAAAATGTTGCAATAATATTATTTTCCTGAATAAATGACACATGGATACAGGCATAAAAATATTTTCTTTACTTATAAAAGTTTTAAATTGTAATACTTCATTTTTCAGTTCTGCTAGGTTTAAATCTTGTTCATAATATTTTAATTCCTCTATTGAAGAATCACCAACATCACTATCATGAAAAAATGTTTTGAATTTATTGTTAATAGTTTTATATCCCTCAGATCTTTTTTTAATGTTGCTAATTAAAGAATTACAAACAACAAAAAAAATATTAACTTTAAAATGTTCTTTGCCACTGAATCTTATTTCATGTTTTGGAATTTCATCATGAAATAGTTTTCATATTTTCTTTCATTTTTTATCATTAGTATATGCAATATCTTTAACTTTTTCTGCTTCTTTTTCTAAATTATCAAAATCATCTCTAACAGTTTGTATGAAATCTATCAATGAATCATATATTAAAACTGCTGTATTTAGGGATTTGTCTTTTTGTTGAAGAGTCTTGTTTGAAGCATCTATTCTCTCTAAAATCTTTTCCCATATAATAAGTAACAGTACATACTCAAATGTATCAAGTTTTTTATTAAATCGGCAGCTTCGGAACTTGTTAATGGTTTTTCATCTTTGTTTGAGAAAAAATGATGTAAACAATGTTTAATTTCTTCAAAATTTTCCTTTAAGAATTTCACAGCATCGGAATGAGCAGACCACCTGGTGTCACAAATAGGTTTAATACTCAATTGTTTACTCTTACAAAATTTTTTTAATGTATCCCACCTATGTGTAGAACTTGAAAAAATATGTACAATTCTTGAACGATATTGAAAAAAGTGGTCATTTCCATGCAACTTTCGGCAGCAGCATTTCCAATTAAATTTAATGAATGATTTGCGCATGGTATAAAATGGGGCAGAAAAAATATGTTGTTTTATTCTGGATTGGAGTCCCTTATATTTACCCGACATATTAAACGCATTATCATAACTCTGTCCTCGACAGTTAGTGATGTCTAAATCTATATTATTTAAAAATTCTAAAATAACTTTCTCCAAGTTTTCACGAGTATGAGAAAATATAGGTAGAAATTCCAAAAATCTTTCTTTTATACCACTTGGAAGAACATAGTGAATAATGATGGTCAGCTGATCTACGTGAGATATATCAGGTGTTGAATCAATAATTAGAGAGTAAAATTTGGCTTCCTTTATTTTGTTCACTATTATGAGTTGTAAATCTTTCGATATAATAGAAATAAATTCATCACATATTGTAGACAACAAATAGTTCATAGTACTGGTGCCGCAGTTTGCATATTTTTTCATGTGTTCCCACAAAAATGGATCGAACTCGGATAAATATTTCAAAGCCCCTATATAATTACTATTATTTTCAACAAAAAAACACTTCATTTTTACCACGAAACACTAAAGAGTATGAAGAAATAAATTTGATTGTTGCTACCACATGTTTAAGTACTTCTCTCCAATATTTTTTTTCATTTATAATTTGTTTTTCCAGTTCAGTGTCAATGCGTCCGGTAATTTTAGATCTTGTTATAAAAATTAAAATGGAGTTAATGTGGTCACTGGAGTTTTCATGCTCTGACAATTTTTATGCACATTTTTCCAATCATTCATCCCTTTTGTCATTAGCATTGTTTGATTGAAAAATAATTACAAATGTAACAGTACAATAAGTTGTTGATTTCAGTATAAGCCAACCAAACTCTTTTAACTTTTTCCTCGCTATTAATTGTTCTGAAGAAGGAGGCAATAGTTAATTTTCTTGTGATTTGTTTTGACCCTTTGTTGCATCGAATAGAAGATGATTCCAAAGATCCATTTATTGATTTTGGTGGATTTTTTATATAATTCTCTCGCATGGCGTCTATTAAGTATTCTGGCCATAATGCAACATCATTTACAAAACTCTTAGTTTCTTCATTACTTTGAGATGATTTTAAATTTTTATTTTCTCCTTTTGTTTCATTTTCATAAACAGAATTGCTTGGTTTTTCCTGCTGGTCTTTTTGCAGAATAGTTTTGGACACAAATGATGTTTCTGGAGTTTGAGCAGGTGAAATTTGTGAAAATAATGACGATTGTTGTAATTGTTCTCCATTTATAGTTAAAAATTTGTCCAACGATCTTTTCATTTGTTTTACCACTTTATCTCGATCTGCTTTTCATTTTCTTTTTTCACTTCCACTTAAATGTTTATAGGAACTCATTTTAAAGATCAAGTACTAAAAAAAAGAAAATAATCTTTAATTAAATTTATTTTTACTCAATATCACAGTCACAAAGAAAATCACAATTTGTGGTATTTTATATTATATATTATTTTAATTAAATAATGTAATACTTTTATAAAAACTTACATTTTTATTTTAGGAATTCCAGAAAATATTAACTATGAAATATGAATCCAAAACAATCTATTTGCAATCAAGTCTAGGTACTTATGTCTTAATTGCACAATTTTCAATCACAACTCACATAAGATGCAATACGTTCAGGAGACACTGATTTTAAATAGTTACGTTTGACTTCTTAAATACGTGCATAGTAAAGGCTCGATAGGCGCGAGGCTCGATCGTATTTACACACATAGACACGGGCGTGGATGCAAAAGCACGGGAATGCTGGTCCACACTTTTCAACTTTATCAATCAACGATTCGGCATAATTTGGATACGTTTCACAATAATTATGAATATCACGTTTTTCTGTTAAATAAAAATAAAAATTAAGTATAAAAATTTAAAAATTAAAAACCTAATTTTTGGGCCCCAAAAATTACAAGCTCTAGGCACATGCATAAGTTACCTAGGCCTTAGTCTGCCCCTGATTGTGTCTGAACTATATATTAGACAAAAAAGATATAGAACCAGCTATTATGGAAGGAAAATGAATTACTAAGACAATTTTAATTTTGAGGCTTTCTGAATTTTACCTGTGGAATTACATTGTTGGACCTAACATGTTAATGCCTTATGTACTAATTTCACAAAGTAAAGTCAATTTAAAGGTTATGTTGGATCTTGCCTATAAAATAATACTAAAGTTTTCAAACTTATGAAGTATATGGTTCTTTTTTTTAAAAAAGGAAAGTAGCCGAAATCGCAGGTAAATTGATCCATCTGTGTGTATTCATGTATTGTTATTATCTATGCTAAATCTTGTTATTTAAAATAAAAAGAAAAAGGATTTGAACATTTGCTGAATAAATAACTCAATTTAAATCAAAGAATTAACAACAATCTAACTTTACCGATAACAAATAAGAAACTACGAATTAGACAAGCAGATAGCAGAATTTTGGATCTTGGAAAAATCAATAAAATAATTTATTTTACATTTTGTCAGATGGATTTCTTGAGTTAAATCGCATTAAAAAAATCGATAATCATTAATGGATTGATAATAAAATTTTGCAAAAGAATAAATACTAATTTTAAAGATAATATTTTTTTTTTAGATGTTGACTTTAGACGCAATAAATCTTATTGCTTTATAGAGTATTAATAATAGAGTATTCATTCATCTATATACTTATTTAAAAACTTTTTTTTATTAGAAGAAATATTCGAACTACATTCAGATTTCAAGTAATGCTTGAAGCACGAATTTGATTCATGTTATTGAGAACAGTAACACGGTTAGTGTTTTAAATCTTTGTTTGGACTGTGTGTCTTCACAGAGTGAACTTCAAAGTACTTACCGCTTATTAAAATTTTACTTAAAGATATTATATTATATAATATACGGTATATGAGCACAGACTTTCACACCACCCACTTCTTTCCACTCTATCTAATAAACACTGATACACCTAAACACATATATGCTGAAAAGATAAATAATCACCAATATACGTATTTCATGCTAAACCAGCAATCATCAGTTGGTCCAGACTATCATCTTTACACACATATACAGTATAAGTGCTCAGATATATATTAAGATAGACTATCCTCATAGTTTAATGGACAGGCTTCAATCCACTCCTCACTCCAACTCTTCAACCGTCCATCCAATTGAAAATCTGATGATGGAATGCTCAAAGGCAACCCTGAGGCTGAGATTATTGTCACACCCATGTTGACCTAAGGTCAATCTGAACCCCACATGTACAGGACATAATCCATTTAATACATATGCAAGGATGGGCAGACATCTCTATAATGTAATAACTGAAACACAGGCTTGTTATATACCTGTGGCTATATATATGTAATATAGGGTATATGAGCACAGACTTTCACACCACCCACCTTTCTCCACTCTATCTAATAAACACTGATACACCTAAACACATATATGCTGAAAAGATAAATAATCACCAATATATGTATTTCATGCTAAACCAGCAATCATCAGTTGGTCCAGACTATCATCTTTACACACATATATAGTATAAGTGCTCAGATATATATTAAGATAGACTATCCTCATAGTTTAATGGACGGCTTCAATCCATTCCTCACTCCAACTCTTCAATCGTCCATCCAATTGAAAATCTGATGATGGAATGCTCAAAGGCCACCCTGAGGCCGAGATTATTGTCACACCCATGTTGACCTATATTACATATAAACATTACAAGCCTAAAGCTAAACTAGTCAATATAAAATCAAAACTACCCCGAATCTAAAATTAAACCAGACCAGAATAAAAATAATATTAAAACACAACCTAAGGTTTCACTGCTACAAGCAGACTTCTCAAGTGTAAAGAAATAAAAAAAAACCCACACATTATATATGCTATTAAAAACTACCCACAAATCCATTCACTTCCCATCCACCCTTAATATTAAAAGAACTCTTAAATAAGTTAATTGCTTCAGAATAATAAATTTTCAATAATAAAGACTCTTTAATTCTTTTTTTGATTTCATTTCTCTCAAAGAAGACAACCTTAGCTTCATCAAAATCAATAGTGTGGCCTGTATCTTTTTCATGGACATACAAAGCAGAACTAAGATATCTATTTTTAACTCTACTTTTATGAACCTTTACTCTTTCATTTAAACTCAAACTACTCTGACCTATGTAAACCTTCTTACAAAATAAACAAGGAATAAAATATACCACACCAGGAATAGTCTTTGTATCAAAAACTTCTTTTGTATTATTTAATAAATTATTCAATGTAACACCCCTTTTCCAAGCAATTTTCTTATTTCTAAACAATTTACTATTTCTACACACAATTTAATAAGAAGACAATTTAAATGGCAAAGAAATAAAATCATATTTTTCTTTAACCTTTACATCCTTACAAATATTACTATTAAATAAAATACTTTTAACAAATTTATCAGAGTATCCAACACTCAAATAATCTTTATAAAATTGATATTTCTGAAACAAAGCTACCCCACTAGAATTATTTAATTTAATATTCCTATGACAATAATTCCTTAAAGCAGCTACTTTATGAGATACAGACTGATAGCTATCAGGTTTAATTATAGATCTTAATTCTTTACTTTTAACTAAATGACTGCACAATAAACAATTAGTTTCTATATTTCTAATCACCAAAAGATCTAAAAATTTTAACTTACCAAAATCTACCCCCCCTCCTTCTAACACAAATTTTATAGAAGGATCAAAACAATTAAACTCATTTACAAATTCCTTCAATTTATCATTCTCAACAACAAATAAACAATCATCAACATATCTGACAAATAATTTTACATATAAACAATTCTTTTTAATAATAATTTCCTCTTCCATAAAACTAATATAAACTGAACATACTAAAGGAGAAATAATATAACCTATTATCCACCCTTCCTTAATCTTATAAAAATTACCTTTATAAGTAAAATACATAGAATCTTCCAATAACAAAAGCAAATCTTTAATTACCTTAATTTTATTTTTTGATAAAGAACTTTTCTTAATCAATACAGACAAAAGAACATCAATACTGCTTAACCTATTAACAGACTGATACATATTTTCAATATCTAAACTTCCAAATACCCAACTACTTTCCATTTTAAAATTATTAATCTTATCAAAAGCCTCAAAAGAAGAAGAAACTGTGTACTGACCAAAATCAACAAATTGTTTTAAAAAATTATTCAAGAATCTAGAAATACCCTCTACAACACTACCTGTAAAATCAAAAATAAATCTTAAAGGAAAACCATCTTTATGAGTTTTAATATTCACAAACATCTTAGCTGATGTAAAATCATTAGGATAGCATTTTTTTAAAAAAAAAAAATTTAATAGAGTAGATTATTTAAAATGCTATCCTAATGATTTTACATCAGCTAAGATATTTGTGAATATTAAAACTCATAAAGATGGTTTTCCTTTAAGATTTATGTTTGATTTTACAGGTAGTGTTGTAGAGGGTATTTCTAGATTTTTGAATAATTTTTTAAAACAATTTGTTGATTTTGGTCAGTACACAGTTTCTTCTTCTTTTGAGGCTTTTGATAAGATTAATAATTTTAAAATGGAAAGTAGTTGGGTATTTGGAAGTTTAGATATTGAAAATATGTATCAGTCTGTTAATAGGTTAAGCAGTATTGATGTTCTTTTGTCTGTATTGATTAAGAAAAGTTCTTTATCAAAAAATAAAATTAAGGTAATTAAAGATTTGCTTTTGTTATTGGAAGATTCTATGTATTTTACTTATAAAGGTAATTTTTATAAGATTAAGAAAGGGTGGGTAATAGGTTATATTATTTCTCCTTTAGTATGTTCAGTTTATATTAGTTTTATGGAAGAGGAAATTATTATTAAAAAGAATTGTTTATATGTAAAATTATTTGTCAGATATGTTGATGATTGTTTATTTGTTGTTGAGAATGATAAATTGAAGGAATTTGTAAATGAGTTTAATTGTTTTGATCCTTCTATAAAATTTGTGTTAGAAGGAGGGGTGTTAGATTTTGGTAAGTTAAAATTTTTAGATCTTTTGGGTGATTAGAAATATAGAAACTAATTGTTTATTGTGCAGTCATTTAGTTAAAAGTAAAGAATTAAGATCTATAATTAAACCTGATAGCTATCAGTCTGTATCTCATAAAGTAGCTGCTTTAAGGAATTATTGTCATAGGAATATTAAATTAAATAATTCTAGTGGGGTAGCTTTGTTTCAGAAATATCAATTTTATAAAGATTATTTGAGTGTTGGATACTCTGATAAATTTGTTAAAAGTATTTTATTTAATAGTAATATTTGTAAGGATGTAAAGGTTAAAGAAAAATATGATTTTATTTCTTTGCCATTTAAATTGTCTTCTTATAAAATTGTGTGTAGAAATAGTAAATTGTTTGGAAATAAGAAAATTGCTTGGAAAATGGGTGTTACATTGAATAATTTATTAAATAATACAAAAGAAGTTTTTGATAGAAAGACTATTCCTGGTGTGGTATATTTTATTCCTTGTTTATTTTGTAAGAAGGTTTACATAGGTCAAAGTAGTTTGAGTTTAAATGAAAGAGTAAAGGTTCATAAAAGTAGAGTTAAAAATAGATATCTTAGTTCTGCTTTGTATGTCCATGAAAAAGATACAGGCCACACTATTGATTTTGATGAAGCTAAGGTTGTCTTCTTTGAGAGAAATGAAATCAAAAGAAGAATTAAAGAGTCTTTATTATTGAAAATTTATTATTCTGAAGCAATTAACTTATTTAAGAGTTCTTTTAATATTAAGGGTGGATGGGAAGTGAATGGATTTGTGGGTAGTTTTTAATAGTATATATAATGTGTGTGTTTTTTTTTATTTCTTTACACTTGAGAAGTCTGCTTGTAGCAGTGAAACCTTAGGTTGTGTTTTAATATTATTTTTATTCTGGTCTGGTTTAATTTTAGATTTGGGGTAGTTTTGATTTTATATTACATATATATAGCCACAGGTATATAACAAGCCTGTGTTTCAGTTATTACATTATAGAGATGTCTACCCATCCTTGCATATGTATTAAATGGATTATGTCCTGTACATGTGGGGTTCAGATTGACCTTAGGTCAACATGGGTGTGACAATAATCTCGGCCTCAGGGTGGCCTTTGAGCATTCCATCATCAGATTTTCAATTGGATGGACGATTGAAGAGTTGGAGTGAGGAGTGGATTGAAGCCTGTCCATTAAACTATGAGGATAGTCTATCTTAATATATATCTGAGCACTTATACTGTATATGTGTGTAAAGATGATAGTCTGGACCAACTGATGATTGCTGGTTTAGCATGAAATACGTATATTGGTGATTATTTATCTTTTCAGCATATATGTGTTTAGGTGTATCAGTGTTTATTAGATAGAGTGGAGAGAGGTGGGTGGTGTGAATGTCTGTGCTTATATACCCTATCATATATATATATTATATATATATAGCCACAGGTATATAACAAGCCTGTGTTTCAGTTATTATACTATATTATATTATTTTTTGTTTTATTATTTTGATATGTCAGATTAATGGTTATTGAGGTAAATATCAACACCCTCAATGGAGGCATACTTAAAGTAGAATACAAATAGATAGGTAGACTTAGTAGTATAAATATGTTGTTTGGTCACACACATTATTATATTTTCATTGGAGATGCTGTATTCAATTTAATTCAAGATAATTCTCAAGTTCTCCTAAGTGTACATCAGATAATAATTAAAATATTACTAAAAATTATTTTATTAAAATAGATGGTGAATATATGTTATGCAATTTACATTAAATTTTAATGGTTTAAATAATTAAACTTATTTGTATATTAATAAATATTTTCACATATAAACAAGAAATAATAATTTTATAAATTACTTTGCCCATGTTTGAGTTTAAATCTGAAGGAAAATTTTCAAATAATCGCAAACTTTCATATTAGTTAATTTTTTTTTTTTTTAGTTTTGCAAAAAGAAATTCAGTAAAGATCAATAAATAGTTGTTTAGTTATAATTAATTAAAATAAGAGAAAGCATAAAAATATTATAAAAGCCCTCACATATTTCAAGAACAAACATGTGTCAAGTAGTTACATTTACAATATGGGTTATAGTGAATGCTAGGCAATGGATCAACTTGTAATGATCAATGAAGTATTGTTATACATAAGGCTTATTGAAGTTTGTGATGTAGTTTTCAATATTGATATACTATAGTCAATTCAACAAGAAGGTATCAAATATGGGCAACTATAAAAAATCATTTTTTTATTATTTTTTAATTATTATATTTTCTAAATAATTTTTATTTATATTTCAATGTTATAAAGAACTTTGCTTCCTATATGCACACAGTCTTATTTTATTAATTCATAATTATTATATTGTAATATATTCTTCAGTTTCATTTCATATGTCAAAATTTCCAATTAATTTCTAATTAATTTCTAATCATTTATGTTTCTGTTTTCATATATTATAAAAAACAAAAGATTTTATACATTTTACAGCACATTACTTGCAATATGGTATTAGATTTCAAATAATAGTAGAATACAGAATACAAGAACAGAATCTCATCCCTCTACTACTTTAGCATTATCTATTGCAAGCCTTAGTAATCAATATTTCCAAATGGTAATATAATTTAACAACAAATTTTTTAAATTGACATAAAGTATTGTTTATTTGCTCCATTTTATAACCAATATCAAGCAAATCCTTGGCAAATATTTCAATATTTCTTTAGTTTATCACTCTGGGAAGGACATATTTTTTTTTGTTTTGTAACAAAAAATGATAAAGTAAAAATATTGAGATATTTTCCAATTGCTTGATATTAATTATAAAATAGAAGAGATAAACAATACTTTAGTTATAGTGGTTTAAAGAAAATGAAGATTGATAGTAAACAATGGATATCTATTCCATTTATTTAAAAGCCACAAGTGAAATTTTTTAAGGATATATACTTTTGAAAATCTGATGATGAGATTCTCAAAGTCCTTGTTGATTCCAATATTGTTATCATAATCATGTGATTTCAAGTCATTCTGATCCCTCATATGTAGAAACTTAATATATTTATTTAAATACACAGAAAAAGGATGGGCAGAAATGAGGCTGAACTTGTAATGTCTGATTAGAAGTGGAATGTATATACTGAAATTTAGTTGCTTTTGGTAGAAATAACTTTATACTAAAATGAAACATGCCTATGTGTTTGAGAAGGAAGGTTTTTAATAAACATGTTTTGCCAGTTTTTACTTATGGATCTGAGACTTGGAAACTTAATAGAAGAGCAATATAGAGACTTCAGACCACTAAAAGAAGTATAGAGAGATACATGTTGGGAGTAACAAGAAGAGATCGAAAATGCAATGTATGGGTAAGAGAACAAACAGGTGTTACTGACCTCATTGAAAAAAATTAAAAGACTGAAGTGGAGTTGGGATGGACATATTGCTAGAAGAAATGATGATAGATGGACAATTGAAATTTTAACTGGATTCCAAGTGATTGTAAAAGATCCAGAAAGAGACCACATGTGAGATGGGTGGATGAAATAAAAAGTGTGCAGGGGTGATGTGGAGAAGAGAAGCTAAAGATAGGAAAAATGGAGTGAACTTGGAGAGACCTTCATTCTGCAGTGGATTGATAATGGTTGATGATGATGAAGTAAATCTAAAGTTTAGTATATACATTTTACTTGTATTCCAGCACTCATCTGTTGAACAACATCGCTATCTTCAACACACATACACTTAGATATAAATCAGTGTTCAGTGTATATTAAGATAGCAAATCTTTAAACTTTAATGGACAAGCTTCAATTTTCTCCACTCTCCAACTCTTCAGCCGTACATTTCACTGAAAATCCAAGAATGGAATGCTCAAAACCCTTGATGATGCCAATATTATTGTTATATCCATGTTGGCCTTAAGTCACACATAGGACCTTGATATGTCCATTTAATTATACAGATATTGGTAGAATATGTAATATTTAAAAATATGTAAATTGTCTATATTACTCTTAATGTAATTATAGAGGACTTGAACTTGAAGTTTCAATCTCCCTACATCTATCCAATCTATCTTATACAATGATACACATGATTACATACATGTGAAAAAGATTCTTAGATTTTCAATGAAATGGATTGCTGAAGAATTGAAAAGTGGAGAAGATTGAAGCTTGTCCATTAAAGTTTAAAGATTTGCTATCTATATATAAACAGAACACTGATTGAATGTATGTATTAGTGATGGTGATTTGGACCAACTGATGAGTGCTGGTTCAGCATGAAATTTAGTTTATTTATATTTTCACATGTATATGGTTATATGTATCAGTTGCATAAGATAGATTGGATAAATGTAGGAAGATTGAAAGTTGAATTTATGTCCCTTATACTTACATTTAGTATAGAAAATGTACATATATTTAAATATTACATATTCATTTTGTACTCTGCCCATCCCTTTTGTCTATAATTAAATGGACATATGAAGGTCCTATGTGTGAGGGGTCAGATTGGCTTAAGGTTAACGTTGGTATGACAATAATATTAGAATCAACAAGGGCTTTGAGCATTGCTTCCTTGGATATTTAAGGAAATGGATGGCTAAAAAGTAGGAGAGTAGAGAATATTGAAGCTTGTTCCTTAAGTTTAATGATATGCTATCTTAATAAAAACTAAGCACTGATTGTATATATATGTTGGAGATAGTGATCTGGACCAGCTGATGGGTGCTGCTTCAGCAACAAAATATGAATATTGGAGATCTTTTACCTTTTCCACATGTATGGAGTCATGTGTATCAATTGTATAAGGTAGATTGGATAGATATAGGGAGATTGAAAGTTTAAATTCAAGTTTATAATATCTATCTATCTATCTATCTATCTATCTATCTATCTATCTATCTATCTATCTATCTATCTATCTATCTATCTATCTATCTATCTATCTATCTATCTATCTATCTATCTATCTATCTATCTATCTATCTATCTATCTATCTATCTATCTATCTATCTATCTATCTATCTATCTATCTATCTATCTATCTATCTATCTATCTATCTATCTATCATCTATCTATCTATCTATCTATCTATCTATCTATCTATCTATCTATCTATCTATCTATCTATCTATCTATCTATCTATCTATCTATCTATCTATCTATCTATCTATCTATCTATCTATCTATCTATCTATCTATCTATCTATCTATCTATCTATCTATCTATCTATCTATCTATCTATCTATCTATCTATCTATCTATCTATCTATCTATCTATCTATCTATCTATCTATCTATCTATCTATCTATCTATCTATCTATCTATCTATCTATCTATCTATCTATCTATCTATCTATCTATCTATCTATCTATCTATCTATCTATCTATCTATCTATCTATCTATCTATCTATCTATCTATCTATCTATCTATCTATCTATCTATCTATCTATCTATCTATCTATCTATCTATCTATCTATCTATCTATCATAATGGGTATGCTTCACAAATAAAATAAAACTGGTATAAGGTTTCTTATATAATAGACCCACACATTTGGGTGGCAATTGTAATGAGATAAAAATTTACAATGAAGGAATGATCCTGGTTTAATAATGTCCTATGAATTGTGACTTTAATTGTAATGGAATAAAGATGTACAATGAAGATAAGCTGTGCAAGATGCCAAATTGTAGTGGTACGAAAATATATAAGGTATTGATGATAAGAAGCTTCATTATGATCTACAAATTTGTGTACATTGCATTATAAGTGCTGTAACACATGTGGTTTTTTCTAAATATGTCACAAATCTGCAACATGATATTGTAATGATATAATTTTTTACAATACCAACACTGCAACAACACAAAATATACAAAATAAAATTATCTAATATTCTTCATGGCTTGTACTAAATTATAATCACATAAAGATGAAAACCAATACTTCAAATAACCCTACAAATTATGGTATTCAGATTATAACAACATACAAATATATGAATTTTTTTTTATTTAATTACCCTTACACATATGGCTAACAAATCACAATGGATCAAACATTAAACACCACATTATGAATAGTTATAATATGCATGGTATCATTAGTCATCTATTTTAAATAAGTGTGAATATTAAAATCTTAATATCTAAGTTAAACATAAACTACATCAATCAGCTTTAAATCTAAAAAAAAATTAATTCATTTTAATTAGTGTAATTAAAATATCAATCGCAGTTCATATAATTAGCACTTTTAGAACCACATAAAATTATTATCTTTCTAATAATAAATTTTTGTAATTCATCTTCAATAAGTAACAATTTAAATTAATACACTAACAATTATAATAGCCTTTGTTTACCTTGAATAAATTAAGATACTTAGATCTTATAAAGTATTAAACAAACTCAAATATGGATTTATCTAACATAACTATTGCATAATCATTAAAATAATTATGATGATATTTTAATTAACTACCAAACATCTAGCTATAATAAATTAATTAACCTATTATCATATAAAATGTTATCTAGCTCAACTAATAATGATATATTGAATTTACAAGAAAGAGAATAATAAACCACAATATATGCACTTATCAATCTAGTTGTTTGATTACTGGACTATTATATAATTATTTATTATAAAATGTAAGATGTAAATCAATACATAGCCACTAAATATTAAAATTTTATTAGTTAATAGGTTTGCATTACTAATTGAAATGGCCACTGGATTAATTTTATTTGGTTTACTGAAGTAATATTTATTAATAATAAATATAAAAATGATAAATAAATAAAACATCAGTAACAGATATTCAACTTAAATATCATGAAGTATATCCTTCATCTGAATTGATATTAATAAAAATAGTTACTTATACCGCAAATATTCCTTATTTTATATTTACCATATAATTTTAAAAATTATGTAAATCAAAAATGTTGTTATACACACAAGATTAAATATATAAGAAAGCTAATAATAATTATATGATATTCATAATATAATAATTTATTAAAATAACATATAATAATAAGTATGGTTATTCACACATTTTATTTTCAAAATGTAATATCAATAAATAATTGTTCGAATTATTCAGGTTTTTCGATACTCATTACATGTATATTACAGATAATTTACAATCAATGACTAAACATGATATTTCAAATTAGAATTTTAACCATTATAATTTAGAATATAATTTCAAATTTAAATTAGGGCTTAACTTTCATTAATTTTATATATACACACAAATAATTTATGAACTTATAATAAAATATCCAATAATGTTATTAAAATATAATACAAAGAAATATATAAATTTATACATTAATATATGACCTGAACAGTCATTATACATAAGTACTCCATGAAACACAATAGTTCAAATGTCTACTCCTTCAAATAATTTATTGATATCCACTAATCCCAATAAGATAAGATATAGTATAAAAACGTATCCAAAATAAAATATATTTGTCGAATCCGATGTTTCATAATTAAAAGGTTTTATTTTTTACATGACAATTATTTTTCAACAGAGCAATATTATAATGAATTTGAATACACCTTTAACCCAATTAGTGATTGGTTACTTAACGATATTTCACAATAGCAATCATCATCAATTTGTAACCACTATTTCGATTTACAATCGATTATTCACTATTACGATCGGGAAAAAAAATTTTGGCAGCCATATTGAATTGTGCATCACTGATGACATCAGAGAATAGATATTTAAAATTAATTTTACCCCAAAAGCAAAAGTAGATTATTGTAATTGTATAGCACATACAATATTTTATTCATAAAACACAATGTTAGTGCTGCATTCAGTATTTTAAATATAGAATGCATAAACTTAAAATATATATAATTACTAAATCTATAATACTGTATACATATAAGTGTTGAATGTCTTTAGAAAAATTAAACTTTATTTAAATATAATGTACAGTTCTTGGATTATTTAACTAAAGTTTAATTTTTCTAGACATTCAACATTTATATTAGATGATGAAAACAGTACAACTAAAATACCATCATCACAAACTTTTAGGAAAACACTAAATACTAATATTAAATTATGTGTGTTCCTTAATTATCAAAAGAAAAAACATTTTTTTTAAAAAAAAAAGATTGCATTTAAAATAAGTGTTAATAAATAATCTTTCTACACGAATGGAGGGGGGGGGGTACTATTACATTACTAAAAAATATACAGTAAGAAAAATAAACTTAGCGTATGTTTTAAAAAAATAGAAAAGTTAGATTTTTTCTTTTAAAATAAGTTGATTTTTTTTTCTAAAGTTGACTGATTTATGATATGCATTAAACCTATTGTTACTCCGGAGTACAGTAATAAGTCTTTATGTTCAATTAAATAATTTATATTTAAACATTGTTTTTTAATTTGAATAATTTCACATAAGTAATAAATATAAATGTACAGTAATATCTACTGTAATACACATTTTAAAAAAATGCACTTCAGCATGGATTTTTTTTTCATCATAATGAAAAACTTTTGCAGAAGAATATAAAAACTCTTAAATTCAAATTTAGTTTCACTTTCTTTCTTTTTTTTTTGCTGTACTGTACTTCTTAAACAGTGAAAATATGCATTTTTTCCCTAGTGATATAAAACTTTTATTTAAGATACCGTATTTAGTCATCATTGCCATGAAAAAAAATCAAAAAAATCTTTGAGCTTGGAAACCAATGTGGATATTTTACGTCGACTGGAATCGACCAATTTTTTTCCTATAGACCCCCATTATAAATATGTATTCTGTATACAATATTCTTGCTTAACAATAAGTTTTGGAGGACCAATTGCCATTGCTAAGCAGGGTAAAGGTGTACTATAAAATCCCCCCCCCCTTTTTTTTTTTTAAAAATAAGTATTCAGGAAGCCTGTTCAATTTCCTTGACAAATATATTCCTTTCAACTTCGTTATTTCATAATTATCAAGCAAATAATTATAAAATAAAAAGAAAATACAGTATATAAAAGGATTCAGATTTGCTTCAATGATAATCAAGATATTAAAAAGTGAATTTAAATTGTTCAATCTTATTTATAATCCTTTATAACTGATGTTATCTTTCGTCATTAAAATCAAGATTACACTGATTTTTTAACTTTTATATTAAAGTTATTCTCATCCTTCATTCCAAAATTAAAATTTATTTTACATCAATAATAATAAAAATAAAAATAATATTTATACTTTAAAACACAAATAATGTACCTTAATTTAATACAAACCAAAACAATTTAGTATAAAAGGCATTTACTTTTTGAATGAATTTGTTTTGAGGATGAAAGGTCACCACTATCAATCTCCGAACATTGCAAACACCAAGAAGACTTAATGGCCTCTCACTCCACTCTATTAAAACAAATCATACAAAACAACTATAACTCACTATTTAATATAACAAACAAATACCTAACCTTATCACCCAAAGAAGACATAACCCCGACGGATTGGTCCCCATCAGCTAACAACAAGTGGATAGAGTCTTTATATACAAATATACAAAAGATAATTGACTTAAAAGAAAACCCAATCATAAATAAAATAAAATACTGGATGACACATAAATTATTAAATGGAGAGAAATGGACAATCAATGGAAAATTGGACATCACCAATCAACAACTAATATATAAATCTTCTTTTGGTTAATCGAACCAAAGTACCAAGACTTCATAGTAAAATATAATTTGGACTCCCTTCCCATGAATACCTTCCCTGCACACTGAAAAAACATAAAAAATAGACCCTATGTGCCAGATGTGTGGCAGGGAAAAGGAATCCATTGATCTTATATTTATAAGATGCAATAATCTAAATTACCATAGAACACTCATTACAAAATGGATAAACAATCCAGTTAGGCAAGTTATACCCATTAAAAGATGCATCAAACATGGCATTTATGCAGAAATAAGGCTTACAATTTTCATGTAATTCACATTATGGTGCATACTATGTAAAGTCACTATTGGGAAATTGGTAGATCTGCAGGGAATGAAACTAAGGAAAATCATAGAAAAAAATCAAACAAAGAGACAATTTAATAACTCCAGATTATTTAGTAAACACCACTTGGAAAAACTTCAAGTAAAGAATATGATTTCTAAGTCTACAGAATTAAATTGCTGGGGAAGCATCTACATACATAGAAATAGACACATTAAAACTGTGTTATTCACATCTGAAAACATAATGCAACAAGATAAATCAATTTATGTTACATTGTATTGGCATGTAATAACAAATTTGTATATTGGTTTGTATGTATAATAAATTTCTGTTAATAAAAACAAAACAAAACAATTCAATGTAACTTTTCACAATACTATATATATATATATAAATAATCCAACTTACATATTACACATATAATGTAAACATAACAACGTACATATTTAGAACATTAAATATTTATTTTTAATGTCTATAACATACTATTTATAAATGCAGTAAATAAAAATACATAAAATAAACAAACAATAATGATTTCACTAACATTATAAATTTTATTATTTACAGGTATATTTTAAATAAATAATATTAATGTACTAATTTGTATTACTAATAATATATTTCTTCCTTTAACACTTCATTGTCATAGCAACCATTTTAACACTCTCAGATTAATGAATCACCTTATAAAATCAATTAGAAAAAAAATAAAAAAATTATGCTGGATTTTACACCAAATATTGAAATTACACCCAATTTCAGTTGGTTCAATATATATATATAGAGAGAGAGAGAGATAGAGGAAAGCAGTCAGCACTTATACAACACCAATATTAATAATAACCAAAAATCTTAATCTGTTGTCAAGACAAGCTCTTTTAAACAATGAAGGTGAAAATCTATTTTTCAGCATGGTATAATATGTTTATATAAACACTAATATTGTAACTTAACAACAAAGAATGAAATTATTAATTCAAAGAAGTTTAAGTAAATCTCATTAAAGAGGTAAATATAATCTGTTCTGCTAGCTGACTAACAAATAACTTTTAATTTGTAATTATAACTTCCAAACTGTAGTCCGCTTATGTAATATTAATATAGATATAATAAACGTCTTCAAACTATCCCATTCTTTTTAAATTCACTTAAATAAAGATATAATAAAAGACAAATGATTCTCAAGATGCATTTCGTACCAAACCAGCACTCATCCGTTGACCCAGGTCACTATCTCTCATATATATCTTTATTATTTGAAAAGTATTTATCTAGAGTAAATTGCTACATTTTCATTTACCATTGTCAAACTTCCTCCACTCACAACTTTGATGCCATCCATTTCAGATAAATACAATAATGATTATTACTAATCATTTTCGAAACTAGAGATTATCTCTAGCACAGATATAAACTTTAAACCTCAGTTAAATATTAATATATCTGATTTCTTTTAATTTATTTTATACAGACGGAGTTATTAACCTTTCTCTTTCCCATGTGCATCTTGGGGGTCATCTGTCTTTTATTATATCTTTATCTAAGTAAATTTAAAAAGAATGGGGAAGTTTAGAGGTGTTTATTATATCTATAAATATTACACATGGGAAAGAGAAAGGTTAATAATCTTCGTGTGTGTAAAATAAATAAATAAAAAATCAGATATATTAATCTTTAACTGAGGTTTAAAGTTTATATTTGTGCTAAAGATAATTTCTAGTTTCAAAAGTGATTAGTAATAATCATTATTGTATTTATCTGAAATGGATGGCGTGAAAGTTGTGTGTGTGGGAAGTTTGACAATAGTAAATGAAAATGTAACAAGATATTAATATGTGTGTACATATTTATAAACAACAATAGAAAATATACTGTGCTAAAATTGAAAAAAAAAACATCAATGAAAAGGTGACTTCACAAATTAGTGTTGTTGAAATACACATTTTTACACATACACTTGATATAGATGCTATATGAATGTAGAAATTTTTAAGATTGATTTGTGAATTTTTACTATTCACCAAAAAGACACCATTAGAAAATCCAAATTATTAATTTTCACTTCATACCGATGCATACTGTATTATCATTTGATTATTTATGGAAGCATTGAACATAGATGTTCCATTAATCAAGATGAATCATCCATTATGAAAGTTTCTTGATTGTTACTTATGTATAACAGATGAAAAAAAGACTCTGATTTTTTTAGAGGCATAACAATTTTGTTTTTTTGAAATCAAAATATATATTTGTAAAAATGTTAATATTTTGTTATCTGTACAATCACTGCAAAGAAAAATAAATTCTGGCCTTACCTGAATCTTTTAAGTCAAGATTCAAGGCAGTTTATTGATGAATAAAGTTTACAACTTTTAAGTCAAAATTCAAAATTGATGAGTAAAATTTACAGTATGCTAATAGAATCTAGACTGTAAAATTAGGTTTGTTTGTGATTAGAATCTTTTATTTAATTATGTATAAATACATATTTTTATTTTTATACAGCACGGTGTTTATTGTAATACATTCAGAAGTAAATCGATCTTCACACAATCACTGTTTTAATATAAACTGATGTGCATTCATCTGTAAGCAAGGATTACAAAGGACAAGTGAATCACACATGCAGTGTTTTAATATGAATTAAAGCACAATGACTCATAAGCAATCATTACAAAGGTCAAACAAATTCATTTGACCTTTGTAATTTTTCCTTACCAGTGAGTGTGCATCAATTTATTAAAACTGTGCATGCATGAAAATTGATTTACTTCTCACTATATTGTATTATATTAATTATGTATTATATAAATATAGATAGCATTCAAGAAAAAAAAAATGCTTGAAAAAAAAGTGATCTCTGTATTATTAAATAAGATATTGCCAGAAGTTATAAAGTTAGAAGAAAAGATAATAAAACAATGAATTTAATAAAATAGATCTGTATTTTATTATATAACTATAAATATTGATAAAACTGATGGAATATCAGACAGAAAGTTAAATTAGTTATTTAACTTTGTAATATATATTTCATATGCGAATAAATCCAAATTATGCTTTACTAAGATTTAATTACAATGAAAGCTGTTAATGATACAGTTTAAAAAAACAGATGGGTATTCTGCAGAAAAAATTAATTATTGAGAGTGAAATGGTAGACAACATTGATTTATAGAATTTTCAGACTAAAAAATATATATATTATCATTTTTTGAGGAAAATCCAAAGCAGAAGAGTTTGCATAATCTTCTAAATTAAATATTCTATTAAGATTGTAAATATGCTTAATAGATTCAACACAGAAAATTATTATTGATGAATGAAAAATAATATACATTTTAGTACTACAAAATTAAAAAAGAAAATATCCTTAATCACAGTTATTTCACTGAATATAGTAAATAGAAACAGACTTGAAATATAGCTCAACCTTGAAGAATTTAATAAGAAAATGAGTACATGTCTACATAGATATACATTCCAAAAAAATAGCAATTCATCACTAAATTTTGCAACTGAAATAAAGAAAAGAAGAAATGTCAAAATATTTTTAAATAACCCATTTAGAAAGTTTGAATGAAATCCTATAAAAGATTTGCAAAAAAAATGTTACTTAGTGATGAAAATCACATATTTGTGAAATAGTAAAGAAAAGATCTAAAAAGTCTGAAAAAGAATAAAATATCGTAGTATTGAACAGGAAACTGTTTAGCAGAAAAAAATTGAAATGATTTCATAAAGTGTGTAGAAGATTTGTTGAAAACTTTTTTGTAGTAATAAAGGCTAAGAAAGCACACTATCTCTATGATTGTGGCATCTTTTGAATTTTGAAATATTTTAAATGAAGAAATAAGACATGCAATCAGTAATTTTGAATTCCAGAAATGTTTCAAAAATAAAGATATTATTATAGATGTTTTAAAAGGTAAGTGAAAAAATAAAAATGTGTTGGCAAAGCTATGTATTAAATAACTAAATGGTAAAAATGTATCAAATGATGGGGGGGGGGTATTTAAAGAATACAGATATTTAAAAAGAGTGAAAAATAAAATAATAGAAGTTAAAGAGCCATCTCAGTCTTTTATTAATTATGTGCAAGATGTTTTCTAAGAACATTACAACTTGTCTATAGATAAATTTTGAATTCAGGCCATTTATAATACAACAGATTTATCAATATTCTAAAAATGTTTATTAAAATTCAATAGCATGAAGACATTAACTTTGATAAAAAATCATAGAAGAATGCTTTCATATCTCCAAACCCATTTACATCCATTTGCCAAGCAAAAATATTTTGACTCAGAAAGGGACATCTAAATGATTATTTAAATCATTTAGAATTTGTAAGAATATGCATGCTTTTGCAAATATTATTTCAGAGTTTAAGAAAATGTTACAAGAAGTATGTGATGAAACAAAATGTAGAACATAAATTATAAAAAAGCTAAAATAATTTTCAAAACTTTTCCAAAAAAGATGAAAGAAATATAGCCATGAATTATAAGTACCATGGTCAGATTATTGTCACATGGAACAAAATGTTTATTAGCTCATAGATTTAATAGAATATTTATGGTGAAGTAATCTTGAAAGGAATATGATTAAGAAAAAAGTTTTTTTATATATAAATCTGTTTTATTCTAGAATATGGATATGAAATTTGGACCCTTAATTCAAAAGCTATGCAAAAGCTTCAGACTAATTATCAAACTATAAAAAATGTGTGTTAAAAGTAAAAAAAATAAAAAGTAAAGTAGATGAGTGAAAGAACTAATAAATGTCACCATCAATTCTAAAAAAAATTACATATCTAAAATATAGTTAAATTAGAAAAGTTGCTAGATAACAATAGGGAGAACTTCCAAGAGTTTTGTAAAAGTTGTAGAAAAAAGCCCTATATAAATAGATGATAAAAAAATTTCTGAAGTGATGTGAACAAAAGAGACTATAAATCAGAGTAATTGTATCAAATATAAAAATGTATTCCTCTTATAATACATTAGTAAGTGTATTTTTAATTAAGGTGAAGGTTAATGTAAATGTTTACATTTTTTCATGTAATCATACATAAATAACCTGCAAAATATATTCATAGCTATTTAAAAACATTTACATACAGATGGCTGATATAACTATTAATTAATTATTTATAAAAACCAAGTCATACATCATGTGACTTATTTAGCTTGTATTTACAAATGTAATATAATGAGCATACTAATAGTTCTAAACAAGTTTATTTTATTTTTTATTCTTTTCATGTTAAGTGCAGCAAGGGAGTGCATTTAAAATCTTTATCTAGAATTATCCCTAACCCCAAACCAATTTTTAGCCAATGATTCATTTCAATGAGAAGCTAGGACTTCCAGACACTAGATCCTAAACACAAACTCAAGCCAGCATTTATCTAATACTTAACTATTACATTTGTAAATACAAGCTAAATAAGTCATGCCATGTATCACTTGGTTTTCATTAATATTATAGTTTGGCTGTTAAAATTCTTTGGTTATGTTAGATTTCTAAGACCATTAATATATGGTGTATTTGAATTTAGTTTTTGTCCCATATGGCTATTTACATTAGATGGTTAGATTTGAAGCTATATAGATATCTGAAAATTTTAGATGGGCTTGAGTTTATACTTTGGATCTAATGTCTAAGTGTCCTAGCTCCTCACTGAAGAGAGCCATTAGTCTGAAACCAGTTGAGGATAGGGATTATTCTAGATAAAGATTTTAAATGCATTTTTTGTGAAAAAAAGAAAGAAATAAAAAATAAAATAAGCTTGTTTGACATGCTCGTTATAATAATTAATTATTTCTAATTTCAAAAAATTAATTATTCTTCAAAACTACATATTCCATTACAGTTATTTTTACAAATGATTAAGAATGTTGTACTGGAGTTCAATACAGTTTTTCAATTATTTATATGTTTAGCCTTATGTCTGACATTGATGCTCCGAAGAATTTAAAAAAAGTTTTTTCTGATGGGGCATTGGTATATACAAGCCATATTAGAGCATACCACTTACTCCATAGTTTAACTGAAGAGAAATAATATATATTTTGACAATTGACATTTTTTCCCCACAATTTATTGTTGCTAAAATAAAACTTTCTAAATAATGTTACTAAAATAGATTTATATAATATCTAGTTATTGATTCTTTTCTCATGATCAGATTTTCTTTATAAAGCTACGAATCAATGTATTGATTTTTTTAAAAAGACAATCTTGAATTTATTTAAGCAAGCAATAAATATAATAAGAAATGAAAACATTAAAAATATTTGAAGAATAAAAAAAATAATCAGATAAAGAAAATAATCACTTGATTAGATAGAAACATAGTGAAAGTAAAAATTATCTACATGTCCCAATAGTTTTGAATTTTTCAGCTTTGAGATGCTGCGATTTGTTGATCATTTACTTTTCTGCTTTTTTTAAAAAAAAATCTGAAATAACCAAATATAAGTTTATAAGTTTTATCAATCAATGTTATTAAGGAATATTTTATATGTATGTATTTTCTAAAGTTTTAAAGTTTGTACTTCAACTTGGCTGAGTTAACTAGTTTTATTTTTATCATTTTTAAAATGTTATTTCCAACACTGCCTTATGTAATTTTATTTTTTTTATTAAGTATTTAATAGGTAATTATCTTCAAATTGATGATAATATTATCTTAGGCCATTTTTTTTGTTAACTGCAATTTTGATTTTAAAATAAAATAGAACAATATATTTTGCTGAAGTTAAATAATGAGGCTTAGGATTTAAAACATGTTATTGAAAAAAATATGTAATTTTATTCAGATATTACTGATCTTAAAACCCTATAATTTTTCTAGAATGCATAATTTGATTTTGTTCATCCCGTCTTTTTTATATCCACAAGGCTGCCTTTTCTTCTAATTGTCTAATTCTCCGCCTTGTATAAAGCTACGTTTCTAATTTTGTTTAAAAAATGTAAATTTTTAAAATAATTTAAATAAGAATTTAAAAAACCATTAAATAATATTTTTGCTTGCACAAACATTCCAATTTTATGATTAGAAATAAGTTATAATGAAATAATTATTTACTTTAGATTTTTATTTTTTTATAATCATATTTGATTATGCTTAATTCACTAGGGTTAAGAACTCTACTCTTAAATCATAGCTATATAATACACAAAAACATAGTTTCATAATAATATTTCTATAATGTAATTTTAACTACCACTCTCATTCATGATAGGAACTGGTTTTTATCCACTTTTAATATCTTGTGGAGGAATGTATTCATAAACATATGGCCAAAAAGATCCATGATCCCCAAGATGCACATTTCATGGTGGACCAGCACTCATCAGTTATTCCAGATTACAATCTCTTGCAAATATCTTAATAATTGTTTAGTATATAGACAGATAACAAATTATTGAAGCTACATTGATGTGTCAAATGTACTGCTCTCACAACTTTGACACAAATCATTTAATGAATGCATATTAATAATTTTTATTAGTCATTCATTAGACTAGAGATTATCCAATAATGAATAATATTTCTGTAGTGTAGTTTGCACTTACACCACTTTTATGGTTTCTATCCACTTTTAATATCTTGTGGAGAATGTAACCCATAAACATATGACCAAAAACAAGTGAAATTCCGAAAATGTAATAGTTGAACCAGTATTCATCAGTTGTCTCAGATCACAATCTCTTACATATATTTTTATCATTTTTCAGTATAGATAAGTATCAAATGTGCTGCCCTCACAACTTACACTACAGAAATATTATTCGCTATTAGATAATCTCTAGTCTAATAATGAATAATAAAAATTATTCATATAAATCTATTAAGTGCATTCTGTCAAAGTTGGGAAGACAGCATATTTACCATTTATCAATTAAATTATAATACTTTGCTATCTTTATATATACTGAACAATGACAAAGATATATGTAAAAGATTGTGGTTTGGGATAACTGATGAGCACTGGTTTAACATCAAATATACATCTTAGGGATCATAGATCTTTTTCTCATCTTTGATCATATGCTTATGATTACATCCCTCCACATGTGTTAAAAGCAGATAGAAATCAATGACTTACATTATGTGACAGTAGTGTAGTAAAAATTATACCACATAAATATAATTCATTATTGTATTTGTAATGACTTATGATAGTTACAATTTTATGAATTAAATTTTAGACAATCACATTTACATATTTAGTTGTATCTTTTTTAATTATTTCAGATTTTATTACATCTGGTGAAAAGCAATGAAAGAATACATATGTACTGGAATGTAAGCAATATGTGATTTCACAGATATATCAGTGATTTTTTTTAAATATTATGTGTAAACATATTTAATCTAATTTTGTGATAATCGATAATAAACATAATGAATCTAATGTTGTGGTAAATGATAGGCTTAATGATTTAAATTGGGATTAATAATAAAATTGACTAAAACAATTAAAAAAAGTTGATTGACTAAAAATGACATGAAAGTTTTAATGAACTTTATTTATTTATAACTTTTTTTTGTGGTATTTTAGAAATTAAGTTAATAAGTTAACGCTTTTAATCTGTAGAAATAAATAAATTATATAGAAATAATGATAAAATTGCTATTTGTTGACATTTATTATTGTTTTTTATATATAATAGAAATATGAGTTTTGATGAATAAAAATATATATAAATGTAAAGAGAAAAATATTCATTCACAAGTTATATTTTAAAGAAGAAAAATGTTTAGAAGAAAAATTAATTTAATTTTCTTTGTATATTCTTTACTAATAAAGAGACTCCAAATATCTTAGTACTATACTAATACTCTAATAAATTTATCTCAAGTAATTAAATAGTTTATTATTTGAGCGGTGCATCCAATATATTGAAAAAAAATGAAGCAGCTTTTAAATAAAAGTCTTAATTATTTGTAGTTGCAGAATAAAGGTTTCACAAAAATTGAGAATAATAACATGAGTTTTACTATGCTAATTATAATTGAAAACAGATATATATCGCAGACATCAACTGCTAACCATTGGTTTATTAAGAAGGAAACTTTAATTTTCTAAAATATGTATTGCAATATCGTTTAAAATATGAAAATAATATTTTATAATCTTATAAAAATAAATGCAAGACTAGTTGGACGAGAGATTGTTTCCAGTGATAGATTAAGCCCAACAAATGACAAATATACTTTTTTAACTTTTATTCAGCCAAAAATTACTTATCGATATAATCACTTTTCTTGATTATACAGATAATAATTTAATCAATAATATAACTACTTTTCATTTTTACAGATACTTTATAGCTATTTAATTTTGCATTTTTATACAGTAATTTATTTAAAATGATATATTTCTTTTTGCTTTGTGATGAGTTTTTCAAGCAATAACTTTATTTTGTAATAAGTTTTAAAAGTTTGTTTTCTCATAGTTATTCTTATCTATTCATGCTTGACGGTAATGGAATGTTATTTTCATTTACACCCACTAAAGAAAATTGGATTTCAGAATTCCAGTCAAAAGAATTTTAATTTCAAAAATATTTACCTTCAAAACTTTATATTATTTGAAATTATTGTAAACTGAAATAAAATTATATATATAACAATTTTTTTTTTTTTTTTAAAAATGGCTTGTTTTTGATTTTATGATTAAAACTCAATATTATCAAACAATCTTTTACTAATACTGAAATGAGTTCATTTTATTAAAATGTAAACAAATGATTGAAGAATTCAATTTGTATAGTCACACTACTTATTTTTGCTAAAAATTAATTTGAATCTTTCATTTGATTCTTTAGAAAAAAATATTTTGCTTTATATAAATATAATAAAAGAAAAAAAAATACTTTTTACATTTAAAATAATTTTGAACAATCAAACATTACATGATCATCATTTTTTATGCTTACACAAACTGTTTTTCACAGAAGAAAAATGCTCTTCACTGATCAAGGCCACAAGCTAGAAACTAGTCTAGGGATATTGGATGAGTAGGTCCTAAATAGGGATTTTATGCACAAAACTTCCTGCATCCATTGATTACTCTAGCTTGCACTGAGTGGCATTTCTGTATGGGGAGTTTTGCCTCAGTATAAAATAGTTTGATAATTATGACCACTCATTACAATAACTTGTTGTCATGATATGCATGGAAATAATAAGGAATTTACTTATTTTAATGTTTTACAACTAGAAATGTGTTTTAATCAATAAACTGCATATTTTGATCATCAATTTGTGATTGTTGACTATATGAGTTTTTATTTGTGTATAGTTAATAAATACTACACAAATTTTATAATAGAGAAGACATATTATGTTTTCACTTTACACTTGTAAAAAGAAGTGGTAAAAAAATTTCATAAGTCCACATGTAATGATATAAAACAGGCAAAACACTATATGTTGCTACTCAGTGCAAGCCAGAGTAATCAATGTATGCCAGAAGGCTTGGGCATAAAATCCCTATCTAGTGCCTATTTATCCAATATCACCAAATTAGTTTCTGGCTTGTGGCCTTTGTCAACCAAAGTCACCAAAATGTATAGGTACTGAATTGAGTTCAGATCTATATGAGTATATAAGCTAATGAGATTGGATTGAAAATATTGCAGTGTTTTCAATTTAAGACTCATAGTTTTGTAGTTAAATAGAGATAAAAGGTGGCTATTGGAGGGTTGCATTAGATCCTAAGATCTAGGTGCAGTACTCTCAAATCCAAGGCTCCTCACTGATGAAGGCCACAAGCCAGAAGCTAGTCTGAGAATATTGGGTGAGTAGACACTAGATGGAGATTTTATGCACAAGCTTTCTGGAATTCATTGATTATGCTGGCTTGAACTGAGTGGCAATATGTATAGAGAGTTTTGTCAGTTTTAATGACAGTTATGAGCAAGCATAAGAAATGGTGATCATGTGATGTTTATTGGCTTAAAAAGTAATAATATAATTGTTGTTTTATGTAAACATAAATATTTTGAATGTTCCTCTATAAAAGCATATATATATATATATACAATTTTTTGTTAAAAATGTTTATATGTATATATATACACAATTTTTTGTTAAAAATGTTTATATGTAACTCAACATTACTGTCAATATAAATGAGGGGGATAAATTTATTATTATGACACAGTTTTAAAAAAACACCCTTAAACCAATGAACATGTTATATATATATATATAAATCATGTATATTGCATTTAGTAATAAAAACCACAGGATCAAATACAGTTTTACATTGTAATTCATCACAGGTCATTAAACCGAGGCTAAATAGTATACAATTTTATTTTTAAAAAATTATAAGTTCAGTTGCATATAATAAAACATTGTATATAATAAACATAATTTCATTCCTCTTATAATACATATCATATAGGTAACTCTGTGAGGACTACCCCTAAATATGGTTAATAAGTGTAACTTTCATAGATTCCTATATACAGTAAATAAGAATGGAGATGATTGAACCTAAAAATGGGTTATATTTCTCAATCACCTTCACTAAATCAACAAAAGTGATTTGAAATAGGCTTTATGACTCAGAAGTAATTTATTTTAATTAAAAATGTATGCATTTTTAGATTTTACTTGGGAACCATCTTTACATTTGTGAAAAAGGAGAAAAAATGCTGAATGGATCATTTTCAAATTCTATAATCCTCCAATTCATGATAACATTTGGAATTTGCTCAGTGGACAGACCTTTAACATTTTTTCTAGACACCAAATTAGTAAGTGCTAATTTGAACATTTCAAATGAAAACTGCTATATAAAATGACAGTGACAACGTGAATTTAATAAACAAGTAATCGTTATTTACCGAGTACAAGGAACTCATACACACACACTCTATTAAAAATAATTATTTGAGAACAGATTCATATATCAGACAAGTATATAAAATAAATAGATAAATGTAACTCAACAACTAATACACATCCAAATAAAATATTCAGATTATGTTGCCTAATTAAGACTTTGTATTTTCTTTTGTTAAAGTTTCAAAAGGTTAGTCTCACCATGGTATATATTTTCTAATATTCATTACTGATCAGCATTAAAATAACTTGTCATGTTTCTGTTTCCAATTCATTCCATTAAATGCTTTATTTTCACAAACAATAAGTACACAGATGTTAAAATTTGTCCAGAATTAAAGTTGAAATTAGATAGTTTTTATTTAGTAGATGACTTCATAATTATCGCAAGATGGTAAACTTTAAGTTAATCAGTCACGCATTTTCTCTGACTGTATTAACAAAAATTAGAATCCATAATCATAAATTTCTGTTTCTTAGCAATAATGGTTTATATTTGATAAATCACAATATATTTTAGTAAATAGATGTATATTTTTTAGCCACATTAGTTTTTCAGTTTTTTTCTCTTTTAATAATAAGTTATTCATTAAAAAAATTTTCTGGATAAAAAAATGTTTTTAATTAATGTTTTTACCCATTTAAAATAATCTTAAACCATTAGAAACAAAAAAATACCCTTAGTATTTTTTCATTTAAATTTTTTGCAACATAATATATTTTATTTTTATTTTAATATTGAAAAAATGTAATTTGAAGATATTTTATTTTTTATATATTTCAAAATCAGTTTTGTATAAATTATTTTCCATACATACACAAAGTAAATGTTTATTGAATTTATTTTTTAACATTCTAAACTAATTTATTAGCTTAGTACTTGTATGCTTTGATACTATTCCAAGAAAAGTATGTACTATTATTACTACCTATTTATATTTATGCACTAATGATAAATCCATATAAATATCATGATGCATTTTGCTTAAGCCAGACTCATGTTGTCAAAGTCATTGTTGATATTCATTGTTCATTGTTACTGATCGTATCTGAGGATTATTATTTCAATTAAATTCATAAATGACAATTCCACCAGACATATTTATATTATAAATATGAAAATCACATACATATCTTATTTAGAAAATATTCATGCCTATTATAGTTAGATATTATATTTTTAACATAAATTTTGGAAATATATAAGATTTTGTGCATAACAAAAATATTCTAATTTACTTTCAAAAGTCATGCACTGAAAATATTAATTAGACATTTTCATGATTTTTAATATTTTTATCAGTGCAACCATTCCATAGACTCTAGCATATAGCAAACATCCACCAGCATAGAAACTTGTGTCTTCTTTTACTGTGTCGATGAGCTAAAGGCATCAAAGAACTGGATCTCTATGCTTGCAATGTGAGCTCAGTACTTTTGCAATACTCATTCCCTTTTCAATTAGGCAATTATTTCCATAGCCTTTTTATACCATAATTAAATAAATAGTTATTACCCAATAGAGATATTTTAAAGTTTTTCTTTTGTTCTTTCTTATTAATACATCTCTCACTTCAACTAGACAATATTGCAACTATCCACCAATAGCAAATTTTTTTTTTTTCACTATATAAAGTTTTCACAATTTTTAACAATAATGAAGAATATATATTAATCATCCAGTTATCATATTTTTAGAATCCTACAGATAATGCTTAAATACATCATTATCAGTGTAATGATGTTACAGTAATGGAAAATTTTTGCCTTACTTCCAAGCAATAAATTAATAGTTTTTTTAAGTGTCATAGCATCGGCCGGGACGTGAACCCGCAACCCGGGCAACTGCCTGCAAGTGCAAGGCAGTCACGCTGACCTCTTGACCACCAATACAAGAGTATATCACTATATTAAAATATTCTATTTTTAACTTGTTAAATTTAGTAACAGATTATTTTAATTTTAGCTATATCTCAACATATGATTCTGATATTTTTTTACCTACAAAATATTAATAATGTTTTATAACCATAAACTGATAATGCATTGTAGATAAAACATCCTGAACATATTGTATCATCACAGGTTGATAAAATTGGTTGCAATGAATATTCTATTTTTTTAAATTGATAAAAGTTATATTGTGCAAATTATGAAAGAACAAACATGCATTTGTTTTAATGAGGTCATGTTATGATCATCTACAAGTAAATTTATGAACTATTATATTTTTCTGTTCACCTTCTGTTTTCTTTTTGCATTGACAAAATTATGACTATGACAATGCTTCTCTGAGAATATAAATCATCATCATCAACCATTATCAATAGACTGCAAAATAAAAGTCTCTCCAAGTTGAATTCATCTTCTCCAATCTCTAGCATCCCTTCTCCATATCACTCATGCACACTTTTTTACTTTCATTCATTCATCTTAAATGTTTTTTCTGGGTCTTTTACAATCTCTTAGAATCCAGTTTAAGATTTCAACTGAACATCCATTATCAATTTTTCTAGCAATATGTTCAACCCAATCACTTCACTCTTTTAATTTTTTCAGCAATATCAGTAATATCTGTTTACTGTCTTACCAATATGTTTTCAATATCTTTTTGTTACTACTAACATGTATCTCTCCATACTTCTTTGAATGATATGAAGGCTTTGTATTGCCCTTCTATTAAGTGTTCAAGTTTCAGATCTATAAGCATGAACTGGTAAAACTCATTTATTAAAAACCTTTCTTTCCAAAACACATAGATATATTTCCTTTTAATAGTTATTTTTATCAAAAAAACTCCAACCAAGTTTAATTCTATGATTAATTTTATCCATTAGGTTTCCATGTGTAGTAATAAACTGGCCAAGGTATTTGTAGTTGTTAATTTCTTCTAACTCATCATAATCAATCTTTATTTTCATCTTTTAAAGTCTTTTTAACTTTTCTGTTAGTTCTACTTTTTTACTTTCTTCTGATAACTCTTGCAACATTTCCTGAAGTTTTAAAGGATTATTTAAAAAAAAAAAACATATCATCTGCAAAATATTTATAATAATCTCCAGTTACTTTTATTCCTTTAGTTTACCATTTTAATCTACAAAATACTTGCAGCAGCACTGCTGTAAAAGGTTTTGAAGATATATAGTCATCCTGTCTTATGCCCTTCTCAATGTTAACCTTCCTAGTATAATCATGTAATCTAATTGTTGCTGTTAAATTTTTATAAAAAAATTCCAGAATATGACAGTAACAGGGCCTCTACCTTGATTACCCAATGCTCTAATAATTGATAAAATACTTATAAAATTAAATGCCTTTTTATAATTTACAACTACAAGGCATAATGGCAATTCATATTGTTTCTATAATTTCTCTCAATACTTGGGTATGATCTACTGTACTGAAACCAGTTCTAAATCCAGATTGTCATTTTGGTTGGTTGAAATCCAATATTGTATGTAGATAGTTATAATTATCTTGGTAAATATTTTGTATAAAACTGATTAAAGGTTGGTAGATCTGCATTTTCTAATATCTTCTTTATCATCTTTTTTAAACATTAATACTGAATTTTTTCAATCATCTGGTACATTTTTACCATTTAGACATTTGGTACATAACTTTGCCAAAATGTTTCTATTTTTTCACTGACTTCTCTTAATACATCGATTATAATTCCATCATTACCTGGAGCTTTTTTTTCTTCATAGATTTAATTGTATGTCTCATTTTTTCATTTAAAATTCTGGACAATTCAGAAGATATAATAGATATAGGAGGTACTTGTTTTTTATTATTATAAAATTCCTGATAGAACTCTTCTACCCATTTCATGATGTCATATCTCTTTTAGTAATATTTTCAATATAAGCTCAATAGCTTATATAATCATATGAGTCTGAACCCAGTTCAGCACCCATACATTTTGGTGTCCTTGGCTTTTTAACAACCATAGCCATCACTATCCTATTAGACAGGATTGGTATTAAACCACTAAACATCACATGATCACTATTTCTCATGCTAGCACATTACTGTTATTAAAACAGGCAAAACTCTCCATACAGTAGTGCCACTCAGTGACAACCAGAGGCCACAAGCCAGAAACTAATCTGGTGATATTGGATAAGTAGGCACTAGATAGGGATTTTATTCACAAGCCTTCTGGCATTCATTGATTATTCTAGTTGGCACTGAGAGGCACTATTGTATGGAGAGTTTTTCCTGATTTAATAACAGTAATGTGCTAGCATAAAAAATAGTGATCATGTGATGTTTAGTGGTTTAATACCAATTCTGCCTAATAGGATACTGGTGGTTATGGTTGTTAAAGAGCCAAAGACACCAAAATGTATTAGTGTTGAACTGGGTTTAGACTCATATGACTACATAAGCTTTTGAGCTTAGATTGAAAATATTATTGTATTTTTAATTTTATTCTCATAGTTTTGTAGTTAAGTAGAGAGATAAAATATGACTGCTGGAGGGTTGCATTAGATCCTAAGATCTAGGTGCAGTGCTTCCAATGCTCCTCACTGATGAAGGCCACAAGCTAGTAATTAGTCTGGTGATATTGGATGAGTAGGCAATAGATAGTGATTTTATGCACCTACCTTTTGGCATTCATTGATTACTCTGGTTGGCACTGAGTGGCACTATTGTATGGAGACTTTTGCCTGTTTTTTTTTAAAATGTTGTTCTAGTCTGATCAAAAGCCTTTTGTACATCCATATAAAAGTCTTCTCCTACTTCATCACTATGAGAACTTATTGAGGTATAAACCTGATTCATCTGCATTTGATATTTGCTACTAATTTGAATAAGTAATCTTACCACATTATCTGATACACTGTCAATCTCCACAATGTTGTTTTTCCACTTTTTATTTATAATAAATACTATTCTACTTGTGCTTTAAATATTTCTGCCTTTGTAGTAGAATCCACTTTTTAAACCATTTGTCTCTTCACCTTTTTTTCTATCCTCACAAAGTCCAATTATATCCTATTTAATATAAGATAGTTCTTTTTTTTCCTTTTTTGCAATTTTCCTTTATGTGAAAATGATCTGCTGTTGTAGGTACTTAAATAAAAAATCATAATTAAGTGGTAGTCTATGTTTTCAATCAAGGATTTTTACCATCTTCTGCCTTTGGTCACCAGCCACTTTCTTAACTGGTGACTTAACATTATTCTGGCAATAAGGACTATAATTTATTTTTGTCTATCATGATTGTATACATCTATTAGAAAATTTTTTTATTCACACACATGTACATTGTTTCTTATCAGGAAAATGAGGCAAAATACCATGGTGTTACTTGATCTTAAAGTCAGGTAAAAAGCCAATAAACTCACCACATTGGCCAATGTTTGTTTGGGTGCATCCCATCCATGTTATGAATAATCACATAGTAATAACAGCTGCAATTACAAGAACATATGGAGTGGCCATTAGGAACTTTGCCTTATTCAGTTTTTTTAAAGTCTCCAAGAGCTATCAAAGGATAAAAATGGATTTATTTATTTGCTTTATAAGCAGTTTCAAAATCCACTGGCCTAAAACCCAAAATCATTTTTGTTTAGTATCAGCTTTCACAAAATATGCCATTAATTTATCATAATTACCCTAATGTTGTTTCTCATTTTATAATATCAATATAATAATATAAATAAATTTATAATATGAATAAACTGTTATAATAAACAGTACTGAATTTCAAACTTTACCACAAACTTCTTATTTTTTGACTCATTAACAACAAATCGAATTTTTGCTAACAATGCATTTCATTTTTATGGCAAAAAAATCTATATCAATAATGCTTTTCATAATTTAAAATCATAAGAAATCTTTGTTAGCATTTTATAAATCACTGGAGGCAACAGATTCAAAAAAATGTTTAAAAATATTTTTTTTGTACAAATAATGATAATATTTCCATGATACATACTGCAGACATTTCAATATGTTCACTTTTTTAAACTGAGCAATAAAAGCATTCTTAATATTAGGTAGCATAATTTCATGATTTAATGTGTTAGATTTTGAATCTAACATATCATCATAATATTTTATAGATTTATTAAATATCTCATTAAGGCAACAGTTTTTGCATTTTTATGACTGACATTTTATTCAATTGGGCATCTTTGTAACATCTATGTATAGATGCAATGGATCTATTAAAAATTGTCTTATATCATTACTCAAAGCAAAATCAAAATAATAGTTTCATCTGTTCAAAATAATTTTATTATAGAAAAATGCCATCTAAAACATTGGCTCTATTTTATATTTATAATATAAATATAATAATCAAAAAAGCAAGTTATATATAATGTGACATTACTTCTATAAGCTTGTGTTTACAAAAATATAATACAGAGAGCATATCAATTGCTCAACCAAGCTCTTAATTGATAAGTGTAGTAAGAAAAAATATTTAAAATGTTTATCTGAAACATTCCTATCTCCAGACCAATTGGTTTTGAGCTTATGGCTCACCTCAGTGAAGAGGTAGAATATTCAGACACTAGATCTAGTGTCTGAATATTCTAGCTCTTCACTGACGTGAGCCACAACTCAAAACCAATTGGTCTAGAGATAGGAATGTTCCAGATAGAGATTTTAAATATTTTCTCTTACTGCACTTATTTGAGATATTGGTACACTCTCTTTATTACATTTTTGTAATATATATATATATATGATTATTATCAGTTAAAATTGCAGCTTTTTAAATAAGGTTTTGGATTTTTTTTTAGAAGTACTCTTACAATATTACCCATCATTGTATAATGTTAACCTATAGACTGCTAGACATTATTCTGCTTACCTATAGTTCATTATCTATTTATATCTGTTAAGCTTATTGTATTCTTTTTGTTATCATATATTTATAATTTTAAAATAAGGTACTTTCTGTTAAAACAAATATTTTTCTCAAGATTTTTTTTTTTTATATAAAAAACAAATCACGCTTCTTCAAATAGTATTTAGTTTTTCAAAAAAATAATTATTAATTTTTTGCCAATTTTCAGAATAATGGGGCTAAATGTATCATGAATAATGTTTACTTTTAAAAAAGTGAATGATAAAAAATTAGATTAATGCGCATAAAAAATAAACTTTTGATTTTTTTTATATTAAAATATTAAGATACTACAAACTTTAGTGGGTGGTAGAAAATAATAAAAACATAATCCAATGTGATATGTGTTTTAGAAATATTGTTAGAATTTCTACTGTAAATATTTTCCACAAAAGTAATTATTTTTATCTGAATTAAAGATTAAAAATAATGTATTTCTTTAGAAAAATAATCTTTAGTGAAAATATTTTTTCTCTCTTGTCAGTTCAAATCATCTTTTGTAGTATATTTTTATTAGGATTACTATATTCCGTGGAAAAATGAATAAACAGTCTGCTATATACATGTATTTCAAAAGTATTTTTTTTTAATAAAGTGCAATAAAATACTATTAACAAGCCATGCAAATACATGAGTCAGTATAACAGCTATAGTAATGCTTAGAGATGACATCTCTAGAAATATTTACTTATATTCAACTTAAAGTATGTTTATATATTTATTACGCATAATTTTTTGTGTAAGTCATATCAAATGTTTTGAAAATTCAGGTAATGCATCATCCATCTAACATCATTTCAAAATGATTTTATATCTACATTTTAATCAAATAAATGCCTAGAAGTCACTTTGGTCATATTGAGATGTCAAATGTACACTAGATGCACAATATTTAAAAATATAATGATAATGATGATTATTAGCAAATGAAAATAATAGTATTTATTGCACACAACTAAGCAATGATGTACTACTATGTAAATAACGGAAACTGATATTATTCAGTAATTAGGACATTGTCAGAACTAACTATCATTATTAACATCTTTTGTTTTATTATTCAAAGTATAATTTCAATGAGATCATACTATCATACTTTTTCCAAGCAATAATCATTTTTATTATTCACTGGTTATAAAAAAATAATACTGGCTGGGCATAAATTCCACTTTGTTGGTTTTGAAAATAGAGTGCTTCTATATCTTCCAGTGCCATCTTCTAAGATTTGAGAAACTTATTTGTCTATATTTATTATTCCTTAAATTATTGCACTTATCTTAAGAAGTTACACACAATTTGGCACATTGTATAAGCATATTGAATTCTTTTCTATGCAATAGATAACCCTTTTTTTTTTTTTTTTTTTTTTTTTTATATATATATATATATATATATATATATATATATATATATATATATATATATATATATATATATATATATATATTAGTGGCTGATAAAATACCATAATAACTTTGGCCTAAAGCTGTTGATGACATTCCAGTAGCCTCTAGAAAGATCAAATACATCTGGCTTTATTTTGGGATCTGGAAAAATATTGTTATGGTATATGCAATAATAATTCTTTAATTGTAGAGTTATATCTTAATTTGTAAACCAAATGTAGGTAAATTATACATGCGTGTGTATTTTGATATTAACACAAATATTAGAGTTTTACAAATATATATTTTCTAACACATGGTTGAACGTTTATATATTACAATAATCTTTTTTAATATATAGGGTATATGAGCACAGACTTTCACCACTCTCCACCCTATCTCATAATACTGATACATTTGAACACATATATGTTGAAAAGATAAATAATCTCCAATATACATATTTTATGCTAAACCAGCAATCATCAGTTGGTCCAGATTACCATATCTACACATATATGCTATAAGTGCTCAGATATATATTAAGATAGTCAATTCTCATACTTTAATGGACAGGCTTCAATCTACTCCACACTCCAACTCTTCAACCATCCACCCAATTGAAAATCTGATGATGAAATGCTCAAAGGCCACCCTAAGGCTGAGATTCTTGTCATACCCATGTTGACCTAAGGTCCATCTGACCCCTCATGTACAGGACATAATCCATTTAATACATATATTTTTTTATAAATTTTCTAGAAGGCAATTTTATTGATTGAAGAAATATATGAATATGAAAGAATAGTAAGCTACTGCATAAATATATACTTAAGTGTGCCACTATCTTTTATTATAATAATATTTAATTAAATATTTAGGAGTTTATAGTGAGAACATTTTCCAAACAGGAGATGTGCAAAATCATCATAATCATCATTAATTTAAATGAATATTGATTCATTTCTGGATGAATATCTCTCCAAGTTTATTACAGTTTGTCCAATACCTAGCCACTTTTTTCTCATCATACCCTTATTTGATCCCTCTCACATTAATCTCTTTATATATACACCTATACTAATCTTTTTTAGCAATATGTCCAACCCAGCAATATTTCTATTTTTTAATACTTTTAACGACATTAATGACATTGTTTTGTATTTTCAGTTCATTACTCCAAACACTTCTTTTATGTATCCATGCTTCAAATCTATAAGTAAAACTTGGTAAAATGCATTTATAAAAATCTTCCATTTTAAATAGATAAGCATATTTCCTTTTACATTTTTAACTTATTTCTCCCAAAAGTAATTTATCCAAATTAACTATTGTGATTAACTTCAACCATTATACATTCATCTATGTTAATAATCTCACCAACGTATTTGTAGTTATTAAAATTTTCTATTTCATCGTTTTCAATTATTATTTTCTTCGTTTAAAAAAATTATTGAATATTACTTAGTGTATTTAGCATTTATTTTTAATCCTATTTTTTTTATTTTATTGGATAACTCTTGCAACATATCCTAAAGCTCTGAAACATTATTTTCAAAAGTAATCACTTAATCTGCAACAATCCAAACAATATTTATTGTATATATGCTGCTAAATAATTTGAAGAGTTGAAATCACACTGTTATACACCCTTTTCACTGGTAATATTCTAAATATTTTGATAAATATTATTCGGAATATGTCAATATTCTGGGAAAATAAGTTGAAGATTTAAAATTTTAATTACTGATGAAATAGTTATAGAATTAAATGTTTTCTATAAATCCCAAAGTATGATGGCAACTCATATTTATTCATCTTTTCTATAACAGATTCAAAACTTGGATGTTATCCATTGGGGTAAACCACTTTTAAACCCTTTATGTTTTTTTGATTGATGAAATTCTAAAATTCACAATAGATGAGTCATAATTATTTTGGTAATAATTTTGTATAAGAACTGATGAAAGATTGATAGATTTGCAATATCTATTATATTTTTATCATCTCTTAAATATTAATATTAGCATTGCAATTTTCATTAATATGATACATCTTTATTATTTAGATATTTGGTATATATCTTTGTCATCAACTTTTCTATTTATTAATTGCATGATTCATTTCTTTATTTAAAATGTTGAAAAATTCAAAAGATGTAGTAATTTTAAGGGGTACATTTTTGTTCTTTATTGCTAGATAATTATTTGTATAACTTTTCCACATAATTAATGATAACATTGGTTTTTAGTAATAGTTCCATATTTTCTTCTTTTTACAGAAATATGTTTTTTTCCTATAAAAATGTGTTACACTTGTGACATTTTTATTCCTTGCTAATTCACAGTTATAATTTCTTGAGTCATTATTAATACTTTTTGTATTATTTAACAAAATCCCAGGTATTTATCAAAATCTGCATATATTGATGAACAATTTAAAAGTAATGTTTCTGAAGATTAGCAATATGAACTCTGAATATTGCTTTTATAAATAATTTTTGACCCTTTCATTTTGCATTGATACATATTTTTCAAATTATTAATCGATGATCACTTCTTATGTTCCAATTTATTGAGAACATTAGACTTTTAAAAAATACATATTTTCTGATAGTCAATACATAATTCAGTTTACTATACATTCATTTGGATGCTACCAATTATTTTTTTCTGCAAATTCCATAAGTCTGTATCCTCTCTTCTTTTATCACCATAATAAAATTTACCAACAAAACTTGCATATTTTAATCATTTATCAATTCTGTTATTAATATCTCTCAAAACAATTTTAAATATTGTTTGGTATGATTCATGGCATTTGAGTTGATGACATATGCATCCATTATGTTTTTTGAATTTAATAGCACTTGAGGTGGGTTAAGGAATTAACCAAAAGTACTTCTGCAGATTGAAAGACTGTATATAATAGTTAATTACCATTATATTTATTATTTTTATTATTATTACAATTATTTATAATAAGCAAACATTTTATTTGATATTATATATATATATATATATATATATATATATATATATATATATATATATATATATATATATATATATATATATATATATATATATATATATATATATATATATATATTGTAATATTTTTACCATTTGGGTAGGCCTTTTATTATGCACTAGAATGTGTAAATTAATCAAGCTATGAAGGAAAAAAAATATTTCATTCATATTTCTAAAACCACAGCTATATTTTCTGATTAACGTGACTTAATATTACTTAGTATTATGATTGGAAATGCCAAAAAACATCTTCATATCCCATAATTTTGACACAAGTAGCTAAAATGATCAGAATTATAATTTTCTGCAACTTAATTTATTTTCAGATAATATTTCTCCCAGGGTTTAATTAATAAATATTGGTAAAGGTAATTTATACATTTAAAACTTACTAATAAAATAAACAACTAAAATTAAGAAGATATAAATGAAAGAGTTATATTAAAGATAAATATTTTATTATAACAAATTCCAATATTTAAATGGTAAATTATTAAATAAAATTGGAAAGCACATACATGCAAAACCACATAATATTAAATTAAAAGTTCTTATTTCTATATTCTTAAGCCATAAATAAAAGTCTCTTGAATAATAAATAGCAATTGTTTATATTGGTAGAATATTATAAGCTCATAATTAAGATTCATTTGCAAACACTTAAGTCACAAATCAGCAAGGAATAATCTTATCTTACTGGTAAGTTTGGGTTGATTCTTGTAGTTTCTTGGAATCACAAGTTCATTGGAAGTTAATTAATTTCTTTTGCCAGCATTTTTTTTTACATTCCTGGTCTGTCTTAAGGCTAGGCTCGAAAGGTTTTTGTCTCCATTCCCACATGACAATATATTTTGGCAGATGAATAGTAGTTCTGCATATAAACAGTCCAATCCTGGACGTAACAAAAACTACTAGCTCAGGAAAAAACAAAAGACACTGATTGCCATTACTTTCTTCCTTTTATACTCATGATTAGTTTTTAGATCTCTCTGGGCATATATTTTCTTTTGTTCTTTTATCATACTAATAAGATAATAATATTGTACATTATTCCTTATTTTCAGCTACAAAGTCTCTTTTTTACAAAATATTTCTGCCATCTCTAATTAGTGTTAAACAGTTTTTCTGATTGTAATCCTTGGTGTTTGGAATTTCCTTTTATCTGTATAAATAATCTGCAAGTACTTTTATTCTTTTCAATTTTAACTTTTATTTTTAATTAAACTAATAATTCAAAACAAAAAAATAAATTCTCATTGTATGTTTTCAAAAAATAAATTATATAAAGTGAAAAAGAAAATTAAATTGAGTATTTTAAAAGATTTTTTTAAACTTTACTTTTTTTAGCTTTTAAGTATTACTATATATATATATATATATATATATATATATATATATAGTAATACTTAAAATATATGTATATTGTTACTATATATATATATATATATATATATATAGTAACAATATGGGAAAATATAGGGTCATAGCTGGGGTGATGGTCACCAGTTTCTGAACATTAACTATCCTAAATTTCTCTTAGTTGAAGGCTAGATTGCAGACTGCTTGAAAGGAGTTTACTTTCCTTACATTTTCTTCCAGAGATGGTAAGTTACATGGAGGAAGGTAATCCTTAGCTTTTAGCTGAACTTAACACATGGTTTTTATGGTACAAACCATTTTAGTGCTAAACTCATAGTATTCTAAAAGCTAGATAAAAAACTTCTATTATTATATTCAATAGCTTGGTTAATATTCCTGCTGTGTTATGCCACAGGTTGGTAAAACTTCAGCTTTTTTCTTTCAATTTTTGATTTAAAACTTCACTTCTTTCTCTTCATCAGCTAAGTTAGGAATACTTCTACTATTTTTTTCAGTCACAAGATTAAGATTTGATTGCACTTTCCAGAGTTAAGTTAGCAATAACTCTCTGCAGACATTTGGGTATAATCTAATTCACACCCTCACATATAATTTTTAAAACAATCTTCCCTACAAGCCAATTACAATTTGTCTCTTACATTACCATTTTCATGACAACCAATTAAATAAAATTTCATAACTACAATTATTCAGCTCATTATCTACTTAATCATAGATTAAAAACAAGTTAAGAAAAAAAATTAACAACATAAAATTCTTGACATTCTTTTATAATTAAAAATCAAATCTTGAAAAAACAACAAGAGAATCTGTTAATTGCACTGATTTGATTTTTATTTTTCATTAAATAGAGCTAAAGAAAAGAAAACAACTCTGATAAATTAAAATTTACAAATTATTAAAATTCTATTTTTGTTCTTTCTTTTCTTTTATTTTTTTAAATACATTTAAATATATTTAATGCATGAGAATTTTTTACTATCATATGGGGATTTTACAATAATTGAGTTAAATAATGACTTTTTAATAAAAATAAGTCTAAAAAAAATTAAATATTATTTTGCCCCATTAATAAAATCCTTTTTTTAATTTTCAAGTCTGGGGAATATGCTGCCAACTATCTAATTATTTATTCATTTTTTCTAGTGCAGCTATGTAAACAACAGGTTGCAATATATA